>LR738715.1:520875112-520927678 GCA_902687465.1 Secale cereale | reverse complement strand
GAACGGCGGGGTCCCGTGGACCGGTGCGCCGGCGAGCTCCTGCTCGATGCTACAGCGCACGGGAGGCGACGGGGGCGTGTCTGCGGCGTTGCTGAACGAGCCCTACGTCCATTAGAGGAGAGAGAGGAGGAGCGGGGAGGCTTCCAGACCGTGCGCGCGTGCGAGCCCGAGGACTGGGCATCGCGGACGGCCGGTGCGCGTGTGGCGACGGCCACTGGAGGGCGCAGGAGGAGGGGGACAGCACCGGTGGTGGCTGCGGACGTCGAGGCGCGTTGAGAGGCGCGAGGGGGGAGCCCGAGGCTGTCGGGGGCAGACGATTGGCCGAAGCTACAGTGCGTGGGCGCACTGTAGCGCGCTCTGGAGCGCCCTTATCGCATGCCACGGCATGCCATTGGGCCTCTGGACGCGTCCACCGTGTCTGGGGGGTCCAGGGTGATGCAAGCACTACGGTTGAAGCTTTGGATGCTCTGGAGATGCTGTGAGAGAGAAGAGAGGCTGGTGACTTGGTAAGAAATGGCTGTCCAGCAGGGTGAACTAGGGTTTTTACCCCTCAATCATGGAGCTGGGGACTTGGGGAAGTTACTGGAGGTAGCTAGTAACTAGATGAACGTGTGGTAGAAAGTTGAGGCCAAGGTGAAAGGTGAAAGTGATCAAGAAGAGGGTTTTAGCAATTCTGCAGAAGGTGTTTGATCAGTGTTTGCTCAAGCAAATGATCTCCACTTGCCATGAAACTTAACAGGATTGAATGACATGTGAAAATAGGGTGTTTCACCAAATTTGGGCTCATTTGAAGAAACTAGCCAATGTTGATGGGGAACGTAGTATATTAAAATTTTCCTACGATCACGCAAGATCTATCTACCAGATGCATAGCAATGAGAGGGAAGAGTGTGTCTACATACCCTCGTAGACCGAAAGCGGAAGCGTCAAGTGACGCGGTTGATGTTGTCGAACTTCTTCGCGATTCAACCGATCAAGCACCGAACGTACGGCACCTCCGCGTTCAGCACACGTTCAGCTTGATGACGTCCCACCAGCTCTTGATCCAGTTGAGATTCACGGGAGAGTTTCGTCAGCACGACGGCGTGGTGACGGATATGATGTATTTACCGGCGCAGGGCTTCGCCTAAGCAATGCAACGGTATGACCGAGGTGTGTTTCTGTGGAGAGGGGCACCGCACACGGCTGGAACAATTCAACTTGTGTGTCTTTGGGTGCCCCCTGCCCCCGTATATAAAGGAGCAAGGGAGGAGGGCTGGCCGGCCTCCTATGGTGCGGCTAGGGCAATCCTACTAGGAATAGGATTGCAATCCTATTCCTAGTAGGAGTCCACCAAGAAGGAAGAGAGGGAAAGGAAAAGAGGGAGAGGTGGCGCCCCCCAATCCTAGTCCAACTAGGATCCTCTGGTGGGGCGCCGGCCAGCCTCTATGGGCTGCCTCTCTCCTTTCCTTCAAGGCCCACTATGGACCATCCCCCCTCGTGGGGGGTTCCGGTAACCCCCTCCGGCAATCCAGTTAAATCCGAAACTTTTCCGGAACACTTCCGGTGTCCGAATATAGTCGTCCAATATATCAATCTTTATGTCTCAGACATTCCGAGACTCCTCGTCATGTCCGTGATCTCATCCGAGACTCCGAACTACCTTCGGTACATCAAAACTCATAAACTCATAATACCGATCGTCATCAAACGTTAAGCGTGCGGACCCTACGGGTTCGAGAACTATGTAGACATGACGGAGACTCATCTCCGGTCAATAACCAATAGCGGAACCTGGATGCTCATATTGGTTCCTACATATTCTACGAATATCTTTATCGGTCAAACCGCATAACAACATACGTTGTTCCTTTTGTCATCGGTATGTTACTTGCCCGATATTCAATCGTCGGTATCTCCATACCTAGTTCAATCTCATTACCGGCAAGTCTCTTTACTCGTTCCGTAACACATCATCTCGTGACTAACTTATTAGTCTTTTGCTTGCAAGGCTTATTGTGATGTGTGTTACCGAGAGGGCCCAGAGATACCTCTCCGACACTCGGAGTGACAAATCCTAATCTTGATCTATGCCAACACCACGAATACTTTCGGAGACACCTGTAGAGCATCTTTATGATCACCCAGTTACGTTGTGACGTTTGATAGCACACAAGGTGTTCCTACGGTATTCGGGAGTTGCATAATCTCATAGTCATAGGAACATGTATAAGTCATGAAGAAAGCAATAGCAGTAAAACTAAACGATCATAGTGCTATGCTAACGGATGGGTCTTGTCCATCACATCATTCTCCTAATGATGTGATCCGTTGATCAAATGACAACTCATGTCTATGGTTAGGAAACATAACCATCTTTGATCAATGAGCTAGTCTAGTAGAGGCATACTAGGGACACTCTGTTTTGTCTATGTATTCACACATGTACTAAGTTTCCGGTTAATACAATTCTAGCATGAATAATAAACATTTATCATGATATAAGGAAATATAAATAACAACTTTATTATTGCCTCTAGGGCATATTTCCTTCAGTCTCCCACTTGCACTAGAGTCAATAATCTAGCTCACATCGCCATGTGATTTAATACCGATAGTTCACATCGTTATGTGAATAACACCCATAATTCACATCACCATGTGACCAACACCCAAAGGGTTTACTAGAGTCAATAATCTAGTTCACATCGCTATGTGATTAATACCCAAGAGTAATAAGGTGTGATCATGTTTTGCTTGTGAGAGAAGTTTAGTCAACGGGTCTGTCACATTCAGATCCGTATGTATTTCGCAAATTTCTATGTCTACAATGCTCTGCATGGAGCTACTCTAGCTCATTGCTCCCACTTTCAATACACATCCAGATTGATACTTAGAGTCATCTGGATTTAGTGTCAAAGCTTGCATCGGCGCAACCCTTTACGACGAACTCTTTATCACCTCCATAATCGAGAAATATTTCCTTAGTCATCCAATTACTAAGGATAATTTTGACCGCTGTACAGTGATCTACTCCAGGATTACTATTGTACCTCCCTGTCAAACTCATGGCAAGGTACACAACGTGTTTTGTACATAGCATGGCATACTTTATAGAACCTATGGCTGAGGCATAGGGAATGACTTTCATTCTCTCTATATTTTTCTGCCGTGGTCTGGCTTTGAATCTTACTCAACTTCACACTTTACAAGTCAGGCAAGAACTCCTTCTTTGACTGATCCATTTTGAACTACTTCAAAATCTTATCAAGGTATGTACTCATCGAAAGTCTTATCAAGCGTCTTGATCTATCTCTATAGATCTTGATGCCCAATATGTAAGCAGCTTCACCAAGGTCTTTCTTTGAAAAAACTCCTTTCAAACACTCCTTTATGCTTTCCAGAAAATTCTACATCATTTCCGATCGACAATATGTCATTCACATATACTTATCAGAAAGGTTGTAGTGCTCCCACTCACTTCTTGTAAATACAGGCTTCACCGCAAGTCTGTATAAATCTATAGGCTTTGATCAACTTATCAAAGCGTATATTCCAACTCCGATATGCTTGCACCAGTCCATAGATGGACCGCTGGAGCTTGCACATTTTGTTAGCACCTTTAGGATTGACAAAACCTTCTGGTTGCATCATATACAAGTCTTCTTTAATAAATCCATTAAAGAATGCAGTTTTGTTATCCATTTGCCAGATTTCTTAAAATGCGGCAATTACTAACATGATTCGGACAGACTTAAGCATCGCTACGGGTGAGAAAGTCTCATCGTAGTCAACTCCTTGAACTTGTCGAAACCCTTTCGCAACAAGTCGAGCTTTGTAAACAGTAACATTACCGTTTGCGTCGGTCTTCCTCTTGAAGATCCATTTTTTTCGATGGCTTGCCGATCATCGGGCAAGTCAACCAAAATCCATACTTTGTTCTAATACATGGATCCCATCTCAGATTTCATGGTCTCAAGCCATTTTGCCGAATCTGGGCTCATCATCGCTTCCTCATAGTTCGTAGGTTCATCATGGTCTAGTAACATGACTTCCAGAACTGGGTTGCCGTACCACTCTGGTGCGGAACGAACTCTGGTTGATCTACGAAGTTCAGCAGAAACTTGATCTGAAGCTTCATGATCATCATCATTAGCTTCCTCACTAATTGGTGTAGGAATCACTGGAACGAGTTTCTGTGATGTACTACCTTCCAATTCGGGAGAAGGTACAATTACCTCATTAAGTTCTACTTTCCTCCCACTCACTTCTTTCGAGAGAAACTCCTTCTCTAGAAAGGATCCACTCTTAGCAACAAAGACCTTGCCTTAGGATCTGTGATAGAAGGTGTACCCAACAATTTCTTTTTGGGTATCCTATGAAGATTTACTTCTCCGAATTGGGTTCGAGCTTATCATGTTGAAACCTTTTCACATAAGCGTCGCAGTCCCAAACTTAAAGAAATGACAGCTTAGGTTTCTTGTCAAACCATAGTTCTTACGGTGTCATCTCCACGGATTTAGATGGTGCCCTATTTAACGTGAATGTAGCTGTCTCTAATGCATAACCCCAAAAGCGATAGTGGTAGATCGGTAAGAGACATCATCGATCGCACCATATCTAATAAAGTACGGTTATGACGTTCGGACACACCATTACACTGTGGTGTTCCAGGTGGCGTGAGTAGTGAAACTATTTCACATTGTTTTATTGAAGACCAAACTCGCTAACTCAAATATTTTACCTCTACGATCATATCGTAGAAACTCTTATTTTCTTGTTACGATGATTCTCCACTTCACTCTGAAATTCTTTGAACTTTTCAAATGTTTCAAACTTGTGCTTCATTAAGTAGATATACCCATATCTGCTCAAATCATTAGTGAAGGTCAGAAAATAATGATACCTGCCGCGAGCTTCAACACTCATTGGTCCGCATACATCAGTATGTATGATTTCCAAAAACTCTGTTGCTCGCTCCACGGTTCCGGAGAACGGAGTTTTAGTCATCTTGCCCATGAGGCATGGTTCGCAGGCACCAAGTGATTCATAATCAAGTGATTCAAAAAGTCCATCACTATGGAGTTTCTTCATGCGCTTTACACCAATATGACCTAAACGGCAGTGCCACAAATAAGTTGCACTATCATTATTAACCTTGCATCTTTTGGCTTCAATATTATGAATATGTGTATCACACGATCGAGATCCAACAAACCATTTTCATTGGGTGTATGACCATAGAAGGTGTCGGTGTACTAAGATAGGGGTACCTTAGTACCCCAACTTGTGCACGGGCAGTAGCAGCTTCCCGCGGCAGGGCTCACCACATGCTCGCCGGAAACCTTCTCAGTCCCTATGAAGCCATTCAAAAACAAAGTATACAAGACAGAAGATCGAGACCCCGGCAAGTGGAGCTTGCCGGGGAGGCCGCACCAGGCTCAAGATTATCACATTAACACAAGACCCTGGCAAGAGGAGCTTGCCAAAAAGACCAGAAGACAGCATCTCAGAAGACATGCCTCGGCGCACCCTGCGCCCCGGCAGGACCCGGGGAGCGACAAGCTTCCGGGCCCGGCAAGATCAAGACCCCGGCAAGGTGCTTGCCGGGGGAAGCCTGTGCTGTGTGCCCGCGCTCCAGCTCATCGGCCCACGCGTCGCCCTAGGGCCCTTCTAGGGATGCGTGGCGGATGGCTGTGCAGCCTGGGGGACACGGTGGCGAGCCATGGTGACGAGGCTACCGCCGTGGCGAACGGAGACGCATGGACGGGCGCTTTTGGGGTCGACGGTGATGGGCATTTAAGGCCCTTGTCCCCCACTGTCAAAGTTAGGTGAAGACCACTGTTCATCCACTGTTCCCGCACTGTTACAACTACCACCAAAATTACATTTTTACCCTCCTCTACGTTGACACCTGTCGGTGACCCCTTGAGCTATAAAAGGAGGCCCATGCACAACGTAGAAAGGGTTCGGAACCTAGACAGCTCTCTTGCTCGGTGTAGCTAGCTCCTCAAGCTCCCGAGCCCAAGAACTCAATACAATCTAAGCAGGAGTAGGGTTTTACGCGTCCGCCGCGGCCCGAACCTGGGTAAACTGCCCGCATGTGTCCCTCGATCTGCTCTTCGTGCTCCCTCCGCTCCTTTACCGCAACGTAGAAGGGGCTCCGGTCCCATAGGTGCTCGTGGGAGGACAGTTTCCCCCGACATCTTTGGCGCGCCAGGTAGGGGGCGTCGAGGTTGTGCGAACCTGATCCGGCGCTCACGCGGGCGTTTTCTTCATCAACCTCTCCAGCTTCATCAACTTCGTCAGCAACAGCACTATGGCCCCGAAGAAGAAGGCTTCGGAGGTCGCAGGCCCGTCTGCGTCGATCCCACCACCACCAGAACCAACGGTGGGTGGAGGAGACGCCGGCGGAAGGGTGGTCGCCGGCGAGGAAACTCACGGCGCCACCAAATCCAAGGACAAGACGGACGACCGGGCCAATTCCAAGGCCTCGGTGTCCGTAGATGCACCACGTCTATCTCAGGAGACGCCAGGCCAGCAGCGCCGTGGTACAGGAGGTACCATTCGCTTGCTGGGCCAAGGACAAACCAGAGGATCGCGGGACGCTCAAGGCCACCGTCCTGGTACGAGCAAGGCGCGGTCGCCGGGGCGAGAAACTGCTCCTTCTAACCCCGTTAGAAGTCCGAGCATATCTCGCTCCTCGCACCGCTTGCCGCCGCTCCCCTCCTCTCCAGCAGAAGCTCTTGCAAGAGCGCAACTGCTCCTCGACTTCCCTCCAGCGGCAGACAAGGCCGAAGACTGGAGGGCGACGATCCAAAGCCTCATCGCCTTCGCCAACAACAACACGCCGCAGCAGCCGGCGACCTCGCGGCCACGGCAAGTCGACCAGACGAAGGCCGACGGCGACAAGACCGCCGGGGGTGCAACCACCGTGCACTCCCCGCCGCGGAAGCAGAAGACGCCTCCCCGCCGGATCAACGTCGACGACGACTCCACGGCGTCGTCGGATCCGCGGGCTCGTCGGGACCAGCGCCAAGTCCTTGACGATCGGCGACAAGAAGATGCTCGGACGACAATCGAGCGCCGACGAGAAGCCCGGCGACAGTCGGATCAGCGCGCTGGGACCGCTGCCGACACGCACGCGCCCGGTGAACCAGGCGACTTGCCGTACGCGGCAGGTTGCCCTGCGTTCACCCGTGAGCTGCGGCGCGTCCAGTGGCCCAGCATGAAAAACTTCAAGCCCGACGTACCCGAGAAGTACGACGGCAAGACGCACCCCTCGGAGTTCCTCAGCATCTACACCATCGCGGTGCAAGCCGCCGGGGGACGCGACAAGAAGATATTAGCCAACTACTTCCCGCTGGTGCTTAAGCCAAACGTCCGTTCTTGGCTTATGCACTTGCCGGAAGGCTCCATTTCTTCGTGGGCAGATTTGTGCCACCAGTTTGTTGGCGCCTTCACGGGCGGCCACAAACCCCACGGCCAGGAGAGTGATCTCCACATCTTGGCCCAGAAGGAAGGAGAACCCCTGCGCAAGTACATTCAACGATTCAGCCGCGTGCAGCACAATATTCCCGACGTCCACCCCGCCGCGGTTATCAGCGCGTTCCACCAGAACGTGCGTAACCGCCGCATGCGGGAAGAGATGGCCATGACCAAGATACGGGATGTCAGCGAGCTCTACGCTCTGGCTGACAAGTGCGCGTGCACCGAAGAGGGGAGGAGACTCCCCGGAGAGGATACTGGCGCGGGGGGAAGTGACAGTGAGGACGCCGCCCCGGAAAAGAAGAGCCGGCGGTGAAACAATAGAAAGAAGAAGAGCAAGGAGGTGCTAGTCATCGAGCAGTCCGACAAGGAGGCTCCCGCCAAGAAGGCACAGGATGGCGGCTCCGGCAAGGAACCTGCCCCTGTGGCGGCAGCTGACAAGCAGGACGGCTCCGACAAGCAATACTGCAAGATCCACCGCACCAAGGGCCACGACCTTTTGAACTGCAAGCGAGTCGAGTACCTCGTAGAGCAGCAGAAAGCTGAATACGAGCGACGCGACAAGGAGAAGGCCCAAGGTGGCGGAGGAGAGCCAAGCAAGAAGCGGCCATTCAATGGCCGGGGAGGACGCCGCGGCGAAGCCAAGCAGCGGCAAGGTGATCGACCTCCCCGGGGCCGCGACAAGGATGAGGAAGAAGACGACGACGACGACGACGTGGAGGAAGGAGATAATAGCGAGCAGGAGTTCCAGAAGGCCACAGAAGTTCTGTGTGTCGACGGAGGCGCCTCTCTGCATACTTCCCATCGCCAACTCAAACAGTGGGTGCAGGAAGTAAACGCAGCTGAGCCGCCCGTTGAGTCACGCAGGCTGCTGAAGTGGTCCAGCACGCCCATCATTTTTGATCTTGAGGATCACCCTGACCGCACAACGGCGGTCGGGTGCTTGCCGATGTTGGTCTCACCAACCATCCGCAACCTCAAGGTCACCAAAATGTTGGTTGACGGCGGGGCCGGCCTGAACTTGATCTCCTCGGCTGTGATCAAGAAACTCCAGATCCCAGACGGCGAGCTTGAAGATACCGGGTCGTTCCAAGGTATAAACCCGGGGAGGAGCAAGCCGAAGGGGAAGATTACTCTGCCAGTGACCTTTGGCGGGGAACTCAACTTCAGGACGGAGAGGATAACCTTCGACGTGGCCGATATCCCATTGCCATACAATGGGATACTTGGACGTCCTGCCCTCGCCAAGTTCATGGCAGCTTCCCATTATGCCTACAATGTACTCAAGATGCCGGGGCCGATAAGCGTCATCTCTGTCCCTAGCGACAAGAAGGACACGCTTATCTGCGCCGACAAGATATACCGGGATGCAGCAGCCGCGGCAGAAAGCAACACACTTGCCGCTGAAGCTCCCGGGGGGAAGACCAAGACCAAGTCCGGCAAGAGCTCTGGGGCCCACTCCGGCAAACGCACCTCTTCGGAGTGCTGCGCTGCCGTCGAGGACATTCCATCGAGCTCCACCGGCAAGTGTAAGAAGGGGATGGCCGCTCCACCGGCAACCAAGAAGGTGTCCGCCAAGGAGGACGGCACTGGTGGTACCTTCACCATCAGTGCTACACTTGACAACAAATAGGAAAGCGCGCTCGTTGCCTTCCTGCGGGCGAATGTCGATGTGTTTGCATGGCAACCATCTGACATCCCCGGTGTTCCCAGGAAGGTAATTGAGCACAAGCTTGCTGTTTGTCCTCATGCGCGGCCCGTCAAGCAGAAGGTCAGGAAGCAAGCCGTGGAGCGCCAAGAATTCATCGCCGAAGAGATAAAGAAGCTAGAAGCAGCAGACCTGGTTAGAGGCGTGATCCATCCCACTTGGTTAGCAAATCCAATTGTCGTGCGTAAGGCCAACGGGAAGTAGAGACTGTGTATAGACTTCACTGATGTGAATAAAGCATGTCCCAAGGATCCATTTCCCTTGCCGCGCATTGACCAGATTGTTGACTCCACCGCTGGATGTGAGCTGCTTTCCTTCCTTGATGCATACTCAGGCTACCACCAGATATTCATGGCCAAGGAAGATGAAGAGAAGACTGCATTCATTACTCCATGCGGCACATATTGCTTCATACGCATGCCCTTTGGATTGAAGAATGCAGGATCAACGTTTGCAAGGGTGGTGCACACTGCTTTTGAGCCACAGATCCACAGAAATGTAGAAGCTTACATGGATGACATAGTGGTCAAGAGCAAGAGCAAAGATACCCTGATCCAAGACTTGGAAGAAACATTTGCAAATCTGCGCAAGATCCAGCTCAAGTTGAACCCCGAGAAGTGCGTCTTTGGAGTTCCCTCCGGCAAGCTTCTCGGGTTCTTTGTGTCCCAAAGGGGGATTGAAGCCAATCCCGACAAGATAAAAGCCATCAAGCAGATCGAAGCCCCGAAGCGCGTCAAGGATGTAAGGAGACTTGCTGGTTGTGTGGCTGCCCTCAGCAGGTTCATTTCAAAATCTGCAGAACGCGCCCTGCCTTTCTTCAAAATCTTGAAAAAGGCAGGTCCTATGAAATGGACTCCGGAAGCGGAGGCAGCGCTGCAGGATTTGAAAGGATACCTGTCCTCCACTCCAATACTTGTCGCACCTAAACCACAAGAGAAGTTGCTGCCGTACTTAGCGGCAACCAATCAAGTGGTTAGTGCTGCGTTGGTAGCGGAAAGGGAGGCAGAGGAAGAGTCCACACCTCCGGCAAGCGAATCCAGCGACAAGCAGGGGGCTCCACCGGCAAGCTCTGGCCCCGACAAGGACAACTCTGCGCAGGAGCAAGGAGAAGTGCGAAGGAAGATGGTGCAGCGCCCAGTGTATTTTGTAAGTTCCCTCTTGCAGGGGGCTAGGTCAAGATACTCTGGGGTGCAGAAGTTGCTTTTCGGTCTCCTCATGGCCTCGAGAAAGCTGCGCCATTACTTCCAAGCACATGAGATAACAGTGGTCACTCGCTTTCCGTTGAAGAGGATATTGCAGAATCCTGAAGCAACAGGCAGGATCGTCGAGTGGGCACTGGAACTGTCGAGCTTTGGTCTCAAGTTTGAGAGTACTTCAACCATACAGAGCAGAGCTTTGGCAGAATTCATAGCAGAATGGACCCCAACACTAGATGAAGAAGTTCCAGAGACAAGCGTCCCCGTACAAGAAGCGACCAGCGAATGGGTAATGTACTTTGATGGTGCTTTCTCGCTGGAAGGCGCCGGTGCCGGCGTGGTACTCATAGCGCCCACCGGAGAGCACCTCAAGTATGTTATCCAGAAGCACTTTCCCAGGGAACAAGCGACAAACAATACTGCTGAGTATGAAGGGTTGCTTGCCGGCCTCAGGATTGCAGCCGAGCTTGGGATCAGGAAGTTGATTGTGCGGGGAGATTCTCAGTTGGTGGTCCGACAAGTAAACAAGAGTTATCAGAGCCCTTTGATGGAAGCTTATGTTGATGAGGTGAGGAAGCTTGAAGAGCACTTTGAAGGTCTGCAAATGGAGCACGTTCCAAGAGCTCAGAATGATATCGCAGATGGTCTCTCAAAGTGTGCTGCAATGAAGTTACCTGTGGAACCAGGGACCTTCCTGCTCAAGCTGACTCAGCCATCCGTTACACCGTCAATTGGGCAGCACAAGAAGAGAAAGTTGGTCTCCGGCGACTACTTGCCGGCGGATCTCCCCGAGGCCGCCGCCAAGGTCCCCAAGATCAACAATCAGAACACTGAGGAACAGTTTGCTCCTGCAGATCTAAGGGTCTGTACAGTTGAAGCAAGCGTTCCCGACAAGCCTTGCCCCGGCAGGCTTGCCGGGGGACCATCAGCTCCGGCAGAACCAGAGGTTCTTGCCGTAGAAGCTGGGGTTCCCGCAGCGGCCCTCATGCCTTTAGTCTTTGCCGTTGAGCCCCGGGCTCCGGCATGGGCACAGCAGATCGTCCGTTTTCTGCAAACTGGAGAACTTCCCGACGACCCAGCAGAGATAGAGAAAATAACCAGGCAGTCAAGTATGTACCAGTTCGTGGACAATGAACTGTACAGAAGAAGGCTCAATGGTGTCAGGTTGAAGTGCATTTACAGAGAAGATGGACAGAAGCTGTTGGCAGAGATACATGGAGGCATATGTGGCCACCACATTGGCGCAAGGGCACTTGCCGGAAAGGCGTTCCGGCAAGGGTTCTTTTGGCAAGAAGCCCTCCAAGATGCAACTGCACAAGTAACCAAGTGTGAAGCGTGCCAGTTCCATGCAAAGCAAATTCACCAGCCAGCTCAAGCTCTCCAGACAATTCCTTTATCCTGGCCCTTCTCGGTCTGGGGGCTCGATATTCTCGGCCCCTTTCCCCGCGCTGTCGGGGGCTTTGAATACTTGTACGTTGCAATCGACAAGTTTACAAAGTGGCCAGAAGTGGAACCAGTGAGAAAGGTGACAGCACAGTCAGCAGTCAGGTTCTTCAGGTCAATTGTTTGCCGTTTCGGAATCCCTAACAGGATCATCACCGACAACGGCACACAGTTCACAAGTCGCACCTTCATGCAGTACGTCCAAGACCTTGGCGCCAAGGACTGTTTCGCTTCTGTTGCTCACCCGAGGAGCAATGGTCAAGCGGAGAGGGCCAATGCTAAAGTGCTGCGCGGACTCAAGACAAGAACCTTCGACAGGCTGCGCAGGTGCGGAAGAAACTGGGTAGAGGAGTTACCGGCGGCTCTTTGGTCAATCAGAACGACACCAAGTCGAGCCACCGGACAGACACCCTTTGCTCTTGTCTATGGAGCAGAGGCAGTTCTCCCCACGGAACTCGTATACGGATCTCCTCGAGTGCTCGCTTATGATGAGCTCGAGCAAGAGCAGCTGCGATAAGATGATGCACTGCTCCTCGAGGAGGAACGTCTCCAGGCTGCTGTACGAGCTGCTCGATACCAGCAAGCCTTGCGTCGCTATCATAGCCGCAAGGTCAAGGCCAGGAGTCTCGAGGAAGGCGACCTTGTTCTTCGGCGTGTTCAATCCGCCAAGAATTCCAACAAGTTGACGCCGAAGTGGGAAGGCCCTTATCGGGTGAGACAAGTCACAAGGCCCGGCGCTGTCCGCCTTGAGACCGAAGAAGGCTTACCGGTGAGCAATTCCTGGAACATAAAGCATCTTCGCAAGTTTCACCCATAAGGCGCGGTTGCCGTGATCCGCTCCGGCAACCACCTTTTGTACGAGTCTTGCCGCTGTTGCATGTAAACCTTTGTACAAAGCCGGGCGCAGATCCCGTGCATCAGTAAAGCTTTTGTGTTTCGCACTATTTGCCATTTTCATGCTTTTCTTTGATTATTTGCATGCATTGTTTGGCATCTTGTGCAACACGCATACCCGGTAAGCATTAGCAGGCCAAGAGGCCCTATACTTGTTTTCCCTCCTCTTTTCTCTTTCCCTCTTAAGCAGAAGGAATGTTCCTCGCGCACAAGTTTGCCGGGGGGGAAGGAGGTGGAGGATGAACCAAGTACTGTTCAAGAAAGAGGAGCCTTGCCGGGAACAGACAATCCAGGAAAGCTAAGCTAAGTTACCGAAGTTTGAACAATTCAAATTTTTAAATTTCAGTTGTCTTCCTTGAACAACCACACTTTGTATGGAAAACCTGTGCGCGGAGGAACCTACCTGTGGCTAGCCGCACCCTTACTTTGTTTCCGAGCACGCTCCACGACTTAAGAGAGCTGCGACAAGTGTCGCGCCCTTACCTCATTTTCGAGTTCGCTCAGCAAGCTAAGTGTGTTGCGACTAGCTGCGGCAAGGTTGCTTGCTAACAAGACCTTTGCCAGCAGGCTGCTCAGAGTCCAGCGCTCGCGGCAAGGGCCCCTTGCCGGCAAGTTCCCTAAAAGCATAGGGTAAAAAGCATACAAAGTAAAGGACCAAAGCAAGGGAGATAACACTGCATTGATTGATCAAAATAAGACTGTATATTACAGAGATAACTTTGCACAATGGCTAATTGGTTCATGTTCATAACACACTTTGAAGCGGCAAAGGAAACAGAAATGAAGAAGCCTAATCTACGCGGTCACCTTCACGCCTTGAGATCTTGTTCACTTTGGCGACGATGTGGGCGACCTGCTCCTTCAACGCCTCCTGGCCAGCGTCGTCCGGCAAGGAGCGGAGGACGTTGGTGAGGTTGATGCCGGGGTTGCGGTAGACGATCTTCGTCAAGACGCGCTCCAAGGTGCCCGCGCAGAGCTGACGTGACTCGTCGGCTAGCTGCGCGGGGAGCTTCTCCTGCAGACGTGCGAGCGCCGGCGCGATTCCCGTGAAGAAGAGACTTAACTTGGCGCTGTGGGGGAGGTTCTCGTCCGGAGAATACACAAGGTGCTCCACCCTCAGCGCCATCAACTCCTTGTCGATATTGGCAGCAGAAGCGACCAGATCGTCAGTCCATTGCTCCACCGCCCGGCTGAAGTTGTTCGCTGAGACGGCGGCGCTCTCCACCAGGCCTCGTTCCTTGCGGAGCTCGTCCTTCAGTTTCGTCTCGCGATCCCGGGCGGCGTCCAGCGAATCGGTCAAAGTGGAGACCTTCAACTCCAAGTCAGCGATTGAATCTTTGGCGGCAGTGAGCTCGTCGCCCTTCTTGGAGAGTCGTACCTGCAAGTCGGAATTTGTGTGGGCATCCTTCTCCCGCTCCATGTTGAGCGTGGTGACTCTGTCCTCACTTGCTTTCAGGTACTGCTCCAGCTGTTCCACCTTGAGCTCCAGGCTCCTCTTGGCGGTCTCCGCGGCGGCAGCGGCATCCTTCGCCTCCTTCAAGGCTCCGCCAATGGCCTGCTCCCGGGCGGTGAGGTCGTCCTCGTGGGCGTCGAGGTCGACCTTCCGCTGGTTGAGCGCTCCTTCTCGCCGGGACAGCTCTTCACCAGCCAAGCGCTACTGCTCCTCGGCCTCAGCCTTCTCTAGAAGAAACTCTTGCTGCTCCTCAGTAAGTCTTTCGCGCTCCTCCGCCAAGTTGCGGAGGGCCGCCTGGTTGGCGGCGCGGAGCTCCGCGGCGCGCTTCTCCAAGTCCACTCCAGCCTTGGCGGCAAGAGCTTCCCGGGAGTCCAGCTTCGCTTGCCTGGCCCGGTAAAGGGCTAGGAGCCGGCGAAGGAGCTTCTCCTCTTCGGGCTCGTCTCCACCGCCAAGTGCTTCAACGACCTTCAACCCCGCGGAGGCGAGGACCTCTCCGTCATAGGTCTCTCCCTTCACGGGGGCTCGCGACGAAGACCCCCACGGGACTTGTATGAAGACTCCGTTGGGGGCCTCAAGATAGATGCCTGGCTGCTCCGTGGCGGCGGAGGGGTCGGTGGCCGGTGCAGCGCTTGACGCTCCTGCTGCCTCCGGGCCAGCAGTGTGGTCGCCGCCCCCTTCCCCAGTCGCGGCGTCTGCGATCGGGGCAGTCTCCTCAGCGGCAGGCTCGTCGGCTCCAGCCATGCCCTCAGCGGCAGTGGCGTTGCCGCCGCCGCCTTGCGCGCCCTCCTCACCGGCGGTCTCTGTCTCCATCCGCTCCGGTGCAGGAGGATCTAGCAGAAGAAGAAGGAAAGAAACAATCAAGCAAATATCCAAAAAGACAAGTTTAAAGAGATGAAGTTGCAAGACTCACCTTCACGGACTTCTTCGACGACAGGCTCCCTCGCCGGGGAGTCCTCCCTTGGCGGTGGAGCGGTGGCCCCTGCTGGCGGAGGGCCGCCCGCGCCCTCCCTTGGCGGGGTGGCCACCCTTGTCGGGATGCTCACCCTTGGCGGGGTGCCCGCCCTCGGCGGGGTGCCCGTCCTTGGCGGAGCGCTCTCCCTCGCCGGGGAGCTCGCCCTTGGCGGGGAGGGTGGAACCTGTGGCTCGTCGGAGGCAGTCTTCGGGCGCTCCTGCGGCTGCGGCTCCACTTCTGAACAAGACAAACAAGACAAACAAGACAACAAGATATTAGTACAAGCAAAAACCTCAAGCGCGCCCGTCAATCAGAAAGACAAAAACCAGACTTACGCTGGGGGCTGCGCTGGGGGCTGCTCCTCGGAGCAGCAGGTTGATCCGGCAAGCTTACCGCTGGCGCGTCTCCGGTCGCCGCGGTGGGCGAGTTGTCTTCGACCTCAACCACGGGGATCTTGGCCCTTTTCGCCGTCCGCTGGGCCAGGGTCCTGAAAGCAAAGCAAGAACAAGATTAGAATCATCAAGAGAGACCAAGTCAAAATCGAAGAAGTTACAAGCAGCAAGTACTTACTCCTCTTCCTCGTCGTCGTCGGAGCTGAGGGCGGAGAAGTCGAACTCCACCTGAGATGCTCCCGCGCGAGGAACAGGAGGAGAAGGCTCCCTCGGGCGCTTGGCGGTCTCCGGGGCTGGGGGCTGCGAAGACCCAGCCTCCGTTGACGCCGAGGCCCGAGGAGCGGGCGGAGCGGCCGCTTCGCTCCGGTAGGATCCTCCTCCGCTTGGCGCTGGTGCGCGGAGCGCCTCCGTCGTGGTTTGGCTCGCCCTGGTAGCGCGCGTCGTCCGGCGAGCAGGCTGCTGTCGGGGCCCCTACGTCCTCGTCACTGTAGCCGCCTTGCGGAGGTGCTTCCTCGGTGTTTGCTTAGGACTTGCCGGAGGCGGGGAGTTCTCTGAGGACGAGGAGGTGTCTTCATCAAGTCCCAGAGATCCGTCGGTGTCTTCATCGGCCTCGACGTCCTCCTCCTCCTCCTCCCCGGCAGGCCCGCTGGGCCCAGCACTTTGCCCGGCGGCTCCGCTCCCTCCGGCGGCTCCGCTCCCTCCGGCAACCTCGCTCCCTGCGGCGACCTCGCTCACAACCCCGGGTATACCGGAAAGCCTCAGGGAGGGGACCCCGACAAACTCCTCGGGCGGAAGCTTGAGCAGCCTGCGGATCTCTGCCTCCTCTGCTTGGCACGCTTCGTCAGTGGCCTGCACCTCGTCGACGGTGAATCCGAAATCTCCCGCTGCTGCAGCTGCGGCGGCCTCTTCCATCCGGGAAGCAATGTAAGCTATGTCCCGGGCCGTGGTGGCCCGGGTAAGGCCCCTGTTCTCCTCGGGGTTCTTGGGCACCTCGACCAGATTGTCGAAGAAGCTCAGCACTGTATCTGCCGGAGGCTGGATCCAGGTGGGGACGATGCCGTGGGAGTCGCACTCCGGCATCATTGCACGCAAGGAGTCGCAGGCGGTGCTATTGCACAGTGGCACTACTCCCTTGGCGGGTCTGAACCACTCTGGATGGGCCGGGTCGTGTTTGAAGAGCTCTTGAACCATTCCTTTCAGCTCCAAAGCGGTGAAGTTGAAGTTTAATCCTGGGCGCAGCCTCATGATATCCGCCGCATTGCCAAATTCCCAGGCGGGCCTTTTCCTCTCTTGTAAAGGGGCAATGCGGCGGCGGAGGAAATCTGCCCCAACCTCTCCGATGGTCAGATTAGCTACCCGGAGACGAATGATCCTGACGAGGGCAATACTGAGTCTGTTGTTCTCCGGGGCTAATTCGCTCCAATTCCTACCGCGCACTATGGCTGTTGTGCGCGGCGCGGTGAAAGGCTCCGGCTTGTCCTCTACTACCCAGCACCAATCTGCACGCCATTCTTCCCACTTGCCGCGGAGTTCTCCCTTCAGGTATGAATCCTTCTTGTTCAACCGGAAGATCCAGGAGATACCGCCGGAGAGGGGAGCGCCAGCCTCTACTCTAGGCATAAAGAAATGGCGAAAGAGCGCTACGTTTGGATGGATCCCAACATAGTTTTCGCACAGATGTGCGAAAACAGCCATCGTAAGGATGGCGTTGGGGGTAAAGTCTAGGAGGTGGAGGCCATATGTGTTCATAATGTCACAGAAAAACTCCGAGTACGGAGGGCACAATCCACAGTGAAAGAAAGCAGCGAAGAAGAAATACCCGCCGGGGAACAAATCTCTGGCGACGGCAGGGAAGGCTCTGGTGCGGGGATGAGCTTTGGTCTCCCCGGACCAGAAGAGATAATACTTGTTCCGCAGCTCCTTCGCGCTGAGCCTCGGCGCGAAGACCACGTTCCTCTTCCGCAGGGCGGCAAGCTTCGCCGCCTGCTCGGATTTCTCCTTCTTGGCCTTGTCCGCTTTCGCCTTCTCGCTCTTCGGAGCCATGGCGGAAGCGGCGAGGGAAGAGGCGAGGAGCTCGACGGCGCCGCGGATGCGGGAGACGGCGGAGGAGGGGTGGAGGCAAAGAGCAGCGGAGGATTTCTGGAGGATGAAGACGCAATGAAGGCGAAGGAGGGAAACTGCCCCTGCTTCCTCTGCTTTTAAGGGAGAAGTGAGGGACGCTCCGCATTTCCCATTAAAGAACGAGGCCACGATCTCTCCCACGACACCGCAATCGACGCGTGCCGTTAGGGAGAGGCGCGGTGGATACGGAAGGAGATACGGCGTGCCGTGGGCCGCGTGTGCCCGTGCACTGTTTTGGCCCTGGCCCAACAGCGCTCGGCACCTTGTGTGGCCCAGGCCCGGGGGCTCCTGTCGGTGTACTAAGATAGGGGTACCTTAGTACCCCAACTTGTGCACGGGCAGTAGCAGCTTCCCACGGCAGGGCTCACCATGTGCTCGCCGGAAACCTTCTCGGTCCCTATGAAGCCATTCAAAAACAAAGTATACAAGACAGAAGATCGAGACCCCGGCAAGTGGAGCTTGCCGGGGAGGCCGCACCAGGCTCAAGATTATCACATTAACACAAGACCCTGGCAAGAGGAGCTTTCCAGGAAGACCAGAAGACAGCATCTCAGAAGACATGCCTCGGCGCACCCTGCGCCCCGGCAGGACCCGGGGAGCGACAAGCTTCCGGGCCCGGCAAGATCAAGACCCCGGCAAGGTGCTTGCCGGGGGAAGCCTGTGCTGTGTGCCCGCGCTCCAGCTCATCAGCCCACGCGTCGCCCTGGGGCCCTTCTAGGGACGCATGGCGGATGGCTGTGCAGCCTGGGGGACACGGTGGCGAGCCACTGTGACGAGGCTACCGCCGTGGCGAACGGAGACGCATGGACGGGCGCTTTTGGGGTCGACGGTGACGGGCATTTAAGGCCCTTGTCCTCCACTGTCAAAGTTAGGTGAAGACCACTGTTCATCCACTGTTCATGCACTGTTCCCTCACTGTTACAACTACCACCAAAATTACATTTTTACCATCCTCTACGTTGACACCTGTCGGTGACCCCTTGAGCTATAAAAGGAGGCCCATGCACAACGTAGAAAGGGTTCGGAACCTAGACAGCTCTCTTGCTCGGTGTAGCTAGCTCCTCAAGCTCCCGAGCCCAAGAACTCAATACAATCTAAGCATGAGTAGGGTTTTACGCGTCCGCCGCGGCCCGAACCTGGGTAAACTGCCCGCGTGTGTCCCTCGATCTACTCTTCGTGCTCCCTCCGCTCCTTTACCGCAACGTAGAAGGGGCTCCGGTCCCATAGGTGCTCGTGGGAGGACAGTTTCCCCCGACAGAAGGTTTTATTCATGTAAACAGAACAACAATTATTCTCTAACTTACATGAATAACCGTATTGCAATAAACATGATCAAATCATATTCATGCTCAACACAAACACCAAATAACACTTATTTAGGTTCAATACTAATCCCGAAAGTATAGGGAGTGTGCGATGATGATCATATCAATCTTGGAACTACTTCCAATACACATCGTCACTTCATCCTTTAACTAGTTTCTGTTCATTATGCAACTCCCATTTCGAGTTACTACTCTTTAGCAACTGAACCAATATCAAATACCGAGGGGTTGCTATGAACACTAGTAAAATACACATCAATAATCTGTATATCAAATATACCTTTGTTCACTTTGCCATCCTTCTTATCCGCCAAATATCTAGGGCAGTTCCACTTCTAGTGACCATTTCCTTTGCAGTAGAAGCACTTAGTTTCAGGCTTGAGTTTAGCTTTGGGTTTCTTCACGGGAGTGACAACTTGCTTGTCATTCTTCTTGAAGTTCACCTTCTATCCCTTTGCCCTTTACTTGAAACAAGTGGTCTGGTTAACCATCAACACTTGATGCTCTTTCTTGATTTCTACCTTCGCCGATTTCAGCATCGTGAAGAGCTCGGGAATTACTTTCGTCATCCCTTGCATATTATAGTTCATCACGAAGTTCTACTAACTTGGTGATAGTGTCTAGAGAACTTTGTCAATTACTATCTTATCTGGAAGATTAACTCCCACTTGATTCAAGCAATTGTACTACCCAGACAATCTGAGCACATGCTCACTGGTTGAGCTATTCTCCTCCATCTTGTAGGCAAAGTACTGTCAGAGGTCTTATACCTCTCGACACGGGCATGAGTATGAAATACTAATTTCAACTCTTGGAACATCTCATATGCTCCGTGGCGTTTCAAAACGTTTTGAAGTCCCGGTTATAAGCCGTAAAGCATGGTGCACTAAACTATCAAGTAGTCATCATATCGAGCTTTTGTCAAAACGTTCATAATGTCTACATCTGCTCCTGCAATAGGTCTGTCACCTAGCGGTGCATCAAGGAAATAATTCTTCTGTGCAGCAATGAGGATAATCCTTAGATCACGGAACAATTCCGCATCATTGCTACTAACATCTTTCAACTTGGTTTTCTCTAGGAACATATGAAAAATAAACGGGGAGCAACATCGCGAGCTATTGATCTACAACATAGATATGCTAATACTACCAGGACTAACTTCATGATAAATTAAAGTTCAATTTAATCATATTACTTAAGAACTCCCACTTAGATAGACATCCCTCCGGTCATCTAAATGATCACGTGATCCAAATCAACTAAACCATGTCCGATCATCACGTGAGATGGAGTAGTTTCAATGGTGAACATCTTATGTTGATCATATCTACTATATGATTCACGCTCGACCTTTCGGTCTCCAGTGTTCCGAGGCCATATCTGCATATGCTAGGCTCGTCAAGTTTAACCCGACTATTCTGCGTGTGCAAAACTGGCTTACACCCGTTGTATTTGAACGTAGAGCTTATCACACCCGATCATCACGTGGTGTCTCGGCACGACGAACTTTCGCAACGGTGCATACTCAGGGAGAACACTTATACCTTGAAATTTAGTAAGGGATCATCTTATAATGCTACCGTCGTTCTAAGCAAAATAAGAAGCATAATAAGATAAACATCACATGCAATCAAAATATGTGACATGATATGGCCATCATCACCTTGTGCTTTTGATCTCCATCTCCAAAGCACCGTCATGATCACCTTCGTCACCGGCGCGACACCTTGATCTCCATCGTAGCATCGTTGTCGTTTCCCCAACTATTGCTTCTACGACTATCGCTACCACTTAGTGATAAAGTAAAGCAATTACATGGCGATTGCATTTCATACAATAAAGCGACAACCATATGGCTCCTGCCAGTTGCCGATAACATTACAAAACATGATCATCTCATACAAAACCGTATAACTCATCATGTCTTGACCATATCACATCACAACATGCCCTGCAAAAACAAGTTAGACATCCTCTACTTTGTTGTTGCAAGTTTTACGTGGCTGCTACGGGCTTAGCAAGAACCGTTCTTACCTACGCATACAAAACCACAACGATGTTTCGTCAAGTATGTGATGTTTTAACCTTCACAAGGACCGGGCGTAGCCACACTTGATTCAGCTAAAGTGAGAAAGACAGACACCCGCCAGTAACCTTTAAGCAACGAGTGCTCGTAACGGTGAAACCAGTCTCGCGTAAGCGTACGCGTAATGTCGGTCCGGGCCGCTTCATCTCACAATACCGCCGAAGCAAAGTATGACATGCTGGTAAGCAGTATGACTAGTATCGCCCACAACTCATTGTGTTCTACTCGTGCATATCATCTATGCATAGACCTGGCTCTGATACCACTGTTGGGGAACATAGTATTTTAAAATTTTCCTACGATCACGCAAGATCTATCTACTAGATGCATAGCAACGAGAGGGGAGAGTGTGTCTACGTACCCTCGTAGACCGGGAGCGGAAGCGTCAAGTGACGCGGTTGATGTTGTCGAACTTCTTCGCGATCCAACCGATCAAGCACCGAACGTACGGCACCTCTGCGTTCAGCACACGTTCAGCTTGATGACGTCCCACGAGCTCTTGATCCAGTTGAGCTTCACGGGAGAGTTTCGTCAGCACGACGGCGTGGTGACGGATATGATGTATCTACCGGCGCAGGGCTTCGCCTAAGCACTACGACGGTATGACCGAGGTGTGTTTCTGTGGAGGGGGGCACCGCACACGGCTGGAACAATTCAACTTGTGTGTCCTAGGGTGCCCCCTGCCCCCGTATATAAAGGAGCAAGGGAGAGGCCGGCCCTAGAGGGGGCGCGCCAAGTGTGGGGAGTCCTACTAGGACTCCCAAGTCCTAGTAGGATTCCCCTTTCCTTTCCGGAGTAGGAGAGAAGGAAAGAGGTGGAGAGGGGGAAGGAAAAGGGGGCTGCACCCCTTGTCCAATTCGGACCAGAGGGGGGGCACGCGCCTCCTTCCTTTTGGCCTTTCTCCTCTATTCCCGTATGGCCCAATAAGGCCCATATACTCCGAAAAATACCCGAATCACTCGGAACCTTTCCGATGTCCGAATATAGTCGTCCAATATATCGATCTTTACGTCTCAACCATTTCGAGACTCCTCGTCATGTCCCCGGTCTCATCCGGGACTCCGAACTCCTTCGGTACATCAAAACTCATAAACTCATAATACCGATCGTCATCAAACGTTAAGCGTGCGGACCCTACGGGTTCGAGAACTATGTAGACATGACCGAAACTCATCTCCGGTCAATAACCAATAGCGGAACCTGGATGCTCATATTGGTTCCTACATATTCTACGAAGATCTTTATCGGTCAAACCGCATAACAACATACGTTGTTCCTTTTGTCATCGGTATGTTACTTGCCCGAGATTCGATCGTCGGTATCTCTATACCTAGTTCAATCTCGTTACCGGCAAGTCTCTTTACTCGTTCCGTAACACATTATCTCGTGACTAACTCATTAGTCTTTTGCTTGCAAGGCTTATTATGATGTGTGTTACCGAGAGGGCCCAGAGATACCTCTCCGACACTCGGAGTGACAAATCCTAATCTTGATCTATGCCAACACCACGAATACTTTCGGAGACACCTGTAGAGCATCTTTATGATCACCCAGTTACGTTGTGACGTTTGATAGCACACAAGGTGTTCCTACGGTATTCGGGAGTTGCATAATCTCATAGTCATAGGAACATGTATAAGTCATGAAGAAAGCAATAGCAGTTAAACTAAACGATCATATTGCTATGCTAACGGATGGGTCTTGTCCATCACATCATTCTCCTAATGATGTGATCCCGTTGATCAAATGACAACTCATGTCTATGGCTAGGAAACATAACCATCTTTGATCAATGAGCTAGTCTAGTAGAGGCATACTAGGGACATACTGTTTTGTCTATGTATCCACACATGTACTAAGTTTCCAGTTAATACAATTCTAGCATGAATAAAAGACTTTTATCATGATATAAGGAAATACAAATAACATCTTTATTATTGCCTCTAGGGCATATTTCCTTCATACCCAGCAGTTTCTTTTTGGGTATCCTATGAAGATTTACTTCTCCGATTTGGGTTCGAGCCTATCATGTTGAAACTTCTTCACATAAGCATCGCAGTGCCAAACTTAAAGAAATGACAGCTTAGGTTTCTCGTCAAACCACAGTTCATACGGTGTCATCTCCACGGATTTAGATGGTGCCCTATTTAACGTGAATGTAGCTGTCTCTAATGCATAACCCCAAAAGCGATAGTAGTAGATCGGTAAGAGACATCATCGATCGCACCATATCTAATAAAGTACGGTTATGATGTTCGGACACACCATTACACTATGGTGTTCCAGATGGCGTGAGTAGTGAAACTATTTCACATTGTTTTTACTGAAGGCCAAACTCGCTAACTCAAATATTTTACCTCTACGATCATATCGTAGAAACTCTTATTTTCTTGTTACGATGATTCTCCACTTCACTCTGAAATTCTTTGAACTTTTCAAATGTTTCAGACTTGTGCTTCATTAAGTAGATATACCCATATCTGCTCAAATCATCAGTGAAGGTCAGAAAATAACAATACCCGCCGCGAGCTTCAACACTCATTGGTCCACATACATCTGTATGTATGATCTCCAACAAATCTGTTGCTCGCTCCACAGTTCCGGAGAACGGAGTTTTAGTCATCTTGCCCATGAGGCATGGTTCGCAAGCACCAAGTGATTCATAATCAAGTGATTCCAAAAGTCCATCACTATGGAGTTTCTTCATGCGCTTTACACCAATATGACCTAAACGGCAGTGCCACAAATAAGTTGCACTATCATTATTAACCTTGCATCTTTTGGCTTCAATATTATGAATATGTGTATCACCACGATCGAGATCCAACAAACTATTTTCATTGGGTGTATGAACATAGAAGGTTTTATTCATGTAAACAGAACAACAATTATTCTCTAACTTATATGAATAACCGTATTGCAATAAACATGATCAAATCATATTCATGCTCAACACCAAATAACACTTATTTAGGTTCAACACTAATCCCGAAAGTATAGGGAGTGTGCGATGATGATCATATCAATCTTGGAACTACTTCCAATACACATCGTCACTTCATCCTTTAACTAGTTTCTGTTCATTATGCAACTCCCATTTCGAGTTACTACTCTTTAGCAACTGAACCAATATCAAATACCGAGGGGTTGCTATGAACACTAGAAAAAATACACATTAATAATCTGTATATCAAATATACCTTTGTTCACTTTGCCATCCTTCTTATCCGCCAAATATCTAGGGCAGTTCCACTTCTAGTGACCATTTCCTTTGCAGTAGAAGCACTTGTTTCAGGCTTGAGTTTAGCTTTGGGTTTCTTCACGGGAGTGACAACTTGCTTGTCATTCTTCTTGAAGTTCCCCTTCTATCCCTTTGCCCTTTACTTGAAACAAGTGGCCTGGTCAACCATCAACACTTGATGCTCTTTCTTGATTTCTACCTTCGCCGAATTCAGCATCGTGAAGAGCTTGGGAATTACTTTCGTCATCCCTTGCATATTATAGTTCATCACGAAGTTCTACTAACTTGGTGATAGTGTCTAGAGAACTTTGTCAATTACTATCTTATCTGGAAGATTAACTCCCATTTGATTAAAGTAATTGTAGTACCCAGACAATCTGAGCACATGCTCACTGGTTGAGCTATTCTCCTCCATCTTGTAGGCAAAGTACTGTCAGAGGTCTTATACCTCTCGACACGGGCATGAGTATGAAATACTAATTTCAACTCTTGGAACATCTTATATGCTCCGTGGCGTTCAAAACGTTTTTGAAGTCCCGGTTATAAGCCGTAAAGCATGGTGCACTAAACTATCAAGTAGTCATCATACTGAGCTTTTGTCAAAACGTTCATAACGTCTACATCTGCTCCTGCAATAGGTCTGTCACCTAGCGGTGCATCAAGGACATATTTCTCTATGCAGCAATGAGGATAATCCTCAGATCACGGAACAATTCCGCATCATTGCTACTAACATCTTTCAACTTGGTTTTCTCTAGGAACATATGAAAAATAAACGGGGAGCAACATCGCGAGCTATTGATCTACAACATACATATGCTAATACTACCAGGACTAAGTTCATGATAAATTAAAGTTCAATTAATCATATTACTTAAGAACTCCCACTTAGATAGACATCCCTTCGGTCATCTAAATGATCACGTGATCCAAATCAACTAAACCATGTCCGATCATCACGTGAGATGGAGTAGTTTCAATGGTGAACATCTTATGTTGATCATATCTACTATATGATTCACGCTCGACCTTTCGGTCTCCAGTGTTCCGAGGCCATATCTGCATATGCTAGGCTCGTCAAGTTTAACCCGAGTATTCTGCGTGTGCAAAACTGGCTTACACCCGTTGTATTTGAACGTAGAGCTTATCACACCCGATCATCACGTGGTGTCTCGGCACGACGAACTTTCGCAACGGTGCATACTCAGGGAGAACACTTATACCTTGAAATTTAGTAAGGGATCATCTTATAATGCTACCGTCGTTCTATGCAAAATAAGAAGCATAATAAGATAAACATCACATGCAATCAAAATATGTGACATGATATGGCCATCATCATCTTGTGCTTTTGATCTCCATCTCCAAAGCACCGTCATGATCACCTTCGTCACCGGCGCGACACCTTGATCTCCATCGTAGCATCGTTGTCGTCTCGCCAACTATTGCTTCTACGACTATCGCTACCGCTTAGTGATAAAGTAAAGCAATTACATGGCGATTGCATTTCATACAATAAAGTGACAACCATATGGCTCCTGCCAGTTGCCGATAACATTACAAAACATGATCATCTCATACAAAAACCGTATAACTCATCATGTCTTGACCATATCACATCACAACATGCCCTGCAAAAACAAGTTAGACGTCCTCTACTTTGTTGTTGCAAGTTTTACGTGGCTGCTACGGGCTTAGCAAGAACCGTTCTTACCTACGCATACAAAACCACAACGATGTTTCGTCAAGTATGTGCTGTTTTAACCTTCACAAGGACCGGGCGTAGCCACACTTGATTCAGCTAAAGTGAGAGAGAGAGACACCCGCCAGTCACCTTTAAGCAACGAGTGCTCGTAACGGTGAAACCAGTCTCGCGTAAGCATACGCGTAATGTCGGTCCGGGCCGCTTCATCTCACAATACCGCCGAAGCAAAGTATGACATGCTGGTAAGCAGTATGACTAGTATCGCCGACAACTCATTGTGTTCTACTCGTGCATATCATCTACGCATAGACCTGGCTCTGATGCCACTGATGGGGAACGTAGTATATTAAAATTTTCCTACGATCACGCAAGATCTATCTACCAGATGCATAGCAACGAGAGGGAAGAGTGTGTCTACATACCCTCGTAGACCGGAAGCGGAAGCGTCAAGTGACGCGGTTGATGTAGTCGAACTTCTTCGCGATTCAGCCGATCAAGCACCGAACGTACGGCACCTCCGCGTTCAGCACACGTTCAGCTTGATGACGTCCCACGAGCTCTTGATCCAGTTGAGCTTCACGGGAGAGTTTCGTCAGCACGACGGCGTGGTGACGGATATGATGTATTTACCGGCGCAGGGCTTCGCCTAAGCAATGCAACGGTATGACCGAGGTGTGTTTCTGTGGAGAGGGGCACCGCACACGGCTGGAACAATTCAACTTGTGTGTCTTTGGGTGCCCCCTGCCCCCGTATATAATGGAGCAAGGGAGGAGGGCTGGCCGGCCTCCTATGGTGCGGCTAGGGCAATCCTACTAGGAATAGGATTGCAATCCTATTCCTAGTAGGAGTCCACCAAGAAGGAAGAGAGGGAAAGGAAAAGAGGGAGAGGTGGCGCCCCCCAATCCTAGTCCAACTAGGATCCTCTGGTGGGGCGCTGGCCAGCCTCTATGGGCTGCCTCTCTCCTTTCCTTCAAGGCCCACTATGGACCATCCCCCCTCGTGGGGGGTTCCGGTAACCTCCTCCGGCAATCCAGTTAAATCCGAAACTTTTCCGGAACACTTCCGGTGTCCGAATATAGTCGTCCAATATATCAATCTTTATGTCTCGGACATTCCGAGACTCCTCGTCATGTCCGTGATCTCATCCGGGACTCCGAACTACCTTCGGTACATCAAAACTCATAAACTCATAATACCGATCGTCATCAAACGTTAAGCGTGCGGACCCTATGGGTTCGAGAACTATGTAGACATGATCGAGACTCATCTCTGGTCAATAACTAATAGCGGAACCTGGATGCTCATATTGGTTCCTACATATTCTACGAAGATCTTTATCGGTCAAACCGCATAACAACATACGTTGTTCCTTTTGTCATCGGTATGTTACTTGCCTGATATTCGATCGTCGGTATCTCCATACCTAGTTCAATCTCATTACCGGCAAGTCTCTTTACTCGTTCCGTAACACATCATCTCGTGACTAACTTATTAGTCTTTTGCTTGCAAGGCTTATTGTGATGTGTGTTACCGAGAGGGCCCAGAGATACCTCTCCGACACTCGGAGTGACAAATCCTAATCTTGATCTATGCCAACACCACGAATACTTTCGGAGACACCTGTAGAGCATCTTTATGATCACCTAGTTACGTTGTGACGTTTGATAGCACACAAGGTGTTCCTACGGTATTCGGGAGTTGCACAATCTCATAGTCATAGGAACATGTATAAGTCATGAAGAAAGCAATAACAGTAAAACTAAACGATCATAGTGCTATGCTAACGGATGGGTCTTGTCCATCACATCATTCTCCTAATGTTGTGATCCCGTTGATCAAATGACAACTCATGTCTATGGTTAGGAAACATAACCATCTTTGATCAATGAGCTAGTCTAGTAGAGGCATACTAGGGACACTCTGTTTTGTCTATGTATTCACACATGTACTAAGTTTCCGGTTAATACAACTCTAGCATGAATAATAAACATTTATCATGATATAAGGAAATATAAATAACAACTTTATTATTGCCTCTAGGGCATATTTCCTTCAAATGTAACTTTGGTGAACCCTAGAAATCAACAGAAATGGCTTCATCTTGTTTGAGTCAAGCTAATCATCTCCCCTTGATGCACCACTTGGTGTAGCTTCATCATTTGGGGTATTGATCATGCCCACAAAGTTTGAAGCTCCAGGTAAAAAGTTGGTAATGTAAAGTTGTTCAAATTTGCATTTGAACAGAAAGGGTTTTGGTGTGTTCTGATCAAGTTGCTCTATTCCAAATCTTGTGCCATTTGGTCTAGATGCCTTATTAGGCATTTCTAGCATGTGCACCAAGTTTGAGAGCATTTGGACAAGTTTGGCAATGTAGAGTTGCTCAAACTTCAAATATGGACAGAATGGTTATGAAGGGTTTTGAGAATGTTTTCTTGCTTCCCAAGGCATGGGACTTGGCAAGATCATCAAATTTGTCATATATGATATGATAGAATTTCCCTGGAATTTTTGGAGAATATTTCCTTTGTAAATATTTCAAAAGCTTGAAATATCCAGAAAGGGTTTTAGAGGGATTAGCCCATTATTTTGAACATGACCAAGTGTTGAAACTCTTATATATGGACAATATATGTCCTATGAGTCTCCCTGAATTTTGGCAAATATTTTTGAAATAGTTAAATAATTTTTCCCTAATAAAGACCATTTCTGGCCTTAAGAAAAAGCTTTTAAATAAAATAGGAAAATGACTTCTAATATTATACTTTTGTGGTTTCTGGGAGTCCTATGACTACTAGGTTTCAAATGTACCTTTTGATATAATTTTCTCACCCTAAATCAAGTACTTGCAGTGCAAAATCTCAATTCAGGGGTTTTTGGAAAACTAAATTTATAAAATACATTTTGGCCAAATTAATTTTGTAAGAAAATACTATACTGTTATATAACACTTGGCATGATCATTAGGCAGAAGTTTTGGGTATGGAGATGAATTCTACAAGAGGTAATAGTTGACTTTAATGAGCACATGAAAAGCATATGAAGAAAAACTCAACTCCAAATAAAAGCCAAATGATGCCAAAAAATTTTGTTGGTCCAAATTTTCATGCTTCATTGATGCAAATAACATGTTACAAAATGCAGGGTGTGACAATTTATAACTCCCTATGCAAGTTTTAGTTATTAGGCAAATGTAGTACCAATGTTAAGACTTGCTGGAAAAGCTTTAGCGCTAAGCGGGTTATCGATGGGGCCCATAAACCCCAACAGTGTTAGGGATGCATAATCAAGGAACATAACACCGGTTTATACGGTTCCCAGGGCGGCATGAGTGGAACAAAACACCAAGAAAGAGGCTTAGCCTTCCACCCATTGCCAAGTATATAGATGATTTAGTTTAAGAGTTTATATAGTGTGATATCCCAACAATAACTTCAACATGAAGCAAGAGTCTTCAAATCTTCTCCTGCAACTAGCAATGCTATACGAGGGGCTGAGCGAAGCTTACGCAGCCAAACAAAGGTTTGCTAGGTCGGGTGGTTAGACAGGTTCATGGTTACAATAGGAGGCTGACAAACAAACAAACATGGGCATCGAGGCAATGAGCTAAAGAGCGAGACATCTAGCAATAGGAAAAGATAGTAATGATATCTGGGTCAGGTCATCTTGCCTGTCGAGTCGTCGATGGGATCGTAAGACGGCTCCTCGTACTCAACCTCGGTAGTAACCTCGTTCTCGTTCTCGGTCTCGACTCCCGGCTCTACTCAACACAAGAACACAACAAGGCACAAAATCAACCAAGGTGCAATGCACAATTAACATGATGCAAGTATGATGCATTTCATGGCAAGGGAGGAAGCACACAAGAACAACACAAAACAACAAGTTTAAATGAGGCTGGAATCAACATATAGCTAATCCGGTAAGTCCTCATATGCATATTTTGAAATTGGTCCAGATCTAAACAAACCTTAAGTTAAAGTTGCTAAACAATAAGTTAACATGCACCATGATGATATACACGAAATTCTAGTCAAGTTTCATATAAAGTTTGTTTAATTCGGAGCTACGGTCTAGAAGATATGAGCAAAACAAGATAAGCATGGCAACGGTGCAAGATGCACCAAAACATCAAGCAAACACACTCCAAACATGTAAACAACATGATATTATGATTCTACATGAAAAATCACACAAGTTTCATATAGGGCACGCTCAAAACGGAGCAATGGTTCAACACATACACACGAAACAAGGTACAATGCAAAGCTGAAAATAACAGCCTCATAGCAACTTTGGAGCAAGAAATATATACTCTACAGCACCCAAGCATGATGACAATAAGCATGGACATGAAGTAGACATATCCTACAGCTATGGGGACCCCGACTTAAGAGTCGAGATCACCGAATGCACGTGTACAGTGATCCCAGAGATCAATGCTCACTGAACACACATAAGCTGAATAACAAGAGTCTTACATCCATACATACCGTCTTACACAAATTATGGCCAAGTCTTACATAGATAAAGCCTCATGGGCTGAATAGCAAATAACTCGAACAGCGGAAGTCTTCGAAGATAAGTAGAACCCATGCCATCTGCCTTAACCCTACATGCATTCTGACTGGGATAGCGACCTAGTTCGCATGTTCGTCTCCATAGAATTCTTCTTCATATTCCCGCTCCTCCATGCCTGGCCAATTAAATAACCAGTGGCAAGCCAATGAGTACTTTGAATGTACTCTCAAGCAACCCATGATTTGGTTTAAGGTAATAATGCAATTATACAACAATGAGCAATCTAGCCACAAGCTAGAATAAATATTCTACCATCAAGTATATGCATCAATAAATTAAGATAACCTCGAAGACAGGTTACCGATATCAACATGAATAGGGTTTAACTCAACGAGTCAAGTCACCACCTTGACTCGTCTCACACACATACTTTCATCGATATAGTAAAATTCTGGACATAGTTTAAGTAGCACCACCCAACTGTCCATGACCGTGGACACGGCTATTCGAATAGTTTTACACTTTGCAGAGGTTGCGCACTTTACCCACAAGATCCGGGAAGCTTTCGTGTCACCCACGATCCCGCAGTACCTCAAGTACTCGGAGGAAGCACCCGGTCATTATCTTTCCCTAGACGACACTAACATAGGGTCCACTCGTTGGTGCACAGCCCTCGAGTACAAACAATAGATCATGGGACTTGCCCTATTTTCAATGTCACGCGTACACGAAGGGACCAACGCTGTATCCGGTGCCCTGTGAAAACAGTCATGGTCGCCTATCCGAGCACGACCCCGTCCCGGGAAAGACCTCAAGTCTTCCCGTCACTAGTAATGTGGGCACCATGCTAGTATCGGCCTAAGTAATCAATAATGCCCCGTCCCATAAGGGGTAGAGTGGTTGCACATGTTTGGTTGGGACGGTAGTCACACATAAATCTAATACATCATTTCACCCATGCACAAGATCTTTATCGGCACATCACTTCTTCCTCAAGTGATGACCTAACTCAACATCACCCTCGGGCATTAGGGGCACCCGACGTTTTTTTGAAAAGAATGCAACCACGAAGGTTTCATGGCACACATGCATCACTAAGCATCACTACTAATCATTTGCATTGCATCTAGCACATAGCAAGATCATGAGTAAAACATGCATCATGTGGTGGTTCTCAACTGGGTCACCACCGTTACTCTTATCATCATGCAATCGGTAATAAATGGGTTCCGAAGAACACAAGGGTATCATGGTCAAAGGGCTGCTTGCCTGGATTGGCTTGGTCTTCAAAGTCTTCAAATCCTTCCCCTCCTTCTTCTTGAGCAACCTCGTCAAATACGGTATCTAATCGTCGCAGTAAACAACGGGAAAATAAGACCACAATAAAAACAGAAAAATCAAAGTGCTCAGAAAAATGTCAACTTATTTTTGTTAAATACTAGAGGGAAAACTAAGATGGCAAAAATTCTTAGTTTGAGTTTTGGAGTGGCAGAATGGGGTACATGAATATTTGAACATAAGTTTTAATGTTCAAATATGAATTTAAATTTGAACAGAACAGAAAAGGTCCATGGACATGTGTGAAAGTGACATCATTAAATAGGTTGGATTTTTACAAGTTTTTAGGAACTTGAATTAATTCATTTGGACAAATATTTAATTCTGTGGAATTATTTGAAAATCCACAGATCAAGTGAGAGGGGAGGCTAGGGCGGCCTGTACCGAGCAGGCGACGGGGAGCCGTCGCGGCGGAGCTCGAGCTCGATCTCGAGCTCGGGCTGGTCTGGAGTGGAGCGAGTGGCTCTGGGGGAAGATTGAGAGAGGGAGAGTGCGACTGGTGAGGAGAGGAGGGGCTCGGGGGGCCTATTTATAGGCGGACGGCGAGGTGCCGTGGACCTGTGCGCCGGCGAGCCTCTGCTCGTTGCCACAGGGCACATGAGGCGCTGGGGAAGTGTCTGCGGGGTTGCTGGACGGGGTCCAGGGCAAGGGAGAGGAAGAGAGGGAGCGGGGGAAGCTTCTGGTGCTGCGCGCGTGTGAAGCCGACGAGTGGAGCTCGCGGGCGGCCGGCACGCGTGCGAGGACGTCCACTGGAGGGAGAGGGAGGAGGGGGACAACACCGGGGGGCGTTGCGGACGCCGAGGCGCATCGAACGGCGCGAGGGGGAAGCACGAGGTGGTCGGGGGCGACGGATTGGGCGAAGCTACAGTGCGGGCGTGCACTGTAGCGCGCTCTAGAGCGTGCCTTCTGCATGCCACGGCATGCCGTTGGCTAGCTGGGCGCGTCCGCCGTGTCTGGGGGGTCCAACATGGAGTAAACAATCTGGCTGTGGCCTTGGATGCCTTGGTTGTCCACTGAGAGAGGAGGGAAGCTGGGAGATGGTAAGAACTGGGCTGTCCAGCAAGGTAAATTGGGGATTTCACCCTTCAATCATTGAGCTCTGGTCCTCGGGAAGTTACTGGGGGGTAGAAGGTGACTAGGTGAGGCTGTGGTAGAAAGTTGAAGCAAAAGTAAATAGTAAAAGAGGTCAAAACAGTGGTTTTGGTAAAATGGCAGAAGGTGTTTGATTTAATTTTGGGCAAGCAAATGATCTCCACTGGCCATGACACTTAACAGGATTAAATGGCATATGGAAATAGGGTGTTTCACCAAATTTGGGCTTGTTTGAAGAAACTTGCCAATGTAACTTTGGTGAACCCTAGAAATCAATAGAAATGGTTTCACCATGTTTAAGTCAAGCTAATCATCTCCCCTTGATGCACCAGTTGGTGTAGTGTCATCATTTGGGGTTATGATCATGCCCACAGAGTTTGAAGCCCCAGGTAAAAAGTTGGTAATGTAAAGTTGTTCAAATTTGAATTTGAACAGAAATGGTTTTGCGGTACTCTGATCAAGTTACCCTACTCCAAAGCTTGTGCCATTTGGTCTAGATGCCTTATTAGACCATTCTAGCATGTGCAGCAAGTTTGAGAGCATTTGGACAAGTTTGGCAATGTAAAGTTGCTCAAACTTCAGTTATGGACAGAATGGTTTTGAAGGGTTTTGATGATGTTTTCTTGCTTCCCAAGGCATGGGGCTTGGCGAGATCATCAAATATGTCATATATGACATGATAGAATTTCCCTAGAATTTTTAGAGAATATTTCCTTTGTAAATATTACAAAAGCTTGAAATATCCAGAAAGGGTTTCTGAGGGATTAGCCCATTATTTTGAACATGACCAAGTGTTCAAACTCTTATATATGGACAATATATGTCCTATGAATCTCCCTGAATTTTGGCAAGTATTTTTGAAATAATTAAATAATTTTTCCCTATTAAAGGCCATTTCTGGCCTTAAGAAAAAGCTTTTAAATAAAATAGGAAAATAACTTTTAAAATTATACTTTTGTGGTTTCTGGGAGTTCTATATCTACTAGGTTTCAAATATACTTTTTGAATTAATTTTCTCACCCTAAATCAAGCACTTGAAGTGCAAACCTCAATTCAGGGGTTTTTGGAATACTAATTTCTGAAAATACATTTTTGCCAAATTAATTTTATAAAAAAATACTATACTGCTATAAACACTTGGTATGATCATTTGGCAGAAGTTTTGGGTAAGGAGATGAATTCTACAAGAGGTAATAGTTGACTTGAATGAGCACTTGAAAAACACAGGAAGAAAAACTCAATTCCAAATAAAAGCCAAATGATGCCAAAAAAATTTGCTGGTCCAAATTTTCATGCTTTATTGATGCAAATGACATGTTACAAAATGCAGGGTGTGACAGACCTACCCCCTTACAAGAATCTCGTCCCCGAGATTCCTAAACTAGGTCTTAAAAGAGATCGGGATACTCGGATCTTAGATAGTCTTCACGTTCACAGGTTGCTTCTGCTTCCGTGTGGTTGCTCCACTGGACCTTGAAGTAATTGATGGTGTGGCTTCGCGTTCGTCGTTCTGCCTCATCCAGAATGCGAATGGGCTTCTCGCGGTAGGTCAAATCAGGCTGGAGATCAATGGCTTGGTGATCAACATCCTTGTAGAGATCAGGCTTGTTCGGAACTTGGAGACATTTCCGGAGTTGTGACACGTGGAATACGTTGTGCACATCGGATAGCTCAGGTGGTAGTTCCAACTAGTAAGCCACTTCTCCTCGTCGTGCAGTGATCTCAAAGGTTCCAATGAACCTTGGTGCGAGCTTCCCCTTGACGTGGAAACGCTTGGTTCCCTTTAGAGGAGTTACCCGCAGGTACACATGATCCCCGACATGGAAGCTCATATTCCGGCGGTGAGTGTCAGCATAGCTCTTCTGCCTTGACTTGGCTGCCTTCAAACGCTCCCTGACTAGTTGGACTTGCTCTTCTGCTTCGCGGAGAATATCCGGTCCAAAAACTAGCCCTTCTCCAGTCTCTGACCAGTTGAGGGGTGTGCGACATCTGCGTCCGTACAACACCTCAAATGGTGCCATCTGAAGGCTCGTCTGATAACTGTTGTTATATGAGAACTCGGCAAAAGGGAGGCAATCTTCCCACTTGGCTCCATATGCCAAGACACAGGCTCGGAGCATGTCTTCGGGAATTTGATTTACTCGTTCTGTCTGACCTCCGGTCAGTGGGTGGAAAGCCGTGCTGAAAGACAACTTGGTTCCCAAGGCTTCTTGGAACTTCTTCCAGAACCTTGAGGTGAACTGGGTTCCTCGATCTGGCACAATCTCCTTGGGAATGCCGTGAAGGCTTACGATTCTGTCGATGTAGAGAGCTGCCAGCCGGTTGCCATCATAAGTGGTCTTGACAGGAATGAAATGGGCCACTTTGGTCAAATGGTCGACTATGACCCTGATGGAGTCATGTCCTCTATTCGACCTTGGTAATCTAGTGATGAAGTCCATTCCGACTTTATCCCACTTCCACTCAAGAACCTTGATTGGTTGGAGCAATCCAGCGGGTCGCTGGTATTCAGCCTTGACCCTTTGGCACACATCACACTTTGCAACATAGGTTGCAATCTCTCTTTTCATCTCGTGCCACCAAAATCTTTCCTTCAAGTCTTGATACATCTTGGTTCCTCCAGGGTGGATGGAATACAGAGTGTCTTGGGCTTCTTGCGGGATCAGGTTCTTCAGCTCCATCTTGTTTGGTACACAGATGCGGCCTTTGTACCAAACAATCGCGTGCTCGTCCTTGGAGAATCCGGGGGCCTTGCCTAGCTTCATCTTCTTCTTGATGCCTTCAATGCTTGCATGCCCACCTTGTGCCTTCTTGACTTCGTCCATCAGGGTTGGTTTGACTTCCAAATGATCCAGAAATCCAGGGGTGACCAATTCCAAACTGAATTATTCGAGCTCCTTAAACAGGTCTGGTTGCCTCTTTTGAATTATGACATTCAAGGAGCAAGCCTTCCTGCTTAAGGCATCGGCCACCACGTTAGCCTTTCCGGGGTGATATTGAACACTGAGGTCATAATCTTTGATGAGTTCCAACCATCTTCATTGCCTCATGTTCAATTCCTTTTGGGTGAATATGTACTTCAGACTTTTGTGGTCTGTGTATATCTCACACCGTTTCCCTAGGAGGTAATGCCGCCATGTCTTGAAGGCATGAACCACTGCTGCTAACTCAAGATCGTGAGTAGCGTAGTTCTCTTCATGAGGTCGTAGCTGCCTAGAGAGGTAAGCTATGACTCGGCCTTCTTGCATCAGAACGCTTACCAATCCGGTTCGAGAGGCATCACAATATATCACGAACTCCTTGTGAATATCAGGTGTTGCCAGAACTGGGGCGGTGGTCAATCTCTTGTTGAGCTCTTGGAAGCTCTCTTCGCATTTTGGCATCCACTCGAACTTCTTGTCCTTCTTGAGGAGCTGAATCATTGGCCGGGCAATGCTAGAGAATCCTTCCATGAATTTGCGGTAATAGCCCACAAGTCCGAGGAAGCTTCTGACTTCCTTGACGGTCGTTGGAGATTGCCATTGGGTCACAGCTTCGATCTTCGCGGGATCAACTGACAATCCCTCTTCGGTCAAGACATGATCTAAGAATCCAACTTTATGCAGCCAAAACTCACACTTGCTGAATTTGGCGTATAGTTGGTGCTCTCGAAGCTTGTCTAGGACCATCCTTAAATGTTGCTCGTGCTCTTCCTCCGTCTTCGAGAAGACAAGAATGTCATCGATGAAGACAACACCAAACTTGTCCAAATATTCCATGAAGACTTTATTCATGAGATACATGAAGTAAGCTGGGGCATTGGTTAATCCAAAGGACATGACCGTGCACTCGTACAGGCCATATCTGGTTACGAATGCCGTCTTCGGAATATCTTGGGGTCTGATCTTTAGTTGGTAGTACCCAGATCTGAGGTCGATCTTGGAGAACACCTTGGCTCCACTAAGCTGATCAAACAAATCTTCAATCTTGGGAAGTGGATATTTGTTCTTGATTGTAAATTCATTGAGGGAACGGTAGTCAATGCATAAGAGGATGGTACCGTCCCTTTTTGCCACAAACAGAACAGGTGATCCCCAAGGGGAGGCACTTGGGCGGATAAATCCCTTTCTCAGCTGCTCTTCCAGTTGCTTCTTCAACTCGGCTAATTCTTCCGTCCCCATTCTATAAGGCTTCTTATAGATGGGTCCTGCCCCGGGCACGAGTTCGATGATGAACTCAATGTCACGGTCAGGGGGCATTCCCGGTAGCTCATCCGGAAAGACATCAGGATACTCGCATACTACCGGTACTTGCTCCAGCCCAACTTTAGACAGACAGTTGACTTGAGCGGCTTGAGGAGAAGAGGAGTGGGGAGCAAACTTAACTTCGACTCCTTGGTCATTGGTCACAGTGAGAGTCACATTGGCACAGTCTAATAAGCCTTGGTGCTTACTGAGCCAATCCATCCCTAAGATCACATCCAAGCCTTGCGATCTTAGGATGATAAGGTCTGCTAGGAAGTCTACACCGTTAATGATAAAACTGACTCCTTTATAGCCTATCTTGGCTCTCATCTCTGCTCTGGGGGTTTGTACCACCATGGGGTTATTCAGGGGTGTAGGGGTCATGCCACTTTTTAATGCAAATCTTTGAGTGACAAATGAATGCGTGGCTCCAGAATCAAACAAGACAGTTGCAGGTGCTGAGTTGACAAGGAACGTACCCAGCACGACGTCCGGGTCTTCCTGGGCTTCTTCAGCAGTGACGTGATTCACACGCCCCTTCCCATGGTTAGGCGGGTTGCGAGGAGCTGGGTTCCTTGGTGGCATCCCGCGGCCTTGTCCTGGGATCTGCGCATTGGGGCGCGGGGCATCAGGCTTCTTGTTGGGGCACACCCTTGAGATGTCTCCTGTCTGACCACATCCAAAGCAAGTGACTTGGTTTGGATTATTGATCTTGTTGCCACCACTGTTATTGGGGTTGAATGCTGGCCTTGGGTTGGCATACTGCTGAGGCTGATAGTTGGTGCGAGGGGCAGGAGCTCTTGGTTGCTGATAGGTTGGCTTGACCGGGGCTGACTGCCATGGGCGAGGCTTCTGGTTGCTGGAACTTCCCTTGCTGACCATCTTGCGCTTGCGAGTGTCTTCCAGAGCACGCCGCTTGTCTTCAAGCATGAGTGCTTTGTTCACCAGGTCAGGGAAGGTTGGGCAGTCGCACACGACAAACGAGTACTGCAGAGTCTGATTGAGGCCTTCCATGAAGCGGTCCCTTTTTGCAGCATCATTGCTGACATCTTCAGGGGCATACCTAGACAGAACACTAAACTTCTGCATGTACTCCTTGACAGTGCCACTTCCTTGCTTCAGAGCTCGGAATTCACACTTCTTGATAGCCATGATTCCGGAAGGAATGTGGGCTTTGCGGAATTCTGCCTTGAAGTTGTCCCAAGTGATGTCTTGCCCAGCATGCATGACCTTAAACCCATCCCACCAAGCTCTAGCAGTCCCCCCGAGGCAGTGGGCTGCATAAGTCACCTTCTCGTGGTCTTTGGTGCATCTGACTAGTTCCAGCAAGTCCTCAATGGTGCGGACCCAGTCGTCTGCGTCCAGGGGTTCAACAGTCTCGATGAAAGTTGGCGGTGCATGCTTCTTGAACTCTGCCAACGTGGAACGTCCATTGCCATTCCCCGTCGGCTGGCGGTTGTTGGTGACAGCTTGAGCAATCAACTGAAGGGCTGCGGTGTTGGCTTGGCGTTCCTCTCGGAAAGCTTGGAGAAGCTGAGCCATGTCCATGTTCGGAGGAGGTGGTGGTGGTGGAGCTTGGTCGTTGGTTTGGTCATGGCCTGCCTCTGATTGAGCGGATGCTCCGGCTTCAGGCTGCTGGGTAGAGGTACCAGTACGAGTTACAACAGGCATCCTGTTGGAGCGGTAAAAGGTCTCATGATTTGGAAGAGGGAAAGAAATAAAGATGGGTGCCTAGTAAGGGGGTGGGGGTGACACTAATCAAATCATGCAAGGGACGAAAGGGCCAAACACTTTCATTACAATTCAGATGGGTGATGCAGTCGTTTACATATTCCCGAAGGGAGAATACGACGTGCATCCAATCATAACAAAAGCAAACACTAGATGGCTTCATATGAACCATACAAGGACTCGACTGCGCATAGGGGTTACACGACCTATCCTATCGTAAAGGTCACGAACTGGCATATCCGAGTTGTGAATAATGCCTAAGCGGTGGAATGCTCGGTCGCGTATTCTGGCTCTTCTGGGTTTTCCTCCTTGTCTTCATCTGTCTGGGCCCGCTTGTCACTTGAGGGTGTGGGGGAGTGGAGGAGTTGGATGCGACGGTGTTTTGTCGGTGGTGCAGGGAAAAGCTTGCGATATTCCCTTGCTGTCATATGGCGTCGCCGAGGTGGTTCTTCATCCTTGGAAGATACATCTCCTGAGGGCCTTCCGCCTTGGTACGCGATAGCGGACTGTCCGGGAGGCGCACCTTCCTTCTTGATCCTATCTGTCTTCTCTTGTGCTCGATGAATAAGTGCCTTGGTCTTATGAAGTTCTTCTCAGAGCTTCATCGGTTCCGAGGCCAAATCTTGTGCCAAGCTTTCGGCACATTGACTGAAGTAGGTCTGGAATCGAAGTGGAAGTCCTTCCTTTAGTGGAGGGGCTAGTGCGCTGCTTTCATCTTCACATTCCTTCCGGTAAGGCAAGAAGCGGGTTGTCATCTTGGCTGCCATCTCCGGAAGAAGCTCGCGGAGATGGGTTAGTGCCTTGAGTGCAGCAGCCTCGACAACGAGAGGTAGTGTTTCCATCTGGGGTCCCTCGAAGAACCAACTTGTGGGAGGATCGTTTGCCTTCACGATCACTTCCACATGGTACTCCACCTCAGTGTCGCTAACCCAATGCTCAAGGTAGGTGAGGATGGGTGCTCGGCGGAACTGGCACTCCTGGAGGCTATCCTCGAGAAGCAAGGGAAACCCAGTGGTCAGGTGCTCTTTAGGTACAGCGGCCATCTACAAAGGGTGAATAGGAGAGGTTAATAAGCTGATGATATCTCAGGTTGGTAAGGTTTAGAAAAGAAGAGAGGTTCAGAAGGTTTTCGAAAAGGGGTCTCATCTATCTAACGCCCATGCTAACTAAGGCTTCCTACAGTCAGGATGGCTCTGATACCAGCTCTGTGGGGACCCCGACTTAAGAGTCGAGATCACCGAATGCACGTGTACTGTGATCCCAAAGATCAATGCTCACTGAACACACAGAAGCTGAATAACAAGAGTCTTACATCCATACATACCGTCTTACACAAATTATGGCCAAGTCTTACATAGATAAAGCCTCAATGGCTGAATAGCAAATAACTCGAATAGCGGAAGTCTTCGAAGATAAGTAGAACCCATGCCATCTGCCTTAACCCTACAGGCATTCTGACTGGGATAGCGACCTAGTTCGCATGTTCGTCTCCATAGAATTCTTCTTCATATTCCTGCTCCTCCATGCCCAGCCAATTAAATAACCAGTGGCAAGCCAATGATTACTTTGAATGTACTCGCAAGCAACCCATGATTTGGTTCAAGGTAATAATGCAATTATACAACAATGATCAATCTAGCCACAAGTTAGAATAAATATTCTACCATCAAGTATATGCATCAATAAATTCAGATAACCTCGAAGACAGGTTACCGATATCAACATGAATAGGGTTTAACTCAACGAGTCAAGCCACCACCTTGACTCATCTCACACACATACTTTCATCGATATAGTAAAATTCTGGACATAGTTTAAGTAGCACCACCCAACTGTCCATGACCGTGGACACGGCTATTCGAATATTTTTACACTCTGCAGAGGTTGCGCACTTTACCCACAAGATCCGGGAAGCTTTCGTGTCACCCACGATCCCGCAGTACCTCAAGTACTCGGGGGAAGCACCCGGTCATTATCTTTCCCTAGACGACACTAACATAGGGTCCACTCGTTGGTGCACCGCCCTCGAGTACAAACAATAGATCATGGGACTTGCCCTATTTTCAATGTCACGCGTACACGAAGGGACCAACGGTGTGTCCGATGCCCTTTGAAAACAGTCATGGTCGCCTATCCGAGCACGACCCCGTCCCGGGAAAAACCTCAAGTCTTCCCATCACTAGTAATGTGGGCACCATGCTAGTATGCCTAAGTAATCAATAATGCCCCGTCCCATAAGGGTTAGAGTGGTTGCACATGTTTGGTTGGGACGGTAGTCACACATAAATCTAATCCATCATTTCACCCATGCACAAGATCTTTATCGGCATCACTTCTTCCTCAAGTGATGACCTAACTCAACATCACCCTCGGGCATTAGGGGCACCCGATGTTTTTTTGAAAAGAATGCAACCACGAAGGTTTCATGGCACACATGCATCACTAAGCATCACTACTAATCATTTGCATTGCATCTAGCACATAGCAAGATCATGAGTAAAGCATGCATCATGTGGTGGTTCTCAACTGGGTCACCACCGTTACTCTTATCATCATGCATTCGGTAATAAATGGGTTTCGAAGAACACAAGGGTATCATGGTCAAAGGGCTGCTTGCCTGGATTGGCTTGGTCTTCAAAGTCTTCAAATCCTTCCCCTCCTTTTTCTTCAGCAACCTCGTCAAATACGGTATCTAATCGTCGCAGTAAACAACGGGAAAATAAGACCACAATAAAAACAGAAAAATCAAAGTGCTCAGAAAAATGTCAACTTATTTTTGTCAAATACTAGAGGGAAAACTAAGATGGCAAAAATTCTTAGTTTGAGTTTTGGAGTGGCAGAATGGGGTACATGAATATTTGAACAGAAGTTTTAATGTTCAAATATGAATTTAAATTTGAACAGAACAGAAAAGGTCCATGGACATGTGTGAAAGTGACATCATTAAATAGGTTGGATTTTTACAAGTTTTTAGGAACTGGAATTAATTCATTTGGAAAAATATTTAATTCTGTGGAATTATTTGAAAATCCACCGAAAAGGAAAAAGAAAAAGGGCCCTGTGCCACTGGGCCAGAACGGCCACAGTGCAGCAGGCCCAGGGAGAACAACCCACCGCACGGGCGCCAGCTCGCGCCAGGTTTTTTTAAACCTGACGGGTGGGGCCCGGCGTGTGAGTGGAGAGAGGGGCGAGGGCGAGGGGAGGCTGACAGGCGGGGCCCGCCTATCTTCCCTAACCATCCGGTAGAGAGCCGGCGAGCTCACCGGCGATGTTTCCGGGCACGGCGGGGCGAGCTAAGGGCAGGGATGGACTCAGCAAGATGTCGCCGATCTGGTGGAGGTGGTGCGGGTCACCGGAGTGGCCTGGGTCGCCGACGACGAGGTCACGCGGCGGAGGAGCTTCGGGTGGATGCTGCTCCGGTCGATTCCGGCAGCTACAGAGAGGGGAAAGAGGGGGAATCAAGTCAGTGATGTTCTATGGTGCTAGATCGAGTGAGAGGGGAGGCTAGGGCGGCCTGTACCGAGCAGGCGACGGGGAGCCGCCGCGGCGGAGCTCGAGCTCGATCTCGAGCTCGGGCTGGTCTGGAGTGGAGCGAGTGGCTCTGGGGGAAGATTGAGAGAGGGAGAGTGCGACTGGTGAGGAGAGGAGGGGCTCGGGGGGCCTATTTATAGGCGGACGGCGAGGTGCCATGGACCTGTGCGCCGGCGAGCCTCTGGTCGTTGTCACAAGGCACAAGAGGCGCTGGGGAAGTGTCTACGGGGTTGCTGGACGAGGTCCAGGGTAGGGGAGAGGAAGAGAGGGAGTGGGGGAAGCTTCTGGTGCTGCGCGTGTGAAGCCGATGACTGGAGCTCGCGGGCGGCCGGCGCGCGTGCGAGGACGTCCACTGTAGGGAGAAGGAGGAGGGGGACAACGCCGGGGGGCGTTGCGGACGCCGAGGCGCATCGAACGGCGCGAGGGGGAAGCACGAGGTGGTCGGGGGCGACGGATTGGGCGAAGCTACAGTGCGGGCGTGCACTGTAGCGCGCTCTGGAGCGTGCCTTCTGCATGCCACGGCATGCCGTTGGCTAGCGGGGCGCGTCCGTCGTGTCTGGGGGGTCCAGCATGGAGTAAACAATCTGGCTGTGGCCTTGGATGCCTTGGTTGTCTAGTGAGAGAGGAGGGAAGCTGGGAGATGGTAAGAACTGGGCTGTCCAGCAAGGTAAATTGGGGTTTTCACCCTTCAATCATTGAGCTCTGGTCCTAGGGAAGTTACTGGGGGTAGAAGGTGACTAGGTGAGGCTGTGGTAGAAAGTTGAAGCAAAAGTAAATAGTAAATGAGGTCAAAACAATGGTTTTGGTAAAAAGGCAGAAGGTGCTTGATTAAGTTTTGGGCAAGCAAATGATCTCCACTGGCCATGACAATTAATAGGATTAAATGGCATATGGGAATAGGGTGTTTCACCAAATTTGGGCTTGTTTGAAGAAACTTGCCAATGTAACTTTGGTGAACCCTAGAAATCAACAGAACTGGTTTCACCATGTTTAAGTCAAGCTAATCATCTCCCCTTGATGCACCAGTTGGTGTAGTGTCATCATTTGGGGTTATGATCATGCCCACAAAGTTTGAAGCCCCAGGTAAAAAGTTGGTAATGTAAAGTTGTTCAAATTTGAATTTGACCAGAAGTGGTTTTGGGGTACTCTGATCAAGTTACCCTACTCTAAATCTTGTGCCATTTGGTCTAGATGCCTTATTAGACCATTCTAGCATGTGCACCAAGTTTGAGAGCATCTGGACAAGTTTGGCAATGTAAAGTTGCTCAAACTTCAGTTATGGACAAAATGGTTTTGAAGGGTTTTGATGATGTTTTCTTGCTTCCAAGGCATGTGGCTTGGCGAGATCATCAAATATGTCATATATGACATGATAGAATTTCCCTGGAAGTTTTAGAGAATATTTCCTTTGTAAATATTTCAAAAGCTTGAAATATCCAGAAAGGGTTTCTGAGGGATTAGCCCATTATTTTGAACATGACCAAGTGTTGAAACTCTTATATATGGACAATATATGTCCTATGAGTCTCCCTGAATTTTGGCAAGTATTTTTGAAATAATTAAATAATTTTTCCCTATTAGAGACCATTTCTGGCCTTAAGAAAAAGCTTTTAAATAAAATAGGAAAATAACTTTTAAAATTATACTTTTGTGGTTTCTGGGAGTTCTATATCTACTAGGTTTCAAATATACTTTTTGAAATAATTTTCTCTCCCTAAATCAAGCACTTGCAATGCAAACCTCGATTCAGGGGTTTTTGGAATACTAATTTTTGAAAATACATTTTGGCCAAATTAATTTTATAAGAAAATACTATACTGCTATAAACACTTGGTATGATCATTGGGCAAAAGTTTTGGGTAAGGAGATGAATTCTACAAGAGGTAATAGTTGACTTTAATGAGCACTTGAAAAACACAGGAAGAAAAACTCAACTCCAAATAAAAGCCAAATGATGCCAAATAATTTTGCTGGTCCAAATTTTCATGCTTTATTGATGCAAATGACATGTTAGAAAATGGAGGGTGTGACAGACCTACCCCCTTACAAGAATCTCGTCCCCGAGATTCCTAAACTAGGTCTTAAAAGAGATCGGGATACTCGGATCTTAGATAGTCTTCACGTTCCCAGGTTGCTTCTGCTTCCGTGTGGTTTCTCCACTGGACCTTGAAGTACTTGATGGTGCGCCTTCGCGTCCGTCGTTCTGCTTCATCCAGAATGCGAATGGGCTTCTCGCGGTAGGTCAAATCAGGCTGGAGATCAATGGCTTGGTGATCAACATCCTTGTAGAGATCAGGCTTGTTCGGAACTTGGAGACATTTCCGGAGTTGTGACACGTGGAATACGTTGTGCACATTGGATAGCTCAGGTAGTAGTTCCAACTGGTAAGCCACTTCTCCTCGTCGTGCAGTGATTTCAAAGGGTCCAATGAACCTTGGTGCGAGCTTCCCCTTGACGTGGAAACGCTTGGTTCCCTTTAGAGGAGTTACCCGCAGGTACACATGATCCCCGATATGGAAGCTCATATTCCGGCGGTGAGTATCAGCATAGCTCTTCTGCCTTGACTTGGCTGCCTTCAAACGCCCCCTGACTAGTTGGACTTGCTCTTCTGCTTCGCGGAGAATATCCGGTCCAAAGACTAGCCCTTCTCCAGTCTCTCACCAGTTGAGGGGTGTGCGACATCTGCGTCCGTACAACACCTCAAATGGTGCCATCTGAAGGCTCGACTAATAACTGTTGTTATAGGAGAACTCGGCAAAAGGGAGGCAATCTTCCCACTTGGCTTCATATGCCAAGACACAGGCTCGGAGCATGTCTTCGAGAATTTGATTTACTCGTTCTGTCTGACCTCCGGTCTATGGGTGGAAAGCCGTGCTGAAAGACAACTTGGTTCCCAAGGCTTCTTGGAACTTCTTCCAGAACCATGAGGTGAACTGGGTTCCTCGATCTGACACAATCTCCTTGGGAACGCCGTGAAGGCTTACGATTCTGTCGATGTAGAGAGCTGCCAGCCGGTTGCCATCATAAGTGGTCTTGACAGGAATGAAATGGGCCACTTTGGTCAAATGGTCGACTATGACCCAGATGGAGTCATGTCCTCTATTCGACCTTGGTAATCCAGTGATGAAGTCCATTCCGACTTTATCCCACTTCCACTCAGGAACCATGAGTGGTTGGAGCAATCCAGCGGGTCGCTGGTATTCAGCCTTGACCCTTTGGCACACATCACACTTTGCAACATAGGTTGCAATCTCTCTTTTCATCCCGTGCCACTAGAATCTTTCCTTCAAGTCTTGATACATCTTGGTTCCTCCAGGGTGGATGGAATACGGAGTGTCGTGGGCTTCTTGCAGGATCAGGTTCTTCAGCTCCATCTTGTTTGGTACGCAGATGCGGCCTTTGTACCAAACAATCGCGTGCTCGTCCTTGGAGAATCCTAGGGCCTTGCCTAGCTTCATCTTCTTCTTGATGCCTTCAATGCTTGCGTGCCCACCTTGTGCCTTCTTGACTTCGTCCATCAGGGTTGGTTTGACTTCCAAATGATCCAGAAATCCAGGGATGACCAATTCCAAACTGAATTATTCGAGCTCCTTAAACAGGGCTGGCCGCCTCTTTTGAATTATGACATTCAAGGAGCAAGCCTTCCTGCTTAAGGCATCGGCCACCACGTTAGCCTTTCCGGGGTGATATTGAACACTGAGGTCATAATCTTTGATGAGTTCCAACCATCTTCATTGCCTCATGTTCAATTCCTTTTGGGTGAATATGTACTTCAGACTTTTGAGGTCTGTGTATATCTCACACCGTTTCCCTAGGAGGTAATGCCGCCATGTCTTCAAGGCATGAACCACTGCTGCTAACTCAAGATCGTGAGTAGCGTAGTTCTCTTCATGAGGTCGTAGCTTCCTAGAGAGGTAAGCTATGACTCGGCCTTCTTGCATCAGAACGCTTCCCAATCCGGTTCGAGAGGCATCACAATATATCACGAACTCCTTGTGAATATCAGGTGTTGCCAGAACTGGGGCGGTGGTCAATCTCTTCTTGAGCTCTTGGAAGCTCTCTTCGCATTTTGGCGTCCACTCAAACTTCTTGTCCTTCTTGAGGAGCTGAGTCATTGGCCGGGCAATGCTAGAGAATCCTTCCATGAATTTGCGGTAATAGCCCGCAAGTCCGAGGAATCTTCTGACTTCCTTGACGGTCGTTGGAGATTGCCATTGGGTCACAACTTCGATTTTTGCGGGATCAACTGACAATCCCTCTTTGGTCAAGACATGACCTAAGAATCCAACTTTATGCAGCCAAAACTCACACTTGCTGAATTTGGCGTATAGTTGGTGCTCTTGAAGCTTGTCTAGGACCATCCTCAAATGTTGCTCGTGCTCTTCCTCCGTCTTCGAGAAGACAAGAATGTCATCGATGAAGACAACAACAAACTTGTCCAAATATTCCATGAAGACTTTATTCATGAGATACATGAAGTAAGCTGGGGCATTGGTTAATCCAAAGGACATGACCGTGCACTCGTACATGTCATATCTGGTTACGAATGCCGTCTTCGGAATATCTTGGGGTCTGATCTTCAGTTGGTAGTACCCAGATCTGAGGTCGATCTTGGAGAACACCTTGGCTCCACTGAGCTGATCAAACAGATCTTCAATCTTGGGAAGTGGATATTTGTTCTTGATTGTAACTTCATTGAGGGAACGGTAGTCAATGCATAAGAGGATGGTATCGTCCCTTTTTGCCACCAACAGAACAGGTGATCCCCAAGGGGAGGCACTTGGGCGGATAAATCCCTTTCTCAGCTGCTCTTCCAGTTGCTTCTTCAACTCGGCTAATTCTTCCGTCCCCATTCTATAAGGCTTCTTATAGATGGGTCCTGCCCCGGGCACGAGTTCGATGATGAACTCAATGTCACGGTCAGGGGGCATTCCCGGTAGCTCATCCGGAAAGACATCAGGATACTCGCATACTACCGGTACTTGCTCCAGCCCAACTTTAGACAGACAGTTGACTTGAGCGGCTTGAGGAGAAGAGGAGTGGGGAGCAAACTTAACTTCGACTCCTTCGTCATTGGTCACAGTGACAGTCCGATTGGCACAGTCTAATAAGCCTTGGTGCTTACTGAGCCAATCCATCCCTAAGATCACATCCAAGCCTTGCGATCTTAGGATGATAAGGTCTGCTAGGAAGTCTACACCGTTAATGATAACACTGACTCCTTTATAGCCTATCTTGGCTCTCATCTCTGCCCCGGGGGTTTGTACCACCATGGGGTTATTCAGGGGTGTAGGGGTCATGCCACTTTTTAATGCAAATCTTTGAGTGACAAATGAATGCGTGGCTCCAGAATCAAACAAGACAGTTGCAGGTGCTGAGTTGACAAGGAACGTACCCAGCACGACGTCCGGGTCTTCCTGGGCTTCTTCAGCAGTGACGTGATTCACACGCCCCTTCCCATGGTTAGGCGGGTTGCGAGGAGCTGGGTTCCTTGGTGGCATCCCGCGGCCTTGTCCTGGGTTCTGCGCATTGGGGCGCGGGGCATCAAGCTTCTTGTTGGGGCACACCCTTGAGATGTGTCCTAACTGACCACATCCAAAGCAAGTGACTTGGTTTGGATTACCGATCTTGTTGCCACCACTATTATTGGGGTTGAATGCTGGCCTTGGGTTGGCATACTGCTGAGGCTGATAGTTGGTGCGAGGGGCAGGAGCTCTTGGTTGCTGATAGGTTGGCTTGACCGGGGCTGACTGCCACGGGCGAGGCTTCTGGTTGCTGGAACTTCCCTTGCTGACCATCTTGCACTTGCGAGTGTCTTCCAGAGCACGCCGCTTGTCTTCAAGCATGAGTGCTTTGTTCACCAGGTCAGGGAAGGTTGGGCAGTCGCACACGACAAGCGAGTACTGCAGAGTCTGATTGAGGCCTTCCATGAAGCGCTCCCTTTTTGCAGCATTAGTGCTGACATCTTCAGGAGCATACCTTGACAGAACACTAAACTTCTGCATGTACTCCTTGATAGTGCCACTTCCTTGCTTCAGAGCTCGGAATTCACTCTTCTTGATAGCCATGATTCCGGAAGGAATGTGGGCTTTGCGGAATTCTGCCTTGAAGTTGTCCCAAGTGATGTCTTGCCCAGCATGCATGACTTTGAACCCATCCCACCAAGCTCTAGCAGTCCCCCCGTGGCAGTGGGCTGCATAAGTCACCTTCTCGCGGTCTTCGGTGCATCCAACTAGTTCCAGCAAGTCCTCAATGGTGCGGACCCAGTCGTCTGCGTCCAGGGGTTCAGCAGTCTCGATGAAAGTTGGCGGTGCATGCTTCTTGAACTCTGCCAACGTGGAACGTCCATTGCCATTCCCCGCCGGCTGGCGGTTGTTGGTGACAGCTTGAGCAATCAACTGAAGGGCTGTGGTGTTGGCTTGGCGTTCCTCTCGGAAAGCTTGGAGAAGCTGAGCCATGTCCATGTTCGGAGGAGGTGGTGGTGGTGGAACTTGGTCGTTGGTTTGGTTGTGGCCTGCCTCTGATTGAGCGGATGCTCCGGCTTCAGGCTGCTGGGTAGAGGTACCAGTACGAGTTACAACAGGCATCTTGTTGGAGCGGTAAAAGGTCTCATGATTTGGAATAGGGAAAGCAATAAAGAAGGGTGCCTAGTAAGGGGGTGGGGGTGACACTAATCAAATCATGCAAGGGCCGAAAGGGCCAAACACTTTCATTAAAATTCAGATGGGTGATGCAGTCGTTTACATATTCCCGAAGGGAGAATACGACGTGCATCCAATCATAACAAAAGCAAACACTAGATGACTTCATATGAACCATACAAGGACTCGACTGCGCATAGGGGTTACACGACCTATCCTACCGTAAAGGTCACGAACTGGCATATCCGAGTTGCGAATAATGCCTAAGCGGCGGAATGCTCGGTCGCGTATTCTGGCTCTTCTGGGTCTTCCTCCTTGTCTTCATCTGTCTGGGCCCCCTTGTCACTTGAGGGTGTGGGGGAGTGGAGGAGTTGGATGCGACGGTGTTTTGTCGGTGGTGCAGGGAAAATCTTGCGATATTCCCTTGCCGTCATATGGCGTCGCCGAGGTGGTTCTTCATCCTTGGAAGATACATCTCCTAAGGGCCTTCCGCCTCGGTACGCGATAGCGGACTGTCCGAGAGGCACACCTTCCTTCTCGATCCTATCTGTCTTCTCTTGTGCTCGACGAAGAAGTGCCTTGGTCTTATGAAGTTCTTCTCAGAGCTTCATCGACTCCGAGGCCAAATCTTGTGCCAAGCTTTCGGCACATAGACTGAAGTAGGTCTGGAATCGAAGTGGAAGTCCTTCCTTTAGTGGAGGGGCTAGTGCGCTGCTTTCATCTTCACATTCCTTCCGGTAAGGCAAGAAGCGGGTTGTCATCTTGGCTGCCATCTCCGGAAGAAGCTCGCGGAGACGGGTTAGTGCCTTGAGTGCAGCAGCCTCGACAACGAGAGGTAGTGTTGCCATCTGGGGTCCCTCGAAGAACCAACTTGTGGGAGGATCGTTTGCCTTCACGATCACTTCCACATGGTACTCCACCTCATTGTCGCTAACCCAATGCTCAAGGTAGGCGAGGATGGGTGCTCGGCGGAACTAGCACTCCTGGAGGCTATCCTCGAGAAGCAAGGGAAACCCAGTGGTCAGGTGCTCTTCAGGTACAGCGGCCATCTACAAAGGGTGAATAGGAGAGGTTAATAAGCTGATGATATCTCAGGTTGGTAAGGTTTAGAAAAGAAGAGAGGTTCAGAAGGTTTTCGAAAAGGGGTCTCATCTATCTAACGCCCATGCTAACTAAGGCTTCCTACAGTCAGGATGGCTCTGATACCAACTCTGTGGGGACCCCGACTTAAGAGTCGAGACACCGAATGCACGTGTACAGTGATCCCAGAGATCAATGCTCACCGAACACACAGAAGCTGAATAACAAGAGTCTTACATCCATACATACCGTCTTACACAAATTATGGCCATTATGGCAAAGTCTTACATAGATAAAGCCTCAAGGACTGAATAACAAATAGCAAGAATAGCGGAAGTCTTCGAAGATAAGTAGAACCCATGCCATCTGCCTTAACCCTACAGGCATTCTGACTGGGATAGCGACCTAGTTCACATGTTCGTCTCCATAGAATTCTTCTTCATATTCCTGCTCCTCCATGCGTGGCCAATTAAATAACCAGTGGCAAGCCAATGAGTACTTTGAATGTACTCGCAAGCAACCCATGATTTGGTTCAAGGTAATAATGCAATTATACAACAATGAGCAATCTAGCCACAAGCTAGAATAAATATTCTACCATCAAGTATATGCATCAATAAATTCAGATAACCTCAAAGATAGGTTACCGATATCAACATGAATAGGGTTTAACTCAACGAGTCAAGTCACCACCTTGACTCATCTCACACACATACTTTCATCGATATAGTAAAATTCTGGACATAGTTTAAGTAGCACCACCCAACTGTCCATGACCGTGGACACGACTATTCGAATATTTTTACACTCTGCAGAGGTTGCACACTTTACCCACAAGATCCGGGAAGCTTTCGTGTCACCCACGATCCCGCAGTACCTCAAGTACTCGGGGGAAGCACCCGGTCATTATCTTTCCCTAGACGACACTAACATAGGGTCCACTCGTTGGTGCACAACCCTCGAGTACAAAACAATAAATCATGGGACTTGCCCTATTTTCAATGTCACGCATACACGAAGGGACCAACGGTGTGTCCGGTGCCCTGTGAAAACAGTCATGGTCGCCTATCCGAGCTCGACCCCGTCCCGGGAAAAACCTCAAGTCTTCCCGTCACTAGTAATGTGGGCACCATGCTAGTATCGGCCTAAGTAATCAATAATGCCCCGTCCCATAAGGGGTAGAGTGGTTGCACATGTTTGGTTGGGACGGTAGTCACACATAAATCTAATCCATCATTTCACCCATGCACAAGATCTTTATCGGCACATCACTTCTTCCTCAAGTGATGACCTAACTCAACATCACCCTCGGGCATTAGGTGCACCCGACGTTTTTTTTGAAAAGAATGCAACCACGAAGGTTTCATGGCACACATGCATCACTACTAATCATTTGCATTGCATCTAGCACATAGCAAGATCACGAGTAAAGCATGCATCATGTGGTGGTTCTCAACTGGGTCACCACCGTTACTCTTATCATCATGCATTCGGTAATAAATGGGTTCCGAAGAACACAAGGGTATCATGGTCAAAGGGCCGCTTGCCTGGATTGGCTTGGTCTTCAAAGTCTTCAAATCCTTCCCCTCCTTCTTCTTCAGCAACCTCATCAAATACGATATCTAATCGTCGCAGTAAACAACGGGAAAATAAGACCACAATAAAAACAGAAAAATCAAAGTGCTCAGAAAAATGTCAACTTATTTTTGTTAAATACTAGAGGGAAAACTAAGATGGCAAAAATTCTTAGTTTGAGTTTTGGAGTGGCAGAATGGGGTACATGAATATTTGAACAGAAGTTTTAATGTTCAAATATGAATTTAAATTTGAACAGAACAGAAAAGGTCCATGGACATGTGTGAAAGTGACATCATTAAATAGGTTGGATTTTTACAAGTTTTTAGGAACTGGAATTAATTCATTTGGACAAATATTTAATTCTGTGGAATTATTTAAAAATCCACAAAAAAGGAAAAAGAAAAAGGGCCCTGTGCCACTGGGCCAGAACGGCCACAGTGCAGCAGGCCCAGGGCGAACAGCCCACCGCACGGGCGCCAGCGAGCGCCAGGGTTTTTTAAACCTGACGGACGGGGCCCGGCGTCAGTGAGTGGAGAGGGGGGCGAGTGCGAGGGGAGGCTGACAGGCGGGGCCCGCCTGTCATCCCTAACCCTCCGGCAGAGAGCCGGCGAGCTCACCGGCGATGTTTCCGGGCACGGCGGGGCGAGCTAAGGGCAGGGATGGACTCAGCAAGATGTCGCCGATCTGGTGGAGGTGGTGTGGGTCGCCGGAGTGGCCTGGGTCGCCGACGGCGAGGTCACGCGGCGGAGGAGCTTCGGGTGGATGCTGCTCTGGTCGATTCCGGCAGCTGCAGAGAGGGGAAAGAGGGGGAATCGAGTCAGTGATGTTCTGTGGTGTTAGATCGAGTG
>LR738715.1:520856461-520869031 GCA_902687465.1 Secale cereale | reverse complement strand
GAGAGAGAGAGAGAGAGAGAGAGAGAGAGAGAGAGAGGAAGCCATCTAACTACTGACTACGGACCCGTAGGTCTACAAGGAACTACTCACACATCATCCACTCCTCTAGGGTTTCTGTAATATCTGAGTATTTATAGAGCGAAGAGGCGGTGCGGGAGGCCACCAAGGTGGGCACAACCCACCTCGGCGCGCCATGGGGCCTGGTGCGCCCTGGTGGGTTGTGCCCCCCTCGGGGCACCCCCAGGTGCAGCTCTGGCACATTAGGTGTCTTTTGGCCCATAAAAATTCTCCAAAAAGTTTCGCGGTGTTTGGGCTCCGTTTGATATTGATTCCCTGCGATGTAAAAAACATGCAGAAAACAGCAACTTGCACTTGGCACTATGTCAATAGGTTAGTACAAAAAATGATATAAAATGACTATACAATGATTGTAACATCCGAGAATGATAATATAACAACATGAAACAATCAAATATTATAGGTACGTTGGAGACGTATCAGCATCTCCAAGCTTAATTCCTGCTCGTCCTGGAGTAGGTAAATGATAAAAACAGAATTTTTGATGTGGAATGCTGCCTATCATGTCATATCATATTCTTTTCTTTATAGCATGGACATTTGGACTTTTATATGGTTCAAAGCAATAGTCTAGTTTTGACATGGGACTTAAATACTCAAGCATATCAACAAGCAACCATGTCTTTAAAAATATCAATGATAAAATTAGTTATCCCTAGCCCATCATGCTCAACCATTGATCCATTCATGAAACACATTCACATATTAGTTACACCCAATGCTCAAGTACGATCATATTGTTTCCTAGTTGGTGCTTTATAAGAGAAGATGGAGACTCAAATTCAGAAATAAAAATTGCATAAGTAAAAGAAAGGCCCTTGGCAGAGGGAAGTAGGGATTTGTAGAGTTGCCAAATCTCAAAGCTTAAATTGAGAGATAAAAAATATTTTGGGAGGTATACTTTTCCCACCAACGAAAACGACTTGAGGTTCCCAACACTTTCCATGCTAGATATATCATAGTTGGTTCCCAAACATAAAATAAAGTTTATTCCTTTTCCACCAAACTTTCACAAGCCATGGTTAGTCGAATCCACGGTTGCCTTCCATACCAACACTTTCCAAGGAATTTATTATTTTACAACATAAAGTAAATTTGTTTTTCATTTCGGGACTAGGCATCCCTAATACCTTTGCCTTAATCTTGTGCAATGACAAGTGAATAAACACTCATCGTGAGAATAACACATTTAGCATGGAAAAAAATTGGCCACCCCTCACCGCCTCGCGAGCGGTACGGGCACACAAAAGGGAAATTTATTTTGAAAATTAGAGATGGCACATACAAATTTTATTAGAACGGCAAGGAAATACCGCATATAGGTAGGTATGGTGGACTCATGTGGCAAACCCAGGATAAAGGATTTTGGATGCACAAGTAGTGATCATACTTAGTGCAAAATGAAGGCTAGCAAAAGACTGGGAAGCGACCAACCATGAAACGAATAATCTCATAAGCGAACATTGAGCATAAATAACACCAAATAATGCACCACAAGTAGGATGTAATTTCATTGCATGATTATTGACTTTCGTGCATGCACAAGGAATCACAAACTTTAACACTAATATTCTTACTAAAGCATAATTACTCATTAACATGACTCACATATCACATCATCATGTCTCAAAACTATTACAAGGAATCAAGTTTATTTTGTCCAATGATCTTCATGAAAGTTTTTATTATATCCTTCTTGGATATCTATCACTTTGGAACTAATTTTTATGTGTTGGTTTTGATAAGCTCGAACAAATATAAGGGAAGATCATGAGCATATTTTTTCTTTCTCTCAAAATAATTTAAGTGAAGCAAGAGATAATTTCTTAAAAATTTACTAACTCTCAAATAAGTCTAAGTGAAGCAAGAGATTATTTCTTCAAAAATACTAAAGCACACCATGCTCAAAAAGATATAAGTGAAGCACTAGAGCAAATCCATAGCTCATAAAAATTTAAGTGAAGCATAGAGAGCTATTCTAATAAGTCATGGCATACTTATGGCTCTCTCTAATAGGTGTGTACAACAAGGATTGGTAACTTAAAAAGCAAAAAAAAACAAGCAAAGACTCATATCATACAAGATGCTCCAAGCAAAACACATATCATGTGACGAACAAAAATATAGGTTTGAGTAAAATACCGATGGTCGTTAGAAGAAAGAGGGGATGCCACTCGAAGGCATCCCCAAGCTTAGTTGCTTGCTTCTCTTTGGATAATAGCTTGGGATGACGGGGCATACCCAAGCCTATGCTCTTCTTACTCCTTATTCCTTCATCCATCGTAAGATAACCCAAAACTTGAAAACTTCAATCACACAAAACTCAACAAATCTTTCGTGAGATCCGTTAGTATAAGAAAACAAATCACTACTATAAGTACTGTAGCAAACTAATTCATATTTTGTATTTGTATTATATCTACTGTATTCCAACTTTTCTATGGCAAAAAACTCATCAAAGAAAGCCATAGAATCATCAAAACAAGCACATAACACAATAAAAACTGAATCTATCAAAAATAGAACAGTCTGTAGTAATCTGGAAGTTTCGAATACTTATGCAAGTCTAAAAATTCTTAAAAAATAGGGCCACGTGTGCAATTTGTATATTAATATTCTGCAAAAATAATCAACTAAAAAGCACTCTTTTATAAAAAAATGAGAATTGTTCTTGTGAGCGCAAAAGTTTCTGTTTTTCAGCAAGATCAAATCTACTAACACCCAACATGATCCCAAGACTTTGCTTGGCACAAACCTTTATTCAAACAACAAAAACACATCTCAACACATGTATTAAAGGGTATTTTATTTAAAACAACAAGGAAATCAAAAAGCAAAAAATATATAAGTTGGGTTGCCTCCCAACAAGCGCTATCATTTTACGCCCTTAATCAGGCATGATACTAAGATTTCAAGTGTTGTCATCCTTGTTGGATGTTCCATAAGTTGCCCTCATTATAGATTCATAAGGAAATTTGATCTTGGTTATAGGGAAGTGTTCTATGCCCTTTCTCAAGGGAAATTGGAATTTAATATTCCCTTCTTTCATGTCAATCATCGTGCTAATAGTGCGCAAAAATGGTCTACCAAGTATAATAGGGCAAGACGGATTGCAATCAATGTCAAGAAAAATAAAGTCTATGGGTACATAGTTCCTATTTGCAAGAATAAGAACATAATTGATCCTTCCCAAAGGCTTTTTAATAGTGGAATCCGCCAAATGTAAATTAAGAGAGCAATCTTCAATATTGGTAAGACCAGGAACATCACAAAGAGATTTCGGAATCGTGGAAACACTAGCAAAAAAATCACACAAAAAAACACTCATAATTTTTAATTTTGATTTTGATAGTAGGTTCCCATTCATCATGCAACTTTCTAGGAATTGATACTTACAATTCCAACTTATCATCTAAACCTTTCATCATAGCATCAACAATATGTTTAGTAAAAGCTTTATTTGTTCATAGGCATGTGATGAATTAATCATGGTTTGCAAAACAAAAATACAATAAATCAAAGAACAACTATCATAATTAAAGTCTTTGTAACCCAAGATAGTGGGTATCACTAGCTAAAGTCTTGACCACTCCAAACCAACTTTTATCAATTTTCTCTACAAGATTTTCATTCTCGAAAATATTGGGACGCCTTCTACCTAAAGTTGACTCTTCTCCAGTCCCTTTATCATCAAGTTGAACTTTACTAAACAAAGAATCAATAGAAGAAACACCAATCATTTTAATGTCTTCATCATTTGTATGAAAGCAATCACTAGAAAATACCTTTTCTAAAAATTCTCGTTTAGCTCTAAGCATGGTGGTTCTTTTCTTACTTTCATCCATAGAAACATAACGAGCTTTAATTGATGCTTCAACTTTAGGCACAAAAAATTTCAACTTGAGATTCTCTACATCATGAGAAATTCTATCAATACTCCTAGACATATCATTAATCTTATTCAAATTTTCTTCTATGGAAGCATTGAAAACTTTTTGAGTATTGATAAATTCCTTAATATTATTCTCTAGATCAGAGGTGTTCCTATTATTATTGTAAGATTGATTTACATAGGAATTACCATATTTATTAGAGGAATTACTAGGAAAAGGCCTAGGATTAAAATTACCTCTATAAGCATTGTTATTAAAATTATTTCTAGAGATAAAGTTCACATCTATAGCATCATAGTTTGCTCAATCAAAGTAGACAAAGGCATATAATTAAGATCAATAGGAACACTTCTACTAGCAACCATTTTCATAAGAGCATCAACTTTTTCACTCAAAGAATCAATCTCAACCAAATTAACTTTTTTGCTAGCCGGCGCCCTTTCAGTATGCCATTGCAAATAATTCTCCATGATATTATCAAGAAATTTGGTGGCTTCACCCAAAGTAATTTCCATAAAAGTACCACCCGAGGCATAATCCAAAAGGTTTCGAGAAACAAAATTCAACCCCGCATAAAAAAATTGTATGATCATCCAAAGATTTAACCCATGAGTTGGGCAATTCCTTAGCATCACTTTCATTCTTTCCCAAGATTGTGCAACATGCTCATGTTCAAGTTGCTTGAAATTCATGATCTGGGTTCTAAGGGATATAATTTTTGTGGGCGGAAAATATTTAGTGATAAAAGCGTCTTTGCATTTGTTCCAAGAATCGATGCTATTGTGAGGCAAAGAAGAAAACCAAATTTTTGCATGATCTCGCAAAGAAAATGGGAATAATTTCAATTTCACAATATCATTTTCCACATCTCTTTTCTTTTGCATATCGCACAATTCCACGAAGTTATTAATATGGGACTCGACATCCTCATTAGGAGTGCCGGAAAATTGATCTTTCATGACAAGATTCAACAAAGCAGTATTAATATCACAAGTCTCCACACTAGTGGCGGGAGGAGCAATCAAAGTGCCAATAAAATCATTGTTGTTGGTATTGGAAAAATCACACAACTTAGTGTTCTCTTGCGTCATTTTTGAGCAATTATGAACAATAACACAAGTGGGCGATAGATCCGACCGGAAAATGGCAAATGGAAAAGAGGGCGAATAAAAACGACAAATGTTTGTGAAGTGGGGAAGATGAAAACGGGAGGCAAATGGAAAATATTGTAAATTGCGAGGAGATGATATTTGCGATTAGGAACCTGGTATATGTTGAAGGTGCTCCCCGGCAACGGTGCCAGAAATTCCTTTTGATTTCTTCTAGAACTACGTCGGTATTTTCCCAAAGAGGAAGGGATGATGCAATATAGCAGTGGTAGGTATTTCCCTCAGTGATGAGACCAAGGTCATCGAACCAGTAGGAGAACCAAGCAATACAACATAAACAACAATTGCACACAAATAACAAATACTCCAACCCGACGTGTAAAAGGGGTTGTCAATCTGTTTCGGGTAACAGACGTGATAGAGCTGTAAATATTAATAGATTGAATGATAAATAAGATAAATTGCAGCAAGGTATTTTGGGGTTTTTAGTTTAGTAGGTATGAAAATAAAACAAAAGGAAAATAGATCGCAAAGGCAAATAATATGAGAAAGAGACTCGAGGGTCGTAGATTTCACTAGTGGCTTCTCTCGAGAAAATAGCAAACGGTGGGAAAACAATTACTGTTGGGGAATTGATAGAATTTCAAATAATCATGACGATATACATGCAATGATCATTATATAGGCATCACGTCCAAGATTAGTAGACCGACTCCTGCCTGCATCTACTACTATTACTCCACACATCGACCACTATCCAGCATGCATCTAGTGTATTAAGTTCATGGAGAAATGAAGTAATGCAATAAGAACAATGACATGATGTAGACAAGATATATTTATGTAGAAATAAACCCCACCGTTTTATCCTTAGTAGCAACAATACATACGTGTCGGTTCCCTTTCTATTACTGGGATCAAGCACCGTAAGATCGAACCCACTACAAAGCACCTCTTCCCATTGCAAGATAAATAGATCAAGTTGGCCAAACAAAACGCAAATCTCTGAGAAGAAATACGAGGCTATAAGAAATCATGCATATAAGAGATCAAAGAAGACTCAAATAACTGTCATGGATATAAAAAGATAGATCTGATCATAAACTCAAAGTTCATCGGATCCCAACAAACACACCGCAAAAGAGTTACATCATATGGATCTCCAAGAGACCATTGTATTGATAATCAAAAGAGAGAGAGGAAGCCATCTCGCTACTGACTACGGACTCGTAGGTCTACAAGGAACTACTCACACATCATCGGAGAGGCACCAAAGGAGGTGGTGAACCTCTCCGTGATGGTGTCTAGATTGGATGTGGTGATTTTGGACTTTGCGGCGGCTGGAATAGAATTTTGTCCACTCCTCTAGGGTTTCTGGAATATCTGAGTATTTATAGAGCGAAGAGGCGGTGCGGGAGGCCACCGAGGTGGGCACAACCCACCTGGGCGTGCCAGGGGGGCCTGGCGCCCTGGTGGGTTGTTCCCCCCTCGGGGCACCCCCAGGTGCAGCTCTGGCCCATTGGGTGTCTTCTGGCCTGTAAAAATTCTCCAGAAAGTTTGCGGTGTTTGGGCTCCGTTTGATATTGATTTCGTGCGATGTAAGAAACATGCAGAAAACAACAACTGACACTTGGCACTATGTCAATAGGTTAGTACCAAAAATGATATAAAAAGACTATAAAATGATTGTAAAGCATCCAAGAATGAGAATATAATAGCATGAAACAATAAAAAATTATAGATACGTTGGAGAAGTATCAGGCACCATAATTCGGATAGCCACACACGCACCAGGGGCTAGTACTTAGCCCCACAAGTCAAGCTCCTATGGCTAAGTGAAAGTAATAAAGCCGCATAGTCTGATTGCCTGGTTCGCTCCACGGACACCTCCTTTATGGACCAAGACATTGGATAAAGAGTGATCACGCGCAATACCGAACACCCCTGTAGTATCTACATGGGGGCTGAAGCCGACGACTGGAAACTTTCAGACAAAATAAACGACCGCACAGGGGGAAAAGTCACTTGAAATATAAAGCGCAAAATTATATAGACATCGGTTCATAAGCTTAGTCTTTACAATCTGAATACAATTACTCAAAGACCACATCCATTGAGCACTGGAACTCTACAATACGGGCTCCTTTGAGGACATCATCGAAGTACCTCTCCGGTCTCTTATGATCCTTGTCCTCCGGCGGGCCAGCAATTGCCACTTCGACGGCCTTCATCTTCGCCCAGTGCATCTTGACATGGGCAAAGGCCATCCGTGCACCTTCTATATAGGTCGAACGCTTCACAGCGTCGACACATAGCCTCACACCGAGGAGCCGCCTCACCAATCCAAAGTAGCTACTCGGGATTGGCTGAGTGGGCTAGAGCCGGACTATCAAGTCCTTCATGGCTACACCCGCCATGTTGTGCATCTCGACCAACTGCTTCAACTGGTCGTTCAGAGGTACTGGATGTTCTGGCGCAAGGAATTGCGACCAGAACAACTTCTGTGTGCTATTCCCCTCCTGGGCCTTGAAGCATTGGGCAGCGTGGCGATGTTCTTCGAGGGATCCACAAACGCTCCTGGAGAACACCACAATCACGTCAGCGCAAGATACCTTTGACCTCCAAAGATACTCTACAGAAGAAAGGCCTTACCAGCCACTATCCGCCGCGCTTGTTTGATCTCCTCGCAAGCACTCCGGGACTCGACCCGCGCCTCCTTGGCAGCTTTAATAGCTTTATTGAGTTTGGATGTTTGATCCGAAGCCTTCTGCTGCAGCTCCCCGCACTTGCGAATAGCATCTTGAAGTTCTCATTCCACTTCGGCCACACGAGACTCATATCGCTGGCGGGAGGCTTGTTCGTCCTCCAGATCAGCAACCGCTTTGTTAGAGGCCGCCTTGTTTATCTCGGCCTCCTTCTTGGCCTCTGCAAGTGTGCCCTTGAGGGTCTCGACCTCGCCTGCGCCAACTGTGATATAATCACACAACACAATGAGTTCATACTCTTACAAGCAAACACATTATCTTTTGACATAATAATTTTTTGAAAGTCCGCATATCTTGAGTTTCATCATACCGCTTGTTGACGCGGTCGAGCTCCTCGTTGGCTAGTTGAAGCTTCCGATTGAGCTCGGAAACCTCTGCGGCCTGGGCGAATGTCGCCACCAGGGAAGCATGTTCAATAATAAACACAGTATGATCTATTAGCGGACACTGTATGGATCCTCTGTCCAATCCTTTTTAGAATAAAACAGAGTATTAGGAGCTACTGTCCGTATACAGGTTTGTTTCCTTATACAAATAAAACATGAAGTTCTTTTAGAATATCACATCGCATACCCCAAAGCCTGTTAGTAGGCTGTTGAAGGCTTCATTCAGTCCGTTCTTGGCGGACTGAATCTTTCCCATCACAGAACCCATCAGGGTACGGTGTTCCTTCATGATGGAAGCACCTTGCAGTGCTTCCTCTAGCGTGTTCGGCGCCTCTGGATTAGTGGAGGACGCTGTTGGAGCTAATGCTCCTCCCCCTATTCCAGGGGGCTGCCTTCCCAATTCGGAGCCGTGCTGGCCTCCGGAATAGTGTTCGATGGGAGCCCGGATTGCTTGGGGTCCCCGACGCTAGTCGCCATAGGGATTGCTCCCCCTTGGCTGACGGTGGCCGAGGTGTTGGCCTCAGGCACCCTCTCATCCACCCGCTCCCGCCTGCTCGTGCAGGGGACGCCTGTAGGGAAGACAGTTCGGTGTCCCCTAGGATGGCGATTGGGCCCGTGGTGGCGTGTCGCTCTCCACCATTTCAGATGGCAGAGAATTCCCCGATGACAGTGAAGCCTCAGGGAATGTGTGGGGAGGGCTGCAAAAAACAAGATAAAGTTGCTTAAAACAAAGAAAGCTGCCTAAACCGAACATAACAACAACAGTCATAATACTTCCGATTCAAACAGGGGCTTGATCATCCGCTGTACTCGGATACTGGCCTCGAACGTTGAGTCCGAGCTGTCCAGGATGTTCAGTTTCTTCCTGGGCGTCCCTTTTCCCGTGTCTACGGGGCCTGCCCTCTTCTTCCCCCTTGCCTTGACAGGGGAGTCACTCTCCTCCTCCTCTTCCTCTTATTCTTCGTCGTGGGAGGAGTGGGCTTCCGTCTCTCCAGACACTGTGTCCGCAGGACCCTTAGGGTGGGGGTTGCTCTTGACCTCCTTGCCCTTCTTCTTTGCTGTGATGGCCTGGCTTATTAGGGATGATAGACTACTCATATCAATAAGGAATTCCTTCTTTTCCGGGAGCCCATTCGGATAGAACTCCAAAGTTAAGCGTGCTCAGCTTGGAGTAGTTTCAGGATGGGTGACCGACCGGGAAGTTGCTCCCGGGTGCGCACGACTGAGGACAAAGTGCGCAGAGAAGACTAGTAATGATATGTGAGGCCAGTCTAGATCCCGCCAGGAGTAACGACCACCGGCGGGTGTGTCCGGGGCGTTACAAGTTGGTATCAGAGCCGACCCTCGCGGTTACACGAATGTTTGCGGACAGTTTGCAGTCATGTTGTGCATGACGTTTGTGACCCGTCGTGGCACACGGCATGGCACATGTGCTATCCTGGAAGCACAGACGGTTGTGCCAAGAGGGAACGTTCCTGTGGCCCGACGAGGACGTCGGTTCCTCTGAGTGAGGGTGTATGTGATGGCCTGGCTTATTAGGGATGATAGACTACTCATATCAATAAGGAATTCCTTCTTTTCCGGGAGCCCATTCGGATAGAACTCCAAAGTTCAGCTTGCTCAGCTTGGAGTAGTTTCAGGATGGGTGACCGACCAGGAAGTTGCTCCCGGGTGCGCACGAGTGAGGACAAAGTGCGCAGAGAAGACTAGTATTGATATGTGAGGCCAGTCTAGATCCCGCCAGGAGTAACGACCACCGACGGGTGTGTCCGGGGCATTACATTGGCCTTCTTCTCCGGCGCCTTTTACAGCGCCGGAACCATCATTGTCGTTAGCTGGGGCGTGGCTGGGTTTTTGGGCAAAGGAGCCAGACAGTTGATCCGCTCCGCTTTCTTCGTCCAGGCCTAAATGGAACGTAAGAGTTCTAATTCCTGTTATAATTTAAATATGGACAAGATACATATTCAGCGAAATTGTGCTTACCTATGAGGCCGCAGCCGCGCCGTTGAAGCCCTTGTCTTCAGTCTCCTCAGACCACTCCTTCTGGTCCTTGAAGAGTTGCTTCCAAATGTCTTCGGGCGTAGTGCCGAAGAAGCACTTTAAGGTCCATGGTTCTTCCGGATTGAACTCCCATAACCAGGAGGCCCGGAGTTGGCAGGGAAGAGTGCGGCGGAAGAGCATCACCTAAATCACGTCAGTGAGGTGGGTGCCCTTCACCATCCTACCGGAGATGCAATTTTGGAGCGTCTTCACCTACGTCTGGGACCCCCAATCAAGGCCCTTGGTGGTCCATGAGGTGAGCCTCTCTGGGGGTCTAGATTTGAATTCGGGCGTGGCCGCCCACTTGGCATCACGGGGTTGGGTGATGTAGAACCACTCCTGCTGCCATATCTTGTTTGTCTCCACAAAAGCCCCCTTGAGCCAGGTGGCATTCGGGAGCTTGCTCACCATAGTTCCCCCACATGCCGCATGCTGCCCGTCGACCACCTTCGGCTTCAGATTGAAGGTCTTGAGCCATAAGCCGAAGCGTCGGGGGACACGGAGAAAGCCTCACATACGACTAAAAAAGCCGATGTGTGGAGGATAGAGTTTGGGGCCAGATCATGGAAATCTAGCCCGTAAAAGAATATGGGACCCCAAACAAATGGGTGAAGCTGAAATCCCAGCCCCTAAATAAAGTGAGGGATGAAAACCACCCTCTCACCTGGCTCGGGATGGGCATCACCTGATCTTCATCAGGAAGCCGGTGTGTTATGTCGTCGGCTAGGTAGCCCGTGCTCCGGAGACTCTGCACGTTCTTCTCCGTGACCGTAGAGGCCTCCCACTTGCCCTTGGAACCTGACCCAACCATTGCTGGAGAAGGAGGCGATGGTGGAGGAGATGGGAGTTGCGGGCGGTGGAGCTGTGGGCGCTGGAGCTTAGAGATTGGGAAGCAAGGGCTTGAGGAGAGCGTGAGGTGAAAGGTGAGGGATCTGTGTCCTTTTATAGACGGTAAATACCAAACGTCCCCCGCTCCAGCCGTAAAACTCGCCGGTTCCCAACGTAATCGTGCGTAAGGCGCGGTTGGGTTACCCATGTCATACTGATGAGGATTCCATAATAAGAGAGCACGAGCTTTGCTTCGACAAGACGAGCCAATGGAGGCTATGCCTCGAAATGCGAAACCAGAGCCAAGAAAACGTTTCGACATATTAAAGGGTCAGACATGAGGTTTCGCTAAAAAATTGTTAGTAAAGACACAATGTTTTTGTTGGGGAACATAGTATTTCAAAAAAAAAATCCCACAATCACGCAAGATCTATCTAGGAGAAGCATAGCAACGAGCGGGGAGAATGTGTCCACGTACCCTCGTAGACCAAAAGCGGAAGCGTTTGGTAACGTGGTTGATGTAGTCGAATGTCTTCACGATCCAACCGATCCAAGTACCGAATGTACGACACCTCCGTGTCCAGCACACGTTCAGCACGGTGACGTCCCTCGAGCTCTTGATCCAGTTGAGGATGAGGGAGAGTTTCATCAGCACGACGGCGTGGTAACGGTGATGATGAAGTTACCGGCGCAGGGCTTCGCCTAAGCACTGCAATGATATGACCGAGGTGTGTAACTATGGAGGGGGGCACCACACACGGCTAAGAGATTGTCTGTAGCGCTTTGGGGTGCCTCTTGGCCAGGTATATAAAGGAGGGAGAGGAGGAGGCCAGCGGCCAGGTTGGGCGCGCCCTAGGGGGAATCCAACTAGGATTCCCAATCCTAGTTGGAGTCCCCTTCCTTTCCAAGAGAGAGAGAGGGAAGGAGGAGGAAGGGGAGAAGGAAAGAGGGGGGCGCCGCCCCCTCCCTAATCCAATTCGGACTTTCCATGAGGGGTGGGGGCTTGCTGCCTCCCCTTGTGACCCTTCTCTCCTTTCCACTAAAGCCCATTAAGGCCCAATACTTCCCCAGACGAATTCCCGTAACTCTTCGGTACTTCGAAAAATACCCGAATCACTCAGTACCTTTCCGATGTCCGAATATAGTCTTCCAATATATGAATCTTTACCTCTCGACCATTTCAAGACTCCTCGTCATGTCCGTGATCTCATCTGGGACTCCAAACAAACTTCGGAAATCAAATCACATAACTCATAAGACAAATCATCATCGAACGTTAAGCGTGCGGACCCTACGGGTTCGATAACTATGTAGACATGACCGAGACACATCTCCGGTCAATAACCAATAGCGGAACCTGGATGCTCATATTGGCTCCTACATATCCTACGAAGATCTTTATCGGTCAAACCGCATAACAACATACGTTGTTCCTTTTGTCACCGGTATGTTACTTGCCCGAGATTTGATC
>LR738715.1:520805546-520844281 GCA_902687465.1 Secale cereale | reverse complement strand
TGTTTGGTTGTTGTTGTTGTTGTTGTTGTTGTTTTGGATTTACTAGAATTTCAAAACAAGGTACCTCAACGTTTTGCTGGCAATCAACAGTGCGCTGGTGTAGGATTCCCATTTCTTGCATGGGACCTAAGCATGCACCAAAGGACACAAATTTGATTTTTAACCAATTTATATGCACTGGAGCATGTGCATGGATTTCAAATTTGAGTTACGCACATAAAATGCCTAGAAAACTGAGTTAATGTATAAAAATGTCCAAACGAACCTCGAAAAATTCCAAAACTTAACACAACACTCCTGTTGTTCTATGTTGACACTAGAATTGTTTTGAAAGCATGCCAAGTCTCTTGAATTTCAGACGAGTTTTGGATTTACTAGAATTTAAAAACCAGGTATCTCAACATTTACGACCGAGTGATGGTGGCAGGGTGTTTGACATTCATTTTCATTTCTTGCATGGGACCTAAGCATGCAACCAAGGACACGGATTTGAATTTTCAACCAATTTATATGCATTAGAGCATGTGTGTCACATCCCTAGTCAGTGCTTGCATTAGGACTAGCTAGAGTGTGCATCATGTTTACTTTCCACAGAAACTTGAAATGGGAATGACAGAAACCCCAGCACCCCTCTTCTAACAACTAGGGTTTAATAAAAACTTTTCCAATGTACCCAAACTGCCCTTCAAAAATGTTCATCATCTTTGCCTTGGTTTTAAACCTCGGCCAAAAATGGTGCACAATTTTCTAGGACATCCAAAGGTCTCTGGATTAATCCATATTGTAATTGCATTTGGGCATTGAAATGCTATAAAATATTTTATGTGCCCAAATAATCATAAACTATAATGTTCCATACTGTTCATATTATATACAGTGGGCATGACTAGTTTTATGAGTTATAAAAATGTTCTAGCATTTTTATTAATTGAACAAAGTTGCAAAAGAAATGAAACAGAAAGAAAATAGAAAAAGAGAGAGACAGGGGGCAGCCCACTCACATGGGCCACTTACCTGGCTGGCCCAGCGCGGCCCAGCCCACTGGCGCACGCCAGTCGTCCCCCTCCTCTCGCCAGGAGGACGGGGCGCGTGGCCGCGGCGTGCCCGCACGCGTCTGGCCACCTCCTGCCTGGCTGCCTGTGTCCCCCGGCGCCTCGACGCCCCTAGGCGTCGCCACGCACCCCCTGGTGCCTCTCTCACTCTCCCCCGTGTCGTCCCCCTCCTCTATCCCTCTTCGCCGAGCTCCACTGAGCGGGCTCATCGCCGCCGTTAGCCGCCACCGCGCCCTAAGCCACCCTCTCGCCACCCCGACGCACCCATCAGCTCCGCCGCATCGCCCTGAAGCTCCCCACCGACGCACAAGATGCCAGAAGCCCTGCAACACCGTCCCTGCCGTCGTCTTCAACCTTCGGCACCGAAGATCACCGCCGCCCGTACGTCGCCGTCCGGCCTTCCCCAAGCCCACGTCGACGCCCTCTGCGACCGCTGTGAGCACACGCATCGAACCCCCCTCCCCCCGGGCTCGATTACGTCTCGTAGCCACCGTCCCGCAAGCACCCGAGCTCACCGCCGGCGTCCTCATCGCCGCCGTCGTTCTAGTGGTTCTTGGACACGGCCGAGAGCTTCATCGTCCTCCTGACCTCACCAGGATGCCGTTGAACCCTTCCCCTTGCTCGCCCGTGCACCGCAACACCTAACTCGATGATGCCCGAGCTCCGGCCGCCGCCACGAGCTCTCCTCCGGCGAGCTCCGGCCACCCTAGCTCCAGCCACCACCACCATTAGATGCGCAAGAGCTCTAGCTCGCTGTAGGACCAAACCCCGTTGAAAATCGCAGCCTGTAGCGCCGTTCCGATCAACTCTGGCGAGTCACCGCCGCATGTTTTGGTCGCCGCTGGCCAAACTCCGGCGGGCTGACGTGGCCTGTTAGTTAAGAGCTAATGGTGATTAGTTTAACCAACACAGCCACTAACAGTGGGTCCCGCCGCATAGTCAAACCCAGTCAACTCCAGTTTTGACCGGGATTAGGCCCTGAGACACTGACATGCGGGACCCACCAGTCAGGTTTGACCTGGACCAGGTCTGTTGACCCGCTGACGTCAGCATGATGTCATGTTGACGCAGTAAATGATTTTCTGGGATTATTTGATTTAAAAAAATTCAGGAAATTCTAGAAAATGCTCTAAACTTCAAAAAATCATATAAATTCAATAGTAGCTCAGATGGAAAAGATTTATATATGGAAATTGATCAGAAAAAATCCAATCTTTCCAATGGCACTGGTTTAATGCATGTTTGAGCAAGTTAACCTTGCTGTTCACATTAAAACATGATAATGCAGTTAAATAAATAATAGTTTGGGTTTCAATTTGAATCTTTGATTCAAATGGGCTCAAACTCTTCTGTTTATAGATGCATTAGCCCAATACACATGCATCTTGCCATATCATGAGCATGCATCATATTGTTGCATTTGTTTGCTTATTGATTGTATCGCCGATGTTCTCCGTGTTAGGTCCTGCTCCCGAGGATACTCCTGCGTATCCAACTGAAGAGCAGTACCCGACAACCACTCTGTCAAGCAAGCAACCATTGATCATTCCGATACAAACCCATCTTCTCGCTCCTGCTCTCTTTTACTGCATTAAGGCAACAGCGTGTGAACTGCTACTTGCTGCGGTAGTTGAACCCTATTCCCTTGCATGACCTGTCATTGCCACAGTAAATAGTTGAAACCCAATAGCATCTATAGGAGTTGATTGAGTCATGTGATGTGTGATCCACCATGCTATTTGTTTATGTTGCCTGCTATGCTTAGAGTTGTGTCAGGTCTGGTTCATCTGGGTGATGGATCAGAGTGAAATGATCATACTCGGTAAAGAGAGGGAAATGCGAAACATGTTTGGAAAAAGTATCGATGAAAGGCCATGTAGGAGTACATGGTGGGTTGTTTCATTGGAACCGTCCATAGGACCCGAGATCTGTATGTGTGGTTCAAGTTTCAGCTACTACCATGCATTGGGCCCTAAACCAATGGACCCTCTCGGCTTATTAACTGCCCTTGTCCTCTGTCCAGGAGTTGCAACTAGTTTCTGGTGTTTGTAGTCTACTGGTGGTCGTGCACAGCGCTGACCCTCGGGGTGGGCTGTGATGCGACAGGTACGTGGCACGGTGTACCGGTTGCCCGTTTGGTGACTCGGGAACCCTGTACACATTGTTTGGGGCCCTGAGCGACATCCCGGCCGGATCTCCCCATGGATGGAACCCAAATAGATGATAAACCTGGACGAGAGACTTGTGTAGTTAGTCAGGTCGTGGCCGACACCCTCGCTGGGCTTCCGCTTGAAGGTTGCTGAGTACATGTCGAGTAAACGGCGATAAGTGGTGGAAGCGTGTGTGAAGAAGTACACCCCTGCAGGGTTACCAATCTATTCGAATAGCCGTTGTTCGTTGTACGGACTACTTGGTTACTCTTACAGTTCATAGACAAGTTGATGGATACTACTAAAAGCCTCAAGACAAGTGTGAGTGCCGTGGATCGCCCTTCCATAGGATGACGAAAGAGGATCCACGGTGGTGTATTGTTGTGGTGAGTAGAGGACTCGTGTACATAGTCTTATCTTGCAATCTGCTGAGAGTCGTAGTATAGGTTAGCCAAGAACCAAAGCTGGCTTGCTGCTATGAACTCCACTACCCTTGTTGATATTGTTGCATGTATGATAGGTTCTGTTGTAAGACTTGCCGAGTACCTTTGTACTCATGTTTGCTTAATAACTATTGCAGAGGAGAACCCTGCCCCTTCTGATGGGTTCTACATAGACGTTGACGTCGACGAGTAGCTTGCTACCCAGCCGGAGATCCTGAGCTTGTGAAGGGCCTTGTAGAGAGTCAGGCTACATCAAGCCTGTTTTATTTCCAAGTTGTCTGTACTCAGACATGTTAGCTTCCGCTTGTGCTTGTATGATTGTATGACTTGAGTGTTGGGTCATGTGACCCCTACCTGTATGGATATGTTATGTATGGCTCTTTGGAGCCTCTTAAATAAAGTACTTTGAGTCATAGAGTTCTGTTGTGATGCAATGTTGTATTTGCACATATTGAGCATATTGTGTGTATGATTGAAATGCTTGGTATGTGTGGGATTCGACACCTAGTTGTTTTCCTTTGGTAGCCTATCTTACAGGGAAATGCCTCCTAGTGCTTCCACTGGGCCTTGGTAGCTTGCTACTACTCGGAACACTTAGGCTGGCCGGCATGTGTCCTTCTTCGTTCCTGTGTCTGTCCCTTAGGGGAAATGTCACGCGTTGTTCCTTTAAGTCCATGTAGCTTGCTACGACTTGGGTTCATACGTTGATGACCGACACGTTCGTTGCTGGGTCATGGATGCCTGTCTCTGTAATTTAGTGCCACTTTTGGTTTATAACTAGCCATGTCGGCCCGGGTTCTCTGTCATATGGATGCTAGCGACACTGTCATATACGTGTGCCAAAATGCGCAAACGGTCCCGGGCCAGGTAAGGTGGCACCCGTGGGGATACCGTGCGTGAGGACGCAAAGTGATATGACGTGTTACAAGCTAGATCGGTGTGACTTAGGATCGGGGTCCTGACAGCGTGCATGTAGTTCAAATTTTAATTATGCACATAAATGCATTGAAAACTCAATTAATGTATAAAAATGTCCAAACGAACCCCCCAAAATTCAAAAAATTAACACAACACTCCTGTTGTTCTATGTTGACACTAGGAAAATAATAGAAATCAAGAAGAGGCAACGGATATCATTTTGTCTAGAAAGGTGAAATGTTCCCCTACCAAAACCATCACACTTGTTGTAAGAAGCTTTGTTTTGTGAGAAGCTTATACCCAAACGTGCCCCAAATGGGACAAATTTTTTACCACGACATGTTGATGCCGCTCCATGACAACATGCCAAGTTTCATGAATTTCGGACGACTTTTGGATTTACTAGAATTACAAAAGCAAGTACGTTGACGTTTGCCCGAGAGCCACGGTGTAGTGGTGTTCGAAATTCATCCCATTTCTTGCATGGGACATAAGCATAAGCCCATGGATACATATATGATTTTACAACCCATCTTGGTGCACCGGAGCATGTGCATGTAGTTTAATTTTGAATTTTGCACCTAAAATGGCTAGAAAACCAATTTAATGTATAAAATGTCCAAATGAACCCTGAAAAATTCCAATTCTTTTACGACACACATATATTTGCATGTTCACTCCAGATAAAAGTTCTAGCAATTCAAACACCGTCCATTGCCGTTGTGACCCCATTATGTAATTCAAATCAAGATGAAAAAAAGAGTAGATCACACACAGTTTATTATCACCAACCGTGTGAGATGCGGTACAAAATATCCTGGAGCACCGTTGGTGTATAGTACGCCTATGGCTTACACGAGAAGGTGCATCGGCTACAGTCCACAGCCGGCGTATCAAGCACACTAGGTCGCTCCCCAAATACTCCCGCCTCTGCATCCCTCGCAATCTCGAAAATATTATTGTCTCGTAATATCAAAAATATCTACCGCCTGGAAGGTTTTAATGTTTGATAGCACACGATTAGTATGTGCGGACCGTGTGTGATGTCTGTTACTCCCGCTCTGCTTCAGTCCCTTGATTCAAATTTTTAGTAGCCCTGGCATTTTACTCCCGCCTCTGCATCCCTCGCAATCTCAAAAATATCTGCTCGCTCTTGATCTAAATTTTTAGTAGCCTCGCCTTGTTACTCCCGCCTAGGAAAATTTTCAGTTGCCGCAGTATTTCCTCAAACACCACCTTGGCCCCCCTCCACACACACCACACACTCCCCAAAACCTCCGCTCTCACCGACACACACCACCCTCGAAAACCATTGGTAGGTCTTCGCCATCGCCGACGCCTCCATCCTCAACCTCTGCCTGTGTACCAAGGAGCTCGAGGAGCCAATGGCCAAAAAGAGGTTTATCGCGGCCTTTTCGCCCGACGCCGGCAAGGTGGCCGCTAAGGTGTCCCCATCGTCCTCCGCGGTCTCGATCCGCCATCGCCGGTCCCCCGATCCACCCGACACCGCGCCCCTACGCCGGTTCGAGGACTTCCCCATCCTCCCTCGAACCCGACAGCTGACGAGGTCCTACCTTGGGGTCCGGTAGCGACGGTGGGGGACGTGGGTCACCGAGATTACAGATCGGGAGACCCACACCCGCCGGTGGCTCGGTAGCTTCCACACGGTCGAGCTCGCGGCCATGGAGTACGATTGCTGGTAGGTCCGCTACCACGGCGCGACGGCTAGGCTCAATTTCCCCTTCGGCACACGTCTGGTCGACCTTGTTCTGCCGGAGCCAGGGGTGGTGAGCTCGGGTATGGCGCGGGAGGATTGCGAGGCATGGGAGTGCCTCGAGGACGAGGCCGCCGGCGAGGCCTACATGCAAGAGCTCCGCCAGCAGCACCCGGAGCTCATGAAGGCGGAGCGGGTGATCTTTGCCGGCGCGGAGGGCGGTGAGGTTATCGCGCTCTCCTCCGATAACGAGGTCGAAGGCGGCGAGGACGACGGCGCGGAGGGTGGAGAGGTGGGACTCAAGGACGAGGAGATCGACGTCGACGAGTGGAGGAGTGCCTTCCCCAACGACCCCGATGACGGCACCGGCCCGGACCCGGCTCGCGGCACACCGTACATGACGAGGAAGGATTGGCTCGACGTCTACTTCGACCAAAAGTAATTTAACTTAGTTTAAATTTATGTTTTATGTTCGGTTATGCAAAACTATCTATGTTTATGTTTGAATGCATGCTACTTTCGTTTGAACCTACTTTGAACTTGATCAAATTGAAGTTTACAATGTTGAGTTTAGGGGATCGACTAGAAAAGGCCAAAAATTACTGGATTATATATATATCCACTAAGGGCTTTAGTCCTTTAACTTTTAAAGGATCGGCCAGGGATGGCCTTATGACTTGTTTATTTTAGTTCTTCACAATGTGATGCTCTATATGTGCAACTATTTGCCATGCAGTTCAATTTCACCAATAAAAGCTTCAACAATTCCACTATGAATTACGATATTTGGTTGTTGTTAAGGATATTGCAGTTAACATGCCTTTTCATTTTTAACAATAACTAGTGTACTTTAGACCTGCACAGTACCAGTTTGAATGACTATTTGCTTGATTTTAAATGTTATGCCTGATGAAGTTAACACACCTTTCCACTTCTTGTTTTGCTTAACTAGCATGCTTAAGCCTGCACACAAAAGCTACATATCAACATGCATTGTACCGAATGACTAAATATGCAATCCTAGGCTACATAGCAACAAGGAAGAGTGTTACCTTAATGTTCTGATGATGTCTAGATATACATGTAATAAAATCTTATACAATGTGATGGAGAGAGTGCTGTACTACATCATTTTGCAATTGTTGTTTAGCTTCTAATATTAACTTGGTGCTTTTAGGTACATATGTCATTGCCAAAGATCCACACTTCGACCCTTTCTGCGTATGGGGCAATGAGATATTCATGAACCAGCATCAGCTGAGGAAACTGATAAGGATTGTTATTAAAATGGTTCATAAGATGTCAATCGAACTATTTGTTTACACTTTATGCAAGACAACAGTGAACTGCAGGATGATAAGTAAGAACCTTGTAGCCTTGTTTTTACTGCCGTAATGAGTTGTGTTAGATGACAATGTCTGAATCTTTTTTTCCTTTGCAGTGGATCTTGAAGTAGTTTACTCAAGATTACCTCTCAAACTACATGATTGGCGACCGACCATCACAAGGGGTTGGACTAGAGTCGTGCGTGCCTTCTGCATCCAGGAGAGCACACACTACTGCAGGATGCTACTAACGCGACACTACGACGAGAGACCCTTTCACGAAACTGTGTGCGATGCAATAATCGCAAACGGGGATGTAAAAAAACCCGTCAAAAAAGGTGCAAAACGTTTGTGATGGAGGATGCATCAAACACGGTTCATATTTTAGTTCCGTGTGCGATGCAGGGCATACGGTTCAGTTCAATGAACCATTTGTGATGATCAGGAACAAAAGAAACGGGCAGCCATATGAAGGTGCGTGCGATATACAGCATACAGTTCACTCGGATGAACTGTTGTGATTAGGCAACACAAAAGAAATGGTCAGCCAGATGAAGGTGTGTGCAATATACGACATGCGGGTCACTCGGATGAACTGTTTTCTTTGAGCCAAGAGAACAGACACGGTTCAATATAACAAGATGTGTGTGATACGCGGCAAACAGGTCTGTAATCAAAAATGTGTGCGAAGATCAATAATAACACCTACGATTCCTGCTAATAAGCTGTGTGTGTTGTGGGCAAACGCTTGGTGGTATACAATTGTCAGTGATTGATGAAATCATCACCGACGGGTTCCCTAGTATGGTCCGTGTGCGATGCCATTGCACACAGAACAACAACATATGTACTTATAACTTATAAGGACTTGATTCCATAAACAAATTGAACATCGAATTACATATGTGGCTAGTACACACATGACCTTTGCACACATGAAAGTACGTTCCAAAATGCCTAGGAAACTCAAATAATGTATAAAAGGCAAAACAAACAGTGAGTAATTTCATATTTTTAAGACGACACTACTATATATAGTTGCATGCTGCCTCTGTAAAATAAATCAAGGCGGGAAGAGACAGCGTATGTCGTTTCGCACATATAGGTGACAAGGTCCCTCTCGGAACCATGAGCCTTTTTGAGAGAAGCTCCGGTTTGTAAGAAGTTTGTACCAAAACTTGTCCCAAATTGGACTAATGTTTTACCACAACATGTTGCTCCTATGTCATAACACCATGCCAAGTTTCATGATTTTGAGGCGAGTTTTGGATTTACAGTAATTTTAAAACCATGCCAATGTTTGTCGTGGGTCCCAAATGACAAATTTGTCACTACCATGCTACTTTTCTTATTAAGAATTACAGCCCATTTGTTGTGCTAGCTCAAAATAAGTTTGTGGGTGCTGATGGGAGCTAAGAACTTGCAGGTTCTGTAAGGAACAAAGATCTCGAGGATCCCACGAGAGTGATGTTCTTTCCCTATGTTGTGAATGCTTATAATATTTATGTCTTAATGAAAGAAATGGCAAGCCATTGGCCCAGTATGAAAGAAAATATGGGTCAAAACCGAGTTGAAAAGGGAAACAATATCTAACTCCAGCTTACAAATAGTACAAAAGCACGCGGATTAATTTCTCATCAGGTTTAGACAAAATCCAGATTGAACAGGACAATGGCATCTAACTCAACCAAAGTTTTCGGCAGTCACAATCAAATGGACCGGTCTGATCCATAAAATCATGATCCCCGGCCAGAAATTCTACTGGTACATGATGACAAGCTGTTGTAAATAGAAGCCGAGCAGGATCAGAAGCCCTTAGGTCCACCTGAAACTTCTTTTTATGTTGTTCAACAATTGCAATCGTAAGAAATTTCTTGTCAAAAAACTTAATCCCCACAGACAATAGTGCCCTCGCATTCAACATGATGAATGTGACAAAGCTAGTGTTTGCATTGTTGGATGCATATCCTTTCCGTGTTACTGTCCTCAAACGAATGTCACGAGATCTGAGAAAATCCCGGTGCTTCTTGAACCATCGATTGGTTATACCATTTTCTCCATGTGTTAGTGCCTAAATAGAGATGAAGATTGAAAACAGTTAAAGTCTAAAAAGATTATTTTGAAAGAGTGATAGCTCAACGATTAATTATAGTACATTATATATGGGCTTTCAATGTGTGTGAAATCATCACCTTTATATACAAATTCTCCAGACATGGAAAGCATTGGAGCAAGCCAATAATCGTGTTCAGATCAAAACACCACGTACTGATATGTAAGGTCTTGACAGAATCCACCACCACTGATAGGATGGACAAGCTCTTCACTGAGCATAGAACATAATATTAGTACCAAAAGTGTACTCCAAGATGATACTTAACTTATGCGCACAAATGAAAAAGGCAGATTACAAAAGTTTATGTGAATAATATACATTACCTCAATAGGTGTGGAGCCAAACACCATCTTGAACCATCTAAAAGTATCATGAATTGTACCCAAGGTCTCCAGTTTAGGCGTAGAGACTATAATTATTTGCGAAGGTACTATACCAAAATCAAGGAGCAACCTTTGAAGTGAAGGGGCATTTTCGATGATGAGATCATGTCCAAAAAAACAAATTCCCATGCTTACAAGGTGTGGTGACTTTATTTTGAGACAACGGATATGAATTTCCATTGCAAAAACAAGTAGCAAGCGCTCCAGAGCAGGGCAGCTGGGTTGGATGATGCTGTGCAGTGCGGCCTCCGACAGAACAACCAACACAAGCCCAAGTTTTTTAGTAGTGGAGTCGAAGCATTTGTACCAGATTGTCTGCTAGATGGCACCGGGCAAAGGTGGCCGTGTGGAGAGAGGAGTAAAACCACATGATGGACATCGGTGGTGAGGGCACAGATACATCGGCTCGTGGTACGTTACATACATAGTCATGGTAGAACTCAAGCTACTGGAGTTTATCGAATTGACGGGATGTTAGCTAGGCGGGCACCGTGTAGGTTATGTCCAACAGGTAGTATGCCGGGATGCAGATGCGTTGAACAGAGCCCTAGTGGGAGGAGATGATGGCTCCTGGGAGTTCAGAATCATCATCGATAGATAGCTGACAACAGTCAAGATTAAGAGGCGCGGTGCGCCACAGAGTGCGCCACCGAGATGCGAGGACTTGTGTGCGGCAGCCATCCTTGGTGGGGAGAAGGGTGATGATCTCCCCAAGGATTCCGTTTGAGAGATCGTTGATGCGGTCCGCTGGAGATTCTACTAGTTCCTCAGGTCCAGGGGGGCGTTTCTGGCCGCACAGCCGGGTCCAAGATCTACATCCAACAACGGCGCTGGTCGGAGCCTCATCTGTGTACATACCAATCTGAAAGAAAAAATGTCATAACATGTAGGACATTAGAAATCAATTCTCAAGATCAGGAAGAAAAAAGGCACAAACATATATGTAGGACATTCAAAATCAATTCTCAAGATCTGGCCACGAATTATTAGCATGCAAGCTAACCCTACTCGGATTATTAGCAAAAATCATTTGTACAGAAAAACAATGAAGATATACTAAACCAAGGTATGTTTGCCGCACAAATGGGTATATAGATGACTTACCGGTTTTCCGTCGGAGTCGCAGTTGTTGCCAGAGTTGCTGTTGACCTTCGGCTCCGGCTGGGGGGGGGGGGCATGACGGCGCCAATGAATTCAAGGTCGTGCTGCTGCCCACGTGAGATCTCATCATAGCGGCGACGGAAACCTCTATGGCCAGCTTCACGCGTTATGCGGGTGGTTCACCAGCCCCGCGCGTCGCCACTCCCTGCGATGGTGCGCTTCGGCGACATCATCATACACTCCGGAGTCCAAACATCGGTGTGACCACTGTGGACCGGGGGTGCGGCCGCCTCTTACGGCCGGCGGCTCTGGTGCACAATTAATAAGGACCAGTGGGAGTGAGGCAGGTTGCTGTCAAAAGTTGTCTCGCCTCCCGGTGAGCCTACGCGGCGGACGTCTGCCATTCCTACCAGCATTTCACACAGCTACTCGCATGCCTCCCCGTCAATACACACACCTGCACGCACACCTCCCGGTATGCCTGCGCAGCGGACTGCTCGCATTGTCCCGTCAACTCACGCCTGCTCGCACGACACACGGGGCGTGTGGCAACAAGTATATTTTTTGGTTTATTTTCTGCCGCTTTATTGCTTCACTGTACTGTTTACATTGAAGATATGCACAAATCCTGCGTTGAACATATCACACACTTCCCGGTGAACCTGCGCACCGGACGAGTTTTGGATTTACTAAAATTTAAAAACCAGGCATCTCAATGTTTTGCCGGCAATCAACAGTGCCCTGGTGTTTGAAATCATCCCCATTTCTTGCATGGGACCTAAGCATGCACATAAGGACACAAATTTGATTTTTCAACAAATTTATATGCACTGGAGCATGTGCATGTAGTTCATATTTGAATTATGCACATAAATGCATTGAAAACTCAGTTAATGCATAAAAATGTCCAAACGAACCCAAAAAATCACAAAAAATGACACAACACTCCTGTTGTTCTATGTTGACATGAGAAATTTATTGGAATCTATAAGAGGCAATGGATATCGTTTCGTCCCCAAAGGTGGGATGTTCCCTACCGAAACCATCATGCTTGTTGTGAGAAGCTCTGGTTTGTGAGAAGCATATACCGAAACCTGCCGCAAATGGGACAAAAAATTTACCACAACATGTTATGCCGCTCCAAGATAGCATGCCAAGTTTCATGAATTTCAGACGAGTTTTGGATTTACTAGAATTTAAAAGCCATGCATCTCAATGTTTTGCCGGCAATCAACGGTGCCCTGGTGTTTGAAATTCATTCCCATTTCTTGCATGGGACCTAAGCATGCACATAAGGACACAAATTTGTTTTTTCAACCAGTTTATATGCACTGGAGCATGTGCATGTAGTTCAAATTTGAATTATGCACATAAATGCATTGAAAACTCAGGTAATGCATAAAAATGTCCAAACAAACCCCGAAAAATCACAAAAATTGACACAACACTCCTGTTGTTCTATGTTGACAGGAGAAAAAATTTGAAAGCAATAAGAGGCAATGAATATCGCTTCGTCACCAAAGGTGGGACGTTCCCTACCGAAACCATCATGCTTGTTGTTTGAAGCTCTGGTTTGTGAGAAACATATACCCAAACCTACCCCAAATGGGACAAAATATTTACCACGGCATGCTGATGCCGCTCCGTGATAACATGCCAAGTTTCATGAATTTCAAATGAGTTTTGGATTTACTAGAAATTAAAAGCCATGTATCTCAATGTTTTGCCGGCAATCAACGGTGCCCCGATTATGTGCATTTTGTAGGCGTTAATGCACGTAATTCAAATTCAAACAATCTGTGCATGAAAGGGTGCGCAATAACGGTCTGGAAAAACCATACCCGTGGTATTTAGTAATTTGTCAAGCCTTTTACAATGGGCAGAGATTTCAATGGAATGCGTGGCAATAGTCAACCACAAACGTGTCATTTACTGGGTTATCGACTATAGAACATATTTAGAGGATTATGTGCATTTTCTAGGCATTAATTATGCACATAATTCAAATTCAAACAATTAGTGCATGAATAGGGGCACAAGAACGGTATGGAAAACCATGCTCGTGCTATCTAATACATTCTCATGCCCTTTACAAGGAATGGGCAGATATTTCAAGGAAATGTGTGGCAATAGTCAACCATAAACGCGTCATTTACTGGGTTAACAACTATACAAAAATGAAATACATGCTTGGAACAACATGATGCATGGTGTGGTGCCATGGTATGACCTCATCTTGCCCCGGTAAAAATGTCGTCATGCACGCCTTTCATAAAACGAACCTTCGCCAAGGAAGTTTCATGGTTTAGAAGGGGTAATCACCAAGATTGAAGGGGGATCCAAATTTCCTTTGTCCTTTGTCCACGAGTTTTTTTCTATGATGAACATACAACCTGCAAATCATCGTGTTCAAATTTGGCAATTTTCTGAGTTCATTTGCCATACTTAGGGGACTATGTGCATTTCCTAGGCATTAATGCGCATAATTCAAGTTCAAACAATCGATGCATGAAAGGGTCCACAAGAACAACCTAGAAAACCATGCTCATGCCATTTAGTATATTCTCATGCCTTTTACATGGAATGGATAGATATTTCGATGAAATGGGTGGCAATACTCAACCACAAATGTTTGTTTGTTGGGTTTTCAACTATAGAAAAAATGAAATAAATGCTTAAAAAACATGACGCCTGGCATGCTGCCATGGCATGACCTCACCATGCCCTGGTAAAAATTTGAGAAGGTTTGGCTTATGTCTTCATGCACACCCTTCATAAATCGAACCATCACCGAGGAAGTTCCATGCTTTCGAGAGGGAAAATCCCCAAGATTGAAGTGGAATCTAAATTTCTATCCTAGTTTGCCATTCAGTTTTTCTCCAACGATCAACATACCGCCTCAAATGCAATGTGTTCAAATTTGACATTTTTCCGGGCTCATTTTCCATATTTAGGGGATTATGTGCATTTTCTAGGCATTAATGGTCATAATTCAAATTCGAACAATCGGTGCATGAAAAGGTGCACAAGAACGGTCTGGAAAACCATGCTCGTGTTATTTTGTACATTCTCACGCCTTTTACAAGGAATGGGCAGATATTTCAAGGAAATGTGTGGCAATAGTCAACCATAAACGCATCATTTACTCAGTTAACAACTACACAAAAAATGAAACACATGGTTGGAAAACATGACGCCTGGTGTGGTGCCATGCATGGTATGGCCTCACCATGCCCTGGTAAAAATTGGATAATGTTTTCCTTATGTCGTGATGTGCGCCTTTCATAAATCGAACCATCACCGAGGAAGTTTCATGGTTTCGAGGGGGAAATCACCAAGATTGAAGGGGGGGGGTCCAAATTTCCTTTGTCCTTTGTCCACGAGTTATTTTTTCTATGATGAACATACAACCTGCAAATCACCGTGTTCAAATTTGGCACTTTTCCAGTTTCATTTGCCATATGTAGGGGATTATGTGCATTTCATAGGCATTAATGCACATAATTCAAGTTCAAACAATCGATGCATGAAAGGGTCCACATGAATGGTCTAGAAAACCATGCTCGTGCCTTTTAGCAAATTCTCATGCCTTTTACATGGAATGGACAGATATTTCGATGAAATGTGTGGCAATATTCAACCACAATTGTTTGTTTGTTGGGTTTTCAACTATAGAAAAATGAAATAAATGCTTAAAAAACATGACGCCTGGCATGGTGCCATGGTATGGCCTCACCATGCCCTGGTAAAAATTTGAGAAGGTTTGGCTTATGTCATCATGCACGCACTTCATAAATCGAACCATCACCGAGGAAGTTCCATGCTTTCGAGAGGGAAGTCCCCAAGATTGAAGGGGAATCCAATTTTTCTTCATTCTTTGCCATGCAGTTTTTTTCTATGACGAACATACACCCTGCAAATCACCGTGCTCAAATTTGGCATTTTTCCGGGCCCATTTACCATATTTAGGGGATTATGTGCATTTTCTAGGCATTTAGCGCATATAAATCCAATCCAGCCATAGGTGCACGGTGTGATGTGAGGGACGTGGATTGCCGTTCGATCGCATCGCATCCAACGGTGCACACGCGTGATCCGCGTGGCTGGGGTTCTGGACAATCATAATGCAACACACAATAGGCTCAGTGCACACTGTTTCCGTAAGCGACGGAGATGAACCGTGTGCGATAATGAGAAGTAGTTTAAGTTTGTAGTATTAGAGCAAATTACCAGTAGTACTTTAAGTTTGTAGTATTAACGTACAATGTCGGTAAGAGCATCCTTTGAGGCCTTTGAGTGTTGATTAGCATGTGTGCACGTGTGCGTTTTTTTGCGTTAATCATTAGAAGATCACAAAACACACGGTTTCTATGCCGTACCCGTTTGTGTTTTTTTGCGTTAATGACCCATAAGTCAGTTACCTGTGCGATATTTCCTAATAAACCAGGTGCACCATTGACTGAAAAAATCAAGTACGCGTGTACATTTTTTTGGAGACGGGATCTGCCAACTTTCTTTTTTCTCGCACATGAGTATTTTACGCGCTTTGTTTGGGTTGTGTGTTTCCCCCGCCCAAGTTTCAAGTTTCGCACCGAAATTTTCATTAGGCGCGCGATTTCAGAATTTATTCCTCCAACCACATCCCCTTCCCCTCAGTACCCCCACCCCCTCCTATCGCACCTCCCCCTACCGGCATCTCAAACCGCCGCCGCCGCTACCACAGCTTCAACCACATCTATGTTCTGCTCGGATCCAGTCAAGTAACCCACCGATCTCTATCACGTCCCCGGCCTGATTGCTTAAATGGCGCCTGCGAAACATCCTCAAGCCTCCAAATCCCCCCCGCCAGGAGCTGATGGCGGTCCATGGCGTGATGGTGCGTGTTAACCCAGAGGAACACCTCGCCTCTGCCGCCGCCGCCGACATGGTGCAGGCTCTGGCCCAGATGAAGTCCCCCAGCGACTACCCCCCAGGATTTAACAGGTAAGATCTGACCAGCTAAATCTTACCAATACCACTTGCAACGGCTGTGATTTGTATGGTTGATGTATTAAGCAGGTTCACACCTTGTATCCATTTTTTAATCTGTCCATTTGCTACCATGCTACTCTCCGCAATGAAGATATACTAGAGATGCTGCCCCATTTGCTATTTTTGGTGGATGCTAACCCTGTTGTACTTAACATGCTTGTCCATGTACTTACGCAGGGTCATAATGGCCGATGCTGTTGTTTGCCGTCGAGGTTAGCTGCATACCATGTATTACAGTATTTCACATCATTTGTGCAATTGCAGTTTAACTTCTACCATTTACTGGTTGCCTGTAGGTACACATGTCAGTGGCACTTATCCATGCGTCGACCCGGAGGAACAACTCGTCTCCGCCGCCACTGACTTTGGGCGGGCTCTGGCCAAGATGAAGTGCCCCAGCAACTACCTCTCAGGACTTACCAAGTATGTACGCACCAGTTCAATCTTACCAATACTAGTTGCAATTAATGGCTATGTTTTGTACTGTCGATGTATTAAGCATGTTGTAGTAAACATGCCTAACACGTTTGAGCTATTTTCTGTACCTTTTTATAGACAACCAGGCCATGCTCTGGCAGCACCTGCCCTGTGATGTTGAACTCTGCCAATTGTATTTTTACCAGTACCGGTTTCAATGGCCATCGAGCCTGTTGCAATTAATAGTTGTATCCATTTTTAAAGAGTTATATTTCAATGGCTACAAACTTACAAAACATGAATTAGGATGTTGTTAAGCCTGTTGCAATTAATAGTTGCATTTTTTTAATCTGTCCCTTTGCTATCGTGCTACTCTTTTGAAATGAAGATATCACTGCATATGCTACCGTTTTATTACCATATGCTATTTTTGGCGGATGTTAACTCTGTTGTAGTTAACATTGGCTTTCCATGTACTTACACATGGCTACAATGGGCGATGCCGTTGTTTTCCGTCGAGGTTAGCTGCATCCCATGTCTTATACACCATCTATTCCTAAATATAAGTATTTTTAGAGATTCCAATATAGACTACATAAGGAGCAAAATGAGTGAATCTAGAATTCTAGATTCTAATCTAAACTATATCTATAATTATATATACATCTGTATGTGGTTCATATTGAAATCTAAAAAAAATGTTTGTACTTAGGAACATAGGTAGTTGTATTTTACATCATTTGTGCAATCTCAGTTTAGCTTCTAACATTTACTGGTTGCTTGTAGGTACATATATGAGCGGTACTGATCCACGCTTCGATCCCTTTTGCGTATGGGGCAATGAGATATTCATGAGCAAGCGTCAAGTGAGGAAACTAAGAAATATTGTTAGGCGAAAGAAACGGGAGTGGATGCTATTTAGTGGTTTCCGAAGCTATTTACTGATTATTACCTTGCAAACTACATGACCGGAGCGGAGGCAACTAAGGTTAAAGTATATAATTCATGCTACCATGATAATGCTCTAGAAGTCTTCCTGAAGGTGGTGAAGGATGGGCGGGTGATCGTCACAAGGGGTTGGACAAAAGTGGTTCGTGCCTATGGCATGCAGGAAGGCACATTATGGGCATTCCACTTCTTCAACACCGTCGGCAGTCAAAATGATTTACACTTGTCTCTTCACCTTTAGCGCCTTTAAATACCGTGGTTCATCATAGTTAATTGATGCCTAATCCTGTAATTACTGAACATATTGTACTGGCAATTTTATTTATGGATTCATTGTTGAACCATTGTGCTGAGAATTTGAATTGCACGTTTCATATTTCAAAATTTCCAATTAGAATAATAAATTACAGGCAAAAATAAAAAGAGAACAGACGGTCATGGAACTTTGCAAACGGTTTTGGCAGTAAAAGCGCTTGTGATGGATAGCCCAATGCCACACAATTTTCTACATCAAATCGTGTGTGATGTAGTCAATGAAAGAAAACAGTTAACCGAGGTAGAGCCTGTGTGATAGTTACACATTTCACACACGAGCGTATGCAAAAAACTGTGTGGGATGTACATCCGAACGAAAACGTTTTCCCTGGATTGACTGTGTGGGATGTACATAAGAACGAAAACATATTCCTTGGATTGACTGTGTGATATACATATGGACGGAAATGTTTTTTCGGGATTCACCGTGTGGGATGTACATACCTACGAAAATGATTTTCTTGGATTACCGATTGGGATGTACATACCTATGGAAATGATTGGTTTTCGATGCCTTGCCCGATCGCACATGACCCCAGCCTGGGTCCCAGGAGGGCCTATCCCCGACGATTTCTGGGTCGTGTGGGAAGGACACCCTATCGCACACACTCACTCAGCGACGGTTCCAAATGCCGTCGCGGAAAGGGGTTAAAAACCGTTTGTATATCACCAACGCGTACCAGTGACAATAGGGCCATTCCGCTTCACCTTGTTCAACAACCATAATGTCTGTCGCCTCTTTCTTTTCCTTCTGTAATAGTACAAGTATAGAACCCTGGTTCATCATTCTTTATTTGGTGCTTATGTAATTCTTGAACAATTGTACATGCGAATTGAATAATGCATTTCTTGTTTCAACCTGATGGATATGAATAAAGCTATAGCCTACTTTCAAGTTTAAATTAGGTACAATTTTAAATAGCAGCAATTAAATTAGGGAAAAATTATGGTGTGCAGGTTATTACGGCGCACACACTTAATAAAGCACAACGTGTGCGATATACATCATAATCCTACACGGTTCACGGAGAGGAAACGTGTGTAACAATGCACACTGTTGCCGTTTGCAAAGCCTGTGTGATATCAGAGACTATCACATACGGTGTGGGAAAACTAAATGTGTGTGATTGTCTAGCTACCGTACACGGTTTATAATCATGAACTGTTTGTGATGTGCCAGGCATCGTAAACGTAGAGCCAGTTTGGTACGTGCCTGGAAAACTCCCGTGCCTGGAATCTTCCCGATTTTAGGTAAAACCACAAAACTCTGACTGCAATGGCAATGCGAGCACAAACGAGTATCAAGGATAAAGCATTTGGGATATTCGAGATATCAGAAATGATTATATAGGGACAACTGTATGCATCAAGGCTCTCTATCCCCTACGATTTCTGGGTCATGTGGGAATGACCCCCCTATCGCTCACACTCACTTGGCAATGGTTCCAAATGCCATCGCGGAAAGGGGTTAAAAACCGTTTGTATAGCACCGACACGTACCAGTGAAGGGAGCAAAGGATTTACAAGAGGCTGTCATCCCATGCGAACATCGGATGTAGCACACCAACACCAAACACGACACACTATGTCTAGTCTACTCTCTCAGAAAACATGCTAACCAATTGCCGAGGAGACGCTCCTGATCCCTCATATGGAAAACTCTAGCGTTACGCTGCTTCCAAAGAGCCTGATAACCTACAAGTGTTGGGGATCGCAACAATTTTCGAGGGTAAATTATTCAACCCAAATTTATTGATTCGACACAAGGGGAGCCAAAGAATACTCTTAAGTATTTGCAGCTGAGTTGTCAATTCAACCACACCTGGAAACTTAATATCTGCAGCAAGGTAATTTAGTAACAAAGTAATATAGAAATAGCGGTAACAGTAGCAAAAGTAGCGATAGTGTTTTTGTAGTGATTGTAACAGTAGCAGCGGAAAAGTAAATAAGCAACAAGCAATATGTGAAAAGCTCGTAGGCATTGGATCGGTGATGGAGAATTATGTCGGATGCGATTCCTCATGTAAAAGTTACAACCTAGGGTGACACAGAACTAGCTCCAGTTCATCGATGTAATGTAGGCATGTATTCCGCATATAGTCATACGTGCTTATGGAAAAGAACTTGCATGGCATCTTTTGTCCTACCCTCCCGTGGCAGCGGGCTCCTAGTGGAAACTAAGGGATATTAAGGCCTCCTTTTAATAGAGTACCGGACCAAAGCATTAACACATAGTGAATACATGAACTCCTCAAACTAAGGTCATCACCAGGAGTTGTTCCGACTATTGTCACTTCGGGGTTGCCAGATGATAACACATAGTAGGTGACTGTTGACTTGCAAGATAGGATCATGAACACACATATATTCATGAAAACATAATAGGTTCAGATCTGAAATCATGGCACTCGGGCCCTAGTGACAAGCATTAAGCATGGCAAAGTCATAGCAACATCAATCTTAGAACATAGTGGATACTAGGGATCAAACCCTAACAAAAGTAACTCGATTACATGGTAAATCTCATCCAACCCATCACCATCCAGCAAGCCTACGATGGGATTACTCATGCACGGCGGTGAGCATCATGGAATTGGTGATGGAGGAAGGTTGATGATGATGATGCCGATGATCTCCCCTCTCCGGAGCCCCGAACGGACTCAGATCAGCCCTCCCGAGAGAGATTAGGGCTTGGTGGTGGCTCCATATCGTAAAACGCGATAATTCCTCCTCTCTAATTTTTTCTCCCCGAAAGTGAATATATGGAGTCGGGGGATATGTCGGTGGAGCAACAGGGGGCCCACGAGGCAGGGGGCGCGCCCAGGTGGAGGGGGCGTGCCCCCCACCCTCGTGGACAGGGTGTGGGCCCCCTGACTTGGTTCTTTCCGTAGATATTTTTTATATATTCCAAAATAATTCTCCGTTGAATTTTAGATCATTCCGAGAACTTTTATTTCTGCACAAAAATAACACCATGACAGTTCTACTGAAAACAACGTCAGTCCGGGTTAGTTCCATTCGAATCATGCAAGTTAGAGTCCAAAACAAGGGCAAAAGTGTTTGGAAAAGTAGATACGTTGGAGACGTATCAACTCCCCCAAGCTTAAACCTTTGCTTGTCCTCAAGCAATTCAGTTGATAAACTGAAAGTGATAAATAAAAACTTTGACAAACTCTGTTTTCTCTTGCTGTCGTAAATATATAAAGCCAACATTCAAGTTTTCAGCAAAGCTCATGAACTAACCGCATTCACAATAACTTTCAGGTCTCATGTCTACTCATATCAATGACATAATCAACTAGCGAGCAATAATAATAAACCTCGGATGACAACACTTTCTCAAAACAATCATAATATGATATAACAAGATGGTATCTCGCTAGCCCTTATTGAGACCGCCAAACATAAATGCAAAGCGCCTTTAAAGATCAAGGACTGACTAGACATTGTAATTCATGGTAAAAGAGATCCAGTCACAATCATAGTTAATGCAAATTAATAGCAGTGCATGCAAATGACAGCGGTGCTCTCCAACTGGTGATTTTTAATAAGAGGATGATGACTCAACATAAAAGTAAATAGATAGGCCCTTTGCAGAGGGAAGCAGGGATTTGTAGAGGTGCCAGAGCTCGATTTTTAAATAGAGATGAATAATATTTTGAGCGGTATACTCTCATTGTCAACATAACAACCAAGAATCTTGATATCTTCCATGCTACACACATTATAGGTGGTTCCCAAACAGAATGGTAAAGTTTATACTCCCCCAACCACCAACAAGCACACTCCACGGCTACCCCGAAACAACGGGTACCATCCAAAGCAGCAACATCCCTGGGGGAGTTTTGTTTAATTATTAAAATTTGAGCATGGGACTGGGCATCCCGGTTACAAGCCATTTTCTCATGAATGATGAGCGGAGTCCACTCATCATGAGAACAACCCACCTAGCATGGAAGATATAGACAACCCTAATTGAAACATGAGCTGTTCGAGCATACAAAACAGAATTTTATTTGAAGGTTTAGAGTTTGGCACATACAAATTTACTTGGAACGACAGGTAGATACCGCATATAGGAAGGTATGGTGGACTCATATAGAATAACTTTGCGGTTTATGGAAGTGGATGCACAAGCAGTATTCTCGCTTAGTACAGGTGAAGGCTAGAAAGAGACTGGGAAGCGACCAGCTAGAGAGCGACAACAGTCATGAACATGCATTAAAATTAATCAAAAATGAATGCAAGCATGAGTAGGATATAAATCACCATGAAAATAAATATTGTGAAGGCCATGTTGATTTTGTTTCAACTACATGCATGAACATGTGCCAAGTCAGACCACTTGAATCGTTCAAAGGAGGATACCACCCTATCATACCACACCACAACCATTTTAATATCATGTTGGCACGCAAGATAGGCCATTATAAACTCCTAGCTAATTAAGCATGGCATGAGCAGCTATGATCTCTAATTGTCGTTGCAAGCATGTTTCATTCATAATAGGTTGGATCAGGAACGATGAACTATCATATTTACAAAAACAAGAGAGGTCGAGTTCATACCAGCTTTTCTCATCTCAATTAGTTCACCATATATCGTCATTATTGCCTTTCACTCGCACGACCAAACGGTCTGGATAATAATAGTAATGCACGTGCATTGGACCAAGATGGAATCTTCAAGCATTTAACACAAGGGAGAAGACAAGGTAATATGGCTCAAGGTTAAATTAACAATAAAGCATATGAGAGCCACTAAGCATTTTCATCATGGTCTTCTCCTCTTGACCCCCAAAGAAAGAAAAGAAACTATTTACACTGGAAAGCTCCCAACAAGCAAAAGAAGAACGAGAAATATTTTTGGGTTTTCTTTTAATTACTACTACTAAAGGCATGGGAAGTAAACTAGCTAAAAGCTACAACTAAATTTTTTGTTTTTCTTAAGGTTTTTCTAACATACAAGAAAAAGACTAAGAAAAAAATTGAAACTAGCATGGATGGTACAATGAAAGCGTGTGAGCACCGACTACTAGAATAAGTGTGTGAACATGAATGTAATGTCGGTGAGAAATACGTACTCCCCCAAGCTTAGGCTTTTGTCCTAAGTTGGTCTATGGCCAATATTGTCCTGGCGGATATCCAAAGTTGTAGTTGGGGTTGTACTGAGATGCAGCGGCTACTGCCTGGCGAGCTGCATCCTGGAGACGAGCTGCTCTCATTGTCTCCTTATACTCATTTGCCTCCTCCCTTGTTATAATATATCTCCCTTTTGCCTAAAAGTCAAAGAATGTAGTAGCAGGGAGAGCAATATGGACAGTGTGGCGCCTGCAAAGATTAGTCGATACTGGAGGGATTGTTCATACCTCTCTATAAACCGCTGGCTAACCATAGCATTCTAATCTAAATAGGCAGGCGGTAATAGTTCATCATTTTCATGTATAGGCACACCAAGACGACGGGCTATGCGAGTGGCATAAATCCCACCAAATAAATCTCCATCTAAACCATTATGATGTAACCTATGCGCAACAATGGCTCCCAAGTTATATTGTCTATCTCCTAACACATCACTCTCGAGAACACTAAGATCTGGGACGCACATATGGCAAGCCTCATCTTTACCGTTGATGCATCTACCAATAAAGAGAGCAAAATAATGTATAGCAGGAAAATGAATGCTTCCTATGGTAGCTTGTGTGATCTCTCTAGTTTCCCCCACAGTGATACTCGCAAGGAGGTCTTTATATTCAGACTTGCGAGGGTCACCGATATTGCCCCACTGCGGGAGCTTACAAGCATCATTAAAATCTTCTAGGTCCATGGTGTAAGATTTATCATAAATATCAAACAGGACAGTGTGAGAATTACGTGAAGATGAAAATTTAAACCTTCTCACAAAGGTATCTATTAAGTAACAGTATTGAGGGCACTTATATTGCATGAAGCCCTCGAGGTCAGCGTTACACACATATGCGTCAAACTCCTCCTTAATGCCTGCCCGAACCATAAATTCCTCCGACGGCCATTCACAAGGCCGCGCTTCAGCTTCCCTCGGCAATTCATCATCCGGCTCACGCATCGCGAGCCTTGGTTCTTGCTTCCTTGAGGAACCACCTTGGAAGATTTTCCTATGCATTTTTCTGATATTTTCTGAGATTTTTAGTAACTCAAAATAAAAGTGAACCAAACTCAACAAGATTGATAGCAACAACGCCTACAAGTGTCTAGAGACTATATCATGCATTAGAACTACTTGGGACCAAAGAAATTTGACATGCAAGCTCAAGAACAAGGTCACCATAGCAGCAAAAATTTGTAATAAATAAAGCACTAGAACAAAAACTAATGGGTCTTTTACATTTGTGTCCCTAACTCGAACCCACTACTCAAATTTGCCCCTAATTTCGAAGCATGCTCAAATTTGCCCCTATGCCGTTATGTGCCATTATAGAAATGTCCTTCCGTGCCGTTTTCGTCTAGTCAAATGGCTTTGACCGTTTTCCTGACGTTTAATGGACATTTTTGCCCCTCTATGCACATGCCACTTACAGGTGGGACCTACCCAGAGAAAAAGAACTCTCTTTCTCTCATCCCCTCTCTGACTTACATATGGACCCCACCAATATAAAACACTCTCTCCCTCTCTCAGAATCTCTCTCTCCCTGACATGGTGAGGCATGGCGGCTCGGCCGGTGGCCGTCGCCGATGAGGGCCAGCGTGCCTGCGCGTGAGGACCACAGTGGCAGGCTCGGGGTGGTCCGGCTGAGGGGATGGAGCCCCCGCCCGCAGCTATCGCCGGAGCAATCATCAGAACTAAATCCTGAGAGCACGTGAGATCTTCTGCCGCCGACGCCGTTGCTAGCCACCGCGGCCGGAGTCAAAATCGAGGAGAATGAGCATGTCCATGAGCTTTGGCAGGCGCCTCTCCTTCGCGCTGCGCAGTGGATCTGGCCCGGGGCTGCCAGTAGACGACGCCCGGGACGAAGAACTCCACCATGGCCGTCGCTCTTCCCGTCCTAAATTCGGCCGCTCTAAGCCATTCTTGACCTACCTGACCCCTGTTCCATCGTCAAGGAAAGCAGGCGCCCTACTCCCATCTTCCGCCGCCCAATTCAGTGGCCGGAGCCCCCCTGACAGAATTCGGCCGCCATGACCAACCTCGGTTGGCTCGGTCATGCACACGCCCATCTACACCCTGCCGCTCCTAGTGAGCTTGGCGCATCTCCCGCAGCTTGCTGCCTCGCGCAGGAAGCGCCGTCCTCCCACTGTCTTCCTCCTCCCCTACAGCGAGCCGCCGGCGAGCGCAGGCGCTCACGGCCGGGAACGCGTGGACCGGGGGTGTTCACCCTCATAGTGGGTCCCATCGGGAGGAGATGGATGACAGAGAGAGTTTTTTTGTTTTTTCCTGGGTAGGTCCCACCGGTAAGTGACTGACCCACGGGAGGGCTGAGTTGGCCTAGTTTTCCTTTTATTTTTTAGAGTGGGCCCGGCATGTAAGTGTCACAAGGATTCAGGGGCAAATTGTCCGACTAACGTCCAGAAAACGGTCAAAGCCCTTTGACCAAACGGAAACGGCACGGAAGGGTATTTCTGTAATGGCACATAACGGCGGAGGGGCAAATTTGAGCACACTTCGAAACTAGGGGTAAATCTGAGTAGGTGGTTTGAGTTAGCGACAGAAATGCAAATGGCCCAAAACTAATTAGGCCAATGGAGGAGTCACATACCAAGGAACAATCTCCCTAAACAATTTTGTGAATGGAGCTTTGAGCAAGGATATCGAAAATGGCAGCAAGATGAGCTAGAACTCGTGCTTGAGCTGGACCGTGATTTTTTTGGGAGGAAGGAGTGTGTGGGTGCAATAATAAGTGGAGGGTGGCCACGTGGGGCCCACAAGGCAGGGTGCGCTCCCAGTGAGGGTGGGCGCGTGCTGGACCCTCGTGGCCAGGTGCTGGCTCCCCCTGCTGTGTTCTCTGTCCCAAATATTCTAGAAAAAAAAACCATATTTCATTTTCAGGGCATTTGGAGAACTTTTATTTTTGGGGTATTTTTTTATTGCATGGATAAGTATGGAAATAGACAGAAAATACTATTTTGCTTTATTTAATCTAATTAACAGAAAGTGAAAGGAGGGTACAGAAGGTTGTGCTATCTAGATTCACCCATCTCATGCTCGTTAAAAGGAATCCATTAACAAGGTTGATCAAGTCTTGTTAATAAACTCTTTCCGAATAACATGAAACCAGAGAATTTTCGAATAACACTAGGTTACCTCAATGGGGATATGTATGTCCCCAACAATAAGAATAGCATATGTCTTCTTGACAGTAGGAAGAGGAAATTCAAAACCTCCAATAGTAATAGTTGAATTTTTTCCAATAGAATTGCTACTATGGACCTGAGGTTGTTTCCTCGGAAAGTGTACCGTATGCTCATTACCATTGACATGAAAAGTGACATTGCTTTTGTTGCAATCAATAACAGCCCATGCAGTATTCAAAAAGGGTCTACCAAGGATAATAGACATACTATCATCCTCGGGAATATCAAGGATAACAAAGTCCGTTAGAATAGTAACATTTGCAACCACAACAGGCACATCCTCACAAATACCGACGGGTATAGCAGTTGATTTATTGGCCATTTGCAAAGATATTTCAGTAGGTGTCAACTTACTCAAGTCAAGTCTACGATATAAAGAGAGAGAGGCATAACACTAACACCGGCTCCAAGATCACACAAAGCAGTTTTAACATAGTTTCTTTTGATGGAGCAAGGTATAGTAGGTACTCCTGGATCTCCTAGTTTCTTAGGTATTCCACCCTTAAAAGTGTAATTGGCAAGCATGGTCGAAACTTCTACTTTAGGTATCTTTCTTTTATTGGTAATAATGTCTTTCATGTAATTAGCGTAAGGATTTGTTTTAAGCATATCAGTCAAACGCATACGCAAAAAGATAGGTCTAATCATTTCAGCAAAGTGCTCAAAGTTCTCATCATCCTTTTTCTTGGATGGTTTAGGAGGAAAAGGCATGGGTTTCTGAACCCATGGTTCTCTTTCCTTATCGTGCTTCCTAGCAACAAAGTCTCTCTTATCATAACGTTGATTCTTTGATTGTGGGTTATCAAGATCAATAACAGGTTCAATCTCTACATCATTATCATCGCTAGGTTGAGCATCATCATGAACATCATCATTAACATTATCACTAGGTTCATGTTCATCACCAGATTGTGTCTCAGCATCAGAAACTGAGATATCATTGAGATTCTCAGGTGTGTCAGCTACATGTTCACTAGAAGCATGCAAAGTCCCATCATTTTTCTTTTTCTTCTTCTTAGAAGAACTAAGTGCATCTAAATTAGCTCTCTGAGAATATTGCTCAATTATCTTAGGGTGGCCCTTAGGATACAAAGGTTCCTGAGTCACTTTACCCCCTCTAGTTGTAACTCTAACATCATAGTCATTATTCTTACTATTTAATTCATTGAGCAAATCATTCTGAGCCTTAAGTACTTGTTCTACTTGAGTGGTAATCATAGAAGCATGTTTACTAATGAGCTTCAATTCACCTTTAACTCTAGACATATAATCACTCAAGTGTTCAATCATATAAGCATTACGTTGCAATTGTCTACCAACATAAGCATTGAAGTTTTCTTGCTTCACAATAAAATTGTCAAAGTCATCTAGGCATTGGCTAGCAGACTTATAATGAGGAATATCACCTTCATCAAATCTATAAAGAGAATTTACCTTTACTACCTGTGTCGGGTTATCAAGACCATGTATTTCTTTAATAGGTGGTAAATTCTTAGCATCTTCAGCTTTAATACCTTTTCTTTCATAGATTTCATTGCCTCTTGCATATCTTCAAGACTGAGAAACAAAACTCCCCTTTTCTTCGGAGTTGGCTTAGGGGCTGGTTTAGGAAGTGTCCAATTATTTTCACTGGTCAACATATTATTCAATAGTAATTAAGCTTGATCAACTATTCTTTCCCTGAAAACACAACCAGCACAACTATCCAGGTGGTCTCTGGAAGCATCGGTTAGTCCATTATAAAAGACATCAAGTATTTCATTCCTCTGAAGAGGATGATCAGGAAAAGCATTAAGTAATTGGAGAAGCCTCCCCCAAGCTTGTGGGAGACTCTCTTCTTCAATTTGCAGAAAGTTATATATTTCCCGTAAGGCAACTTGTTTCTTATGAGCGGGAAAATATTTAGCCGAGAAGTAATAAATCATATCCTAGGGACTATGCACACAACCAGGATCAAGAGAATTAAACCAAGTCTTAGCATCACCCTTTAACGAGAACGGAAATAACTTAAGGATATAGTAATAACAAATCTTTTCATCGTTGGTAAACAGGGTGGCTATATCATTCAACTTAGTAAGATGTGCCACAACAGTTTCAGATTCATAGCCATGGAAAGGATCAGATTCAACCAAAGTAACCAACTCAGGATCAACAGAGAAATCTTAATCCTTGTCAGTAACAAAGATAGGTGAAGTAGAAAAAGCAGGGTCATATTTCATTCTAGCATTCAAAGACTTTTCTTTCAGCTTAGCTAGTAATTTCTTAAGATCATATCTATCGTTGCAAGCAAGAAAGTCCCTACCAGTTTCTTCATCCATAACATAACCCTCAGGAATAACAGGCAATTCATATCTAGGGGGAGAATCTTCATCATCACTTTCATCAATATTATCAGTTTCAATATTTGCATTCTCCCTAACCTTAGCAATTTGTTCATCTAGAAATTCACCTAGTGGCACAATATTATCAAGCATAGAAGTAGTTTCATCATACATAGCAGAAGTGGCATCATCAAGAACATGCGACATATCAGATTCAATAGCAGGAGTAGGTGTCGCAAATTTACTCATAAAAGTGGGTGAATCAAGTGCAGAGCTAGATGCTAGTTCCTTACCTCCCCTCGTAGTTGAGGGAAAGATCTTGGTTTTTGAGTCCTTCAAATTCTTCATAGTGATCAACAGATATAAATCCCAAGTGACTTAAAGAATATAGCTATGCTCCCCGGCAAGGGCGCCTGAAAATAGTCTTGATAACCCACAAGTGTAGGGGATCGCAACAGTTTTCAAGGGTAAAGTATTCAACCCAAATTTATTAATTCGACACAAGGGGAGCCAAAGATTACTCTTAAGTATTTGCAGCTGAGTTGTCAATTCAACCACACCTGGAAACTTAGTATCTACAGCGAGGTAATTTAGTAGCAAAGTAATATGGAAATAGCGGTAACGGTAGCAAAAGTAGCGATAGTGTTTTTGTAGTGATTGTAACAGTAGCAGCGGAAAAGTAAATAAGCAACAAGCAATATGTGAAAAGCTCGTAGGGACTGGATCGGTGATGGAGAATTATGTCAGATGCGATTCCTCATGTAAAAGTTATAACCTAGGGTGACACAGAACTAGCTCTAGTTCATCAATGTAATGTAGGCATGTATTCCGAATATAGTCATACGTGCTTATGGAAAAGAACATCCATGACATCTTTTGTCCTACCCTCCCGTGGCAGCGGGGTCCTAGTGGAAACTAAGGGATATTAAGACCTCCTTTTAATAGAGTACTGGACCAAAGCATTAACACATAGTGAATACATGAACTCCTCAAACTACGGTCATCACCGGGAGTGGTCCCGACTATTGTCACTTTGGGGTTGCCGGATGATAACACATAGTAGGTGACTATTGACTTGCAAGATAGGATCAAGAACACACATATATTCATGAAAACATAATAGGTTCAGATCTAAAATCATGGCACTCGGGCCCTAGTGACAAGCATTAAGCATGGCGAAGTCATAGCAACATCAATCTTAGAACATAGTGGATACTAGGGATCAAACCCTAACAAAACTAACTCGATTACATGGTAAATCTCATCCAACCCATCACCATCCAGCAATCCTACGATGGGATTACTCACGCATGGTGGTGAGCATCATTGAATTGGTGATGGAGGAAGGTTGATGATGACGATGGCGACAATCTCCCCTCTCCGGAGCCCCGAACAGACTCCAGATCAGCCCTCCCGAGAGAGATTAGGGCTTGGCGGTGGCTCCGTATCGTAAAACGCGATAATTCTTCCTCTCTGATTTTTTTCTCCTCGAAAGTGAATATATGGAGTCGGGGGATACGTCGGTGGAGCAACAGGGGGCCCAGGAGGCAGGGGGCGCGCCCAGGGGGAGGGGGCGCGCCCCCACCCTCGTGGACAGGGTGTGGGCCCCCTGGCTTGGTTATTTCCGTAGATATTTTTTATATATTCCAAAATAATTCTCCATTGAATTTCAGGTCATTCCGAGAACTTTTATTTCTGCACAAAAATAACACCATGGCAATTCTGCTGAAAACAACGTCAGTCCGGGTTAGTTCCATTCGAATCATGCAAGTTAGAGTCCAAAACAAGAGAAAAAGTGTTTGGAAAAGTAGATACGTTGGAGACGTATCAGAGCCCAAGTTGTCGCAATAATCATCGAATCGAATCCCCTTCTATGCTGACCATGGAACCTAGATCTCTCCCCCAACCACCAATCCGTAAACGTGTCCTTAGTTATGGGGCAAAGCAAGTTGATCTGGCATTGAGAAAAGCATAGATGCCAAACTTTACGGGTGTGGACGTGGTTAACCAGAATGTGATCAACTTTGTCTTCCTCCTGAAGGCAAGTGTAGCAACCTGAGGTCTCCTCCTGAAGCCCATGTCTTTCCCTCCTATCCGATGTCCAGAGGTGGTACTGAATAGTCAACCATGCAAATATATTACACTTTAGCGGAGCCCAACTCTTCCATATGCATTTTGCATAAGGGAAACGCATGAGGCCTCGACAAAAGCATTTGTATACCGAACTAGCTGAGTATGTACCAGATGTCGCGCACGGCCACGAAAAATGGTCCGGTATCCCCTCGTCTTGTGGCACCGTACTAGTCGCATGTAGGATATGTGTTAACTGAACGTGTGCCACAAACGAGATTTTGCCTTGCACATCAGTAGTCCATCCATTCTCCATTAATGCTGAGTGCAACATTCTCTGATTCTGGCTACACACTAGCACCAACTCAAGGATCGCTAGTGCAATGTCCTATATGGCGAAGCCAAGGATCCATCAATCTCTGCAGAAGAGCACGCTCTTCCCATCCACATCTGAAATGTGAACGAAGCTGTTAAAAACAGCTCGCGCATCATCATCAACCATCATCGACAAAACCCTTCCACGGTCTATTAGGTTCCGTTCGCCGCAGTCATATCCCAACGAACATGCGGCACAAAAGCCTGGAGTTTCAGGTTTTTAATCCCTATACCACCATACTCCACTGGACGACATATGTTATTCTGGGCCACTAAGCATTAGTCGTCGTTAATTTTGTCTCTTCCAGCCCAGAACAACGATCTCATCGAGTGATCAATGTCTTCAAAAACCCAAAGTGGTGCATCCATGATCAAAAGGCGATGGATAGGTCTGGCAGATACCACTGATTTCACTAGCACTAGACGGCCTGTTCTTTTAATCATTCCTCTCCGCCAAGTGGGCATACAGTGTCGAACTTGATCAATCACCGGCTGCACTCTACATGTGTAAGTTGTTTGATTACAAACTGTAGCCCAAGGTATTTGCAGGGGAACTCGTTGATCCTGCACAGTAGAGCATCTTTGACTCTGTCATGATCTTGTGTTGTTCCTCGAATCGGAATGGCAACGGATTTAGTGTAGTTTACTCTCAACCCAGAAGCAAGTCCAAACAGGTGTAGCGCTTCTATGACAAAGCTCAGATCCTGCTCGGAGGGCTGGATAAAGAGGGCAACATCATCGGCATATATAGACAATCTCTGTGTGACTGTGACACCAGTAAACAAGCTTAGGACATCCGACTCCATGGCCTTGTTGATCAACATCGTGAGAGCATCCATGGCCAGCACAAATAGAAGGGGCAAGATCGGGTCTCTCTGTCGACGCCCTTGCACCAACATAATATTCCTTCCGGGGCATCCATTGACAACCACTTTAGTGCTAGAAGTTTGCAACAAGATGGTCACCCATCTCAGGAATTTAGGCCCAAAACCTTTCATGCGCATGCCCTCAAACATGAAGGGCCAGGATAGAGAGTCAAAAGCCCTGGAAATATCCAATTTTAGAAGCACGGTCACCTCTTTTTTAGCATGTAATCTCCTGGCCACTTTCTGGACAAGTAGGAAATTATCATGCATGTGTTGTCCACATATAAACGCAGATTGATTGGCCTGAACTAGCAGCTTCATGTTCATGCGCACCTGGTTTGCAAGCATCTTGGCAAACAGTTTGACAAAACTATGGGAAAGACTGATGGGGCGAAAGTCTCCTATCACTTTGGCATATGCTCATTTGGGAATCAATGCGATCAACACCTTATTCATTTTTACCAAAGCCCCTGCCATCACCAATGCATAGCTTGAGTAATGCCGCCATCACATCATGCTTGATAATGGGCCAGGCCTTTTGATAGAACCACCCAGTAAACCCATCCGGGCTGGGTGCTCGCTCCGGTGGTAACTCCTTGATGACCTTCCAGACTTCCCCCTCCGTGAATATATTCTCAAGCTCCTGCAACTGCACGGGATCCATCCTGATTGTAGACAAATCAAGGGTTGTCTCTCACACGTGTACATGGCCCAGGATGTTTTAATAAGCATAAGAAAAAGCTATATCTGGTTCCTCTTGTTCGGTGACAATCCGATCATCGTGCCTGATGTGTGTCATGAAGTTCTTGGTGCGTCTGCCCTTAGGAACAACCATGATAGTTGGGTGCTAGCATCACCAGTCTTAAGCCATCTGATCCTCGACCTTTGTCTTGCTATTGTATGCTCAAGCAAAGACGGTCCCATCAAGGAGATTTTTAGGGTTTTTCTCAACCACGCCTCCTCCAAAGTCAAATATCGGACCTCCTAGGACTGATCCAGTCTGTGTATAGTGACATTACCCACAATCATCTGTAGCTTCATATTCTCAATTTTCCTCTGGCCCCAAGATTGCAGGGCCCTAGCTGTGCTTTGAAACAAGTAATCTAGTCGCGCAAAAGGGTCTATGGTGGAGGGATCTGTGACACCTCGAGACCGGTGCGCCAGGTGTCAGCCAGTTATTCACCGTTGTTGACATGTCATCTGCTTGCGTGTTGCATCTTGCCATGTCATTGTGTGCATTGCATCAGCATGTTTTCAAAACTTGCATTCGTCCAAGTCTGCCCGTCCTCTCCGTTGTCCGTTCTGAGCCCAGACACACTTGCACACGCCCGCGACACCTCCGTTTTTTTTTGAGTGGCCGAAAAACGTTCTCGGAATTGGGTGAAACTTGGCGTGTGGTCTTATTATAGCATAGGTAGACCGCCTGTCAAGTTTTGTCGCGTTCGGAGTTCGTTTGATATCCCAACAGTTAACCATGTTAACCACCGGAGGCCTTTTCTCTTTTGGCCCAGCACCCCTTCACAACAGCCCGCTAGCCCATCCCAACCACCTCCATGCTCTCGGTCGTTGGATCGTGATCGCGTGGCCGAAAACCACTCCTCATTTGGACACTCCTAGCTCCCTCTACCTATATAATTGCCTCCCCCTCCCCAAATCACGGATGAACCCTATCCTCCTCCCACTCGCGCCGCCGGACATGTCCATCCGCACCGGACATGTCCAGCCTCCACGTCCCCCGGGCCAATCAGGGCACGCCATGTCATCACACCGCCGCCCGCAGCCAACCGCCGCCCGCCACCTGTCCTCTGCCGCGCCCACTTCGCCGCCGGCCCGCGGAGCCAGAAGCGGGCCCACGCGAGCCCGACCGCCGCCGCTGCTGCATGCCCGTGCCCCGCGCCGCCCCGCTTGCCTCCACCGGCCGTCACTGCCTCGCTGGCGGGCACCGTCGCCGGACCGTGCTCCGCCGCCGCCATGGAGCCGAGCTCCCGGATCTGCGTCGCCGCCTCCCGTGCCCGAGGCGCCTTCGACCCCGCCGCAGTTGCGCCGCCGCCCTGGCTCCCGCAGCCATCTGCTCCTCGTCGCTGGTCCTCGCTGCCACAAGCGCTGCCGTCGCCGCCCGGAACGGACCCGGCCGCCATCGTCCCCTCCAGATCCGGGCCGGCGCCGCCCATATTGCCGCCTCGTGCTTGTTCCGCTCGCCGCCGGCTCCTCCCGCGGGCGCCATCGCCGGAGCCGGGCAGGGTCGTCGCCGCTGCTGCATCCTCCCGTCGGGAGCAGGGAGGACGACGCCCGAGCGCTGCCTGGGCCTCCTCCGCCAACCACGTGGGCCCTGCCCCACGAGGCCCAGCACCCGGAGGCCCAACACCGCCCCACGCCAGCCTGCCTCGCCGACTTGGGCCTCGGCCCACTAGGTAAGCGCCAGCCCGTTAAAACCCGCCCCGGTCACACTATAGCTATCTTGCGCTCACCCGTGTCTGTTTTTTGGTTAAGTCCCTAAAACTATTAAAAATGTGTGCATGTTTAGGAGGTCATAACTTTTTGCATGATGATCCGTTTTGTGCATATAATATGTCCAAATGTTCGTCTCGTGATGCTCTTTGTATTGCTGTACTGTGGCATGCTTGTTTGAGTTCATCTTGATGACCTAATCATCGTTGCAAGAGTGCTATATGTTTAAAACTGCTGTTAACTATTATTTTGTTGCATGCTTGTGGTGATGATAACTTTGTGCATGTTGGTCCAAATGGAGTGTATGATATGTCAAAATGTTCATTGTGAAGTGCTCTACATGATGGTTGCTGTAGCATTCATGTTAGGTGCCATATTGCCATGTTAATCTCTATTGCAAAAGTGCATGTGGATGTTAAGTGCTGAAACTTGTTATGAGATGCTGATTTGACTTGTTCATAGCTATTGGTGTGTTTGCCTTTTATGCCACATGTCAATATGTTTTAGAAGCACAACCATGCCATCTTTGTTGTGGTGCAATCCCCTTTTCATGATATGCCTTGTGGTGTTGGCAACAAGCTTGTAAAGTAGCCTACTCGCTGTTGTTGTTTCCTGAGACTTGTTAAAAAACTGCTAAGTCTGAAACTGTTAAACCTGATGCCATGTTTGCTTGATGCCTTAGTAAAATCCATGCATGTTTTAGTATGTCAAATGATCATGTCTTGTTGTACATGTTATGCTCTATCCATCCATGCCCTTGTTTGCATATATAGCCTGCTGTATCTCATTTATTTCTCCCTCTCAAGTTGCTATAAATGTACCTGTCAGACTGTTATCAGCATGATCAATTTGGTGAAGCTTGTTGTTATTGATCCATGACTCCTATGGAGTTGTTCCAATGGAGTTTTTTGATGTATGCTATGTCTATTACATATCCATGATATTTATATACTTAGTAGAGTTGATATGCTTGTTGTTTTGTGCCTCCGAAGGCAGCATCGTGATGATGTTTTTGCCTTCCCAGATTTTGGCTAAGTGTGAGAAATATGTAAACTTATTGCAACTTGCCATGCTTGTTTAATTGTGTTCCAACAAGTTTTTGGGTGTCCTCTAAGTTCATGCTTGTTAAGTATCATGTCTATTTCACACCCATGCCTCTTGTTATCATGTTTGGGTGCTGTAGCATATATATACCTTGCTCCAAAGTTGCTATGTTGTTGTTAACTTCAGCTTTGCATTGTAACTTGTTTTGCTCATATCTTCTAGGCCGTTGCTCAGTTTTGAGCGTGTCCTATATGAAACTTGTGTGTTTTTGCATGTAGAAGCATAATATCATGTTGTTTACCTGTTTGGAGTGTGGTTGCTTGATGTGTGGGTGCATCTTGCACCGATGACATGCTTGACTTGTTTTGCTCATATCTTCTAGGTCGTAGCTCCGAATTAAACAAACTTGATATGTAACTTGACTAGAATTTTGAGTAGATCATCTTGGTACATGTTAACCTGCTGTTTAACAACTTTAACTTAAGGTTTGTTCAGATCTAGACCAATTTCGAAATGTGCATATGAGGGCTTACCCGAATTGTTATATGCTGATTCCGGCCTCATTTAAACTTGTTGGTTTTTGTTGTCCTTGTGTGCTTCATCCTTTGCCATGCATGGCATCATATAGACTTGTCTCGCATCATACTTGGTTGAGCATATTTTCATGTTCCAGAGTGGTGTGTTTACCTTGTTGTGTGCTTCTTCTCGCTAGTTCATTTTCTGTTGCGATCGCGAGGATTCGTTCATCTACACTTGGATCGTCCTCGTGGTTTCTTCTTCGTCTACTTCATGGACTCGTTCTTATTCCTTGCGGGATTCCAGGCAAGAAGACCATTACCTTGGATACCTTTACTATTATTGCTATGCTAGATGTCTCGATGCTATCGTTATATGTCGCGCTACCCATCATTTTTGTCAGCCCCTCTCCTTGTTCCCATGAAACCTCTAACCTTTGACACCTTCCCAGCAAACCGTTGTTTGGCTATGTTACCCATTTGCTCAGCCCCTCTTATAGCGTTGCTAGTTGCAGGTGAAGATGAAGTTTGTTCCATGTTGGAACTTGTTGTTGGTATATCACAATATATCTTATAAATATTAACACACCTATATAGTTGGTAATGGGTGGAAGGCTTGGCCTTTTGCTCGGTGTTTTGTTCCACTCATGCCACCTTAGGAGCCGATAAACCGGCATTATGTTCCTTGATTTTGCGTTTCTAACGCGGTTGGGTATATGGGGACCCCTTGACAGTTCGTCTTTGAATAAAACTCCTCCAGCAAGGCCCGACTTTGGTTTTAATTTGCAACATAATAAAAACTTAATTAATTAATTGCATAGGGAGTTAGTGCTACCCGAGGATTCTTCTACATATAGGGGGCCAGTGCTAATGGTGTTGGTCCCAAACGGGGAGACTGTGGGGCCACCACGGGGAAACTCGAGGATTGGCTCCCGTAGGCTCACCTATCCGATCATGGCCTGAGACGAGATACGCGCGGCTACTATCAGGGTGTCGGCACACCAGGAGGTCTTGCTAGACTTGTTTTACCATTGTCGAAATGTCTTGTGCACCAGGAATTCCGCGTCTGATCGGGCCTTCCCTAAGATAAGGGGTAATATTATTATTATCTCTGCTGATCGTGAGAGCTTGTGATGGGCTAAGTTGGGACACCCCTGTAGGGTTATGATCTTTCGAAAGCCATGCCCGCGGTTATGTGGCAGATTGGAATTTGTTAATGTCCGGTTGTAGAAAACTTGACAGAGGATCCGAAATAAAATACACGAACCGCGTGAGTAACCGTGACCGTCTCTTTTCACTTTGAGAAGGGAACACGGTGGGGTTATGTTTGACTCGTAGGTAGTTCAGGATCTTTAGCGATCATTACTATTTTGCGACTGTTTGCGTAGATGCTCATCTTATTATTGTACTCGTAAGTTAGCCACCATACTTATGCTTAGCCGATGCTGCAACCTCATCACTTAACCTCTTCCTACCCAGTTAAGCTTTGCTAGTCTTGATACCCATGGTTATGGGATTGCTGAGTCCTCGTGGCTCACGGATACTACAACAACAGTTGCAGGTGTAGGTTTCCGATGACTTGACGTGAGAGCGATGTCCTTGTGTTGGAGTTCTCTCTTCTTCTGCTTCGTCAGTCTTGGGTTAGGTTCCTGGTCGGCAGTCTGGGATAGCAGATGGATGTCGTTGTGCTTTTCATGTTTGCATCCGTAGTCGGATGCCTTGTATTGATGTTGTTGTATTCATGTGAGTTGTATAACTTGTATGTATCCCCCGTTTATTTATGTAATGGTACGATGTAATGATATCCATCTGGCGAGAGGGGGTGGCATAGGTGGTGTAATGCCCCGGATGTAAAAACTTCCTTATATGGCAATATATTCATCATTGACTTAATCAATTCCATTCTGGCCCCTTCGTTCATTTCGGGTTTCTTCGTTTTTGCCTTGTGCTTGTGTTGCATGTCACCATGTCATTTTCATTATGTGCATTGCATTAGTATAGTCTCACGATGCATCCGTGTGTAGTTGCATTGTCTCCGTCGTCTCCGTTGTCCGTTTCTCTCCTGTCCGTTTTGAGTTCCGACTCTCTCACACGGCACCCATCGCACATTTCAAGCCTTTGTTTCGTGAGTGGGTTAAAAACATCCTCGGAATGGGCCGAGAGTTGTCGAGTGGTCTTGGTATATCACTGGTAGACCGCCTGTCAAGTTTCGTCTCGTTTGGAGGTCGTTTGATACTCCAACGGTTAACCACGTGGGCTGAAAACCCCTTTCTATCTTAGCCCAACACCCCTCCACAACATCCCACTAGCCCAGCACAACCACCTCCATCCTCTCGGTCGTTGGATCGCGATCGTGTGGGCGAAAACCGCACCTCATTTGGACACTCCTAGCTCCCTCTACCTATAAAACAGCCTCCCCACGTCCATTTTCGGACGAAACCCTAGTCCCGAGCTCCTCCGCGCAGTCGGACACGTCCGCCGACGGCCGGACGCGTCCACTCCGCCCAGCCACTTTGCCCCGACCAATAGGAGGGCGCCACCTCAGCCCCGCCGCCAGGTGGCCGCCTTCTACTGGCCCCGGCCACCCGCGACCACATCACCGCCCCGCCGCGGCCCGCCTGGCCCACGACCGGCCCGCGCATGGGCCGCGCCGGGCCCGACCGCGCCCCCGCGCCTCCAACCCGTCGTCGGCGAGCTCCGCCCTGCCGCCGGCGAGCTCACACACCGCCGCTGGGCCACGCGCCGCCGCCGACCCTTCCACGTCGCGCCGCCGGGCTCCGCCATCGTCGCCGATGACGCTCGCCCCGTGCGGCCCCGCGTCCCTGCCGCCTCCGGCGGCGCGCCCCGCGGCTCGAC
>LR738715.1:520762803-520794618 GCA_902687465.1 Secale cereale | reverse complement strand
ACTCAATTCCTGCAAAAGTATTGTTTGATTCAGGTGCATCACGTTCTTTCATATCTCACCCATTTGCATCGAAGCATAATTTTCACACCGAAGCGTTGCCAAGAGCTTTGAGTGTTGTTTCTCCCGCTAAGAGATTGAGTTCTAATTTGGTGGCTCCGGATATCTCTATTCATATGGGTGATTACAGTTTTCTGGTTTCCCCGGTTGTTCTCGGCAACTCGGACATTGATCTTATTCTTGGGATGGATTGGCTCTCAAAGCATGATGCTCTTATTGATTGTGCAAGCAAGGAAGTCAATCAAACTCATCCTTCCGAAGACGTGATTATCTTCACAGCTCGAGATAACACAATCAGGCTATTCTCTCTCAATGACAAGGGCGAGATTAATGCCATATCCCAAATTCCGATGGTTTGTGAATATGAGGATGTATTCCCTGAAGAGCTTCCAGGCATGCCTCCCAACCGTCCAGTTGAATTCGTCATTGAACTTGAACCTGGTACCGAGCCAGCCTGTCAGCGTCCGTACAAGCTTTGTCCTAAAGAGTTGAAGGAGTTGAAGAAGCAACTCGACAAGTAAGAACGAATGGGTCTGATCAGACCAAGTACTTCGCCTTGGGGCTGCGGTGTTCTTTTTGTCAAGAAGAAGGATGGTACGAAACAATTGTGCGTCGATTACCGGCCATCGAACAAGAAGACAATTAAGAATAAGTACCCTCTCCCCAACATCAATGAAATGTTTGAGCAGCTCAAAGGAGCCAAGGTTTTCTTGAAGCTTGATCTCCGGATGGGCTACCATCAAATTCGTATCCGTGAAGAGGATATTCCCAAGACCGCATTCAGGACAAGCTACGACTCCTACGAGTACACAGTCATGTCCTTCGGGATTGAAAATGCTCCACCCAATTTCTCTCAGATGATGCACTTCATATTCAACCCCTACACCAATGAATTTGTGCTCGTGTACCTCGATGACATCTCGGTATTCTCCAAGAATGAACATGACCATGCCAAGCACCTCCGTTTGGTTCTTGATAGGCTCCGTGAGCACCGCTTTTATGTGAAGTTCTCCAAATGTGAATTCTGGCTTGATAAAGTCCTCTATCTTGGACATATTATCTCTGCCGAGGGCATTTCTGTTAACCCAGAGAAGGTTGAAGCTATTGTGAAGTGGGAACCGCCTCAGAATGTCAAGCAACTCCGAAGTTTCCTCGGCCTTGCAAGCTATTGCAGAAGGTTCGTTGAGAACTTCTCAAAGATTGCCAAGCCTCTTTCCAACCTGTTGCAAAAGAATGTCAAGTACTCGTGGAGTCCTGATTGTGATGTGGCATTCAATACCCTCAAAGAGAAGCTCATTTCTGCTCCGGTACTTACTCCTCCGGATGAGTCCAAGCCTTATGAAGTGTTTTGTGATGCTTCATTGCAAGGTCTCGGTGGTGTTCTCATGCAAGACAAGAAGATCGTTGCATACACTTCGCGTCAGCTTAAACCAAATGAGAAGAATTACCCCACACATGATCTTGAGCTAGCAGCAGTTGTTCATGCCTTGATCACGTGGAGACACCTTCTATTGGGCTGAAAATTAGACATCTTCACCGATCACAAGAGCCTGAAGTACATCTTCACCCAGCCAAACCTTAACCTCCGCCAGACTCGTTGGGTTGAAATGATTCAAGAGTACGATCCAAGCATTGAGTATACTCCTGGCAAGGCCAATGCCATTGCAGATGCATTGAGCAAAAAGGCTTATTGCAACAGTCTCATCCTCAAACCGTTCCAACCTGAACTTTGTGAGTCATTCAGGAAGCTCAACCTCCAAGTTGTTCCGCAAGGATTTCTTGCCAACCTTCAAGTCGCTCCTACATTGGAAGTTCAAATCCGTGAGGCCCAACTCAATGATCCTATGGTGCAGAAGGTGAAACATGGTATTGCCAAGGGTACTCCCAAGTACAAGTGCTATCGCATTGATGACAGAGACACTTTCTTCTTTGAGGACAGAATTGTGGTTCCCAAAGGTGATCTTAGGAAGGTCATAATCAACGAAGCACATGACTCATTCCTCTTGATACATCCAGGAAGCTCCAAGATGTACCATGACCTCAAGCAATCCTATTGGTGGACTCACATGAAAAGAGAAATTGCTCAATCCGTGAACGAGTGTGATGTCTACAGAAGAGTGAAGGTAGAGCATCAACGTCCAGCCGGACTCCTTCAACCTCCACCTATTCCCGAGTGGAAATTCGATCACATTGAGATGGATTTCGTCACCGGTTTTCCCAAGTCCAAGCGGGGAAACGACGCCATCCTTGTGGTGATTGATAAGCTCACTAAAGTGGATCATTTCCTTGCAGTCAAGGAGTCCATCAATGCAACACAACTGGCAGAGTTGTATACCTCCAGAATTTTCTCTTTGCATGGTATCCTTCAAGTAATCTCCTCAGATCGTGGAAGCTTGATGACTTCCAAATTCCGGGATTCCTTCCAGTCAGCTATGGGTACCAAGATTCGCTTCAGCACAGCTATTCACCCTCAGACTAGTGGTCAAGTCGAAAGAGTGAAACAAATTCTTGAAGATATGCTCAGGGCATGTGTAATCTCCTTCGGTATGAACTGGGAAGACTGCCTTCCATTTGCCGAGTTCTCCTACAACAACAGCTTCCAAGCAAGTGCAGGCAAAGCACCGTTTGAAATTCTCTATGGCAAAAAGTGTCGTACCCTTCTCAACTGGTCAGAGACTGGTGAACGCCAACTCCTTGGTAATGATTTGATCTCAGAGGACGAAGATATGAGCAAAGTCATACGTGAGAACCTCAAGCTGCGCAATCGCGCCAGAAGAGCTACTATGACGGCAAACACCGAGATTTGGCTTTCGGCATTGGTGATCATGTCTATCTCCGTGTTTCTCCCATGAAGGGCACTCAGAGGTTCGGTATCAAGGGCAAGCTTGCTCCATGATACATGGGCCCTTTCAAGATAATTGGCAAGAGAGGCGATCTAGCCTACCAACTCGAGCATCCCTCCAACTTTGCAAATGTGCACGATGTGTTTCACGTGTCACAACTTCGCAAGTGCTTCAAGACGCCTGAACGCACCATTCCTTTCAAAGAGATTGATCTTCAACAAGACTTGTCTCATCGTGAGCACCCCGTTGCTATCCTTGAAGAAACTGAGCGCAAGACCAGCAACAAGTCCATAAAATTCTTGAAAGTGAAGTGGTCACACCATACCGACCGAGAAGCTACATGGGAATGAGAATATCATCTCCGTTCAGAGTATCCTGCTTTCTTTCAGTCCTAGATCTCGGGACGAGATCTTTTTTGTAGTGGAGGAGAGTTTGTAACGCCCCAGATGTAAAAACTTCCTTATATGGCAATATATTCATCGTTGACTTAATCAATTCCATTATGGGCTCTTCCTTCATTTCGGGTTTCTTCGTTTTTGCCTTGTGCGTGTGTTGCATGTCACCATGTCATTTTCATTATGTGCATTGCATTGGCATAGTCTCATGATGCATCCGTGTGTAGTTGCATCGTCTTCGTCGTCTTCATTGCCCGTTTCGAGTTCCGACTCTCTCACACGGCACCCGTCGGACCTCTCAAGCCTTTGTTTTGTCAGTGGGTTAAAACATCCTCGGAATGGGTCAAGAGTTGTCGAGTGGTCTTGTATATCACCGGTAGACCGCCTGTCAAGTTTCGTCTCGTTTGGAGGTCGTTTGAAACTCCAACGGTTAACCACGTGGGCTGAAAACCCCTTTCTATCTTAGCCCAACACCCCTCCATAACAGACCACTAGCCCAGCACAACCACCTCCATCCTCTCGATCGTTGGATCGTGATTGTGTGCGCGAAAACCGCACCTCATTTGGACACTCCTAGCTCCCTCTACCTATAAAACAGCCTCCCCACGTCCATTTTCGGACTAAACCCTAGTCCCGAGCTCCTCCGTGCCGCAGGACACGTCCGTCGACAGCCGCACGCGTCCACTCCGCTCAGCCATGTCGCCCCGACTAATAGGAGGGCGCCACCTCAGGCCCGCCGCCACGTGGCCGCCTCCTATTGGCCCCGGGCCCACGAGACCACATCACCGCACCACCGCGGCCCGCCTGGCCCATGGTCGGCCCGCGCCCGGGCCGCGTCGGGCCCGAACGCGCTCCCGCGCCTCACTGCGCGACCGTGCCTCCGCCCCGTCGCCGACGAGCTCCGCCACGCCACCGGCGAGCTCGCACACCGCCGCCGGGCCATGCGCCGCTGCCGGCCCTTCCACGCCGCGTGTAGCGACCCGACCCGAATGGATCAAGTCTCCGTGCTTAAGTGTCATCCCTGGATCGGTATGCCGACACACACAGTACTCGAGGATTTATAGCAGATGGAAATCACATGTATAAAGTAACATACATACTATTACCTCAATCAATCATAGCGGAAGCAACAAAGGTTGTGGGGTTCCATCAACACCAATGGCAAAGTTGAGGGTAGACAGCGCAACCCTAACGTAACACTTACTCATCGAATAAATTCCTGCAACATGAGACGTTGCAGCCACAAAGGGTCAGTACATAAAATGTACTGGCAAATTCACACTGTAATGATAATGATGAACAAATCCTACAACTACATGCATATTTGGCTGGTGGAGGCTGTAAGGTTAAAGTTTTTGCGTAAAGCCAGTTTTTCCCTACAACAAAGGAATACATTTTTATTTTAACTATCATGGTGGTTGTTAAACATTGAGAGTGTAGACACCCTCTCAATCTGTCGGTGTACTAAGATAGGGGTACCTTAGTACCCCAACTTGTGCACGGGCCGTAGCAGCTTCTCGTGGCAGGGCTTACCACGTGCTCGCCAAAAACCGTTCTGGTCCCTATGAAGCCATTCAAGAACAAAGTATACAAGTCAGAAGATCAAGGCCCCGGCAAGAGGAGCTTGCCGGGAAGGCCGCACCAGGCTCAAGGTTATCACTTTAGCGCAAGACCCTGGCAAGGGGAGCTTGCCAGGAAGGCCAAGGAACACATACCTCAAGAGATGTCTCAGCGCATCATGCGCCCCAGCGGGACCCGGAGAGCGACTAGCTTCCGGGCCCGGCAAGATAGAGGCCCCGACAAGGTGCTTGCCGGGGGAAGCTCACACTGCGTGTGCCTGCGCTCCAGCTCATCTAGCCACGCGTCGCCCCGGGACCCTTCCAGGGGCACGTGGCGGATGGCTGTGTAGCCCGAGGGACACGCTGGCGAGCCGCGGTGACGAGGCTACCGCCGTGGCGAACGGAGACGCATGGACAGACGCTTTTGGGGTCGACGGCGACGGGCATTCAATGCCCTTGTCCCCCACCGTCAAAGTTAGGTGAAGACCACTATTCATCCACTGTTCATATACTGTTCATGCACTGTTGCAACTACCACCAAATTTACACTTTTACCCTCCTCTACATTGACACCTGTCGGTGACCCCTTTGAGCTATAAAAGGAGGCCCATGCACAACGTAGAGGGGGTTCGAAACCTAGTTCACTCTCTCGCTCGGTGTAGCTAGTACTGTGGATCTTCAAGCTCCCGAGCCCAAGAGTTCAATACAACCAAGGCAGGAGTAGGGTTTTACGCGTCCGCGCGGCCCGAACCTGGGTAAACTGCCCGCGTGTGCCCCTCGATCTGCTCTCCGTGCTCCCTCCGCTTCCTTACCGCAACGTAGAAGGGGCTCCGGTCCCATAGGTGCTCGTGGGAGGACAGTTTCCCCCGACATCTTTGGCGCGCCAGGTAGGGGGCGTCGAGGTGCTGCGAACCTGATCCGGCACTCACGCGGGCGCAACCTTCAGCAACTTCACCAGCTTCATCAACCTCATCGACAGCATCAACATGCCTTCGAAGAAGAAGGCTTCGGAGGTCGGAGGCCCGTCCGCGTCAATCCCACCGCCACCAGAACCAACGGTTGGTGGAGGAGACGCCGGCGGAAGGGTGACCGCCGGTGAGGAGACTCACGGCGCCACCAAGTCCAAGGACAAGACGGACGACCGGGCGAATTCCAAAGCCTCGGTGTCAGTACACACCCCACGTCCCTCCCAGGAGGTGCAAGACCAGCAGCGGCGTGGTACGGGAGGTACCATACGCTTGCTGGGGCGTGGCCAAGCCGGAGGATCGTGGGATGCTCAAGGCCAACGCCCCGGCACGAGCAAGGCGCGGTCGCCGGGACGGGAACATGCTCCTTCTAACGTGGTTAGAAGTCCGAGCGTGTCCCGTTCCTCGCACCGTTCGCCACCGTTTCCCTCCTCTCCAGCAGAAGCCTTGGCCAGGGCTCAGCTTCTCCTCGACTTCCCTCCAGCGGCGGACAAGGCCGAAGACTGGAGGGCGACGATCCAGAGCCTCATCGCCTTCGCCAACAACGACGCGCCGCAGCAGCCGGCAACTTCACGGCCGCGGCAAGACGACCAAGCGAAGGCCGATGGCAACAAGACCGCCGGGGGTGCAACTACTGTACACTCCCCGCCGCGGAAGCAGAAATCGCCACCCCGCCGGATCAACGTCGACGACGACTCTACGGTGTCGTCGGATCCGCGGGCTCGCCGCGATCAGCGCCAAGTCCTAGACGACAGGCGACAAGAGGACGCTCGGACTCGCATCGAGCGTCGACGAGAAGCCCGAAGACAGTCAGATCAGCGCGTTGGGACCGCTGTCGACGCGCACGCGCCCGGTGAACCAGGCAACTTGCCGTACGCGGCAGGTTGCCCTGCGTTCACCCGTGAGCTGCGGCAAGTCCAGTTGCCCAGCATGAAGAATTTCAAGCCCGACGTACCCGAGAAGTACGACGGCAAGACGCACCCCTCGGAGTTCCTCAGCATCTACACCATTGCGGTGCAGGCTGCCGGGGGACGCGATGAAAAGATCCTAGCCAACTATTTCCCGCTAGTGCTTAAGCCAAACGTCCGGTCTTGGCTTATGCACTTACCGGAGAACTCCATCTCCTCATGGGCAGATCTGTGCCACCAGTTTGTTGGCGCCTTCACGGGCGGCCACAAACCCCACGGCCAGGAGAGCGATCTCCACATCCTCGCCCAGAAGGAGGGAGAGTCCCTGCGCAAATACATCATAAGATTCAGCCGCGTCCAGCACAACATCCCCGACGTCCACCCTGCCGCGGTTATCAGCGCGTTTCACCAGAACGTGCGTAACCGCCGGATGAGGGAGGAGATGGCCATGACCAAGATTCGGGATGTCAGCGAGCTCTACGCTCTGGCTGACAAGTGTGCGCGCGCTGAAGAGGGGAGGAGACTCCCCGGAGAGGATACTGGCGCAGGAGGAAGCGACAGTGAAGACGCCGCCCCGGCAAGGAAAAGCCGGCGGCGGAATAAAAGAAAGAAGAAGATCAAGGAGGTGCTGGTTGTCGAGCAATCCGGCAAGGAGGCTCTGGCCAAGAAGGCACAGGCTGGCTTTTCCGGCAAGGAGCCCGCCCCTGTAGCGGCAGCCGACAAGCAGGACGGCTCCGACAAGCAGTACTGCAAGATCCACCGCACCAAAGGCCACGACCTCTAGAACTGCAAAAGAGTGGAGTACCTCGTAGAGCAGCAGAAGGCTGAATACGAGCGACGTGACAAGGAGAAGGCCCAAGGAGGCGGAGGAGAGCCCAGCAAGAAGCGGCCGTTCAATGGCCGGGGAGGACGCCGCGGCAAGGCCAAGCAGCGGCAAGGTGATAGACCTCCCCGGGGCCGCGACATGGATGAGGATGAAGACGACGATGATGACATGGAAGAAGGAGACGACAGCGAGCAGGAGTTCCAGAAGGCCACAGAGGTTCTGTGTGTCGACGGAGGTGCCTCTCTGCACACTTCCCACCGCCATCTCAAGCAGTGGGTGCGAGAAGTGAATGTAGCTGAGCCGCCCGTCGAGTCACGCAGGCTGCTGAAGTGGTCCGGCACGCCCATCATCTTTGACCTTGAGGACCACCCTGACCGCACAACTGCGGTCGGGTGCTTGCCGATGTTGGTCTCACCAACTATCCGCAACCTCAACGTCACCAAGATGTTGGTTGACGGCGGGGCCGGCCTGAATTTGATCTCCTCAGCTGTGATCAAAAAGCTACAGATCCCAGACAGCGAGCTCGAGGAAACCGGGTCGTTCCAAGGGATCAACCCGGGAAGGAGCAAGCTGAAGGGGAAGATTACGCTGCCAGTGACCTTTGGCGGGGAGCTCAACTTCAGGACAGAGAGGATCACGTTTGATGTTGCCGATATCCCATTACCATACAATGGGATACTTGGCCGTCCTGCCCTCGCCAAGTTCATGGCAGCTTCCCACTATGCATACAACATGCTCAAGATGCCGGGGCCGATAAGCGTCATCTCTGTCCCTGGCGACAAGAAGGACACGCTTATCTGCGCCGACAAGATCTACCGGGATGCAGTAGCCGCAGCAGAAAGCAACACACTTGCCGCTGAAGCTCCCGGGGGGAAGAACAAGACCAAGTCCGGCAAGAGCTCTGGAGCCCACTCCGGCAAACACACCTCCTCGGAGTGCTGTGCTGCCGTCGAGGACGAGCCGTCGAGCTCCACCGACAAGTGCAAGAAGGGAATGGCAGCTCCACCGGCAACCAAGAAGGTGTCCGCCAAGGAGGACGGCACTGGTGGTACCTTCACCATCAGTGCTACACTCGACCACAAATAGGAAAGCGCGCTCGTTGCCTTCCTGCGGGCGAATGTCGACGTGTTTGCATGGCAACCGTCTGACATCCCCGGCGTTCCCAGGAAGGTAATGGAGCACAAGCTTGCTGTTTGTCCTCATACGCGGTCCGTCAAGCAGAAGGTCAGAAAGCAAGCCGTGGAGCGCCAAGAGTTCATAGCTGAAGAGATAAAGAAGTTAGAAGCAGCAGGCCTGGTTAGAGGCATAATACATCCCACGTGGTTGGCCAATCCAGTTGTCGTGCGAAAGGCTAATGGAAAGTGGAGACTTTGTATAGACTTCACCGACGTGAACAAAGCTTGTCCCAAGGATCCCTTTCCCTTGCCGCGCATCGACCAAATTGTTGACTCCACAGTTGGATGTGAGTTGCTCTCATTCCTTGATGCATACTCAGGTTACCACCAGATATTCATGGCCAAGGAAGATGAAGAGAAGACTGCATTCATTACTCCATGTGGCACATATTGCTTCATACGCATGCCCTTTGGATTGAAGAATGCAGGCTCAACATTTGTGAGGGTGGTGCACACTGCTTTTGAGCCACAGATCCACAGGAATATAGAAGCCTACATGGATGATATAGTGGTCAAGAGCAAGAGCAAAGATACCCTGATACAGGACTTAGAGGAAACATTTTGAGAATCTGCGCAAGATCCAACTCAAGCTGAACCCTGAGAAGTGCGTCTTCGGAGTTCCCTCCGGCAAGCTTCTCGGGTTCTTCGTGTCCCAGAGGGGGATTGAAGCCAATCCCGACAAGATAAAAGCTATCGAGCATATTGAAGCCCCGAAGCGCGTCAAGGACGTAAGAAGACTTACTGGTTGTGTAGCTGCCCTCAGCAGGTTCATTTCAAAGTCTGCAGAACGCGCCCTGCCTTTCTTCAAAATTTTGAAAAAGGCAGGCCCTATGAAATGGACTCCGGAAGCGGAGGCAGCGCTGCAAGACTTGAAAGGATACCTGTCCTCCACTCCGATACTTGTCGCACCTAGGCCACAAGAGAAGTTGCTGCTGTACCTAGCGGCAACCAATCAAGTGGTTAGTGCTGCGTTAGTAGCGGAGAGGGAGGCGAATGAGGAACCCACATCCCCGACAAGCGAATCCAGCGACAAGCAGGGGGCTTCTCCGACAAGCTCTGGCCCCGACAAAGACAAGTCTGCGCATGAGCAAGGTGAAGTGCGAAAGAAGATGGTGCAGCGCCCAGTGTATTTCGTAAGTTCCCTCTTGCAGGGGGCTAGATCAAGATACTCTGGGGTGCAGAAGTTGCTTTTCGGCCTCCTCATGGCCTCAAGGAAGTTGCGCCATTACTTCCAAGCACACGAGATAACGGTGGTCACTCGCTTCCCGTTGAAGAGGATATTGCAGAATCCCGAAGCAACAGGCAGGATCGTCGAGTGGGCACTGGAACTGTCAAGCTTTGGTCTCAAGTTTGAGAGTACTTCAACCATACAGAGCAGAGCTTTGGCAGAATTCATAGCGGAATGGACCCCAACGCCAGATGAAGAAGTCCCAGAGACAAGCGTCCCCGTCCAAGAAGCGAGCAGCGAATGGATAATGTACTTTGATGGTGCTTTCTCGCTGCAAGGCGCCGGTGCCGGCGTTGTACTCATAGCGCCCACCGGAGAGAACCTCAAGTATGTTGTCCAGATGCACTTTCCCAAGGAGCAAGCGACAAACAATACTGCAGAGTATGATGGTTTGCTTGCCGGCCTCAGAATTGCGGCCGAGCTTGGGATCAAGAAGTTGATTGTGCGGGGAGATTCACAGTTGGTGGTCCGACAAGTGAATAAGAGTTACCAGAGCCCTTTGATGGAAGCTTATGTTGATGAAGTGAGGAAGCTTGAAGAACACTTTGAAGGTCTGCAAATGGAGCACGTCCCAAGAGCTCAGAATGATATTGCAGATGGCCTCTCAAAGTGTGCTGCAATGAAGTTACCTGTGGAACCAGGGACCTTCGTGCTCAAGTTAACTCAGCCATCCGTTACACCATCAGTTGGGCAAAACAAGAAGAGAAAGTTGGTCTCCGGCGACTACTTGCCGGCGGATCTTCCCTAAGCCGCCGCCAAGGTCCCCAAAATCAACAGCCAAGATGCTGAGGAACAGTTTGCTCCTGCAGATCCAAGGGTCTGTACAGTTGAAGCAGGCGTTCCCGACAAGCCTTGCCCCGGCAGGCTTGCCGGGGGACCAACAGCTCCGGAAGAGCCGCCGGCTCTTGCCGTAGAAGCTGAGGTTCCCGCAGCAGCCCTCATGCCTTTAGTCCTTGTTGTTGAGCCTCAGGCTCCAGCATGGGCACAGCAAATCGTTCGCTTTCTGCAGACTGGAGAACTTCCCGACGAGCCAGAAGAGATAGAGAAAATAACCAGGCAGTCGAGTATGTACCAGTTCGTTGGCAATGAACTATACAGAAGAAGACTCAACGGTGTCAGGTTGAAGTGCATTTCCAGGGAAGATGGACAGAAGCTGTTGGCAGAGATACATGGAGGCATATGTGGCCACCACATTGGCGCAAGGGCACTTGCCGGGAAGGCGTTCCGGCAAGGGTTCTTCTGGCCAGAAGCCCTCCAAGATGCAACTGCACAAGTAACCAAGTGTGAAGCATGCCAGTTCCATGCCAAGCAAATTCACCAGCCAGCTCAAGCTCTCCAGACGATCCCTTTGTCCTGGCCCTTCTCGGTCTGGGGGCTCGATATTCTCGGCCCCTTTCCCCGCGCAGTCGGGGGCTTTGAGTACTTGTACGTAGCAATCGACAAGTTCACAAAGTGGCCAGAAGTGGAACCAGTGAGAAAGGTGACAGCACAGTCAGCAGTCAGGTTCTTCAGATCGATTGTTTGCCGTTTCGGAATCCCTAACAGGATCATCACCGACAACGACACACAGTTTACAAGTCGCACCTTCATGCAGTACGTCCAAGACCTTGGCGCCAAGGTCTGCTTCGCTTCTGTTGCTCACCCAAGGAGCAATGGTCAAGCGGAGAGGGCCAATGCTGAAGTGCTGCGCGGACTCAAAACAAGAACCTTCGACATGCTGCACAAGTGCGGAAGAAACTGGATAGAGGAGTTGCCGGCGGCTCTTTGGTCAATCAGGACGACACCAAATCGAGCCACCGGACAGACACCCTTTGCTCTTGTCTATGGAGCAGAGGCAGTTCTCCCCATGGAACTCGTATATGGATCTCCTCGAGTGCTCGCTTATGATGAGCTCGAGCAAGAGCAACTGCGACAAGATGACGCATTGCTCCTTGAGGAGGAACGTCTCCAGGCTGCTGTACGAGCTGCTCGATACCAGCAAGCCTTGCGTCGCTATCATAGCCGCAAGGTCAGGGCCAGGAGTCTCGAGGAAGGCGACCTTGTTCTTCGGCGTGTTCAGTCCGCCAAGAATTCCAACAAGTTGACGCCGAGGTGGGAAGGCCCTTATCGGGTGAGACAAGTCACAAGGCCCGGCGCTGTCCGCCTTGAGACCGAAGAAGGCTTACCGGTGAGCAACTCCTGGAACATAGAGCATCTTCGCAAGTTTCACCCATAAGGCGCGGTTGCCGTGATCCGCTCCGGCAACCACCTTTTGTACAAGTCTTGCCGCTGTTGCATGTAAACCTTTGTACAAAGCCGGGCGCAGATCCCGTGCATCAGTAAAGCTTTTGTGCTTTGCACTATTTGTCATTTCCATGCTTTTCTTTGTTATTTGCATGCATCGTTTGGCACCTTGTGCAACGCACATCCCCGGTAAGCACTAGCAAGCCGTGAGGCCCTATACTTGTTTTTCCTCCTCTTTTTCTTTCCCTCTTAAGAAGAAGGAATATTCCTCGCGCACAAGTTTGCCGGGGGGGAAGGAGATGGAGGCATGAACCAAGTACTGTTCAAGAAAGAGAAGCCTTGTCGGGGAGCAAGCAACCCATGAAAGCTAAGTTACCCAAGTTTGAGTATTTCAAACTTTTCAAATTTTTTAGTTGTCTTCCTTGAACAACCACACTTTGTATGGAAAACCTGTGCGCGGAGGAACCTACCCGTGGCTAGCCGCACCCTTACTTTGTTTCGAGCATGATCAACGACTTAAGTGAGCTGCGACAAGTGTCGCGCCCTTACTTCGTTTTCGAGTTCGCTCAGCAACCTAAGTGTGCTGCGACTAGCTGCGGCAAGGTTTCTTGCCGGCAAAGGTATTGCCAGCAGGCTGCTAAGAGTCCAGCACTCAGCGCTCGCGGCAAGGGTCCTTTGCCGGCGAGTTCCCTAAAAACGTAGGGTGGAATGCATACAAAGTGAAGGGACCAAATCAAGGGAGATAACACTACATCGGTTGCTCAAAATAAGATTGTATATTACAAAGATAACTTGCCGCAATACTAACAGATTCTTGTCCGTAACATGCTTTGCAGCGGCAAAGGAAGCAGAAGAAAAAGAAAAGAAAGAATCAAGCAAATATCCAAAAAAGACGAATTCGAGAAGAAGAAGTCACAAGGGTTACCTTCGCGGACTTCTTCGACGACGGGGTCCCTCGCCGGGGAATTCTCCCTTGGCGGCGGAGTAGTGGCCCCTGCTGGCGGAGGGCCGCCTGCGCCCTCCCTTGGCGGGCTGCTCACCCTTGTCGGGCTGCTCACCCTTGGCGGGGTACTCTCCCTTGGCGGAGTGCCCGTCCTTGACGGAGCGTTCTCCCTTGCCGGGGAGTTCATCCTTGGCGGGGAGGGTGGAGCAAGTGGCTCATCGGGGGCGACCTCCTGGTGCTCCTGCGGCTGCGGCTCCACTTCTGCACAAGACAACAAGACATCAACCAAGATGATAACCTCAAGCGCACCCGTCAAGCAGAAAGAAAAATACCAGACTTACGCTGGGGGCTGCGCTGGGGGCTGCTCCTCGGAGCAGCAGGCTGATCCGGCAAGCTTGTCGCCGGCGCGTTGCTTGTCGCCGCGACGGGCTCGTCGTCCTCAATGTTGACCACAGGGATCTTGGCTCTCTTCGCCATCCGCTGGGTCAAGGTCCTGCGAAGCAAAACAAAAGCAAGGTCAGAACCAAGTAAGGAAAATCAAGACAAAATCAAAGAAACTAAAAGAATTGCAAGTACTTACTCCTCTTCTTCTTCGTCGGAGCTGAGGGCGGAGAAGTCAAACTCCGCCTGGTGCGCTTCCGCGCGAGGAGCAGGAGGAGAAGGTTCGCTCGGGCGCTTGGCGGTCTCCGGGGCTGTGGGCTGTGAAGACCCGGCCCCCGTTGTCGCCGAGGACCGAGGGGCAGAAGGAGCACCCGTTCCGCTCCGGGAAGATCCCCCTCCGCTTGGCGCTCGAGCACGGGGCGCCTCCTTGACGACTTCGCTCGTCTTGGTGGCGCGCGTTGCACGGCGCGCCGACTGCTGTCGAGGCGCCTGCGGCCTCGCCGTCTCAGTTGCCTTGCGGAGGCGCTTCTTCGGTTGCTCGGAGGGCTTGGCGGAGGCGGAGAGTTCTCCGAGGATGAGGAGGCATTGTCGTCAAGATTCAGAGATCCACCAGAGTCTTCATCGGAATCTCCAGCCTCGGCGTCCTCCTCCTCCTCGGCAGGCCCGCTGGACTGAGTGCCATGCCCGACGGCCTCGCTCCCCCCGGCAACCTCGCTCGTCCCGGCAAGCTTCACGGAAGGCTCCCCGGCAAACTTCTCGGGCGCAATCTTCAGTAGCTTGAGGATTTCCGCCTCCTCTGCTTGACTCACTGCGTCCGCGGCCTCTTCCACTTCCACAGTGTATCCAAATTCGCCCGCAGCCGCAGCTGCGGCGGCCTCCTCCATCCTGGAGGCGATGTAAGCTACATCCCCGTCAGTAGTATCCCGGGTGAGTCCCTTCTTCTCCTCGGCGTTGCGGGGCTTCTCGACCAGGTTGTCGAATAAGGTCAGCACGGTCTCCGGTGGAGGCTCCAGCCAAGTGGGGACGACGCCATGGGAGTCGCACTCGGGCATCATCGCGCGTATGGAATCGCGGGCAGTGCTGTTGCACAGCGGCACCACTCCCCGGGAAGGTTTGAACCACTCCGGGTGGGCGGGGTCATGCTTGAAGAGCTCCCGAACCATCCCCTTCAACTCCAAGACGGTGAAGTTGTAGTTCAATCCAGGGCGCAGCCTCATGATGTCTGCCGCATTGCCGAATTCCCAGGCGGGCCTCTTCCTTTCTTGTAAAGGGGCGATGCGGCGGCGGAGGAAATCTGCTCCAACTTCTCCAACAGTCAGATTGGCGACCCGGAGACGAATGATCCTAATGAGGGCGATCTGAAGCTTGCTGTCCTCTGGGGCCAATTCACTCCAATCCCTGCCGCGCACTATGGCAGTCTTGCGCGGCGAGGTAAAGGGCTCAGGATTAGCTTCCAGCACCCAGCACCAATCGGCTCTCCACTCCTCCCACTTGCCGCGGAGCTCTCCCTTCAAGTACGCCTCCATCTTGTTCAGCCTGAAGATCCAGGAGATGCCGCCGGAGAGGGGAGAACCGGACTCTACTCTAGGCGTGAAGAAGTGGCGGAAAAGAGCTACATTTGGATGAACCCCAACATAGTTTTCGCACAGATGTGCGAAAACGGCCATCGTAAGGATGGCGTTGGGGGTGAAATCTAGGAGGTGGAGGCCATATGTATTCATTACATCACAAAAGAACTCCGAGTACGGAGGGCACAGACCACAATGGAAGAATGTGGCAAAGTAAAAGTACCCGCCGGGGAACATGTCGACGGCGACGGCGGGGAGGACTCTGGTGCGGGGATGAGCTTTGGTCTCCCTCGCCCAGAACAAATAGTATTTGTCCCGCAGCTCCCTTGCGCCAAGCCTCGGCGCGAAGACCACGCTCTTCCTCCGCAGGGCTGCCAGCTTCGCCGCCTGCTCGGACTTCTCCTTCTTGGCCTTGTCACTCTTCGCCTTGTCGCTCTTCGGAGCCATGGCGGGGGCGGCGAGGAAAGAGGCGAGGAGGTCGACGGTGCCGCGGATGCGGGAGACGGCGGAGGAAGAGAGGAGCTGGGCTCTCTGTCGACCTTTGGGAGGCAGAGGGCGACGGGGGTTTCTGGAGAATCAAGGCGCAATGAAGACGATGGAGGGGAACTGCCCCTGCTTCCTTTGCCTTTAAGGGGGAAGTGGGGGACGTTCCGCATTTTCCATTAAAGAACAGGCCACGATCTCTCCCACGACGCCGCAATCGACGCGTGCCGTTAGGGAGGGATGCGGCGGATACGGAAGGGGATATGGCTTGCCGTGGGCCGCGTGTGCCCGTGCACTGTCTTGGGCCTGGCCCAACAGCGCTCGGCACCGTGTGTGGCCCAGGCCCGGGGGCTCCTGTCGGTGTACTAAGATAGGGGTACCTTAGTACCCCAACTTGTGCACGGGCCGTAGCAGCTTCCCGTAGCAGGGCTTACCACGTGCTCGCCAAAAACCGTTCTGGTCCCTATGAAGCCATTCAAGAACAAAGTATACAAGTCAGAAGATCAAGGCCCCGGCAAGAGGAGCTTGCCGGGAAGGCCGCACCAGGCTCAAGGTTATCACTTTAGCGCAAGACCCTGGCAAGGGGAGCTTGCCAGGAAGGCCAAGGAACACATACCTCAAGAGATGTCTCAGCGCATCATGCGCCCCAGCGGGACCCGGAGAGCGACAAGCTTCCAGGCCCGGCAAGATAGAGGCCCCGGCAAGGTGCTTGCCGGGGGAAGCTCACACTGCGTGTGCCTGCGCTCCAGCTCATCTAGCCACGCGTCGCCCCGGGACCCTTCCAGGGGCACGTGGCGGATGGCTGTGCAGCCCGAGGGACACGCTGGCGAGCCGCGGTGACGAGGCTACCGCCGTGGCGAACAGAGACGCATGGACAGACGCTTTTGGGGTCGACGGCGACGGGCATTCAATGCCCTTGTCCCCCACCGTCAAAGTTAGGTGAAGACCAGTGTTCATCCACTGTTCATATACTGTTCATGCACTGTTGCAACTACCACCAAATTTACACTTTTACCCTCCTCTACGTTGACACCTGTCGGTGACCCCTTTGAGCTATAAAAGGAGGCCCATGCACAACTTAGAGGGGGTTCGAAACCTAGTTCACTCTCTCGCTCGGTGTAGCTAGTACTGTGGATCTTCAAGCTCCTGAGCCCAAGAGTTCAATACAACCAAGGCAGGAGTAGGGTTTTACGCGTCCGCGCGGCCCGAACCTGGGTAAACTGCCCGCGTGTGCCCCTCGATCTGCTCTCCGTGCTCCCTTCGCTTCCTTACCGCAATGTAGAAGGGGCTCCGGTCCCATAGGTGCTCGTGGGAGGACAGTTTCCCCCGACACAATCCCAATTAAGCATCATCATTAAAACCCAACAAAATTAAATAAAGTCACATGATGAGATTCACATGATAATCCAAGTACTAGATACTCAAGACGTCCATAACCGGGGACACGGCTAATCATGATCAAATTGTACACTCTGCAGAGGTTTGTGCACTTTTTCCCACAAGACTCGATCTCCTCCGTATTGTTTAAGAAACGGATGACCGAGACATAGTCTTTCAGAAGCACTAGCACCTTACGAACAGGTGGACCGTACCAACCTACATCCCCTACATCTGCTAGTCCACCACTGTAAGAGTTCGCACGACTTAGTCAACTATGCTAGAGCCCATAATAGCTTGTGGCTGCACACGGAAATTTCTAGTATGAATAATCTCATGATCCCTTTGAGCCTGGGTGGCGGTCCATAAAGAAAACATGCAATCGCTGGAATACCCAGGTGCCTCAACAGGCAGTTGCTGGAATACCCAGGTGCCTCAATCCACCCAGATGTGTGTTAAAGTTGCCACCTTAAGTATACCATTAATTAACAATCTCACATCTGTCATGAATACTCTCAAACCCAAACCACGTCTACGAGCATAGCATGGCAATATAAGCATAACGTAATAGTAACTCCCAAGGGTTTGAAAATAATGCAGGTAATAGGTACTACCTCAATCTACATCCCAGTCCCACATGTTACTAGATCCTACTCATGCAATGTGTTGGAGGATAGACTAATGCAATGAAAACTGGGTATTGGAAAGTATGATCAAAGTGTGAACTTGCCTTGTACTGACGAGGTAGAAGATTCGCACTCAGAACTCGTGATAGATATACTCGTCACACTCCGATCAATCTATTGTAAGCAAACAATAGTAACCACACATAAGCAATCACTCACAAGATCGGAAAGAATGGAGAAAACACTTCGGAAAACTTCGAAAACAAACGAATGACTCTTGAAACAGAAACCAATTTCTAACAGTACCAAAATTATGTGAATTTGGCCTTATCAGAAAGGTGAAGTCAAGAGCTTCGATTTGCAAAAAGAATCAACTAAATCGGAGTTACGGAACTGAAATTATGATCAAAGCAAGTTTGAATCTAAAACTAGTTGAATTAAAATTTTAAAACTTTGAAAAACTTGTTTAAGTTGTTTTACTAGAAAGAGGGGATCGTAACGAAGACGTGGGCGTTGGTTTCGTTGGATTTGGACCAACGAGCAAAACGTTATGGCTGTTTGAAGTTTAGGGGCTAAACTGCAAATAAAATATTTACAGAGAGGTCCCTGGCCGAAAACTAAACAGAAAAGAAAAAGTTAACGAACGAACGTTCGTTTTCTAGTCCTAACGGGTGAATGTTCACTAGATACTTAGATAAAAAAAACAAAACCAAATTTTTAACAGAAAACCAGGGGTTTTTATACCTAGCGGTTTTTCTTCCAAAACTAGTCGGTTCGGCGAAGAAATCCGGGACGGCGGATCGGATCGGACCGATGCGGAGCTCCGGCGAGTCTCCGCGAACTCCGGCGAGGGGAGGGCAGAGGGCGGCGGCTCCGGGCGTGGCTGCGGACGAGCGGGGCGAGGGGCGAGGAGCGGGGCGGCGAGGGGAGGCGCGGCGCGAGGGACGAGGGGAGGCAGCGGCAGCGGCAGCAGCACCTCGCGGCAGCGGCGGGCAAGGCAGCGCGGCGGCGAGATCGAGCGCGGCTGCGGAGGCGTGAAACGGGGCTCGGGGCTCCGTTTTTATAGGAGGGGAAGGCGGCGGCGAAGCTTGGAGGAGGGGGCACGGCAGAGAGACCGGGGCGACCACGGCAGCGGCGGCTGTGACGTACCGGAGGAGGAGTCCCGTCGGGGACGAGGACGGCGCGAGGCGAGCGGCTGGGCCGGCTGGCCTCGCCCAGTTGGCTGGGCCGGTTCGGTCCAGAGAAGATCTTTTTTTAAACATTTTTTTAACAGACATAGAAAACGAATAATAAAAATATCCTATAGGCATATTATATATCAAAATTTGCAGAAAAACAAATCCTACAAGATGGACATTTTCCTACTGTCAAATAAAATGCTCACAAATTCTAATTAATCAAAAGGTGCTACTGTTGCAATAAAAACCAATAAGAATCATTTTAAAAATACCAAAATGGTTTCAAAATTATTTCTCTCCAATTTTCTGCTGTAGGGAATCATGTTACCCTATTTTCAATGTATTTTATTTTTGGAGAAAAATAATTTGAATAAAACCCAAATAACTCAATATTTGAAATTGAGTTGCAGAAAATTTCAGAAAACCTCCAACTCATATTTCCTATACTTTGAAGAAGTCATTTTATCTTCTCTCGGGAAATCATTGAGTTGCTTAAAGTCTCTGAATTGAAAATATTGCGAGGATGAAATTAAAAATCCTTTCAAAGCCCTTTATCATTTAAAATAAATGGAGGAAGACATATTATCTTCACTCTAGGGTTTTGTGTTGAAAATAATTTGAATTCCCTCGAAGATCAAAAGCAAAGTGAAAGGTTTGGGAAAGTCATTTTATTCCCTCTCATTTAACTTTCAAAAGTTTCAAATTTCACTCAATTTCACTCATCACAATCAACAAGCAATCAAATCTATCTATTTATTATAACATTCCAAAATTTAGAATTTTGGTATGTTACAAACCTACCATACTTAAAATGAATCTCGTCCTCGAGATTCGGAGAGGCTAGCAAGAAATAGGTTAGGGTTTGGGGGTCTTCTAACAAATCCACTGATTGGTGTGGCCTAGTGTGCTACCACACTTAGGAACATGGATACTGTTCCATCAAAACTCAGGTACTCCATCCTTTGTTGTTGACAGTGTCGATCTTCTCTGATCTTTGGGTTAACTCCATCTCTGGGCTCCTTCGGTAGTGGCATAACCTTTGTCCTCAATTCTTGTGTCCTTTCATTTTGGTAAGGTTCTTGTGAGACTGGTTACTCGTAGCTGACAGGTCTAGCGCCAATACTAAACAAATATCGATATCTCATGGGGGTCATCAAACAATTTATTGGGTCCCTGCAGGTCTCGGCTTCATCCTCGCCATATATCCTACGGTTGGCAACAGCATGCCGTGTACCAGGGAAAAATTTCTATACCATTCTAAGGTTTGAACAAGGTTTTGACATCGTCGTCTCTCTACTATAGGTAAGTCACTCAGATTTACCATCCCGTATAACAGAGGCGAATAATAAGAGTAAGTCGGTATGGTGATCAATCCATCCCGCACTCAAATCATTACCTTGTATATGGTTTAGTGAATCTCGAATTTCTAACACTCGATCATCCTCACAAGCATTGCAGAATTTTCTCTTGTCAACAAACTAAGTTCGGATAAATCCATTGATTCTGCAAGCCAAACAACCATCTATCGGGTTTCACAACCCTCGGGTTTAACGTAACCACCTATAAGATCGTATGTTGGCAAAGTCGTAACTTCTTCGAGGGGTTTTCCTTCAGCAAGAGTGTGCTTGCTTCCTTGACAGGTCCTGGGGCATGTGGGTTATGGCTCATCTCATCACTAGTAACACTTGGTCTCATCATCGGGTTGCAACTATTCAGTCTTCCAACATTCAACTTCCTTGGCTCTCTTAAATCCATCCAATTATCTCTTACTTCTCTTGGTTCATAACTGAGTGTGATTACTCACACTCATCCTTGGGCAATCCATTCCAAGTCTGACATAATTAGCCCTTGTATTTGGGTAACTGTGTTGGATTCTATCACACTTAAAATGAATAACACTAGTTTCTTCAAAATCTCCTTCCATGCATGATGTCTTCACTCATCACTATAGAGTAACAACTCATAAAATCCAAAATCAATACCAGGCTGCTAACTTCATCGATTCTCAACTTACTACAGTCTACTGCATTTCCATTGCAGGCTTTAACTCAACTACTTAGCACAAGTCTCCTTCTCCGTGGGTCAACATCTATCAAAGTGTCCTGCATCACTACAGCAGAAACATATTACTACTGGCAAGTCTCGTGGTTCCCTTATGATTACGTAGCCTCCTTAGGTCCTCGGCTTGGGTCCACTTCCGAACCTGTATATTCTTATTCCATCCTTGGAGTCACTATTGCTCCACACTTCAGCATTACAACCTCTTAAAATCCAATTATACTTATTTCCTTCACAACCTTGGGGTAAGCTTCATATCAAACATAAACTCCAACTTATTTGTGCTTATTCCACTATTTGGGGCAACCGTTTCCTTCCTATGGGTCCACGCTTCACACAGTAAGGTAGCACTAACCAAAATGCACCGATTCATCCATAATCCATATTCTCCTCATATCAAATCTTTTATTACCTCCTGAACCATTATTAAAAAAATCTAAATTTCCAAGGGTGCATCACTACAAATGCTACTATCCACATAGGTCTGGTAGGGTCAAGCGTTCCTTTCATCCATATCCATTGGTCCTTGATGAGGATGCTTCAGTCCCACTGGAATTGTGCAATGTGATTCTAGAAATCCTCGATCTTTTGCTTCCTCCTATTGGTCGTGTGCTTCATCTCCATCTTGGGAGATGAAAAAGTATTGACCCATGGTTTTTGGGCAAACTCCTTTCACACGATGGAGGTGTACCTCCACGTACCAAAGTTCAACTCCAATCTCCATGAAGGGATAACCCTTGTAAACTGCATCTCCTTCCAGGTGAATATGCTTCATTGTGTCCTTCATGATCTTTGGGTAATCCTGATCGCTAGTCAGGGTCATGATTGTTTCCGGGCCTTTGAGAAAAGACTCGCATAGGGTTGTCATCTGTGGGTATAAGATAGAAGGGGTTCTCAGGACAACATACAGACATCCTTGGGTAAAATGGGGTCGTTTGTCCGAGAAAGGTTTGGGTCAGCTTCTCCATGGGTTCTAGGTTTTGGTCTGGGTGAGGGGCACTCACAATCATCCAACAACTCATAACATCTCCTTCTTAGATTCCAAAATATCAACTTCTATCGCTTCACAAGTCATTACAATGTCATTCCATACCTCAACTCAACATCGTAATAAAAGTGTATTCCACACTTAGCTACATGCTTCATCCTAATATCTAGATCTCAACTACTCTGATCATCTTTCCTCCGATCTATACATTCTCCGGCAAAATGCTCTACTTCCTTGCAGTGTAAACTAATGTCATTAGACAAATCTAGGGACTTCATGGTGACTATACTCATTTACGGAATTCTTCGCTTCCTGGTTGGGCAGTTGTTAGCATAATAACCTAAATCCTTGCACCGGTAACATGTGATGTGACTTAGGTCCTTTTCCACAGAAATTGGGTTCTTCTGGGGACACATGCTCTTTCTCTTCTTCAACTTCATTGTTCCTATCAATTCTTCTATCTTTTGTGGATCAAACTCCACCTCTTCTGTCGGGAAGTCTCCTAGATACTCATGGCTTTCCTTCGTGCAATGTTGTGAAAAATGTCCTTCTTTTCCGCATGAATAGCAAGCATGGGAGAAAAATCTATTTAGGCCTTCTCCATCAGGGTCATTAATATCTTCCTCCATCACAGATTCCCTTAAGGTTTCCTCGAGGACTTCTTTCATTGCTTCTTTCTTCCGCTGGAAAGTTTGTTGTACCATGGGGTAAATGTGACACTAAGCAGGGTAGTGGGTAGTCCCTTCACACAAGAAACAAGTAATCTTCCTAGTTGGGCATTCTTCAGCTATGTGAATTTCTTCACAATTAGGGCATTCATCCTTGTGCTCCTCCTGGGTGTGTCCTATTTCTCCACAAATCCGGCAGGCACAAGGTTTCTTCTTTGGGTTGTCACCATGCTATCCGATGAGACGGGATCTCAACAGAGTCTTCTTGAATTCCACCAACTTTCTGCTCCATTACATCCTTGTATGGCTTGATGCATCTTCCACCATGTTGCAGCACTCTTTGTAAAGTACCGAAGAGCGTATTGAACCTCATACTTCCTTGCAACCACATTTTTCCTGAAGTGATCCTCCATGTTTTGTATCCATAGCTCTGCCTGCGGCTGGGTCATCGGTCCAAAGAATACAAGTCTATCTTCTTTCATCCTCTATTGGGTCCATGGGTTTTGGGTGAGATAAGAGAGATGGAGAGATAGATACACTCAATACAAACAATAGTTTTGAAAAGACGGTTTTAGTTTGTGGCCGTCGGAAAACATCAAACAAATGACGGCTCACAATTGTCGCAGCTAACGTAAGTACATAATAGGGGTTGGTCTTCTAAAGGTCAATATCTCCTCAAAGTCGCCAACTCTTCAAATCTTCGGAGTATCCACTGTTATAGCTTCAACACTTATAATGCATGGTGAAATCCTCTTTACTCCGAAGTGATCCAAATGGTAAAAGGGTATTGTCTAACTATACGAGGTAAGAGGGAAGATTTTGACAAAGCTCGGAAAAGAAGAGAGGTAAGAATCTTTTTGAAAAGAGAGTTGTAGATAAATCCTATACTATGGGCTTGCCAGTTTCTAGGGTCACGTCCTAAAGTCAACATGTGCTCTAATACCATCTTGTAGCGACCCGACCCGAATGGATCAAGTCTTGGTGCTTAAGTGTCATCCCTGGATCGGTATGCTGACACACATAGTACTCGAGGATTTATAACAGAGGTAAATCACATGTATAAAGTAACGTACATACTATTACCTCAATCAATCATAGCGGAAGCAACAAAGGTTGTGGGGTTCCATCAACACCAACGTCAAAGTTGAGTGTTGACAGCGCAACCCTAACGTAACACTTATTCATCGAATAAATTCCTGCAACATGAGACGTTGCAGCCACAAAGGGTCAGTACATTGAATGTACTGGCGAATTCACACTGTAATGATAATGATGAACAAAGCCTACAACTATATGCATATTTGGCTGGTGGAGGCTGTAAGGTTAAAGTTTTTGCGTAAAGCCAGTTTTTCCCTACAACAAAGGAATAAATTTTTATTTTAACTATCATGGTGGTTGTTAAACATTGAGAGTGTAGACACCCTCTCAATCCCAATTAAGCATCATCATTAAAACCCAACAAAATTAATTAAAGTCACATGATGAGATTCACATGATAATCCAAGTACTAGATACTCAAGACGTCCATAACCGGGGACACGGCTAATCATGATTAGTTCGTACACTCTGCAGAGGTTGGTGCACTTTTCCCCACAAGACTCGATCTCCTCCGTTGGGATTCTCGCACTACATGTTGTTTGAGAAACGGATGACCGAGACATAGTCTTTCAGGAGCACTAGCACCTTACGAACGGGTGGACCGTACCAACCTACATCCCCTACATCTGCTAGTTCACCACTGTAAGAGTTCACACGACTTAGTCAACTATGCTAGAGCCCGTAATAGCTTGTGGCTGCACACAGAAGTTTCTAGTATGAATAATCTCATGATCCCTTTGAGCCTGGGTGGCGGTCCATAAAGAAAACATGCAATCGCTGGAATACCCAGGTGCCTCAACAGGCAATCCCTGGAATACCCAAGTGACTCAATCCACCCAGATGTGTGTTAAAGTTGTCACCTTAAGTATACCATTAATTAACAATCTCACATCTGTCATGAATACTCTCAATCCCAAACCACGTCTACAAGCATATCATGGCAATATAAGCATAACGTAATAGTAACTTCCAAGGGTTTGAAAATAATGCAGGTAATAGGTACTACCTGAATCTACTTCCCAGTCCCACATGTTATTAGATCCTACTCATGCAATGTGTTGGAGGATAGACTAATGCAATGAAAATTGGGTATTGGAAAGTATGATCAAAGTGTGAACTTGCCTTGTACTGACGAGGTAAAAGATTCGCACTCAGAACTCGTGATAGATCTACTCGTCACACTCCGATCAATCTATCGTAAGCAAACAATAGTAACCACACATAAGCAATCACTCAAAAGATCGAAAAGAACGGAGAAAACACTTCGGAAAACTTCGAAAACAAACGAATGACTCTTGAAACAGAAACCAATTTCTAACAGTACCAAAATTATGTGAATTTGGCCTAATCGGAAAGGTTAAGTCAAGAGCTTCGATTTGCAAAAAGAATCAACTAAATCGGAGTTACGGAACTCAAATTATGATCAAAGCAAGTTTGAATCTAAAACTAGTTGAATTCAAATTTTAAAACTTTCAAAAACTTGTTTAAGTTGTTTTACTGGAAAGAGGGGATCGTAACGAAGACGTGGGCGTTGGTTTCATTTGTTTTGGACCAACGAGCAAACTACAAATAAAATATTTACAAAGAGGTCCCTGGCCGAAAACTAAACAGAAAAGAAAAAGTTAACGAACGAACGTTCGTTTTCTAGTCCTAACGGGTGAACACTAGATACTTAGATAAAAAACAAAACCAAAATTTTAACAGAAAACCAGGGGTTTTTATACCTAGCGGTTTTCCTTCGAAAACCAGTCAGTTCGGTGAAGAAAACCGGGATGGCGGATCGGATCAGACCGGTGCGGAGCTCCGGCGAGTCTCCGCGAACTCCGGCGAGTCTCTGCGAACTCCGGCGAGGGGAGGGCAGAGGGCGGCGTCTCCGGGCGCGGCTGCGGACGAGCGGGGCGAGGGGCGAGGAGCGGGGCGGCGAGGGGAGGCGCGGCGCAAGGGGCGAGGGGAGGTAGCGGCGGCGGCAACAGCAGCTCGCGGCGGCGGCGGGCAAGGCAGCGCGGCGACGAGATCGAGCGCGTCTGCGGAGGCGTGAAACGGGGCTCGGGGCTCCGTTTTTATAGGAGGGGAAGGCGACGGCGAAGCTTGGAGGAGGGGGCACGGCAGAGAGGCCGGGGCGACCACGGCAGCGGCGGCAGTGACGTACGGGCGGAGGAGTCCCGTCAGGGACGAGGACGGCGCGAGGCGAGCGGCTGGGCCGGCTGGCCTCGCCCAGTTGGCTGGGCCGGTTCGGTCCAGAGAAGATCTTTTTTTAACATTTTTTTAACATACATAGAAAACGAATAATAATAAATTAAATAAAAAATATCCTATAGGCATATTATATATCAAAATTTACAGAAAAATAAATCCTACAAGATGGACATTTTCCTGCTGTCAAATAAAATGCCCACAAATTCTAGTAAATCAAAAGGTGCTACTGTTGCAATAAAAACCAATAAGAATCATTTTAAAAATACCAAAATGGTTTCAAAATTATTTCTCTCCAATTTTCTGCTGTAGGGAATCATATTACCCTATTTTCAATGTATTTTATTTTTGGAGAAAAATAATTTGAATAAAACCCAAATAACTCAATATTTGAAATTGAGTTGCAGAAAATTTCAGAAAACCTCCAACTCATATTTCCCATAATTTGAAGAAGTCATTTTATCTTCTCTCGGGAAAATCATTGAGTTGCTTAAAGTCTCTGAATTGAAAATATTGCGAGGATGAAATTCAAAATCCTTTCAAAGCCCTTTATCATTTAAAATAAATGGAAGAAGTCATATTATCTTCACTCTAGGGTTTTGTGTTGATAAGAATTTGAATTCCCTCGGAGATCAAAAGCAAAGTGAAAGGTTTGGGAAAGTCATTTTATTCCCTCTCATTTAACTTTCAAAAGTTTCAAATTTCACTCAATTTCACTCATCACAATCAGCAAGCAATCAAATCTATCTATTTATTATAACATTCCAAAATTTAGAATTTTGGGATGTTACACCGCGCCACCGGGCTCCGCCATCGTCGCCGACGACACTCGCCCCGTGCAGCCCCGCGGCTCGACCGGTGCGCCACCGCCGACCGCTGCGCCACCGCGAGCAGCCCCGACCACCGCCACCACTTCATCGCCGCCGGCCGCCATCTTCGCCGGGCCGCGCCGCCCCTCCGCCGGCCACCGCGAGCCCTCCGGCCCCGCGCCTCCGAGCCGCCCCACGGGCCTCTCTCCTCCCTCGCCGGCCACCAACTCCGGCAAGCTCCGCCGCCATCGTTGCCGCCGGGCCCCGCTCTGGTCAGATCTGGTCAGATGCACCAGATCCACCAAGCCCACCATCCAAACGCACCTCCTCGTCGCCCGTATCCCTCCATCTCGCTCGACTCCGTCCACGTTTGACTTTTTTGGAGGGTATAAATTTCACTAAGTCACTGGATCCCGTTAGTTTTATGCCCTCTTCATCATGTCCTAACTCCATGCTCGGTGCTCCATTTTGCGCATATAATATATCAAAATGTTCGTCTCGAAGTGCTCTACATGTTGGCATCAGTTTTGTGCATGTTAGTGTTCATCTAGATGTCTTAATATTCGTTGCAAGACTGCTTCGTGATGTTACTATTTCAGCACTAGTTGTATGTTAACAATTTGTTGGCATGTCCGTGAGGTTGTAACTTGGTGCATGTTGGTCCAAATGGAGTGTATGATATGTCAAAATGTTCGTCTTGTGATGCTCTTCAAGATGGATGCATTTGCATGCATGTTAGGTTGCATTATGATAGGTTTAACCCTGTTGCAAAAGTGCATGTGGCTGATAAGTTTCTGAAATTGTTATGAGATGATGTTTTGTCTTGTTCGTGTGAATTAATCCATGTGTCATATGAGCTAGGTGTCAACATGGGTTTTGCTCATTGGAATGTGCTCTACATGATAGATTTATTTTCATGCCATGATATGTATTGAGATGAGTGCATCAAGCTTGTTAACATGCCATCGTGATGTTAAATTTCTGCTAAGGCTGAATCTGTTAATTTTTATACCATGTTTCCATGAGGCTACCGTCATTGTTGTGCATGGTTAGAGTTGTCTAGTGGGTGTTACTTCATGTATATGTTATTCTCTAGCTATCCATGCTCTTGTTTGCCATGATGGCTTGGTGTAGCTTGTTATTTTTATGCTCTCAAGTTTCTATAAAATGTTTCTGTCAGCCTGTTATCAGCAAGTTCAGTTTTGTCATGTGAACAACTAGTGTTCTATGCATCCTATGACCATGTTCTTGCCATGAGTAGCTTCACAAACATGTCCTCTTTCCATTGGTTATATTAACATGCCATGCTATGCTTTGAGATGAGTTGCACAAGCTTGCAAACATGCCTACTTGTCGTTGTTCCTGCCATTCCTAGTAAATTTCACTAAGTCTGAGAAATTTGTTAACTTATTGAATCTTGCCATGCTTGTTTAATTGTGTTCTAGTAAGTTTTGGGTGTGCTCTGAGTTCATGCTTGTTAAGAATCATGTCCATTTCACATCCATGCCACTTGTCTTCATGTTTCGGTGCTATAGCATATTTAAATCTTGCTCCAAAGATGCCATGCTGTTGTTAACTGCAGTTTTAAATTGCATCTTGTTTTGCTTGCCATTTGTAAACCGTGCATCCGTTTCCCATGATCTTTATATCGATTTCAACCGAAATCTTACCCTCTATCCAGTGGCTTGCTTGGTTCCCCAAGATGAAGCCTTTTCCATCATCTTCTCCTTTAGGTTTGAGAGCATCCTCATGCATACGCACATCATACTTGCATTACATGCCATGTCTTGCATCATGTTGATTGTGCATTGCACCGTGATTGATCTTGTACCATTGTTTTGCTCTTGTGTTGGGTAGAGCTGGGAGCCAATACCGAGTTCGAGGATCTTGTCGAGACTGAATTTGAGGAACCGTCTTACCATCCCACCGACGACTTACCAGGTAAAATGACCGTTCCCCGATATCACCTCTATCTTTGCCTTGTTAGTTGTTTTGCTCTATAGTTATGCCTCGATGCCTATTCTTGTCTTGTCAGCCTCCAATGTTGCCATGAAACACTCTAACCACCTTCCTAGCAAACCGTTGATTGGCTAAGTATGCTTTTGCTCAGTCCCTCTTATAGCGTTGTTAGTTGTAGGTGAAGTTTGAAGATTGCTCCATGTCTGGACTTGTTTATTGGGATAACACAATATATATCTTAATTAAATTAATGCACATATATATTGGTAATGGGTGGAAGGCTTGGCCTTCTGCTTGGTGTTTTGTTCCACTCATGCCACCTTAGGACCCGATAAACCGGTGTTATGTTCCTTGATTTTGCGTTCCTAACACGGTTGGGGTTTATGGACCCCCCTCGATAATTCACACTGCTTAAAGCTTTTCCAGCGAGACCCAACTTTGGTACTACATTTGCCTAACAACTAAAACTTGCATAGGGAGTTATAAACCTGAGTTCTTAATCAACAACCAGGGCCAGTGCTCCTCATGAGTGTTGGTCCAAACTGTACAACCTGCGGGGCCACCTTGGGGAAACCCGAGGGCTGGTATATACTTGTAGCTTATCCCATACGGTCGTGGCCTGAGACGAGATACGGGCGGCTACTATCAGAGTGTCGGCACGCTGGGAGGTCTTGCTGGATTAGTTTTACCTTTGTCAAAATATCTTGAGCACGGGATTCCAAGAATACTCAGGTCTTCCCAATTTGGAGTTGCAACTTCGCAGATCGTGAGCTTGTGATGGGCTAAGTTGGGACACCCCTGCAGGGTTATGAACTTTCGAAAGCCGTGCCCACGATTATGTGGAAGATGGGAATTTGTTAATATCCAGTTGTAGATAACTTGACACAATATCCTTAAGAATACACTACATGTGTGAGTATCGTGATGGTCTCTTTTCGAAGGGGTTTCAGAAAGTGAACATGGTGGGGTTATGCATGAACGTGAGTAGCTAGGATCACTTATTGATCATCTTTGGTGACCGTTGGCACATATTCTCATCTCGCTCTGAATTCGTAAGCTAGTTGCTTAGTGCTTGCTGCAGACACTTTATTACCTCTCCACACCTAAAGGCTTTGTTAGTTTTGATACCCAGGAATGGGATTGCTGAGTCCTTGTGACTCACCAATTACAACACACACCAGATGCAGGTACAGATGAGAACGATGCAGGAGATGGACAGGAACTTCACTGGGAGTTCGATGAAGAGCGTGGTCGTTTCTATGTTACGTATCCCGACGATCAGTAGTGGTTCCTACTAGGGGCGATGAGGATTTGTGGTTGTGGTATATTTTCTCGTTTGGATTTTCGTCCGTAGTCAGACCCTGTGTTATTTGGATGAATGTATGCTATTGTATTCATTGTGTGACGTGGCGAGTGTAAGCCAACTATTTTACTCTTTCATCCCTGTTCTTTTTACATGAGTTGTGCAAAGATACCACGCTTGCGATCATTCCAGAATGCGCTTATGTCTCTAACTCGTGCCTCGACACATAGGAGATATAGTCGCATCCTGGGCATTACATGTGGCTACTGGGCTGGTTAGTGGGCTGTGTAGAAGGCCTCGGGCTGAGACGAGCGACAAGAGAGAGTGGCCCGACGGGGTTTCCGGATACCGAAAACATGTGATGCGAGTACCGGCAATGGTACCGCTCTATGTTTAACGACACGGCTATCAAACAGACTCCGAATGCGATGAAATTTGGCAGGCGGTTTGTCTACACTATAATAAGACCACACGCCAAGTTTCAACCCATTTCGAGAACATTTTTCTGCCACTTATAAAATAAATATTCGGAGGTGCCGCGGGCGCGTGCGAATGTGTCTAGACTCAGGACGGACAACAGAGAGAACGGTGAGATGGGAAACTACAAACGGATGGAAGTTTTGAAAACTATGCAGATGAAATGCACATGATGACATGGAAAAGTGCAACACGCAAGCAGGTGACATGGCAACGACAACGAATAACTGGAAGACACGTGGCGCATCGGTCTCGGTTCATCACAACACTCCCCTACTAACAAGAGATCTCGTCCCGAGATCTTAGGAATGATACGGAAGGGAAAGAGGAAGAACAAAGTTCATCTTGGACAAATGAGTGAACCAAAAGAATCACGAGAGGTTGAGCCACTTAGAAGAAGGATACAACGGAGAAGAACGAGATATGCGACACTCCGTTACAAAAGAGGAACGGGGAATAAAAGAGAACCATGATGGTTGAAAGACATGAAACAACAGCTGCAGGAACAAGAATGAATTCAAAACCACTCTAGATAAAAGAGATAGAAAAGCAATTCGGGCAACTCTCTGGTTGAGCATTGAAGGAATATGACTTGAACTTGAGAAGATGGAATAATACTTGACGAGATGAAACAACACAAATGCCTCCAGATCAAATTAAGAATGAGAAGAAAGGGGGTAGAACAACACCTTCTAGCAGAAAAGAATTTGAAAACATCCTTGCGAAGAAGGGACGAACGGAGTTGTTGGAAAATCAACAACGAAAAGAATAAACTTGATGTGGACTTATGGAAATCATCCCAACTTGAGGTGAAATTCTGCCACAACGAAAAGATGGATTAGCTGAGAATGAAGAAATGCAAAAATCCACTTCAAAAGAATACATAGAATTATTTGCATCTCGAGGTGCAAGAAGAATAATGCTTGGGCTGCTCCACAAGAATTTTGATGAACACTTGAAGAATGAATTATATCGTGAAGAACCCCCATAAAGAACTCCGGTAACAAAAGGATGATGAGATACAATTGAAGGATGGAAAGAATAAGATTAAAACCTTGCGAAGATTTATATGGAGGTTGTGACGAGATGGCCGAGGAAACTTTGAACCCCGGAAAAAGAAATATGAAAACACTTGGGATTATAATTTATTCATCATGAACAAATTCCAAAGGAAGGGATTAAACAACTTCATGAAGGAAGAATAAGAATTATGTTATGCTTATCCTCCACAAATTAACTTGATGAGAAGAAATGGATTTGCATACCACTTATTCATGTTGAAATTGATTAACGAGGGATTTATCACAATACTTGAGAAAGTCTTCATGAACCACCGGTAGGATTGAAAAAACGAACAATTGCTATGATAACAGGAAAAGAAATCTTGAGCGAACCACCGTAAATTGAAACCGTGTGATGAAAGAGAACGAATCACTGGAAATAATTAGAATACGAACGAAGAAAAGAGAATGAATCGCCGGGAAGAATTAGAAAACCAATAAGGAACTCGAGGGAGTTTAGATACAA
>LR738715.1:520726446-520761752 GCA_902687465.1 Secale cereale | reverse complement strand
AGCTGCAGGAACAAGAATGAATTCAAAACCACTCTAGATAAAAGAGATAGAAAAGCAATTCGGGCAACTCTCTGGTTGAGCATTGAAGGAATATGACTTGAACTTGAGAAGATGGAATAATACTTGACGAGATGAAACAACACAAATGCCTCCAGATCAAATTAAGAATGAGAAGAAAGGGGGTAGAACAACACCTTCTAGCAGAAAAGAATTTGAAAACATCCTTGCGAAGAAGGGACGAACGGAGTTGTTGGAAAATCAACAACGAAAAGAATAAACTTGATGTGGACTTATGGAAATCATCCCAACTTGAGGTGAAATTCTGCCACAACGAAAAGATGGATTAGCTGAGAATGAAGAAATGCAAAAATCCACTTCAAAAGAATACATAGAATTATTTGCATCTCGAGGTGCAAGAAGAATAATGCTTGGGCTGCTCCACAAGAATTTTGATGAACACTTGAAGAATGAATTATATCGTGAAGAACCCCCATAAAGAACTCCGGTAACAAAAGGATGATGAGATACAATTGAAGGATGGAAAGAATAAGATTAAAACCTTGCGAAGATTTATATGGAGGTTGTGACGAGATGGCCGAGGAAACTTTGAACCCCGGAAAAAGAAATATGAAAACACTTGGGATTATAATTTATTCATCATGAACAAATTCCAAAGGAAGGGATTAAACAACTTCATGAAGGAAGAATAAGAATTATGTTATGCTTATCCTCCACAAATTAACTTGATGAGAAGAAATGGATTTGCATACCACTTATTCATGTTGAAATTGATTAACGAGGGATTTATCACAATACTTGAGAAAGTCTTCATGAACCACCGGTAGGATTGAAAAAACGAACAATTGCTATGATAACAGGAAAAGAAATCTTGAGCGAACCACCGTAAATTGAAACCGTGTGATGAAAGAGAACGAATCACTGGAAATAATTAGAATACGAACGAAGAAAAGAGAATGAATCGCCGGGAAGAATTAGAAAACCAATAAGGAACTCGAGGGAGTTTAGATACAAGATAACAAAGAGACCGCGAACGGATCAAAGAATGCTTGAACGAATCACCGGAAGAATATAGAGCCGAACGAAGAGACATCAATTAAGAATAGTTGGAGGACGAAGTTGAAAACTTAGAACGAAGAAATCTTCTGAAATGATGGCATTGGGAGGATCACAATGGAAAGAATTGATGAAATGCTTCGGATGGGTAAGGAAAAGAATTTGTGACAAGTGATATTATTCGAGAGGATAACATGAAGCTAGAACCATGAATCTTTGAGAGATCGGACAAGATTTAGAGTAAAACTTTTTTCTGGTCTTCAAATGACGACGAGAAACACCACCAAAATTGTTGAGATTCTCCGGAAAATGAAAAGAGGATAAGTTGAACCGACGATGAAAAGAATTTGAAAGTGATCTTGGAGAAGGCATATGACTGATGGAATCCACAATTACGTCACACTTCAAAACAATTTGGGAATCACTCCGGAAATATTAGAAGAGTCAGGTAAGATCCTGGGGAATACCTATGGGTTGAGCCCACCGAATAGAAAATGCCGTTAGAAAGGACTGAAAAGGAGATGATGCACCGAAACGATTGAAAGACTCAAATGAGGTGACAACCTCAAAATAATTGGAACACACACGACTATCCTAAGACGACTTCGGAACTCCGGAACAACTAAATGGTTGGAGGCGAACGAGCAATTGGAAACATTTAACTGAGGGAAAGAATATGATGAACACCGAATACTTGAATTGAATCCACCGGAGAAGAAAAGAGATGAAGAATGACGAACGAGATGAGAATTAATTGGAGAAGAAAAGAGATGAAGGATGATGAACTAGATGAGACTTCACCAGTTGAAACAATTGATGAAAGGAATTCAAAGATTTCACACGAGTAGGATGGGTACTCGATTAAGGACTCTGACTCTGAGAAGAAAAGGGTGGGCGGGTGGGAAAAAGAAAGACCGCTTCAGAAGGGAAACAACGTTGGTTGAGGAAGAACTGAGGACTAGTCTTGCAAAAGGCGAAGATGATCGAATCAACTTGACGATAATTGCACCGGATGCAAAGAGATGACATCGCAACGAACGAAAACTAACTGCGTGATCCTAAAAAAAATTGAAGGGGAAGAGGAGTAATTCAAAACACCTCAAGATTCCTCACCAGAGCGATGAAGGGACTGAGTAGTAAAAAGAATTCCTACTCTCCAATATAACTAGACTCCGAAAAAGTTTTTTTCTAGACTCGACAATGGCCAAGCTACGATCAATCAAGGGGGGCTCCTATTGTTGGTCGAGGCTCTGATACCAACTTGTCACGCCCAAGATGCGATTCTATCCCGGTCACGTTTAAACCTCGTGATTGGGGCACAACCGAATTTTGGGCGCTTAGCAAGATGGATATCATTACATCGTACCATTACATAAATAGATGGGGATACATACAAGCCACACAATAGCCACAGGAATACAACAACATCATACAAAAGACATCCGAGTACGGATGAAACACATGAAAAGCAGAACAACATCCATCTGCTATCCCAGGCTGCCGACCAGGAACCTATTCCAAGACTGACAAAGAAGAAGAAGAAAGAACTCCAACACAAGTAACGTTGCTCTCACGTCAAGTCAATGGAAACCTGCACCTGCAACTGTTGTTGTAATATCTATGAGCCACGAGGACTCAGCAATACTATAACCATGGGTATAAAGACTAGCAACGCTTAATGGGTATGGAGAGGTAAAGTGGTGAGGTTGCAGCAGCGGCTAAGCATTTGTATGGTGGCTAACTTACGAGTACAAGAATAAGATGAGCATCTACGCAAACGGTCGCAAACTAGTAATGATCGCTAAGTGATCTTGAACTACCTACGAGTCAAACATAACCCCACTATGTTCTCTTTTCAAGGTGAAAGAGACGGTCACGGTTACTCACGTAGTTGTGTGTTTTATTTCGGATCCTCTATCAATTTTCTACAATCGGACATTAACAAATTCCAATCTGCCACGTAACCACGGGAACGGCTTTCAAAAGATCATAACCATGCAGCGGTGTCCCCACGTCGCCCATCACAAGCTCTCACGATCAGCAGAGGTAAAACCCCCTTATCTTAGGGATAACCCGATCAGACTCGGACTCCCGGTGCACAAGACATTTCAATAATGGTAAAACAAGTCCAGCAAGACCTCCCGGTGTGCCGACACCCTGATAGTAGCCGCGCGTATCTCGTCTCAGGCCTTGTCCGGATAGGTCAGCCTACATGTAAAACCAGACCTCGAGTTTCCCTGCGGTGGCCCCGCAGTCCGCTCGTTTGGGACCAGCACCATCAGCACTATATGTGGAAAAGAATCCTCCGGTAGCGCTAACCAAAGTCGGGCCTTGCTGGAGGAGTTTTATTCAAAGAAAACTGTCAAGGGGTCCCCATATACCCAACTGTGTTAGGAACGCAAAATCAAGGAACATAACACCGGTTTATCGGTTCTTAAGGCGGCATGAGTGGAACAAAACACCGAGCAAAAGGCCAAGCCTTCCACCCATTACGAAGTATATGGGTGCATTAATTTAAGTAATAAATATTGTGATATTCCAAAGCCAGGATCCGACATGGAGCAATCTTCATCTTCACCTGCAACTAACAACGCTATAAGAGGGGCTGAGCAAGCGGTAACATAGCCATACAATAGTTTGCTGGGATGGTGTCAAAGGTTAGAGGTTTCACGACAACAAAGAGAGGCTGACAACAAATAGATAGGTAGCGCGACATATAGCGATAACATCAAGACAACTAGCATAGCAATGATAATAATGAGATCCAAGGTGACGGTCATCTTGCCTGAGATCTCGCTAGGAAGAAGAACAAGTCTATGAAGAAGACGAAGCCACAAAGTCGAACCAATCGTAGTCAAACGAATCCTCACGATCGCAACGAAACAGGAACTAACGGGAAGAAGCATAACCGAAAAGAAGCAAACAACATGGTAAACACACAACACATAAATAAGACATGATGATCAACCACGTATGATGCATGACACGACTACATGATGCAAATCATGGCAAGAGATGATGCATACAAGAACATCACACAAAGCAAGTTTAAATGAGGTCGGAGACAACATATAACAATTCCGGTAAGTCCTCATATGCAAATTTCAAAATTGGTCCAGATCTGAGAAAACCTTAAGTTCAAGTTGTTAAACAGCAAGTTAACATGCACCATGATGATCTACTCAAAATTCTAGTCAAGTTACATATAACGTTAATTTTATTCGGAGCTACGGCCTAGAAGATATGAGCAAAACAAGTTGAACATGGCAAAGATGCAAGATGCATTCAAGCATCAAGAAAACACACTCCAAACATGTATACAACACGATATTATGCATCTACATGCAAAAACACGCAAGTTTCATATAGGACACCCTCAAAACGGAGCAACGGTTCAACACATACACATGAAACAAGATATAAGAACAAACTGTCCAAAAACAGCAACTAGGCACTTTGCAATCATCAAAACAACATGCTAGAGGAACATTTCATGGCATCGAAGGGCATGGCAAGCATGTACATGTCAATCACTACAAGCATGATCACTGAGCTACTGTCAAACACCACAAGAACATGCTCAAAACATCATGGCAAGATTGCAAATGATAACAGTTTCACAGACTTAGTGAAATAAATTGAACATGACAGCAACAACGACAAGTAGGCATGTTTGCAAGCTTGTGCAACTCATCTCAAAGCATATTATGGCATGTGAATATAACCAACAACAAGAAGACATGTTTATGAATCTACTCATGGCAAGAACATGGTCATAGGATGCATAGAACACTAGCTATTCACATGGCAAAATTGAACTTACTGTTAACAGGCTGACAGAAACATTATTTAGCAATTTGAGAGCAAGAAAGAGACAAGCTACAACAACCTATAATTGCAAAGAAGGACATGGATGGATAGAGCATAACATGTTCTTCAAGACATGGTCATTGAACATCCCAAAACATGCATGGATATGACTATAACATCAAGCAAACATGGCATCACAATATAACAGTTTCAGACTTAGTAGTTTTCAACAAGTGTAAGAAATCAACAAACAGAGAGTAGGCAACTTTGCAAGCTTGTTCCACTCACCACAATGCATATCGTGAAAAATGGATTGCACCAAAACAAATGTGACATGATTGTGCTCCTAACACATGTTGACATGATGCTCAAACAAAAATCACACAAAAAGATATGAAAAAGACAAATCAGCAAGTTATATAACATTCCAGCAGTTTATATCACTTAGCATTTTTGTAACAGAGATTAACATGACAAGATGCATCCTAACATGTATGCGAATGCAACCATCATGTAGAGCACAAAGAGACGACCATTTTGACATATCACAAGCTTAATTTGGGTAAACGTGCACAAAGTTACAGCTACTCAAACATGCTAACATAATGTGGGTTTTTAGGGTCTTAGCCAAAATCTCACCTCGGGGAATCTGGACGAGACGGTGCAATGGGACGAAGCGGTATGGTGCGTCGTGGTGTTTGGTTGGTCGGGACGAGGAGGTCCTGGGACGACGCAGAGCGGGTCAGCGGCACCGTTTGGATCAGGGGCAGGGGCGGAGCCGGGACGGGGCGGTCCAGATTTGCGGGATTCCCGTCGGATCCGGCCAGCGACGAGCCAGGGGCCGGCGGCGAGGCTGCCGGAGTGCGAGGCGGCGGTGGCGGGGTGGATCTGCCGAGGGGAGGCGGTGGAGTAGGCGGCTCGATGGCAGAGGGAGGGCCTCGGCCGGATCTCGCCGGATCCAGGCCAGAGGTGGCCGCGGACGCGAGCTGCACGGCCGGTGGAGGCAGATCGAGGACGGCGAGGGAGAGGAAGTTCCCGGCCCGATCCGACGATAGCGGGACCGGGTGGCGGCGGCGTGCTGCGGTCGTGGGGCGGAGCTCGGCGGCGAGGACGATGCGCGAACACGAAGCGGCGGCGATGGTGCGTGAGGTGGTCGGAGAGGAGCGAACGGTGGCGACCGCTGCGCGAGTGAGACGGCGGGGACGAGCGCTGTGCGGGCTGCGGTGGCGGGCGGCTCGGGCCCAGATGGGCTCGGGCGGGCCCTCCCGCGGGCCTGGTGGGCCGCGTCGGCGGGAGAGGGCTGGGGAACGCGGTGAGGCCACTTGGCGGCGGCTGAGTGGCTAGAGCCAGCGCAGATGGCGACGGGGCGAATGGCTGCGCGCCATGTGACGGCTCGGCAATGCCGGAAAACAAGGAGAAGGAGGAGGGAGGTGGCTGGTGGCGCGATTTTTAAGGAGGAACCAGCGGTTGGAGGTGGGAGAAGAGTCCAGGGGCTAGGGTTTGCCTAATTTGGACTAGGGAGTGTCCAGATATAGGTAGGAGGGGCTAGGTTTGGGGTTTTTTGAGGCCAATTGGACCCTCGGATCGCGATCCACAGTACAAAAAAAATACACTTCCGTGATGATACGTGTTTGTCACAGTAGGTCACGCTTTCTGTCATGCATGTACTGTTGGGGAACGTAGTATTTCAAAATTTTCCTACGATCACGCAAGATCTATCTACTAGATGCATAGCAACGAGAGGGGAAAGTGTGTCTACATACCCTCGTAGACCGGGAGCGGAAGCGTCTAGTGATGCGGTTGATGTAGTCGAACTTTCTTCGCGATCCAACCGATCAAGCACCGAACGTACGGAGCCTCCGCGTTCAGCACACGTTCAGCTTGATGACATCCCATGAGCTCTTGATCCAGTAGAACTTCGCGGGAGAGTTTCGTCAGCACGACGGCGTGGTGACGGAGATGATGAAGCTACCGGCGCAGGGCTTCGCCTAAGCAATGCAACGATATGACCGAGGTGTGTTTCTATGGAGGGAGGCACCGCACACGGTTGGGAGAGATCAACTTGATGAACTTGAGTGTCCATGGGATGCCCCCACCCCCGTATATAAAGGAGTGGAGGAGGGGGAGGGCCGGCCCTCTCTATGGCGCGCCCTAGGGGAGTCCTACTCCCACCGGGAGTAGGATTTCCCCTTTCCTAGTAGAACTAGGAGCCCTTCCAAGTAGTAGGAGTAGGAGAGAAGGAAAGGGAAAAGAAAAGAGAAGGAAGGAGGGGGCGCAGCCCCTCCCCCTAGTCCAATTCGGACTGAACCTTGGGGGGCGCGCAGCCTCCTCTCTCTCTTTCCCTTAAAGCCCAATAAGGTCCATATACTCCCCGGCGAATTCCCGTAACTCTCCGGTACTCCAAAAATACCCGAATCACTCGGAACCTTTTCGATGTCCAAATATAGTCGTCCAATATATCGATCTTTACTTCTCGACCATTTCGAGACTCTTCGTCATGTCCCGGATCTCATCCGGGACTCCGAACTACCTTCGGTACATCAAAACTCATAACTCATAATACCGATCGTCATCAAACGTTAAGCGTGCGGACCCTACGAGTTCGAGAACTATGTAGACATGACCGAGACACATCTCCGGTCAATAACCAATAGCGGAACCTAGATTCTCATATTGGTTCCTACTTTATCGGTCAAACCGCATAACAACATACGTTGTTCCCTTTGTCATCGGTATGTTACTTGCCCGAGATTCGATCGTCAGTATCACCATACCTAGTTAATCTCGTTACCGGCAAGTCTCTTTACTCGTTCCGTAATACATCATCTCCTGACTAACTCATTAGTCATTTCCTTGCAAGGCTTATTATGATGTGTATTACTGAGAGGGCCCAGAGATACCTCTCCGATACACAAATCCTATTCTTGATCTATGCCAACATCACGAACACCTTCGGAGACACCTGTAGAGCATCTTTATAATCACCCAGTTATGTTTTGACGTTTGATAGCACACAAGGTGTTCCTCCGATATTCGGGAGTTGCATAATCTCATAGTCATAGGAACATGTATAAGTCATGAAGGAAGCAATAGCAGTAAAAATAAACGATCATAGTGCTAAGCTAATGGATGGGTCTTGTCCATCACATCATTCTCCTAATGATGTGATCCCATTGATAAAATGAAAACTCATGTCTATGGCTAGGAAACATAACCATCTTTGATCAATGAGCTAGTCTAGTAGAGGCATACTAGGGACACTCTGTTTTGTCTATGTATTCACACATGTACTAAGTTTCCAGTTAATACAATTCTAGCATGAATAATAAACATTTATCATGATATAAGGAAATAAATAATAACTTTAATATTGCCTCTAGGGCATATTTCCTTCATGTACATCCATGAAAAATTTATGACAGGATGAAAATAGTCATACCTGTGCTGTCATAGAAGTGTTCCATGACATTACCAAAATTATCATCACGGAAGTATCCACTTCGATGACGATAAATCGCTCGTCACGGAAGTGCTTTCGTCAAGGGTGACCGACACATGGCATCCACCGTAACGGAACGCCGTTAAGCTATCGGGTCCGGTTTTGGATCCGATAACCCGTTAACAACCCCGACCAATAGGGATTTTCCACGTGTAAAATCATCATTGGCCGGAGGGAACACGTGTTGCCTCACCGTAGGGATAGATGACATCCACTCATTGGATAGGAGGCGCCTATGACAGGTCGACACGTGGCACAGCCCAACAGTGGCCCATTCCGGTGAAAAAAGGTCGGCCCAGTAAAAAATAGTAGGCCGACCCATATAAGGCCTACTTGTGTCAGGTCCATTTAAGCCCACGGCCCATACGAGATGTGCCAATTCGGCCCATCAACGGCCCATTAAAGATTTGACACCATTGCGTCCCATCGTCAGTTCGAGCCCGTTAACAACCCGCTATATATTTGGGCTCAATATCGGCCCAATGAGACTTCGGCCTATTAACGGCCCATTCAGTGGATGGGCCAATTTTCACGATGTATATATTTCGGCCTTTTAGCAACACATTTAAATATTGGGATAATTTCTGGCCCGGTGTGTCTTTCAGCCTGTTGACGACCCATAAATCAGTTGGGCCACTTGTAGTCGGACCTGAGTTTCGGCCTTTTAGCGACCCATTTAAGTGTTGGGCCAATTTCCGGCCCGGTGTGTCTTTCAGCCTGGTGACGGCCCATACATCTGTTGGGCCATTTGTCAGGGTGTGCAAAACCGAACCGAAAACCGAAAACCAAACCAAAAATAAGAAACTGAACCGAAATTTTGGTTTTTTTAGGTTTTGGTTTCAGTTTTAGATTCCAATTCGGAAAACCATTTGACCTTCGATTTTTTCGGTTAGAAACCAAAAACCGTTCGGTTAAACCGAAATAACCGAGAGCAAGTTCGTTGCAAAGATATGAGTTGAATACCTTCAGCCACCCCTCCTTTTATAGCCCTCCACCCATGGCGCTGCTACTCATTTGGCGATGTGGGACTAAACGGTTGTAGCTCAAGGCAACCTGGCGCACGCGGTGCTTGTTGGGCCTCAAATTTGCCAGCCCATATATGCGCACATGCAAAGTGCTCCGTCAGCCCGTCCGGCCAGTCAACCGATTGGGCTCGCGGTTTGATCTCTACGCACAATTGACTTTTTCTTTTTTTCCTAAATCGTAAAGGTTGTTTCCTTTTTTCTGTTTGTCCGCTTGCTCCCTCACGTAATCACACACCATCCATGATTTGAAGGATGGACACTGAAAAATTGCCTAATCCATTATCCAACATATTTCTACCATCCAATGTAATGCATAGGATAAAATCATGTTTGTCGTGTAATGATCTACTCTACGTACGTAGTTCTCACATGAAAAATATAAACTACATACACAGACAAAATCATGTGACCAAATAATTATTTGTTGTTTAAAAATTCGCGTCAACTTTGGTTATTTTGGTTATTAACGAAACTAAACCGAAATAAAATGGTTATTATCGAAACCGAACCGTATCTATGTTTAAAACCGTATAAATCGAAGTATAAAATCCGTATAAACCGAACCGAATGAAACCGAAAAAACCGAATGCACATCCTGAGCCATTTGTAGTCGGACCTGAGTTTTGGCCTTTCAGCGACCCATTTAAGTGTTGGCCCAATTCCCGGCCCTGTGTGCCTTTCAGCCTGTTAACGGACCATAAATGAGTTGGGCCATTTGTAGTCGGACCCGAGTTTTGGCCTTTTAATGGCCCATGCCCTTCATGGTCCAATACCAGCCCGGTTTCTCTTTCGGCCTGCTAAAGGCCCACAACACAGTTGGGCAATTTACAATACGACATGACTTTCGACCTCTTAGCGGCCCATGCTCTTCATGGCCCAGTACAAGCCTGCTGTCTCTTTCGGCCTGCTAAAGGCCCACAATATAGTTGGGCCATACGTAGCCCAAACTTAGTAACGGCCTGTTAACGGCCCGTGAAATCAATTCGGCCAACCTATTGCCCACTTCGATGTCAGCTTGTTAACGACCCGGGAGTTAAGAGGGCCGACCATTAACTTTCGGCCTGGTAACGGCCCATTAACTTAATGGGCCCACTAAAGTTCATACATGTCTTTAGGCCAAATTAGATAATTTGAGCCCATTACGACGAGCAATTATACACAGGACCAAAACCGATCAAGCAAAGGTACGACATACATGGAAAAACGTTGCACGTCCAGCATATATTACAAGAAATTACATCCACTAGGCAATCAAAGATTGATGCCAATGCAAATAAATGAACAGAACCTAACGATCTACAATGTCACAATCTGCAACCTCAGCACGGATGACACCCATAAGCATGTGGGCAAGTTCTTGCTGCTTTGCTACACTGTCTCTGAAAACATTGATCAGTTGTTGTGTCGCACGACTCTGCACCTCCGATTCCTCCACCATTTCCATCATTCCTTCAGCCATTAATTGGTTCACAAACATACATTTTTTCCATTGCATTCGAGACAGAGGATACTGAACAGATTCAGATGGCGATTTTGGCAGGCTTGTATATTGATAGGGGAGAGTGTCTCGACCACTGCATCATAACATAAATTAGGAGGGGAACCAAACATTAATCATGAGTTATTGGCATATTATCTGGCCTAGATTTATTGGAAAGAAACAATGGGGCTGCCTTGCTATTTTCAGAGTTTGTCTTCTTATCTTCTGCAGCCTGCACCAAATTAAGACACTAGCATTGCTATCATTGGCCAAGTCAGATAATAGAAAAGCAACATTGGCACAACGAACGTTTGGGAAACTAGCCAACACCAAATTAACACAATATGGCACAACTATCATCAGCCAGGTAAGGTAGTACGAAAGCAACATTGACACAATGAATGAATGGGCAACCAGAGCAGCACTACAATTCAGTAATGTGCATGATATGAGCTAGTACACTCATGCAGCTCAGTATGCAAAACTACCAGGCAGTTTTCTTTAGAAAAATCAACATTGACGCCTTTAACATTTTGCTACAACTAATTTTAGATCAGACAAAGGTTGGATTCACGCCGATTAACAAAATACATGCTGATGTAAAAATATAGTGATATACAATAGGTACTTATATCAGCATTGGAGCATAGAGAATTCTCGCAAGATATTTTCCTCAAATACAATGCCAATGAAGGAAATCTTCTACCATTTAAGCTTATTTTCTAAAAGAGAGATGGGTAAGAAACATGTAGAAAATATGATCAAAATGCTATAAAATTTCATGATGCAAGGATACACACATGCTTCTTAGAATGGAGTTGACATTCTTTTGCTGGACTGGAGCGGACTAGTTCTTTGGCCACTGGAATCTGCTTATTATCAGTGGGAGTTGGGTTTCTCTGTGCTGGAGCAGTATCTATGAAAAATGGAGTTGGTTTATTATCTACTGGCGTTTGGATCTTTTGCGAAGACCTGGTTTGTAACCCTTCAGATTCTAACATAGCCGTCTTCCCCTTGCATGCCTTATATAGATGAATGATGCTTCAATTATAAAACATGCTACAACAGAGATGGAATAGGTACTGAAGAATAGAAAGGCATGACATATTGACATGTATTCCCTCCATATGGAAATAAATGGATGGGAATAGGCGTATTTCAGTTCTAGATACATCCAGTTTTATCCATTTCTGCGGCATATAATCCGGACGGAGGGAGTATGATGTAAGATCTAGGGATACGACAGGACAACACAGTAAAAAAACACTGAAAACCCACTGCAGAACCAAAGTAATCAAACCCAGTGATATGACATAGTACACTCATGCAGCTCAGGATGCAAAACTACCAGGCAGTTTTCCTTACAAAAATCAACATTGTGGCCTTTAATCATACATTTTGCTACAACTAAATTTAGATCAGATAAAGGTTGGATTCACGCCGATTAACAAATACATGCTGATGTAAAAATATAGTGATATACAACAGGTACTTACATTTGCATTGGAGTACAGAGAATTCCTGCAAGAATCCCAGACGATACCAGTGCAGAAATTCTTCTATCTGTTAAGCTTATTTTCTAAAAGAGAGATGGGTAAGAAACATGTAGAAAATATGATCAACATGCTATAAAATTTCATGATGCAAGGATACACACATGCTTCTTAGAATGGAGTTGACATATTTTTGCTGGACTGGAGCGGACTAGTTCTTTGGCCACTGGAATCTGCTTATTATCAGTAGGAGTTGGGTTTCTCTGTGCTGGAGTAGTATCTATAAAAACTGGAGTTGGTTTATTATCTCCTGGCGTTTGGATCTTTTTCAAAGACCTAGTTTGTAACCCTTCAGATTCTAACATAGTCGTCTTCCCCTTGCATGCCTTGTATAGAAGAATGGTGCTTCAATTATAAAACCTGCTACAATAGAGAGATGGAATAGGTACTGAAGAATAGAAAGGCATGACATATTGACATGTATTCCCTCCATCCGGAAAAATGGATGGGTCTAGGCGTATTTCAGTTCTAGATACATCCTTTTTTATCCATTTCGGCAACATGTAATCTGGATGGAGGGAGTATGGTGTAAGAGCTAGGGACACGACAGTACACCACAGTAAAAAAACACTAGTTCAATGTAAAATTGTATGCGAGCGGAATATGTACAGAAAAAACTAAGGCAACATACACGTGTATTTTTGGGAAACTAAGATGGCATTGCAATAGAGCACTAGAACATCACTTCAATGTAAATAAACATGGTATGGTAGACAGATGAAGTTCATACAGATGAATAACAATGCATAAGATATTCAGAAGCATGATGTCCAAATTAAGCAAATGTTAAGGACGACACATCTCTTTGATATGAAGAAATACACTAAGAGATCAACAACAAGGTACGAGAGTGGTCACACGTCTTTTGAATGAGACTAAATTGGGGTCACACGATTTTATTTTATTTTGGTACTATCCAATCTACGCCGGATGGCTTGATGGCCGTCTTGTGCCTCCCGGCTGACACTGTTAGGAATCTTCCCCGAAGAGCCAGCGACCAACGGCAGAGCAGCTTGCCTCCGCCGCTCATGGCCCCGACCAAAACCCCGCTCCCCGCCCCAGCGCACTGCCATGGTTGCGCCGCCCCCAGGCCAATCCACAAGGACTCCCCTTCATCCAGATCCGGCGGCGATAGTACCTTGAACCCATGCAACTCTAAGATAGCCATCTAAGTGCTGCTTCCGCAGCGAACTTGCGGCCCTGCACCCTTACGTTAGACACCAGCCAATCGACAGCCTAGGAGCTCCGCCGCCTCGAGGGGTGCTGCTTCCCATTGGGAATCGATTGGCCCAGAATAAAAGTTCAGACAACTGACGCCTAAATAAAGTGATTTGACATGAGGGTGCAACCTATCTGGCGGCATGGTGAAGTAGGTAGGTCCAGCTGCCGAGTCGGTGAGGCCGGCGCGGTTGCGGTGGCCACCGGCGGCAGGGAAACAGCGATGTCGCGACGATCGACGGCTACGGGGAAGCAGTGCCAGGACTCTAGACGGATGCAAAGTTGGAGCTGCTCCGGCGCCGTGAACAACGGCGTTGGTGAATCGGCTCCGGTACTATTCACGCGGCCGTCGTCGAGGAAGCTCCAGCAGCACGGAGTAAGAGGCACACGGCCTAGTGGACGACGACAAATGGACAACGTCTCCGGCATTAGGGAGGAGGGCGGCTGTGAAATTGGTGGGTGGGGGGCGCCATGGAGGAGGGGCTGAGGTTTCACGGCTCGGGAGAAGGGAGCTTCCGGGGAGAAGGTGATTTGGCGCCCACGAGGTATGAATGGGGGGGGATTGGGAGGGGAGTGGAACCATGTATGCATTTGTTTGAAATGTGAGGGGGAGTTACAGTTCTACCCCTGCCTTTAGGCTTCTCATCTTGGGTCTGTGTACTGAGGGTTGGGGATAGTAGAGTAACTTTGATTCTCCCCCAAATAGTGGGCGGGAGCGATTCCGGGCGAGGAGGGCGTGTTTTGAAATATAGTGGGCGCGAGCAATTTCGGGCGAGGAGAGTGTGTTTTCAAATAGTGGGCGCAAGCTATTTCTGGTGAGGAGAGCGTGTTTTGCCGACCATGGTTTATGAATTATTCGGCACATGTCATTTCGGCCGAGGAGAAGGCACGCTTGGATGAAGTTACGAACCTACCCTCGATGCACAACAAGCCAATTAATGCGTCTCCCACATAGGACACTAATTTCGCGTCTCCCATTTATTTGCTCGGGCGAATTCCAACGAGCAGAGGATGTTTAATTGTTCGTTCAAAATTTGGGAGAACGAGCATCCACGTCTACCTTACCAAGTCGATTCGAATCAAATTTAGAAATATTAGCTTGCCACTTCTTTTTTGTATGGAGAGATGATGCTCGGGAGTAATGTGTTTTTACATGCTCGTTGCTATTTACTATATGACAAATAGTTGACCCACGCTAAAACGGGAATCAAACCCAAAATGAAATATCTCGATTCAATGAAATAGCTCGTTCACCAGGTCGAAATAATGAACTAAATACAAAATTGAACACCTCAATCGATTGCATGTTGTACAATATTACAGTACTCCATGAACGTGTTGAAAGTCAAATTAATGAACTTGTTTGATATACGCATATATCCGTTCATGTGTGGATTGCAGACAACATGTTCTCCAATTTAAATATTTGAATGCAAGTTTATATCGAAACATGGTTTATATCAGTCTTTGATGCATAAAACGCGACCTCCCCCTCTCCCGGACTCCTGCTCTCTCTCTGTCTCTCGCGCCGACAATCTTCAGTTGTGTCGCACGCATCCAACACACAAACCTTGTTGGTCCTCTCTCTTTCTCTACATCTCTCTCTCTCTCTCTTTGTGTGTGTGCGTGCGGGGGGGGGGGGGGGTCATTCAAGTTCGTGATACGTCTCCAACGTATCTATAATTTTTGATTGTTCCATGCTATTATTTATGAAGTCTTGGATGTTTAATGGGCTTTATCATTCACTTTTATATCAGTTTTGGGACTAACCTACTAACCCAAAGGCCCAGTCCATATTGCAGTTTTTTTGCCTATTTCAGGGTTTTGCAGAAAAAGAATATCAAACGGAGTCCAAACGGAATGAAGCCTTTGCGAGAGATATTTTTGGAGAAAATCACGCACGCGGAACTTGAGGAACAAGTCAGGGGACAAAGAGGTGGCCCTCGAGGGTGGGGGGCGCGCCCACCTTCCCAGGGCGCGCCCGTTGCCTCGAGGCCTCCTCAAGTGGCGCCTGGTGCCCTCCTTCTTCCTATATAAGTCCACGTACCCCAGAAACTCCGTGAATAGAGAGAAAACCCTAATTCCACCGCCGTAGCTTCTGTTCGCGTGGGGATCCCATCTTGGAGCCTGTTCCGGAGCTCCACCGGAGGGGGATCCATCACGGAGGCCTTCATCATCATCATCATCGCCCTCACCATGAGTTGTGAGTAGTTTACCACAGACCTTCGGGTCCATAGCTAGTATCTAGATGGCTTCCTCTCTCTCTCTCTGGATCTCAATACAAAGTTCTCCTCGGTCTTCGAGGAGATCTATTCGATGTAATCCCTTTTTGCGGTGTGTTTGTCGAGATCCGATGAATTGTGAGTTTATGATAAAGGTTATCTATGAAAGATATTTGGTTCTTCTCTGGACTTTTTATGTGTGCTCATAATATCCTTGCAAGTCTCTTCGAATTATTGGTTTGGTTTGGCCTACTAGATCTATAGTTCTTGCAATGGGAGAAGTGCTTGGCTTTGGGTTCAATCTAGCGGTGTCCTTTCCCAGTGACAGTAGGGGCAGCAAGGAACGTATTGTATTGTTGCCATCGAGGATAAAAAGACGGGGCTTATATCATATTGCTTGAGTTATCGCTCTACATCATGTCATCTTGCTTAAGGTGTTACTCTGTTCGTATGAACTCAATACACTAGATGCATGCTGGATAGCGGTCGATGTGTGGAGTAATAGTAGTAGATGCAGGCAGGAGTCGGTCTACTTGTCTCGGACGTGATGCCTATATACAATGATCATGCCTAGATAGTCTCATAATTATTCGCTTTTCTATCAATTGCTCGACAGTAATTTGTTTACCCGCCGTACAATATCGCTATCATGAGAGAAGCCACTAGAGAAAACTATGGCCCCCTGGTCTATTCTCAACATATCAATCTACATCTACTTTACTTTTATCGCTTTTATTTGTTGTTTTATTAAACTAAAAATACCAAAAATATAAACTATCATCTCTATCAGATCTCACTCTCGTAAGTGACTGTAAAGGGATTGCCAACCCCTTATCGCGTTAGCTGCGAAGTTCTCAATAGTTTGTGCAGGTGCGAGGGACTCGCGCGTGGTCTCCTACTGGATTGATACCTTGGTTCTCAAAAACTGAGGGAAATACTTACGCTACTGTGCTGCATCTCCCTTTCTTCTTCGAGGGAATACAACGCAAGCTCAAGAGGTAGCGAGAAGAATTTCTGGCGCCGTTGCCGGGGAGGCTTACGCAAAAGTCATATACCAAGTACCTATCACAAACACTTATCCTTCGCATTACATTTTTGCCTCTCGTTTTCCTCTCCCCCACTTCATCCTTGCCATTTTATTCGTCGTTCTTCCGCCGTGTGTTTATCGTTCGCTTGCTTCTTGTTTGCTTGTGTGTGTTGGATTGCTTGCTTGTCACTATGGCTCAGAACAATACCAAATTGTGTGACTTCTCCAATACCAACAACAATGACTTTATTAGCACTCCGAATGCTCCTATTACCGATGCTGAATCTTGTGATATCAATGCCGCTTTGTTAAATCTTGTCATGAAAGATCAATTCTCCGGCCTTCCTAGTGAAGATGCCCCTACCCATCTAAACAACTTTGTTGATTTGTGTGATATGCAAAAGAAAAGGGATACGGATAACGATATTGTTAAATTGAAGTTATTTCCATTTTCACTTAGAGATCGTGCTAATTGGTTTTCCTCTTTGCCTAGAAATAGTATTGATTCGTGGAATAAGTGCAAAGATGCTTTTATCTCTAAGTATTTCCCCCTACTAAAATCATCTCTCTTAGAAAGGATATTATGAATTTTAAGCAACTAGATCATGAGCATGTTGCACAAGGTTGGGAGAGAATGCAATTGATGATACGTAATTGCCCTACACATGGTTTGAATCTATGGATGCTTATTCAGAACTTTTATGATGGCTTGAATTTTGCTTCTAGAAATCTTTTAGATTCATCCGCCAGAGGCACTTTCATGGAAACCACCTTAGGAGAAGCTACCAAACTCCTAGATAATATTATGGTTAATTATTCTCAATGGCACACCGAAATATCTACTAGTAAAAAAGTGCATGCTATCAAAGAAATTAGTGTTTTGAGTGGAAGGATAGATGAGCTTATGAAATTGTTTGCTGCTAAGAGCGCTTCTTCTGATCCTAATGATATGCCTTTGTCCACTTTGATTGAGAATAACAATGAATCTTTGGATGTGAATTTTGTTGGTAGGAATAATTTTGGTAACAATGCTTATAGAGGTAATTTTAATCCTAGGCCATTCCCTAGTAATTCCTCTAATAATTATGGTAATTCCTACAACAACTCTTATGGAAAGATGCCTTCTGAATTTGAAACTAGTGTTAAAGAGTTTATGATCTTGCAAAAGAATTTCAATGCTATACTAGAAGAGAAATTGCTTAAGGTTGATGAATTGGCTAGAAGTGTGGATAGAATTACTCTTGATGTTAATTCTTTGAAACTTAGATCTATCCCACCTAAGCATGATATCAATGAGTCTCTCAAATCCACGAGAATTTCCATTGATGAATGCAAAGAAAGAACCGCTAGAATGCGTGCTAAAAGAGAAGATTATATTAAATCGTGTTCCTCTAGTTATCATGAAAATAAAGATGAAGATCTGAAAGTTATTGATGTGTCTCCTATTAGATTCTTGTTTTCTAGTATTAATCTTGATGAAGATAGGATTGGAGATGATTCTGCTTTAAGGTGTCCCAATGATTCAGAGTTTTTAGATCTTGATGCTAAAATTACTAAAAGTGGGAATGAAGAGATTAAAACTTTGCATAGTGATGAACCCACTACCTTGGATTTCAAGGGATTCAATTATGATAATTTCTCTTTGATTGATTGTATGTCCTTGTTGCAATCCGTGCTAAATTCTCCGCATGCTTATAGTCAAAATAAAGCTTTCACTAAACACATAGTTGATGCTTTGATGCAATCTTATGAAGAAAAACTTGAGTTGGAAGTTTCTATACCTAGCAAGCTTTATGATGAGTGGGAATCTATTATAAAAATAAATATAAAAGATAATGAATGCTATGCTTTGTGTGATTTGGGTGCTAGTGTCTCCACTATCCCAAAAACTCTGTGTGATTTGCTAGGGTTCCATGAGCTTGATGATTGTTCTTTAAATTTGCATCTTGCGGATTCCACTATTGAGAAACCTATGGGAAGAATTAATGATATTATTATTGTTGCCAATTGGAATTATGTGCCCGTAGATTTCATTATTCTTGATATAGATTGCAATCCTACTTGTCCTATTATTCTTGGTAGACCTTTCCTTAGAACGATTGGTGCAATTATTGATATGAAGGAAGGAAATATTAGATTCCAATTTCCGTTAAGGAAAGGCATGGAACACTTTCCTAGAAAGAAAATCAAATTACCATATGAATCTATCATGAGAGCCACTTATGGATTGCCTTCCAAAGATGGCAATACCTAGATCTATCTTGTATCATGCCTAGTTAGGGGCGTAAAACGATAGCACTTGTTGGGAGGCAACCCAATTTTATGTTTTTTATTTTTGTTGATGTTAGGGAATAAATATTGCATCTAGCCTCTGATTAGATGTGGTTTCATGTTTTGTTTAGTGTTTGTGCCAAGTAGAACCTTTGGGAAGGCTTGTGTGAAGTTTATGTGATCTTGCTGTGAAAAACAGAATCGTTAGCGCTCCCTAAAGTAGTCGTGGGGTTTTACTGGAGCGTGCTTTTTAGTTGATTCTTTTTGAAGATGATTGGTAGACAAATTACGCAAATTTATCAATTTAGTTTGAAGTTTTTGGAGTTACAGAAGTAGGCTAACCATGCAGATTACTATAGACTGCTCTGTTTTTGACAGATTCTGTTTTTCGTGTGTTGTTTGCTTATTCCGATGCATCTATGAGTAGTATTGAAGGATATGAACCATAGAGAAGTTGGAGTAAAGTAGGTTTAACACCAATAAAACAAAAAATTAATTCATTGCTGTACCTTTGAGTAGTGGTTTGCTTTCTTATACTAACGGAGTTCACGAGAATTTTTGTCTAAGTTTTGTGTTGTGAAGTTTTCAAGTTTTGAGTATTGCTTTGATGGACTATGGAACAAGGAGTATCAAAGGCCTAAGCTTGGGGATGCCCATGGCGCCCCAAGTAAATTCAAGATAATCAAAAGCCTAAGCTTGGGGATGCCCCGGGAAGGCATCCCCTCTTTCGTCTTCATCCGTCGGTAACTATACTTGGAGCTATATTTTTATTCGCAACATGTTATGTGTTTTGCTTGGAGCGTCTTGTATAATTCGATTCTTTGCTTGTTAGTTTGACACAATCATCCTTGCTGGACACATCTATTTGAGAGAGTTAAATATGGCCTAGAAATTGTTAGAACACTCTATGTGCTTCACTTATATATTTTGAGTTGAATAGTTTTCGCTCTAGTGCTTTACTTATATCTTTTAGAGCACAGTGGTGGTAATATTTTGTAGAAATTGTTGAACTCTCATGCTTCACTTATATCTATTTGAGAGTATATTAAAACATCATGGTAATGTGTTTAGGCTAAAGCAACTAGTCTTCACATGATAAACATCCAATGTCAATGTAGTAAAAAAAATCACACTAAGTGCATTGAATAGAATGAGATGTTGGATGCTTGATAATTGTTTTGAGACATGAGGATAGTGATATTAGAGTCATGCTAGTGAAGTTATTATGAAATTATGAAATACTTGTGTTAAGGTTAGTGATTCCCTTAGCATGCACGTATGGTGAACCGTTGTGTGACTAAGTTAGAGCATGAGGTATTTGTAGAGTGTGAACCTTTGTGTGGAGGTCGGGGGCGCGCGATGGTTAACTCCTACCAACCTCCCCCCTAGTAGCATGCGATGATTGCTTTGTTTTGATGAATCGTAGATTTTTGCAATAATTATATGAGTTCTTATGACTAATGTTGAGTCCATGGATTATACGCACTCTCACCCTTCCACCATTGCTAGCCTCTCTTGTACCGCGCAACTTTCGCCGGTACCATAAACCCACTATATATCCTTCCTCAAAACAGCCACCATATTGTTCCTCAAAACAGCCACCATACCTACCTATCATGGCATTTCCATAGCCATTCCGAGATATATTGCCATGCAACTTTCCACCGTTCCGTTCATATGACACGCATCATATTGTCATATTGCCATTGCATGATCATGTAGTTGACATCGTATTTGTGGCAAAGCCACCATGCATAATTTTTATACGTGTCACTCTTGTTTCATTGCACATACCGGTACACCGCCGGAGGCATTCATATAGAGTCCTACTTTTGTTTTTGTAGTCTAGAGTTGTAATGAAAGTGTGATGATCATTATTTTTAGAGCATTGTCCCATGGGAGGAAAGGCTAAATCTATAAAGCCGCTCCGCAAAAAAAGAAAAAAAAAGAAAAAAAGAAAAGAGAAAGGCCAAAGAAAAAGAAGGAAAGGCAAAAAAACGAAGAAAAAAAAGAAAAAAAGGAAAAAGAAAAGAAAAAGGGACAATTGCTACTATCTTATTTTCCACACTTGTGCTTCAAAGTAGCACCATGTTCTTCATTGTAGAGAGTCTCATGTTTAGTCACTTTCATATGCTAGTGGGAATTTTTCGTTATAGAACTTGGCTTGTATATTCCAACGATGGGCTTCCTCAAATGCCCTAGGTCTTCGTGAGCAAGCAAGTTGGATGCACACCCACTAGTTTCTTCTGTTGAGCTTTCATTCATATTTAGCTCTAGTGCATCCGTTGCATGGCAATCCCTACTCACTCACATTGATATCTATTGATGGGCATCTCCATAGCCCGTTGATACGCCTCGTCGATGTGAGACTATCTCCCTCCTTTTTGTCTGCTCCACAACCACCTCTATTCCACCCATAGTGCTATATCCATGGCTCAAGCTCATGTATTGCATGAAAGTTGAAAGGTTTGAAAACATAGAGTATGAAAGCAAATGCTTGGCTGAAATCGGGGTTGTGCATGATATGAATATTTTTGTGTGATAACGAGGGAGCATAGCCAACACTATATGATTTTGTAGGGATAACTTTCTTTAGCCATAGTATTTTGAGAAGACATGATTGCTTTGTTAGTATTGCTTGAAGTATTATTATTTATTATGTCAATATAGACTTTTATCTTGAATCTTTCAGATCTGAACATTAATGCCACAATTAAGAGAATTACATTGAAAAACTGTATTGGTTAGCATTCCACATAAAAATTATTTCTTTATCATTTACCTACTCGAGGACGAGCAGGAATTAAGCTTGGGGATGCTTGATACGTCTCCAACGTATCTATAATTTTTGATTGTTCCATGCTATTATTTATGAAGTCTTGGATGTTTAATGGGCTTTATCATTCACTTTTATATCATTTTTGGGACTAACCTACTAACCCAAAGGCCCAGTCCATATTGCTGTTTTTTTTGCCTATTTCAGGGTTTTGCAGAAAAAGAATATCAAACGGAGTCCAAACGGAATGAAACCTTCACGAGAGATATTTTTGGAGAAAATCACGCACACGGAGCTTGAGGACCAAGTCAGGGGACAGAGAGGTGGCCCTCAAGGGTGGGGGGCGCGCCCCCCTGCCTCGAGGCCCCCTCAAGTGACCCCCGGTGCCCTCCTTGTTCCTATATAAGTCCACGTACCCCAGAAACTCCGTGAACAGAGAGAAAACCCTAATTCCACCGCCGTAGCTTCTGTTCCCGTGGAGATCCCATCTTGGAGCCTGTTCCGGAGCTCCACCGGAGGGGGATCCATCACGAAGGCATTCATCATCATCATCAACGCCCTCACCATGAGTTGTGAGTAGTTTACCATAGACCTTCGGGTCCATAGCTAGTATCAAGATGGCTTCTTCTCTCTCTCTAGATCTCAATACAAAGTTCTCCTCGGTCTTCGAGGAGATCTATTCGATGTAATCTCTTTTTGTGGTGTGTTTGTCGAGATCCGATGAATTGTGAGTTTATGATCAAGGTTATCTATTAAAGATATTTGGTTCTTATCTGAACTTTTGATGTGTGCTCATAATATCCTTGCAAGTCTCTTCGAATTATTGGTTTGGTTTGGCCTACTAGATCTATAGTTCTTGCAATGGGAGAAGTGCTTGGCTTTGGGTTCAATCTTGCGTTGTCCTTTCCCAGTGACAGTAGGGGCAACAAGGCACGTATTGTATTGTTGCCATCGAGGATAAAAATATGGGGTTTATATCATATTGCTTGAGTTTATCCCTCTACATCATGTCATCTTGCTTAAGGTGTTACTCTGTTCGTATGAACTCAATACACTAGATGCATACTGGATAGTGGTCGATGTGTGGAGTAATAGTAGTAGATGCAGGCAGGAGTCGGTCTACTTGTCTCGGACGTGATGCCTATATACAATGATCATGCCTAGACAGTCTTATAATTATTCGCTTTTCTATCAATTGCTCGACAGTAATTTGTTTACCCACCGTAGAATATCGCTATCATGAGAGAAGCCACTAGAGAAAACTATGGCCCCCGGGTCTATTCTCAACATATCAATCTACATCTACATTACTTTTACCGCTTTTATTTGCTTTTTTATTAAACTAAAAATACCAAAAATATAAACTATCATCTCTATCAGATATCACTCTCGTAAGTGACCGTAAAGGGATTGACAACCCCTTATCGCGTTGGCTGCGAAGTTCTTATTTGTTTGCGCAGGTGCGAGGGACTCGCGCGTGGTCTCTTACTGGATTGATACCTTGGTTCTCAAAAACTGAGGGAAATAATTACGTTACTGTGCTGCATCTCCCTTTCCTCTTCGAGGGAATACAATGCAAGCTCAAGAGGTAGCAGTTCGCATGCATATATACTCCATCTATAGGTCTCTCTCGCACACTATGTATGATTCTCTAGTCCAAGCTAGATATCTTGGGTGCACTCATCGTACGCACACAAAATCCTTGGCTCGTTGCCCGTAACTCTCTCACGCACCACTCTGTCGTCTCGGAGCTCTTCCCCCCCTCTCTCAAACTCTCCATCTACCTGGGTCACACATACACATGCATAACTCACTCGCACTCGATAGGCCCATCTAAAACTCTATCTCTCTCCCTCGTTCTCTCTCCATCTCGCACGCACACACACACAATCTCATGCCTAGCTAGCCAAATATGATGGTCTCTCACTCAATTGTACGCACACGCAGTCCCCCCTATATGTATATGACTAGCTAATCTTAGTCTCCATCACAAACATGTGCATGGTCTATCTCGATTTCTCTCGGGGCATCTTTCTATCGCGCACGCACCTCCCTCGATCTCCCACCCATATAGCCCCCTCACGATCTCGAGGGGGTCTCTCTATCGTAAACACACCCTCTCGCCCTCCCCATGCGTCCATGTTCTCCATGTGTCCCTCTCGACCTTTGTACCTTGTTGGCCAGACCTCTATTGGACATGTGCTATAGGGGTGTCTCTATCCGTTGCAAACAATCACACACTAGCTATCTTTGTGTGTCTCCTCGCCTCACTTTTCTATCTCAGAGATGCATGCGTGATATGTTCGCCTAAGAAACGAAAAAACACACTCTCTCTCTAATTTATCGTTTGTTGTCACTTTCTCTTTCACACACATACTCTTTTTGCACACTTACTCATTCTCCTTCACACGCACTTGATCCCTCTCGACTTAGGCACTCTCCTCAGTCCATAGCATATTGATTTATTGAAAAGTCAAACATCACAAGGTTTGACCATGTACGTGGAGAAAAACAATTACATCTGGAATGGCAAACATATACAATTAGATTCACCATGAGATGTAGTTTCGCATGACGTATCTTTGGTATTGAAGATATAAATAACATTTGTGTAAACCTGATAAAAGTTTCCAAAGTTTGACTTCTAAAATAATTGCATGCACTGCATTATCGAGCGGATGGAATATCTCTTTCCCCCTCTCAGCTATTTGACGCACCACTCCACTTATCGGGGCTCCTCAATCTCTCTCAAACTTTATATCTCCCTGGTTCACACATACACATGTCTTGCTACTACTTCTCGAGCTTGCGTTGTATTCCCTCGAAGAGGAAAGGGTGATGCAGCACAGTAGCGTAAGTATTTCCCTCAGTTTTGAGAACCAAGGTATCAATCCAGTAGGAGACCACGTGCGAGTCCCTTGCACCTGCACAAACAAATAAGAACTTCGCAGCCAACGCGATAAGGGGTTGTCAATCCCTTTACTGTCACTTACGAAAGTGAGATCTGATAGATATGATAGTTTGATATTTTTAGTATTTTTGGATATAAGAACATAAAGTAAAAACGGTAAAGTAAAGTAGATTGTAGATTGATATGTTGAGAATAGACCCGGGGGCCATAGGTTTCACTAGTGGCTTGTCTCATGATAGCAGAATTCTACGGTGGGTGAACGAATTACTGTCGAGCAATTGATGGAAAAGCGAATAATTATGAGAATATCTAGGTATGATCATTATATATAGGCATCACGTCCGTAACAAGTAGACCGAAATGATCTACTACTATTACTCCACACATCGACCGCTATCCAGCATGCATCTAGAGTATTAAGTTCATAAGAACAAAATAACGCCTTAAACAAGATGACATGAGGTAGAGGGATAAACTCAAGCAATGTGATATAAACCCCATCTTTTTATCCTCGATGGCAACAATACAATACGTGCCTTGCTACCCCTACTGTCACTGGGAAAGGACACCGCAAAATTGAACGCAAAGCCAAGCACTTCTCCCATTGCAAGAACTATAGATCTAGTAGGCCAAACCAAACCAAAAATTCGAAGAGACTTGCAAGGATATTATAATCAACATAAAAGAATTCAGAAAAGAACCAAATATTTCTCATAGATAATCTTGATCATAAACCCACAATTCATCGGATCTCGACAAACACACCGCAAAAAGAGATTACATCGAATAGATCTCCTCGAAGACCGAGGTGAACTTGGTATTGAGATCCAAACAGAGAGAATAAGCCATCTAGGTACTAATTATGGACCCGAAGGTCCGTGGTAAACTACTCACAACTCATGGTGAGGCGATGGTGTTGATGTAGAAGCACTCCGTGGTAGACCCCCCTCCGGCGGAGCTCCGGAACAGGCCCCAAGATGGGATCTCACGTGAACAGAAGGTTGCGGCGGTGGAACTAGGGTTTTCTCTCCGTGTCTGTTGTTTTTGGGGTACATAGGTATATATAGGAGGAAGGAGGGCACCAGGGGACAAACGTGGGGCCCACGAGGCAGGAGGCGCGCCATGTACATCAGTATATATAGGAGGAAGGAGGGCACCGGGGGACAAACGTGGGGCCCACGAGGCAGGGGGGCGCGCCCCCACCCTCGTGGATACCACGTGTGCCCTATTCCATGGTCTCAAATCTCCCGTGAAGATATCGCTCCAAAAATATCTCTCCCGAATTTTCATTCCGTTTGGACTCCGTTTAATATTCCTTTTCTGTAAAAACCCTGAAATAGGCAAAAAAACAACAATCTGGACTGGGCCTTTGGGTTAATAGGTTAGTCCCAAAAATAATATAAAAGTGTATGACAAAGCCCATTAAACATGCAAAACATCATAAATAATAACATGGAACAATAAAAAATTATAGATACGTTGGAGACGTATCACTCGCTCACGCTATACATATAGATCCATCCAACACTCTCCGCCCTTGTTCTCTCTCAATGTAACACGCACCCCCTAATAAATACCATAATCCCTCACTCCATCATAGGCGCAAGCACTCCCCCCATAAGTATGATTATCTCTCACTAGCCATCAGGAACACACATATTGTCTCCTTCCATCCATACGTCTATCTCGATATCTCTCGGGGTATCTTCTATCGCGCACACACCTTGTCACACGATCTCCCACCCATGTAGTCCCATCAGGATCTCCAGGGGATCTCTCTATGACAAACATACACTCTCTCCTCCCCATGTCTGCATTTTCTCCGTACGTCTCTCTCGACCTCTCTCCCTTGTTTGTTAGACCCCTCTTGGCCATGTGCTAGGGGTCATGCTCTCTCGGTTGCAAACAACCACACACTATCTCCTCACCTTGCTTCTGTTGTCAAAGATGCATGTGTGATATGTTTGCATAAGACACACACGTTTTTTCTCGACTTTTATCGAGTGTTGTCCATGTCTCTTTCACACATGCACACACACACTTTTTTCACTCACTCTTTCTATTCACTCTCTCTCTCTCTCTAGTTATGGACTCTCTCACGTCCATAAGCATATGGATGTTTTGAAAAGTCAAACCTCAGAAAAGTTTGACCAGGTATATGTGGAGAAAAACATTTACATCTGGAAAGATCATTAGATTCATCACAACATGTACTTACTTCATACTATCATTTATCTTTGGTATTGTAGATATAAGTAATTTCTTTATAAACTTGGTCAAAGTTTCAAAAGTTAGACTTTAAAAAAATGTTGGAACTACATTATCGAAGGGAGTAGCTCTTTCTCTCTCTCTCTCTCTCTCTCTGCTATCTCTCACGGGCCTCCCCTCTCACACGAACACTCTATACCGACGGATTATACGCTCACTGTGTCAGCGTATAGCTCCGTATATTGTTTAGTTGACCGGTCAACCAGTCCACATGCTGCCTTGTCGGCTCGTGTTGTGTATCTTCGTGTGCTGGCCCATGTGGCAGTGGGTGAAAATAAGTAAACTAGAGGCCCATCTGACACGCGGTAAAGTAAGCAAAGTTGAAACCACTCGGGGTAGCACCCCGCACGCTAGTAAATTGAGGGCGCATTGAGGACTGAGGCAATAAAAAAACACTTGTTTGGGAGAGTGAGAGGCTGGTGTAGTTGGTTTGATTGATTCGTTTATACATGTGGGTCTGTGTGCACAGCGGTGCCAACTCTCTCACATCGCGAGAGCGGTGCCAAAATCTCTTGATTTGACATCGATATGTATTATATGGCATACTTATGCGAAATATGGCATCGGCCACATAGTGGAAGGCAGCAAATGCCCAGGATCTTCACGTACTCCTAGGTAAATGAGAGGAGAGAGAGAGAGAGAGAAAATATCACTAGCCAGCCAACCCTATCGTATGAGCGAATGATATTGGTACCTCTTGATGACATGACAATATTATACATCCAGCTGCTCTAATATGTTCTCTTCTTTTGCAGATAAAAAAGACCCAAAAGTGAAAAATGTGCTGCACTATAACAATCTCATCGAATGCCTTGATCTCCATCTTACAGAAATTGATTTGATCGACTATCGAGGTAGCACATCTGAGATTAAATTGGCCAGGTTCTTTGTTCTGGAGGCAAGTGTGTTCAAGGTAATGAGGTTTGGCGTTCTCTGGCGCAACAATGAATGGCGTGCTGATCACCGCAAGCGTCTAAGCCTAAATGACAATGTCTTCACAAAAGCTGAATTTGTTTTTGAAACATCAAGTGGCCAGAGACTCGAAAAGTTATTTGCCCATTAGTGACTTGTCAGGGCGGTGGATTTTAGTTTGGACGATAATGCTGCATCCACCTAAAGTAACGAAATTTCTTACGTAAACTTCTTAGTAATTCCCTCTTCATAGGTGGAGCATTACTCCTAACATTTGTAATATCAGTTTGAAACTTGTAATATTCCCGTGTCCTATTCTCGCGTTTTCAAAATCCTGCGAATCAAACAGGTCCTGAGTTGGTGATGATGTTGTGCCTGCCATCTTTCATCAATAGCCGTCGGATCTAGATCTGACGCATGTAAACCAAACTTCTCCAGTTTTGCAAAAAGATGCCCGCACTTGTTTGCTATTTACAAACAACTCCTTGTCTCTCACAATCAGCCTTATCTCCTCCCCACCACATCTAGAAGGCCATGGAAAAATCTGGCGCGATGGCCGCTGCCTGCGCTGTCCACCCCCCAATCTTGGTGTTCCGTGCAATGCACGGGCATCTACGCACGGGAAATTATGTCGAACACGGCTAGTTGTAAGCAGGCTAGGTCTACAGCCATGATGATAGTGACTGCAGATGGTGAGGCTGACTATGGTATGCCAAACATGGCGCCTATACTCAGGTGTCATCTCCGGCGTACTGTCTTGTCACTTCACTATGAGGAGCAACACGTAATAATTTGACCAACGGGTAGTACTGTGCTACTACATTGGTAGTACTAGTGGCGGATCTACGGCAAGGCCAAAGTGGCCGTGGCCCGCCCAGGATTTGTATGTTTTTTCTTTCCTATGCAAGCCTGTGCTACTGGCAGACACCATCTAAGCCCCTAATCCCCTCTACGCTTTATTCAGTTACAGATTTGCATGACGCTAACCATGGAGCAGTAATTATTGACTGACTCATGTCTACTGAAGTAACATGATTCATCGTAATTTTGAAGAAAAAAATGCACCCTTGTTTGCCTAGCCCGCCCAACTATTTTTGTGCAGCTCCGCCACTAGGTAGTACTACTACTAGTACTAGCACCACCATCTGGATTTAGTAGTACTACCACGTCCATCTGGATTTAGTATTTGACTAGCAATATCTAGTAATGCATGTCACAAAAAATGTACTACTCCCTCTGTAAATAAATACATGGTGTGTTGTTTTATTCCTATCGGCGATATAACTTAATGTATTTTCGCTACTTAATAGGATTACATGCAATTAACTAACCACTCCATGTGATGTTTGGTAGTCTCAAGTCATTGAAAGCATGGACATGCACGGAGGGGGACGCAGCTTCATTGACTTACTACACCTGCCTTTGGGTGTATGACACGTGGGCCCAACGGGTGGCTGGCCAACCTGTCATACAGCCAAAGGCAGGTACAGTAGAGGGGCGAGTAGTAGATGGCCAACACGCACGTGAATTCAACACAGTCTGCACTTCTCATATAAAGGCTCCCGCGAGTCAAATCTATGAAATCCTACGCACCTACGCACCCAAGGGCAAGAGTGATCACTCCAATCGCAAGATTGGTTGACTAGAAGCTAGACCCATGGAGGCGATGAGCGCGAGCATCAGCCGGCTGTGCCAGATGGTCCACGATGCCGGCCTGCGGCCCGGCACCGAGGAACGTCTCCAGGTAGTGCTTGAGGCCGCCAGGGCGAGGGGCCGCTTGGACGACAGCTTCATCTCCTTATTCGATGAGGTCCTCGTCGGCTTCCTCGACAAGTTCACCACCGTCAAGAAGCACGTGGACGACCTTGACGTACGCCTCCAGCCCACGTGCCCAGGCTCTGCAATGCCTACCACCCTCAACGGCCTCTATGGTGACAACCTCTTCGACGCACTGGTGGCCCTGCGACTACCCGCCGTCACGCCGGAGAATGTCCACCTCGAGGTCGCGCTCGCCGCGCAGCACCTGGCGCAACAAGACACCATGGACATAATCACCCACGTCTACGAGCAAATCGTCCACAAGGGCTACTACATGCAAGAGGAGGACGATAGGACGCTGGCCTTCTTGGACCGAGGGCAACCTTGGACGGCATTGTTCAGAAGCTTGTTGAGCTTGCCGCCAACGCCGCTACTCCTCACACGTCGGTTGGTGATCGGGTGCACTAGGGCGTGAGGATGTCGTTGATGGATCCGTATGTATCTTTATCTTTCCGTCAAATCCATGTAGTAGTATAAGGTACTACTAGTAATTATCTTGCCTTTCACATCAACTTCATAATTTTCCTACGTACTCCATGCATGAACTGCGCCAGAACCAAACTTCTCATTACTCTAGGGAAAATAGTTATTTCTATCTATCGGTCGCGCCATGGAGCAGAACCAAATTTTACAAGTTACAAGTTCAAAAGGAAAAGCCTGCCGCACTACTAGAAAAAGGGCTATAGATGGGATTGACACTAATGGCGCACCAGAGATGCGGTGCGCCATTAGTATATACTAATGGCGCACCACCTTCTGGTACGCCATTAGAGTTGAATACACTAATGGCGCACCTGGCTCAGGGTGCGCCATTAGTATCATTTTTTTTCCTTTTCCAAACATACTAATGGCGCATCCAAACACAGTGCGCCATTACTAGTTGTAACTAGTAATGGCGCACCAGTCACAAAGTGCACCACTACTGTTATTTTTTTATTATATTTTTTATACTTTTTTTTGCAAAACTACTAATGGCGCACTATTCCACAGTGCGCCATTACTAGTTTAAACTAGTAATGGCGCACTTTGGGATAGTGCGCCATTAGTATGTTTTTTTTATTTTTTTTTTTGCAAAACTACTAATGGCGCACCACCAAAAGGTGCGCCATTAGTAACCTGGGTTACTAATGGCGCACTTTGAGGTGGTGCGCCATTAGTAAGTGGGCACCAACAAGATATTTTGGACAGCCACTCCTACCCACTCACTTTCTCCCCACTTCATTCTCTCCACCTCCTCCTTGTCTCGGGTGCCTTCTCTTTGTCACCTCATTTCCACCATAGATTCATTCAAATTAAGTGGTTAAATTACCTTGTTTTGATAGGTAAGTAAGGGGGGAAGCTATATTTATGTTGTTCTCCCTACAACAATTTGCACATGCACTTTTTATGGCCTAGCTAGATCTATGTATGTTCGTGGTGTTGCATATGTTTGTGGTGTTGCATATGTGTTTGTGTTTGGAGGTGTACTGGTATTTGAAATGCGAAAGTTGCCAATATTTTGCCGGAATGTTGATTCATTTCCGTTTCGGCGAGAATTTTGGCATTAAGCATTCTTTTTGGTCCTATTTTTAGGGAAAGTCATGCCAAATTTTTTCTTGGTTCTAAAATATCGTTTTTCTCTACCCCGCATGCGACCATGGTCCGCACGATGACCGAAGGCATCGTGAATAGGTTTTTGAGCTCCGCGAAGGCCGAGATGCTTGAAAAGAACGAGACGGAGATAAGATGTACGTGTCGAAGATGCAAGCTGAAGAGCCTTATTGCGGACCCGGATTCCAGGCAGGTGCGGGACCACCTGCTCTTGCGTGGTTTCATGGATGGCTATCGGTGGCAAGGTGATGAAGATGACTACGAAGTCGTCCATGGGGGCCGGGCAAGAAATGAGGAAGGGCAGCAAGACAACCACCGCGGCTCGGGCGGGGGAGAAGACGAAGAATCCCCAGGAGATGATCACGACGGTGATGCTGTACACAGTCATCATGTAGAAGATGCAGGACATGATGATGAGGAAGATGCCGGAGCAGACGCCGGGCATGATCATGAAGATGATGATGCCGGCGGAGCAGACGACGCTGGACCATCGATGGGCTGGGTGCAGGACCCTCATATTCAAGAGCTGCTTCTCAAGCAGATGGATAACGCAAGAGCTGCTGCCCGAGAGAAAGCCAAGATGGATCAACTAGAGTTAGACGCGGTTACTCCATTGTATGAATGATGTAGGCCCGAGGATACCCGCCTGAAAGTAACGCTCATGGCTCCGGAGATGAAGGTAAAACACAAAATGACCGACGCATGCTTCGACGAGAACATGTCATTCTGGCAGGAACGTCTTCCCAAGGGGAACAAGTGCCCGACCAGTTTCGAGGAGGCGAAGAAAATCGTGTGTCCTCTGGATTTACCGCACGTGAAATACCATGTGTGCATGAACAATTGCATCATTTATCGGGATGAGCACGCGGAGTCTACCATATGTCTGGTGTGCGGTGTCACTCGATACAAGAAGAGGAAGAAAGCTCCTCGAAAAGTGGTGTAGTACTTTCCAATCACTCCTCGTCTGCAGAGGTATTTCGCAGACCCTAAGGTAACAAAGCTCCTACGTTGGCACGCGGATAGGGAGGAGAAGAAGTGAGAAGATGATGCAAATGATCCGGAGATAGATAAAAAAGACAAGATGCTGAGTCACCCTAAGGATGCGAGCCAGTGGCAAGCATTGAACTTCAAAGACCTAGAATTTGGGAACGATCCAAGGAACATCGTGCTGGGCGCGAGCACCGATGGAGTCAATCCGTTTGGCAGCCAGAGAAGCACACGTAGCACCTGGCCTGTGTTTGTGTGGATGTACAACCTTCCCCCCTGGTTGTGCATGAAGAGGAAGTACATTCACATGAGTATGCTAATTGAAGGACCGAAACAACCAGGGAACGACATCAATCTGTATCTGGGGCTGTGGAAAGAGGAGCTTGACACGCTGTGGAAAACGCCAGCCAATACGTGGGACGCCGCAGAGAAAGAATATTTCCCTATGAGAGCCGCGCTGCTCACGACGGTGCACGACTATCTCGGTTACGGATATGTCGCGGGGCAGGTGGTCCACGGATTTTCTGGATGCGTCAGGTGCATGGATGACACAACGTATCGCCAGCTAGATAGAGATCCCGGGTCTTCGAAAACCGTGTTCATGGGACATCGAAGGTGGCTTCGCGACGATGACCTGTGGAGAAAACTCAAGGATCTGTTCGATGGTGAAACCAAACCCCAAGGACGCCCGCATACGAGGGGCGGCGAGGAAATAGACGAGCTGTTGAAAAATTGGAAAGATTGCCCACTGCCGGGAAAGAAGCAAAAGGCGCCAGAGCCAGGAAAGAAGCGAAAGGCGATAGAGCCAGGAAAGAAACGAAAGGCGCCAGAGCCTCTGCTGAAGGTATGGAAAACGAGGTCTGTTTTCTGGGACTTGCCGTACTGGAAGATCCACCGTGTGCCTCACAGCCTTGATGTCATGCATATCACGAAGAACGTGTGCGAGAGTCTGCTTGCTACCCTGCTCAACATGCCAGAGAGGACCAAAGATGGGCCGAAAGCAAGGGCAGACTTGAAATCAATGGGCATCAGGCAGGAGCTTCACGCTATATATGATGATGATGATGAGGCGAAGCAGGACACGGAAAGTCGTCGCAAAGGAAAAAAGGCCAAGAAGACCGGAAATGACTACCCTCCCGCGTGCTTCACTCTAAGTCAGGAGGAGATCAAGCAGTTTTTCACCTGCCTCGTAGGAGTAAAACTTCCTTACGGTTACGCGGGGAAGATAAGAAGATACCTAGACCCAGCGAAGCTGAAGTTCAGCGGGATGAAGTCTCATGACTGTCACGTGCTGATGACGCAAATACTTCCAGTTGCAATCCGTGGGATCATGGACGCGCACGTCCGTGAAACGCTATTTGGCCTATGCAACTTTTTCAACGTCATCTCTCGGAAGTCGGTTGGCGTGAGGCAACTCAGAAGGCTACAGGAAGAGATCGTGGTGATACTATGCGAGCTTGAGATGTACTTCCCGCCCGCATTCTTCGACGTTATGGTGCATCTGCTGGTCCATATCATGGACGATATCATCCAACTCGGGCCGACGTTCCTGCACAGCATGATGCCGTTCGAAAGGATGAATGGTGTCATCAAAGGATACGTTCACAACATGTCACGTACAGAGGGAAGCATAGCCAGGGGCTTTCTGATCGAAGAGTGCATCTCCTACTGCACGAATTATCTAGGCATCGAGAACCCCGTTGGTCTGCCCGTCAACAGGCACCTCGTCAGGCTCGCTGGATGGGGTCACCATGAGGGTCGCCGCGAAATGCATGTCGACTTCGAGGGTCGACTCGCCGACTTTGAAAGAGCAAACCTAGTCGCGCCACAACACATAGACGTGGTCGATCCTTGGGTGGTAGAGCACAAAACCTTTATTGATAAGACGTACAATGACCGAGGCCAACAGAGGACGGACGGAGATATAATCAAAGAGCACAACTCATGTTTCACGCGTTGGTTCAAGCAGAAGCTTCTGTCGTACCCTTTACATGAGGATTCTTCCGCGGAAGAACAACTCATATTCGCCTTGTCACAGGGCGCCGAGCACAACCTGATGACCTATGAGGCGTACGATATCAACGGCTACACATTCTACACCGAGGCCAAGGACATGAAGACCGATGGTTATCAGAACTCGGGGGTAACGATGGAATCCTACACCGGTAACGACAAGGACAGATACTACGGAAGGATCGAGGAGATCTGGGAGCCGAGCTACGCTGGAGAGAAGGTCCCGATGTTCCGTGTCAGATGGGCCAAGAGCGTCCTAAAAGAAGACCGGTATTTCACCACCATGGTTATACCCGAAGCCAAATCCAAGACCGTGGGCGCAAACGTCACCCCGAAAAATGAGCCATGGGTACTGGCTTCCCAAGTTGACCAATGCTTCTTCATTACCGACCTGTCAAAGCCCAGTCGTGTTGTCGTGATGAGAGGCAAAAGGAAGATCATCGGAATGGATGGAGTAGCCAATGAGCAAGACTTAGACAAGTACGGCGACTCGAGGATCGAACATGACGACGATGATGAAGTAGCATTATACACCACAAGAAGAAGCAGGACCACCCCACCTAAAGGACGTCCGTTCCACAGAAGAACTCCATTTGCAAAAAAGAAGGGCAAGAAGATTGTGAACAGATAGCTAGCTAAGATCGATTGTATTTAAATCGTAGCCTTCATTTCTCGATTGTATTTCATGGGCACTTTTTGAACTCTTGAATGTTTTTAAATTTCATGGACACTCGATCTCGATCCCCCTCCATCTCGATCGCTATCCCACCTCGCCAGATCCGGTCCCCCTCGCCGCCGAGCACCCCCCGCTCCACCGGCCGCCGCCGCCGACCCCCCGCACCCTCCCCTACT
>LR738715.1:520697218-520720202 GCA_902687465.1 Secale cereale | reverse complement strand
CGGCGCGGCCAGGGGGGCCGCGTGGGCAGGCCGCGTGGAGCCCCTGTGGGTCCCCTCCGGCCCTACTTTGGCCGCATGGAAGCTTCCGGAACGCTGATTTTTTATATAATTTTTCTGGATTTTTTCTGGCAGTTCTCGTAATGTGAAAACCTGAAATACAAAAACAGCCGAAAACAGAAACTTGCACTGGGGTGCACTGAGTTAATAGGTTAGTCCAAATATGATCAAAAGTGTATGGAAGTGTATAAATAACATAGAAATATCACCCAAAAGAGGCATGGAGCAAGCAGAATTTATAGATACGTTTTGGACGTATCAACATCCCCAAGCTTAATTCCCGCTCGTCCTCGAGTAGGTAAATGATAACAAGAATAATTTCTGTGGTGGCATGCTATTAACCATATAGGACTTTTTCATAGTCATATGACAAAAGCTTACTGAGACAATGAATCTATAGTAATTAAGTTGCCTCATGAGAAAATCACAAAGAACTGAAAGTTTTACAATATGATATTGGAACATCAAATAGATTCGTAATGAACATGATGTGCAAATATGATAAAGTGATATCTAGCTTGCCCCCTTTAGTGAAGCAAAACATAAATGCAGGGGCACCTCCAAGGTTTAAGTGATGACTAGATACAATGATTTCAAAATAAACGATATCACAATCATGCAAAAGACAATGCTACTTCGGGACAATGCACATTACACTCAGAATGACAATCATGCTCTCAGTAGTTGGTGCTTTTAAAAGAAGGTGGAGACTCTCGAACCGTGGCTTTTGTTGGCAAGGTTGAAAACCCGTGGTCGGAAACAAAAACTAAACATGTACCAGAGCTCTTGGTTTTAAAAACAGAGGTAATAATTATTTTTTAGAATATGCATATTTCGTCAACGAATGCTAGCAGATAACTCGATTACTTCTTGAGCTGGACAAGTTTCGAGGAACGGCTCCCGAATGAGGACGATCACATCCTCTTAATCTCCTTTGTTTATCACTGCCAAAGTTTTCTGATTTCTCATGAACAAAGCGTGAAGGAGGGTTTGTTTGTTGTATAATTTTTTAATGAGCCGGGCGCACTCTATCCAGTTCCTTCTCGTATTATGGGTTTGCACATTAGACATGCAATCCCGGGGTGAAGCTTGTCCAACTTAAAAATATCATGAATTAACTACTACTTCCTCATGAGCCAAAACAGAGGCATAAAAGAGAAATGTTTTTTTGAATAATTTCGAGATGGTACATGAAAGTCTTCGTTAGGAATGGCAGGTAAATACCATGTATAGGAAGGTATGGTGGACTCATATGGCATAACTGGTTTAAAGGATTTTGGATGCACAAGCAATCAGTCCGCTTAGTACAGGCGAAGGTTAGCAAAAGACTGGGAGCGACCAACTAAGAGAGCAATGACGGTCATAATCATGCAGAGCAACAAAGCAACATTGAATCGGGCATGGAAGTTATATCGCTACTCAAAAATTAAAGATCATCAAGGCTTGATAGACTTTCTTTACAGTCTTAAATATGCGCGAGCATATGCCAAGTCAATCAAAATAAATTCTTGAAGGAAGATATCACTAAACCATACCACATAATAGGCAAACAAATCATGTTGGTACTCCAATAACACATTGAGAACCCCCCAGCTATTTGAGACTAACCATAAGAAAACATGAACTACTAAGCACCATTATGCACATAGCATTTTTATCATAGACATATCAACCAGTGCAACAGAAGCCAACTCTCTTAACAAGATAAGCATGATAACTAAAGAGAGTTCCAGCGACCAACTAAACAAAAGCTCTTCAAAAAGTAAAGCATGAAAACTAAGAGCTGAACATGATAGTAGCTATTGAAAGACAAAGAACACACACAGCAAGGATAGACATGAAAATTCTATGTTGTGTTCTAGGTTGAAGTGGAGCGTGTTTCTCTCCCACACAAAGAAAGCTGAGTTCCAACTCGTTATGAACAGCTAGCAAAGCTAAAGAAAACTTAAAAGGAAACTAAAAGCAAGACGCTCCAAGCATAGCACATAACACATGAAGTGATAAAAATATAGTGGAACGAAAGACAAACTGATAATTGTTGATGGAGAAGGGGATGCGCGGGGGTATCCCCAAGCTTAGACGCTTGAGTCTTCTTGAATATTTCTTGGGGGTGCATGGGGGCATCCCCAAGCTTGAGCGTTTGACACTCCTGAATCTTTTTATCATCTTCCCTCGCACACTTGAAAACTCCCTTCATACATAACTCATCATAATCTGATTAGCGAGCTTAGTACCCATAATAAAATAATTGTTCCTTGCTGGAAATAAGGATATTCTTGAAGTTCTACTATTTCTCAAGATTGCCAAAAGGTTTTTGCAAAGAAAAAGCAAGCTCTAGGTTCGCAAAATGAAGGAATGGCAAAACAGGACAGAATCTGTGAAAAACAGAACAGCAGGTAGTAAATGATTTTTTCGGGGCACTTCTGCAACTCTAATCAAAAAACTCAGAACAGATGCGCGAAAGACAATTATATAGAGCACGCTTTCGAAAAAATTCAGACAAAAAGGATGATCTGGTGATTTTATACGAATTTTTCTACCCAAGGACAGAATCTGTTTCCTGGACAGCACGTCACAACTTTTGAACTTTCTTGCAATCGGAGGCTAAACTTGGCACAAAGCTGAAAAATAAAGATACAATGATGTTGCTACAGTATTAACAAACATCAAGACCACTAAAAACTGAAAGAACAAACTGAAAGCAAGGATAACAAGGGTTGTCTCCCTAGAGCTCTTTCTTTATAGCCATAAAGATAGGCTTAAGACTTTAATGATGCTCTCGTAGGAATAAGAGTTGAAGAACAAAAGAGAGCATCAAGAAGCAAATACCAAATACATTTAAGCCTAACATGCTTCCTATGCATAGGAATATTGCAATAGAATAATTCATTAAAGCACAAAGCAACTAGCATAGGAAGGCAAAACAAGCATAACTTCAAAATATTCACCATAAAGAGATGAAACTTCTTATTATTAAGATATTTAGAACCAAGTCTCCCTCTCTCATTATAAATTTCAGTGGCATCATGGATGAACTCAACAATATAAGCATCACATAAAGCATTGTTACCATGATCCACATGCAAAAAGGTACTCTTACTCTCCACATAAGCATAATCTTTCTCATTGGTAATAGTGGGAGTAGGACTATCATAAACCACTTGAACACTATAGATTAATTGTGTAGTAGGAGGGTGGTGTTCAACAAGGGAGTAATGCCCTCCATGATTATGACAAGTTTCATAAGGATAATTTCTCCTTATGTCATAGGTACCTTTATAATCACTATAGGTTGGAGTTATAACATCATCATGGTAGAGAAGAGCATTATCATTGCTAGCAACTATATTTGTAAACATGTTGTCTTTATTATTACTAGCAAAAGAATTATCAATTATCACATCACTAGTGGGTAAAGGATTTGCAATCCTATCATCCCCAAGCTTAGAGCTTCCCATATCATCACTTTCAGAGTTGGTACCAAAAAGATTTTCAAGATCATAAGTAGCATTATCATCATTTTCCCAATCACAATAAGTAACATGCATATCATAATCAAAATCATCTTCAATAGTACCTACGGACGTATCATCAAGATGATAATTAAGGCAATAAACTTCACCTTCTTCTTTAAACTTACAACCGTTAGGATAAAAGTTGATGGGAGGAATATGCTCAGGCCAGGTTGATACCCATTCTTCTTCTTTCTTGCTCCTCTTCCTCCTCCTCTTCTTTTTCTTCTTCTTAACCTTAGGAGGGAGTGGTTGGAGATGAAGCTTCTCCACATATCCTGGTTTATCATTCGAAACAATAGGGGAAACTTGGGAGAAACTCTCCTTTTTATTAGCAGAAATATAAGAGACATTTTTATACTTTGGCAAAGTTCCCTCCTTTCTAATCTTACTTATGTAATCATTTTCATGGCAATTAACAACACAATAGAGATGGCAATTTTGCAAAGTGTTTTTTATTCCTATGGCATTAACATCTAGCCAAGAAGTCTTTTCTGATAACTCTTCACACATCAAAAATAACATAAGCTCATCATAAAGATCAGAGGTGATCATGTTATCACACAACCGGTTAACAGTTATGTTTTGAAAGTTCATGCATTGAAAATTAAAGTGACCCTCTATACGGCAAAGTTCACAAGTAAAAGGATAAAGGTCACATAATTCTCTAGCAATTTCATTTAAATCTCTGACCCAAGTGATTGTTCTTTCATGCTTATGTTGCTTACAATACTTCTCTTCTTCAATCATAGGCCTTTCACAAGGTCTATCCACTCCACAAAAATTAACATGCTTATATAAAACTTCATTTTTAGGAATTGGATCATGCATGTTGCAATCATCATGAACAATTTCATTTTATTTGCAAATCTCTTTAAAAGGTTTATGATGCTTGTTCCAATCCTCCTTAGGCATATTGAGATGTGAAGCAAAAGATTTGAGGAAATCAACAAGGAGTTGAGAATCAAGCCCAAACTTAGCACTAAACTTATTAAAACTTGTAGTTTCAATAAAGGACTTAATGCAATCATACTCATAAATTATACCTGACTCTTTACCTTTGTCGATCTCCCAATCTTCAGTGTTGCGTTGAATTCTTTCAAGGAGCTCCCATTTAGCATCAATCTTTTTGTTTGTGAAAGAACCCATAGAGGAAGCGTCGAGCAAATCTTTATCCTGTCGAGAAAGCCTCGCATAGAAATTAGTAATAATCATATCTTTGGGGAGGCCATGGTTAGGACATTTTAGCATTAATGTTTTCAGTCTCCCCCAAGCTTGAGCTATGCTCTCTCCGTCATGAGGATAGGAATTATAAACATAATTCCTATTCTCATGGACTTCGTGAAGAGGATAAAACTTGGAGTAAAAGAGAGACTGGATCTCTTCCCAATCCAGCAGGTGAGAGTCATCTAGTAGCCTATACCATTCCAATGCTTTTCCTTTCAGTGACAAGGCAAATAATTTCCTCATGACAAACTCCTTTGATACACCTGCAAGCTTAAATAATGAACATAGTTGTGACAGATATAGCAAGTGTTCACCGGGATGTTTGTCTCCTGCATAATGATTAGCCAAAACATAATCGATAATACCAGCTGGTATTTTATAGGGCACAATTTCAGTAGGGGGAGGAGCAACCACCACAGGTGTGGGGCGTCTTCTCGCAACCAACGATCCAATAGCACGGTTTTCCATAAACATAACTAGTGAAATAAAAACAAGAAACAAAAAGATTTAATTGCAAGATCAAAAGATATACCTTCAAGCGCTCACCTCCCCGGCAACGGCGCCAGAAATAGCTTGATGTCTACACACGCTTCTACTCTTGTAGACTATGTTGGGCTTCTACTCTTCACGAAGCTGCACGAACGATACAAGTTCCCCGCTAAATTTGAAAACACAAGCCTCAAAGGGAATAAAGTGAACAATACTGCCCTCACGAGGATGAGCACGGCCCTGTCTACTTGGAAAAGCAATGTGAAGAGAATGTTCAAGAAAGGTGAGAGTTATGAGAAGATCGAGGAGAAAAATCCTTCGATCACCGAAGATGACTACAACGACTTCAAGATCAAGTGCTCGAGCACCGCAACCTCCGAATCAAGTCAGTGGGGGAAAGAAATGCGGGAGCTGAACCTAGGGGAACACACACTCGGTCCCGGCGGTTACAGAGTGGCGGAGCCTATATGGGACAAGGAGGAGGCGGGCCGTGCCGAGCAAGGCCTACCACCACTCTTCGATAAATACGGTGACAAGCAGACCAGGAACTTTGTCAGGGCCCGGTACAAGAAGGACCCTAAAACAAAGGAGCTTACCACGGATCCGAAGACCAGGGCGCTTGAGCTTCTTCTGGTAAGGAATACACCCCCGCGTAATTAGCTCCATATGGTTGCATTCTAATTAATGAAGCCAAAATTTCTAAATGGTTCACATTCCTTCCGCAGGCGACTAAAAGCAGTAGCGCGGGGTCGACTAAGAGCAACCCTTGGGACACCACTCTAACTAGGGCGTTGAATGTAATGAAGAAAAAGGATAAGCTCAGTAAGCCGACGTCAGCTGGTCGTGTGGCCGGCAAAGGCTTGTCCACAAAACGGTCGTCATACTATAACGCTGGTGGGCGAAAGGAGAAAAAGACCAGCTCGGAAAGCCAGTCGCGCGAGGTTCAAGAACTCAAGGCACAAGTGGCGCAGATTCCGGAGATTGTCCAAGAGCAAGTGCAACAACAACTAGGAGCGACGATTCCCAGCTTCACGGCCAGCAACTCGCAGAACGCGATGGCGGGGCCATTGGTGTCTCTGGCGGAGGCGGCATTGGTGTCTCTCACGCCAGCACATGAGCTTAATGCACCCGGGTGTACGCCGGCCGGCACCTCTGCAGCAAGCGGCCCCTCCGTCAACTGCACGCTGATGTCTACACACGCTTCTACTCTTGTAAACTATGTTGGGCCTCCAAGCGCAGAGGTTTGTAGGACAACAGCAATTTCCCTCAAGTGGATGACCTAAGGTTTATCGAACTCAGGGAAGTAGAGGTTGAAGATGGTCTCTCTCAAGCAACCCTGCAACTAAGATACAAGAAGTCTCTTGTGTCCCCAACACACCAAATACACTTGTTAGATGTATAGGTGCACTAGTTCGGCGAAGAGATGTTAAATGGCAAGTGATATGGTTGGCAAAACAAAGTAATATAAATCTGTAATAAAAAGTGCAGCAAGCAAACAAGTGGTAAACGTGAGCACAAATGGTATTGCAATGGTGGAAACAAGGCCTAGGCTTCATACTTTCACTAGTGGCAACTCCCAACAACATTAACATAATCGAATCACATGATATTTCCCATAAAACATGCAAAGGGGACACACTCGGAGGTCATTCCTTCGTGGTCAAGAGAGGACGAGAATTATGTAGGGCTACAAAAGCACACCTCAAAGTTCGTAGTTCTCAATCTAAGGATTTCCCAATGTCACCGTGGCCATCCAAAGAGAGTCCCACAATCACCACAACATATCTAAAGGATAGTCAAAGTCAAGCACCAAGAGACTCTCAATCTTTAATCAACACACAAGAGAGGAAATCACTCATGAAAATATTTTTCTAATCCATGTCCAATAGACCGCTGTCACCTTGGTCTCGGGGATTATACTAGATAAAGACAAGTGAGTACATCAATCCAATACATAGAGGAAGGGGAAATATCATGGGATCACCCTAGATTAACATAGCCTATGATCACAACGATGATCACATCATGGGAGAGAGAATTGACCACATAGCTACTGGTAAGAACCTCAGCCACGAGGAGGAACTACTCCCGCATCATGGAGGGAGGAAGCAACGTCGATGGAGATGAATCTGGGGGCACTTCCCCGTCCCGGTAGGGTGCCGGCGTAGGAATTCTGGTGCCCCGAAGCTTGATGGCGATGGCGGCGGAGATCGGAATCGCGTCTGGAAAAAAGGGGTTCGGAATCAGGGTTTCCGCGACACGGTGTAAATATATGCCAAAGGGGGCATCAGAGGGGGTCAGGGGTGCCCAGGCGCCCCCCCGGCGTGGCCAGGGGGGGGGGCGCGTGGGCAGGCCGCCTGGAACCCCTGTGGGTCCCCTTCGGCCCTACTTTGGCCGCATGGAAGCTTCCGGAATGCTGATTTTTTATATATTTTTTCTAGATTTTTTCTGGCAGTTCTCGTAATGTGAAAACCTGAAATACAAAAACAGCCGAAAACAGAAACTGGCACTGGGGTGCACTGAGTTAATAGGTTAGTCCAAATATGATGAAAAGTGTATGGAAGTGTATAAATAACATAGCAATATCACCCAAAAGAGGCATGGAGCAAGCAGAAATTATAGATACGTTTTGGACGTATTACACGCCCGCCGTTGGCGGTGCCTCGACATTAGCCGAGCTCGACGACATCATCACGGTAACTAATTAAGCCTCTCTCGGACGAGGACTTCATCTCCTTGCCTTTGACTGGGCATCCCTCACGCCCTACATGTTTTCGCAGGGCGCCGCCAACGTTCCGTGCACTCTCCTGCACTTCGTGAACAACGAGTTGGTCGATGTCGCCAAGGGCAAAATCGTTCAACCGGGCAACCCCGTGTTCCACGGTACTAGGATGCCACCCAACTTGTATAGGTTCAACTGGTTCGGGTGCTGCCAGGCTGCGACGAGTTGTTACCTCCGATTCGACCCATCGGGGCCGACGAAGATGACGTGATGACCCTCAGCGCCTGCCTGAGCTGGCCCCTGCTTTGGCCGAAGATCCAGATTTGTTTGGGGGCGGGGGACACCACCCCAAAGACAACACCGCCAGTCATGCCGGCGCCAAGTCGGCCCCATGGCAAGACCGCCGCAACGGTGTCGGACATCCCTATGCCACTGGATCCAAACATGCATATGGCACAGGATCCGAACGACGACGACGACAACGACGACGATACATTTGCCAACGTCGATCAGTACTTTGCCGATCATGGGTATGGTGGGAACTTCATGGGGCCTCCTTCTCAAGAACCCAACCCTACAAAATATGTGCGTGATCTAGATGGTACCGCGGAGAAACCAAGTTGCAACAGGCGTCGTCTGCCGTTCAGTTCTCAGGAGACGCCTCCAGCTGCCGACTTCACCGAGCCTCAGATAGGCGAGGTGCGAAATATTATCAGCCCCAACACACTCAAGAAGGCGGTCTGTGAGCAGAACTCGGTCCCATTACAGGAGAAGAAGAAGGCACGGAAAAGAAAGACTAACAAGGGTGCGAGCCAGCCGGCACCGAGTACGATCCGTGCTCAGGACGGGCCACCTTCACCTGAGGATGTAATGAGGAGGGTGCATGTGGCGGGTAGGCCGATGCTATCGAGAAATATGCTCGATGCTGCAACCGGTGCTATGCGGAGTCTGCATGACAATGTTCTTTCTTTGGAGAAGCGGCGTCTGAGAGAGAAGGATGTGGCATACCCGGTTTTCGCGGCCAAGGTGCCAAAGGGCAAGGGTTTTGTGGATCACTCCATCGGGGGTACGATCGTCCTGCGGTTTGATGACATCTACGCTATGTTGAACCTTCATCCGCTGCACTACACCTTCGTTCGGCTATTTTCGCTGAGTATGGAGATGCGGATCATTCGCGACAAGACCCCGGACATCGTGATAGTCGACCCCTTCTACATGCATGCCAAGATCTTGGGCAGCGCTGGGGACCGGCAAGTCGCGAGTTCTTACCTTGAAGGCATCATTCTGGCAAACCGAGATAAGGATAACTTCCTCGTGCCTTACTTTCCCGAGTAAGTCCTCCCCTCAACCGCCCCGTAACATATGAATTCTTAGATTTCGATCGTTTTTCTTTTAACATTCCGTGTTTTCTGCAGTGACACACATTGCACGCTCATCCTCCTAAGCCCCAAATATTCCATGGCCACGTATTTCGACTCGGACCGTCAGTCGAACATAGACTACACAAATGTCAAGAAGGTTCTTGATGATGTTCTCCCCGGCTACGCCAAATCTGGAGGCACCTTCACTAGGCCTATTCGTAAGTACGACAAGCACGTGTCCTCCCACAATACGACGTTCTGCTGCATCAAGCAGCCGCCTGGCGGTCAGAAGGGTGCCTACTACGCCATCCATCACATGCGGGCGATCGTACGGGACCATCATCAACTTCTGCTACTGAGTAAACTCAAAGATTGGGCCGCGAGCGTGTCGGCAATCCAGGACGCGGACATCAGACAAGAATTCTTTCGCATCCAGTCGGAGTTTGCGGAAATCATCCATCAAGATGTCCTTCGTACCTCGGGGCAGTTCTACCTCAGATATCAACCGTCCAACAGTGACATCGACACACTGCTACAAATGCAGGCTGACAACACCCGCGATTTCATGACTCCCACGATAGACGGCGGCTTCATCCACGCCCCGGTCCCTTGAGTCGAGTCGAAAGTAGTGATGTTGTGTCTTGTTCTGAAACATCGATTGGCTCATGTTGTAATTAAACTTTAATGAACTTGTAGTATGTCTCCTTGGTTTCGACAGTCGTTCAACTTAGATGTAATTGATGCTATTAATGTCTTGCTTTTCTCTTCCGATCGTTATGTTGCATACTTATATATTGCTTATGTATTGTCTATGAATTGGTACTAACGTTTCGTTTGGCTCGTGCATAGCGATGCCGTCGTATGTCGTGTACAAGGGTAAGGTTCCCGGAGTCTACGACGACTGGGAGGAGTGTCGGAGACAGGTTCACCGATTCAGCGGTAACAGTTACAAAGGGTACACCACTAGGGCCGAGGCGGAATCTAGATACGCCCGCTATCTAGCGGGAGAGGGGAGGGAGCGTTGGAGGAACCGGATGAAGACGAGTTTCATCGTGATGATGCTCATCGTGATGACCGCAGCTCTCTTCTATGTGATGGTAGTTTAGATGATTGATATCGACTTGTAATGTGAAGACAAACTCACTACTCGCGGTCTCGAGACTTGTAATATAATGTTTTATCTTTGTTCGGTCTTTTGAATTCGGAGACTAATATGATGAATTGTATTCGAAGACCAATATGATGAATTGTATTCAGAGACTAATCTTCTATTGTATTGGATGAATCTGTTGTTGCTGTGTGCTGGTGCTGTCTATATTCTGTCCAATAATACATTTTGTAACCTATGCAAAAAATACAAAATTAAAAAATAAATAAAAAACCTAATATTCATACTAATGGTGCATCACATCATAGTGCGTCATTAGTATACCAAAGGATACTAATGGCGCATCACATCATAGTGCGCCATTAGTATGCCAAAGGATACTAATGGCGCATCAACCAACAGTGCGCCATTAGTATGCCAAAGTTACTAATGGCGCATCAGGCCAGAGTGCGCCATTAGTATGCCAAAGCACCTGGGTATATATGGCCCCCTAGGAGGCATACTAATGGCGCACCGTGGTATATACTAATGGCGCATCTGTGGTGCGCCATTAGTATACCAGATACTAATGGCGCACCACAGATGCGTCATTAGTAAAATATACTAATGGCGTGGCACTAATGGCGCACCACTAATGCGCCATTAATGGCCAAAATAGGTGCGCCATTAGTAGGCCTTTTCCTAGTAGTGCCGTGTTCGCGTCGCACCCCCACACGGTTGGTCCGACATGTCGCTCAAGGGGGAATGCGTGCTGTGCTGCATTTTCACTTACAAGTGGGACCGCAGTTGAGCAAACCGACTATCGGCAAACCCCCACCCTGCCCACCGCGCGACGGCTGAGAAAACAAGAGGTAGTAGTATCGAGTATTCGAGGTGCTGGTTACGTACAGCGAACACGTTAACATATGGCCCACCTCACATTGTGGCCAAATTTCCTGGAATCTGTGCTAGGTTAAAAAGTGTTCTTTGTGAGGATGGGTGGCTGGTCTCAAGTTTAAAACTTGTTGTATTACGTACGTAGACATAGAGATAGTGTAGCATGTGAAGCTAGTACAAATAGTGTACTATTGTTGATTGGCCTCATCCTATAACCTGTTGCAATGCACGTACAATTATGTATGCGGAAAATATTTTTTCCTCTTCGCAGCACCCACTCAGAGAAGCGACTCGAAAGCCATTCATAAATTTAGTAAGTTTATCATAGGCATATCATTTTATTACCTACAATAGGTCATCAACCCACAACGACAATGAGGATACATTATAAATACTAAAGTTTCCATCACACAACAAATAACAAGCAATGAAATGAACTTCAACTCAACCAATCCTCGGCGTTGGAAACACTTGCTTTGAACCACAAGTGATTCTCTGGGAAGGGCCAGCTAGTGTCAATCTCGAGACCAACGCAGGACTAATCATCCAGGCTGAAGCGGCCTACTATATCACGACCAGGGTAGGGAGCCACCGCAATGTCTGACGTATAGATACAATTGCTTCTCATAAATGGTAGTAATGTTGTGTCAACAACAGTTGGATCGCCTTTCACCATCATTTGATAGTTTTGTCCAAGGAAGAGCGAGTTTGCTCCAGGACTATCAATACTGTACCAAGGAGAAGGTGTTGGCGCTAGCACACTAGTATCCATCCTGAATACCATGCAACGGGTGTTGGAATAGGTCCGGAGAGTGCGACCATGGGAGACAACACCTGCTCCCTTAGTAGTAACATCAGCAGTGGGCTGTATACAGACAAGAAGTGGTGATCCATTGGAATTAGTTGCCAGCCGCCAGTGAGCATATGGGCCCTGCTCGTCCTCATGCTCGTGAACATCACCATCATCATCTCCCCCTTGGTTATAAATTTTTTCAAGTATAGGTGGTGGCATGTTCACAGGACCTTGGAAACACAAGAAGAAGGTTAATTAGTAGAGAAGGGAAACTTGCTAACTCGCATGCATGTGGATGAAGCAATTATAATTACGGTGGAAGACAAACGTACCGAAACAATAAGAATCCCATGCAAAAACAGTGCCACGAGTGGTGGCAGCAAACACAAGACTCTCGTATTCAATTGCATCACAGTATGCATCCATGTATAGAAACCGATTTTTGAGCAATATCCATCCAGTCGAACCACGAAGGACGGCAGCAAACTTGTCGAAGATAGCGACAACTTTATAGTTCTTGTAATTCCAAGAGCGGTTGGGAACTCGAGAAATTGCTATCTTCTGTAGACGACAGTCACCATGATCATATTTGAACGTACGTCGATCATTTGTGTGCTCAACCTCAGGGCACTCGGAGATTTTTGGAAGTGGAATCCGCTGACGAGTGTACACATTCACAAGTTCCCACTCGCAATTGTACCCAATATAAACAACCCAATCTTCATTTGCGCCTGCCCAATGCTTGCCTTCAAGCGATGGCATCTTAACATCATACTTATTATTATCAAGCGGCATCAACTTGCACAAGGCGAGGCTTCCCTCATCCCCGCGCTGGTCAGCAGGGTCATGACGAAGAAGATAGGGGAGATCAAACCTCTCCTGGACCCTTGGGTTCCTTGTAATAGTTGAGTTGAGAATGTTCTTGAACGAACCTGCCATGCTAGCCAAGGTGATGACGTCGCACCGATCAATGTGTTCCCCCACCGCGTCATCATCCAGATCGGGGCAAGAATAACGGGGTCGTTTCCGGCTTGTTCCCTTCATGGAGAAGATGATCGAACAATGGAAGAAGGAAGGGTGAAGGCAAATGGAGGAGGGAGGAAGAGCGTGCGATAGCAGTTCCAAATCGAGAGGGAAAGGCAATGAGTCGGTGGACGGTTGCCAGTTTGCCACGGTACACGAAGAGGTGCCTCGGCCTACACGTCCTTTCGGAAATTGTACAAAAGGACTCGCTGTTGTCTCACTGACATGTTGGAACGGGACCACATGTCAACGAAATATGGTGTGTAATTTCTCATGCAAAATCTGATCTGGCCGCGTTGGCCCGAGGTGTTGCATTAGTTATCGCTGAATAATATAAAATATTATGAGTGCAGACGCTCCACCCTGAGGTTTGTAGCCCCTTCTCGGTCGTCCGGAATCTATGTTCTTCCACTCTTTCGTTTAAGACATGAGCTTTGTTCATCCTGTTGCCGGCACGCGGGACATCTATATGCCTCCATTTTACAAAATCATAATATATGCCTCTATGACACGCGGGACATCTAGCATCAAGGTGACGCATCATGCTAGAAAATGGAGATATGCACTGCATAAGTGAGTCGTGCACTTCGATGGCACATAGTACTACACAATATTTTTTCTCCTCGATGGCACGTGAATAGTGCATGTACTCAATGACAAAGAACGGGATGGTAGCCATGGTCATGGTCAGCCCTTTTTGAAGAGAGTACTAATAAATACGTAACATTAATGTGTCTTGTCAACTCGCAGAACGACGAGAAGCTTGCTTACTACGCCTTCTCCCTCGCCAACGGGTGCGCGGTGGCTCGTAGCACGAGGAGAAACTTTTGCTTACAAGTGTTGGACGTGCAGCAGTTCATTTGGTGTCAGATTGCCAGAAGTAGTACCATCATTATTGTTCGACTTCCAGAAGAGGAGAAGAGCCAAGCGCAAGGTCACCTACTAACCTACAGTACTACTATAGCCAAAGTTGGTCCACCTGTTCAGAGCATGGTTAATTAATATAGGTGGCTCTTGCAGCGGCAAATCATTTAGAGCAAGTACTCTCTTCGTACTATCAAAGGAAGTGAAACAAAAGTTGGAGTGGATGCTAGATTGCCAATTAAAACATGATTACGTAGGAAAAAAAAATCATATAGCATTCTATCCTATGAATCAAACGACCAATGTAGGAAAATTACGAGGGGGGTCTCTCCAACAGTGTTCCTCGGCTCGCACCTAGCATTACGGTGGTCGAACTTGGTACACGGGACCACATGTCAACGAAACATGGTGTGTAATTTATCGTGCAAAATGCAATCTAGCCGCGTTGGCCCGAGGTGCCGCATTAGTTATCGACCTTTATTTTTTTAATGGCGTGTCGTTCAGTTTTGAAGCACGACTAACTGGTACTGTTTGCAGAGAAAATATATAAACTACTCTACCACTACTCCACCTATAGTACTAGTAGTACAAAAAAGATATATAAGCTGGAGCTTCAGAGCTTTCTTGCTAAGGGCTGCCCACTTGCTTCTCACACTATCACCCTGTCTCCAGATCTAAAAAATACGGCCTCTCTCTCCCTCCTCACCGGTGGTCATAGATCCGGCCGGGAATAAAAGGACGTGCAGCGTTGACGCACTCGTCGTCGGCGAGCGAGGTCACACACTGACAACAAGGCCGTCCTCTCAGACCTAGCACCCGCGCGAGATGGCCTCCGTCCCCAAGCTCGCTGCCGTAGTGCGTGCGGAGGACGACGACCACGAGCAAAGCCACTTCCCACCGACCCTCAGGTATACTACCTCTTTTCGAACCATACCCTTGTTCTATTGCCCCATCTGCCATGTTGCTGCATATGGATCTTTTTCCACTCCATCATACGAAAACCATAATTTGCAGTATTAAAGAAAACCCTACATCATGCAGACTAATCCATGTCTGGGTTGAATAAGGAAAGGAAGGGAGACTGTACTGTCCAAGAGAATAGGCATCGAACCCGCATCTAGGTTGAAAAGGGGAAAATCAGTAGCTAAGGAACGAGTCTCGTTTCTCTTGGTTGAAAAAGGGTAGAAAGGCATGACAACGCAATAGATAATGACCAGGTCGATCGGTTTGTTGTCCTCACATAGGAAAAAGGTGGCTGAACATAACAAAAATGGGACGTAATCCACATATGATGCCTGGATATTTGTTGCTCTGGGCAACCATACCTCCCTCACCACTCTATGCGTCCATGGAGGTACATCATACTGGTGCGCCCATTGTCCGAATGGGTATCCCATGCTATTATTGCCACTTTTTACTGTTAGTATAACGCCAACAATAAAGTCAACCAATGCTACTGCTAAAGTGATGCCACATTTAACTAATGCCGCACTCAATCTAATGCCACCGATAAAATTTAAGCAATGCCATTTAATGTCTCTGGATTATTTCAGGGTTAGCTGTTGATTGTGGATGTATTAAAGATTTTTCAGCTAAGGCATTCTAATGTTGTTGCACATCCAGTATACCAATGATGAAACTTGTTACTACCTTCAGATTTTTGCACTCTTAATGCTTATAGATTACATACCTCACTTTCATGAGATAAGTCAATTTTTTTGTACAATGTCACCAAAATGCCAAGGCGTTGATGTCATTTTATTTTGGTTAAACTGCACAAAAAATTATGAAGACAAGAGGAAAGGTCAAGAGTGGGCACCTCCTTATCCGGTTGTTCTCTTTGATTCTGTTGGTCAAGTTTTATGTTTAATCGACTATCAGGATTGGGATAGCAATTTTCAGGTCCTCTGGCGTTCGAAATGATATATACCTTCAAGGTACATGGTTTCCAAAAAAATTATACTATCATTAGTTCATAATGCTAGTTACCTTCAGACTTTTGTATTTGGTTTACTGTTGTTGCCAGCTAGTATATCAATGTTGAAACTTGTTACCCTTACATTTTGTATTGTTAATGCTTATAGAAATCTTCAAGTGCTAGCTTATGGAGATCAGTTCAGTAAAACCATTATACTCTACCCTGTAATAAAAGAATTACTCCACTGTTCCACTAGCCAGTGGATTAGTGTATATATGTACTATTTGAATGGTGTTGCATTAACGTATCGACATATATAAGGTGTGGCAAGCTTTCCAAAAACAACAAGTTTCAACATTGGTATACTAGCTGTGCAACAAGTTTCAGCATTGGTACATAGGGTGTAGAGTTCACTCAAATACTGCCAGTAAAGCTAGCCACACCTTTGTTAAGATTGGGATAGCAATTTTTCATGTTCACCCGAGTTCAAAATGATATTTACCTTGAAGGTACATGGTTTGCATTTTTTTAATACTGTCAATAGTTAATAATGCTAGTTACCTTCAGACTTTTGTATTTGGTTTAATGCTCTTGCACAGCTAGTATACCAATGCGGAAACTTGTTACATTTACATTTTGTATTGTTAATTCTTATAGAAATCTTCCAGTGCTAGAGCTTATGGAAATCTTCCAGTGCTAGAGTTTATAGAAACATTTTCCCATTAAGAAATTGGAATGCTTATATTCGTGAGTCTATGCTTCAACTAGTGCCACTTTTATAGTAATCACACTTTCAATATCTATGCAAACAAGGATGCTCGATTTTAGTGGAACTGTCCAACTGGTTCAACATTAAGGGCATGTTTTCTTCCAAACCTTTATATCCAATTGGTGGCACTATGAGCTATTCATTAAGAAGGTACGTGGTTTGCTACTATCTTGCTACTCTTTTGGTACTGTCATTAGATAGTAATACTAGTGGTTTGCATGTGAATTTATTTGTATGGTGGACCTACATTGGAGGTGCAGGACATGATTCAATGATTGGATGCTCAATTTCGGTTGTATCGATTTCACCTCTTCCATCACTGCGAACATGGATATCATTGGTCTGATGAAGAATAGGCGCTATATTTCTGCTATGAACAAGCAAATCAATTCAGTATGAAATTTTCTAGGGCAAAACATGACTGTATCAAATTGTCCAATGCAAAACATGACAGATGCTAAGCGGAAGAGACATGTTTAAACCGAAAATACAAGGTGGGGTATATGTTTACTAGCTGCTTGATATTTGTGCAGACAGAGATGTCTACCCATTGTTATTTGGCAAACACACAAAGTGACCGCAATTTTGGTTGAACTTCACAAGAGAATAGTATAGTCACCGCATGCAGTGCCATTTGAAAATAGACACAGAAAGATTGGATAGTCACTTCATGGACTGCAGAAAAGTAGTACTGTACTATTTACTGGCCAACACTAGGTGCTTCATTGCTTTGGTCTGATTATACAATGGGCATCATTTTGCCTAAGTTAAAGTTTGTATTCCAAAAATAGTCTCGCCGTGTCATCGAGAGAAGACCAAATCATATTGCAGTGGATGTTCCTCCATCATGTGTGGTTCATTCTGATGGTTCTAGCTATTAGTGAAACCACTTACGTTTGCAAGAGGAATTGTAGACTTCACAAACAAATTTGTCTTTCAGTCTGTACTGAATGTTGGCCAAGAGAAGCATCCATGTTAGTAGGAAGAACATATGTTTTTTCTAGATCTTTGCTTTTGGAGCTACATATTTGTATATGATCTGTGAATCATTCAGATGCATTAACATGTTGATCTTATGTATGGGAATCGTACTAGTTGGTTTTAGTTGTGGCCGATGTTTGCTTTTGGAGCTACATATTTGTATATGATATGTGAATCATTGAGATGCATTAACAGTTCCTTATATCTATTTTCTCAGTGTTTACAAGTTACTGATCGATCACTAGCTAGCCTACTAATGCGCTCCTGGCAGTTTTAGTTGCGACGCAATATCCGAAGTGGAAGTTTTTTGAATAAAAATGCCTACCTCTGAAGAAACTGACAAGCTGCTATGAAGAAAATGCCTGCGAATCTGAAGAAACTGCTAGCAAAAACGTTCGCAAATGCCTTATCTCCCAGTGAATGTTCATCAGTTAATGCGATCGTACACATACACTATCCGACCTACTTGATCCTACACAGATAAATAGCGGATCACACACGTACTACCTTCTTTCCGGTTTGCAGGGCTCAATTCTAAAAATGACCTACACGATCCTACACAAATAAATAGCAGATCACACATGTACTACCTCCTTTTCGGTTTGCAGGGCTTAATTCAAAAATCTCACCAACCAAGGTAGATGATGAGTGGTGGAATGATTTTTAACAAGGAGGGAGTACCTCATCTGGATGATTCGAGTTCACAAATGCCTTATCTCCCAGCTAAAGTTCATCAACTAATGCCCTCGGCTGCGACTCATTGCATGTTGCTCCGCGTACTGGCTGCGAGCGATTTTGAGTGCCTGCATGCAGCCGACCGTAATTAAGGCAACTAACTGATGCAAAAAAGATGCGCTTTAATTGTTGCAGGCCTTTTAAATCCGTGGAATCATTATTGATAAGGAGGGAGATGATTCGAGTGCACTCATTTGACCATCATGCCGGTGTGCGATCCAACACGGACGGGACGTACGACACAGTCAGAATTTCAGTTTCTCTAGTTTTCCATGCCTGCTTAATTATGCATTGAATTTCGATGACCGTCGCGCTACCTTCCGCCTATAAGTACTGTTTCCCGGCCTTCTATGGTGGCACCGTGACCCAACTCGCCCTATCCTCATAAGCCCCCACTGGCCCGACGTCGCGCGCCACTTATCCTCGCTCTCGCCACGTTCGCCATGCCCCTGCCCATCCGCGATAGGCGAGGCCGGAGGCGGTCACCGCCGGAACTAGTGTTCGGTTTTTCACCGGAAGGCAGATAGAGGGAGGAGGAATTCTATCGGTCTTTAGATGGCAATGCAGAGATCGAGGACTTGTTGGAGCACGGCCGCCTAGCGGAGGAGCACGAGTGGTTGGAGCACGACCGTTTGGCGGAGGAGCAGCGTATCACCGATTTGCGCCGCCAGTGGGACATGGAGCAGCAGCGCACCGACGCTCTGAGTCGCGAGCAGAGTGCCTGCAACTGGGCCGACTACGTGGAGGCCGGCGCTCGGCAAATAGCCCTGGAGGCTGTCGGGCACGCACGCGTTCGCGATGCCGATTTTTACTACCAGCTCGTCAAGTGGGTTTCCCGCTTAGCAGCCGAAGCTTCGGTGGACCACGCCAGCATGGAAAGGGCCAACGCGCGAGCAACGCGCGAGCAACGCGCGAGCAACGCGCCCTATCGCACCTCTGGCAAGTCCGAGGCGAGGCGGAGGACGCCGGTGTCGACGTTTAGCGTGTACCGCAGATGGCGGCCGGCATCGTCTAGTTAGCTAAGAGTAAGTTAGTACTTGTACGCTAATAGAGTATTAGTGGGAGTAAATAGTTAACTTGGCTATGATGGTTGTCAACGTGGAAGTTCAGTACTCTATATGTGGATCAGTCCTGTTACTTTTCTCTGAATGTTGAACTTTCCGTTTGAACGTATGGAATGGGATGTTATTTTTTTTAAATGAGTTGTATTTGTCCTCCACGGGTTTAGAGGCTGACTTGTGGGCCTACCAAGTTGACTCGTACACAATCAGGAGATGATTATACATGGAGAGGATGACAGCAGGGACCCGCCAAGGTCATGGCAGTACGCAAGCAAGTGCCTCCTTATTTCAAGCCAATAAAAAAATGGCTCCTCCTAATGGATTTCTGACATCTGGGTCCCATGCCATTGTCAACGTAGTCAATAAACGAGAGAATTGCAAAACGAGCGGCTAACACCAGGGACCTAGCAGCTTGCCCAGTTATTTTTGTTTTGGGTTAATTTGATAAATGCCACTCCAAATCTGGTGTTTCCGAGAAATGCCACTGCAATTTCCAAACTTTGAAAAATGCCATTTCATGCCATTTCCAGTGGCATTTTTCGAAGTATGGAGTGGCGTTTTTCAAAGTTTGCAAACTGCAGTGGCGTTTTCCAAAGTTTGCAAAAATTACAGTGTCATTTTACAAACTTTGGAAATTTCAGTGGCATTTTTATGAATCACCATAATTGGAGTGGCATTTATCTAATTTGTCTTTGAGACGGAAGCAGGGTGTCAACTGGGTTGTGCGGGGCAATCTGGCCTGTCTAGACAACCTTCTCATTTATGTTTACCACAGACCAGCCCAGTAGTTTTTTTTTCTTTCTGAAAATGGCTAGCCCAGTTTTTTTTTGTGATTTGCCAAGTAAGTCGCTTTGTCAGGCCTATTGAGCTGCAAATCTTTCAAGACGAGGAAAGCTTCATTCGGCTGGACGAGAAAATGGCCTATCAGTAATGAGAAATGGGCTGTACATTTTTAAAACACATCAAACCGACAATTAGTTTCAAATTTCTTTTTTTCATTTCGAGATTTTAAATTGCATTAATTTTTATGCGTGGACAATTTGTTGGATATTACATTGATATACATTTATTTTTAAAACCAGTTTGAATGTGACTCGAAATTTCGGGATTAAAAACAGTTCGGACCGCACCGAAATATGCAAAATTTCGTATAATTTTTTAACCATGGCCACAATATGGGCTGTAATGCTAACAAAAAGAATATGGGCTCCAAAGAAAACCTTAAGAGGAAATGGGCTGTAAATTATTAGAAATAATGGCAGATGGGATGTATGATGTTTTCCATAGATTTGAGGCTTTCCTAAAGAAAAAGGTTGACGCACAAGCAGTGACTGTCGTGCTTCTTCAATCTCTGCTCTTCCTGCTCCAGCCGCTCAAACAAGTCTGGCGGGACTGCCTGCTCTCTCCTCCCCGTGGCCGGCTATGCTGTCGCGCAGGCCTCGCCGCCCCACCGTACTCCCATCGCTGGCCTAGCCATCCCTCTACTCACCCACACCTGCTGTTTTCACCGAGGACGGCAGACGAACCAGTAAACCCTCGTACTCCTCCACGTGGGAAACAACTGCCGAGTCTTCCCTGGCTCCGTGTCATTCCCTTCCTAGGCCTCGCCATCGTCCACCGCCCTGGTGCTCTCGGCGCGGCCTGGTCAACATGGTCAATGAACGACATCCATCGGAAGTGGACTGTATGTGGAGAGGCTGACAGCTGGGTCCATGTCTGCACGCAAGGAAATGCCTCCTTATTACGTGCAAAATAATGATTCCTCCACCTGACAGCTAGGACCCATGGGAAGGGCTTCTGTATTTCGCGAAAAAAACGTCCCCCCCCCCCCCGCTGACAGGTCAGACCGGCCAGCTATATCTTTGCATGCAAGGAAGTGCCTCCTTATGACGCACAAAAAATGAATACCCCCTGCTAGCTGGGACCCACCATAGTGGGTGGCTGACTTGTGGGCCTACTAAGTTGACGGGGACAGAGGGTTTTGTCAAGTTAGTTAATATGAATGATTCTAGCTCCAGTGACCGTACGATGTCCATCCAATGGCCAGTGCTTCTTCAACCTCTGGTCTTCTTGCTCCAGCCGCCCAAAGCAGCGCCGGTCGTGCCGCCTGCTCCTGCCTCACGTGGCCGGCTGTGCTGCCCCGGAGGCCTCACCGCCCCCATACTACTCCCACCGCCGGCCAGGCCATCCCTCCACAAACCCACACCCCCTGTTATTTTGTGGTGACGGCAGCCTCACACCGCAGCCGAACGAATGAACCCTCGTACTCCTCTCCGCGTGGGCATCCACTGCCACGTCTTCCCCGACACCATGTCGTCCCCTTCCTAGACCTTGCCGTCGTCCACCGCATTGGTGCTCTCGGCGTGGCGTGGTCAATGTGGTCAACGACTGACTTCCATCGGAAGAGTACTGTACGTGGAGAGGCTAACAGATGGGTCCACGGCCGCAGCTAGGTCCACGGCCACAGCCCAGTTTTTTGTGATTTGCCAAGTAAGTCGCTTTGTCAGGCCTGTTGGGCTGCAAATCTTTCAAGACGAGGAGAGATTCATTCGGCTGGCCGAGAAAATGGCCTATCAGTAATGAGAAATGGGCTGTACATTTTTAAAACACATCAAACCGGCAATTAGTTTCAAATTTATTTTTTTCATTTCGAGATTTTAAATTGCATCGATTTTTATGCGTGGACAATTTGTTGGATTTTATATTGATATACATTTATTTTTAAAATCAGTTTGAATGTGACTCAAAATTTCGGGATTAAAAATAGTTCGGACCGCACCGAAATATGCAAAATTTTGTATAATGTTTTAACCGTGGCCAGAATATGGGCCGTAATGTTAACAAAAAGAATATGGGCTCCAAAAAAACCTTAAGAATTAGCAAATGGGCTGTAAATTATTATTAATAATGACAGATGGGCTGTATGATGTTTTCCACAGATTTGAGGCCTTCCTAAAAAAAGGTTGACGCACAAGCAGTGACTGTTGGATGTCCATCCAACGGCCGTCGTGCTTCTTCAATCTCTGCTCTTCCTGCTCTAGCCGCTCAAACAAGCCCGGCGGGACTGCCTGCTCTCTCCTTCCCGTGGCCGGCTGTGGTGTCGCACAGGCCTCACCGCCCCATCGTACTCCCATCGCTGGCCTAGCCATCCCTCTACTCACCCACACCTGTTGTTTTCTCTGAGGACGACAGACGAACCAGTAAACCCTCGTACTCCTCCACGTGGGAAACAACTGCCGAGTCTTCCCTGGCTCCGTGTCGTTCCCTTCCTAGGCCTCGCCATCGTCCATTGTCCTGGTGCTCTCGGTGCTGCCTGATCAACATGGTCAATGAATGACATCCATCGGAAGTGGACTGTACGTGGAGAGGCTGACAGCTGGGTCCATGGCCGCACGCAAGGAAATGCCTCCTTATTACGCGCAAAATAATGATTCCTCCACCTGACAGCTAGGACCCACGAGAAGGGCTTCTGTATTTCCCGAAAAAAC
>LR738715.1:520685483-520695606 GCA_902687465.1 Secale cereale | reverse complement strand
AGGTCAGACCCGCCAACTATATCTTCGCACGCAAGGAAGTGCCTCCTTATGACGCACAAAAAATGAATACCCCCTGCTAGCTGGGACCCACCATAGTGGGTGGCTGACTTGTGGGCCTACTAAGTCGACGGGGACAGAGGGCTCTGTCAAGTTAGTTAATATGAATGATTCTAGCTCCAGTGACCGTACGATGTCCATCCAACGACCAGTGCTTCTTCAACCTCTGGTCTTCTTGTTCCAGCCGCCCAAAGCAGCGCCGGTCGTGCCGCCTGCTCCAGCCTCCCGTGGTCGGTTGTGCTGCCGTGGAGGCCTCACCGCCCACATACTACTCCCACCGCCGGCCAGGCCATCCCTCCACAAACCCACACCCCCTGTTATTTTGTGGTGATGGCAGCCTCACACCGCAGCCGAACCAGTGAAACCTCGTACTCCTCTCCGCGTGGGCATCCACTGCCACGTCTTCCCCGGCTCCATGTTGTACCCTTCCTAGACCTTGCCGTCGTCCACCGCATTGGTGCTCTCGGCGTGGCGTGGTCAATGTGGTCAACGACTGAGTTCCATCGGAAGAGTACTGTACGTGGAGAGGCTAACAGCTGGGTCCACGGCCGCAGCTAGGTCCATGGCCATAGCCCAGTTTTTTGTGATTTGCCAAGTAAGTTGCTTTGTCAGGCCTGTTGCGCTGCAAATCTTTCAAGACGAGGAGAGATTCATTTGGCTGGCCGAGAAAATAGCCTATCAGTAATGAGAAATGGGATGTACATTTTTTAAACACATCAAACCGGCAATTAGTTTCAAATTTCTTTTTTTCATTTTGAGATTTTAAATTGCATTGATTTTTATGCGTGGACAATTTGTTGGATTTTATATTGATATACATTTATTTTTAAAATCAGTTTGAATTTCAGGATTAAAAATAGTTCGGACCGCACCGAAATATGCAAAATTTCATATAATTTTTTAACCGTGGCCACAATATGGGCCGTAATGCTAACAAAAAGAAAATGGGCTCCAAAAAGAACCTTAAGAATTAGAAAATGGGCTGTAAATTATTATTAATAATGGCAGATGGGTTGTATGATGTTTTCCATAGATTTGAGGCTTTCCTAAAAAAAGGTTGACGCACAAGCAGTGACTGTTGGATGTCCATCCAACGGCTGTCGTGCTTCTTCAATCTCTGCTCTTCCTGCTCCAGCCGCTCAAACAAGCACCGGCAGGACTGCCTGCTCTTTCCTCCCCGCGGCCGGCTGTGCTGCCGCGCAGGCTTCACTGCCCCACCGTACTCCCATCGCTGGCCTAGCCATCCCTCTACTCACCCACACCCGGTGTTATTCTCCGGCGATGGCAGACGAACCAGTGAGCCCTCGTACAGTCGTTCTCTTCTCCGCGTGGGAAACAACGGTCGAGTCTTCCCTGGCTCCGTGTTGCTCCCTTCCTAGGCCTCATCGTCGTCCACCGCCCTGGTGCTCTCGGCACGGTCTAGTCAACGTGGTCAATGACCGACATGCATCTGAAGTGAACTGTACGTGGAGAGGCCGACAGCTGGGTCCATGGCCGCACGCAAGGAAATGCTTCGTTATTACGTGCAAAATAATGATTCCTACACTTGACATCTGGGACCCACCGAAAGGGCCTCTGTATTTCGCGAAAAAATGTTCCCTCCGCTGACAGCTCAGACCCACCGGCTATATCTTCGCACGCAAGGAAGTGCCTCCTTATTACGCACAAAACATGAATACTCCCCCTGTTAGCTGGGACCCAGTATAGTGGCAGGCTGACTTGTGGGCCAACTAAGTTGACGAGGACGGAGGGCTTTGTCAATTTAGTCAATATGCACGATTCTAGCTCTAGTGATCGTGCGATGTCCATCCAAAGGTATTAGTGCTTCTTCAACCTCTGGTCTTCTTGCTCCAGTCACCCAAACCAGCTAGCAAACTAGCGCCGGTCGTGCCTCGTGCTCCTGCCACCCGTGGCCGGCTGTGCTGCCTCGGAGGCCTCACCGCCCCCTACTACTCCCACCGCTGGCCAGGCCATCCCTCCACTCACCCACACCCCCTGTTATTCTGCGGCGACAGCAGCCTCACACCACAGCCGAACCAGCGAACCCTCGTATTCCTCTCCGCACGGGCTTCCACTGCCGCGTCTTCCTCGGCTCCGCGTCGTCCCCTTCCTAGGCCTCGCCGTCGTCCACCGCCCTGGTGCTCTCGGCGCGGTGTGGTCAACATGGTCAAGGAACGACTTTGCATCGGACGTGGACTGTACGTGGAGAGGCTGATAGCTGGGTCCACGGCCGCAGCAAGGAAGTGCCTCCTTATTACGCGCAAAATAATTATTCCTCCACCTGACATCGGGGACCCACCGGACGGCCACCATATTTCTCGAAAAAACGTTTCCCCCTGACTTCTGGGACCCACCAGCTACATCTTCGCACGCAAGAAAGTGCGTCCGGGCAAATACACGATTCACCCCCCTAACTGCTGGGACCCACCAGCTACATCTTCACACGCAAGGAAGTGCCTGACAGTCGGGACCCACCTGGTCGAAGCGTATGTAGCGTTGTCATTCTGGTCGCGAATGTGTACGTACATACTGGTCGATGTAGAGCCGTGCACGTGTCTTAGTAGAGGCGCACACGTAGCATGTACAGGTACGTATAGCGGTCAGGGTGCAAGAAAGTAAATATGGCCACATACGTACATACGGGCGGGGTCTCGAACGCCTACTCGCGCATACGTACGGCCAGGGCTCGTGTACATGGCTGGGTCGGAACAGAAAAACAACATCATCGTGGTGTTCATGGGGAGCCAACTGGCTGGGTCGGAACGGAATGCGTCGTCGTGTTCATCGGGAGGGCTTGGACGGAACAGCCGATGTAAACAAGGCCTGGCATGCCGCAGAATGGAGGAAACGACCTTGTGTTCGACCGGATATGGTTGAAACGGGATCCTGTTCATCGGGAGGGGTCTGGCGTACCGCCAAATGGAGGAAACGGACCTCCTACGGTAGAAATGGGGGTCCTGTTGATCGGGAGGGGTATGGCGTACCGCAAAACGGAGGAAACAGACTTGTGTTGGAGTGCTACAGTCGAAACGGGGGTCCTGTTGATCGGAAAGGGTGTGGCGTACCGCAAAATAGAGGAAACAGACTTGTGTTGGAGCGCTACAGTCGAAACGGGGGTCATGTTCATCGGGAGGGGTGTGGCGTACCGCAAAACGGAGGAAACTGACTTGTGTTGGAGCGCTACAGTTGAAACGGAGGTCGGTTCATCGGGAGGGATGTGGCGTACCGCAAAACGGGACTCCACGGGATACTGTTCATCACCACCGTCGACCCCCTCCAGCCTCCACATGCTACTGTTTATCCACCGTCGACCTCCTCCAGCCTCCACCTGCGACTTTTCAGCCTCCACCGCGCGCTACTCCACCGGCTACTGTTCAACCAGCCCTCTCCACGGGCTCATGTTCAACCACCCCTCCACGGGCTACTGTTCATCCAGCCCTCCACCGTCTACTGTTCATGCAGCCCTCCACGGGGTGGTCCTGTTCATGCAGCCCTCCACGGGGTCCTGTTTATGCAGCCGCAACCGGCTCGATCGAACGGGGTCCTGTTCATGCAGAGGCAAGACCACAGGGTCCTATTCAGCCACCCCCACCGGGAACAATTCATCCAACCCCCCCAGCAACGCTCACTGTTCATGCAGAGGCAGCATCGATCGGCTTCAGTTAGCAGCAGTAGCGAAGGAATCGCTCGATCGGGTTCAGTTAAAAGCCATCGATCGATCGCTCGGGTTCAGTAACGCGTAGCCTGCAGTGCAATCGCTCGGGTTCAGTTAGAGCCCAACGCCTCGCTCGGGTTCTGTTAGATCCCAACGCCTCGCACCCACGCGGGTGTGTGTACGAGAGAAACGTGCATCGCTCGGCCCCGACAACCCACTGTAACTGGGAACACCCCGATATTTTCCTCACCCTCTCTTCTACCACGATTTTTTTTGTCATGGACGGCCCAAAGAATGTCATGCAGCCGCGTCTCCGGCCCGCCCAGGACGAAAAGCCCATTTTCTGTCATGATTTTTTGTCATAGAAGTAGGACCCCACCACATCTATGACGATACCGTGTTTTGTCACAATTATTGTCATAGAAGTGTCATAAGTATGACAGAAAGAAGTTTCGTTCGGCCCAAAATGTCACAGATGTGTCTTTTTTTGTATTGCCAATGGCTCCGGCGAGATGGGGTGGCATAGGTGGCTACTAGGCTGTGTAGAAGGCCTCATGATAGAGGCAAAGGTGTCAGTGATGTCCTCATCACCTCAGGCTGAGACGAGAGAATAGAGAGAGAGAGTGGCCCGGTAGGGTTTCCGGATATCGAAAATGCATGACGTTAGTACCGACAATGGTACCGCTCTATGTTTAATGGTAGGCTATCAAACGGACTCTGAATGCGACGAAATTTGGCAGGCGGCCTGTCTACACTATAATAAGACCACATACCAAGTTTCAACCCATTCCGAGAAAATTTTTCGCCACTTATAAAATAAATATTCGGAGGTGCCGCGGGCACGTGCGAGTGTGTCTAGACTCAGAAAGGACAACAGAGAGAACGGGGAGACAGACAACTACGGACGGATGCAAGTTTTGAAAACCATGCAGATGAAATGCACATGATGACATGGCAAAGTGCAACACACAAGCAGATGACATGGCAACGACAGCGAATAACTGGAAGACACGTGGCGCATCGGTCTCGGGGCGTCATAGATAGGCCCTTATGTTTTGGAGTTTGTTGATATAAACAATATGGGACTTATGTGTTTGCTAGTGCACACAGAGTAACAAGTCCCTGATGTATCAAGGAGTTTGATGAATACGACGAATATAATTTCCCTGCGATGCAGCAAAGGTTATCACCGAAGATGATGTTAAAAAAGAGTGACCCCTAAAAAATTGTTGAAGTGAAGCAATTGGATCGGTGTTTGTCCAAAGAAAATAACTGCATTCGAGGAGAATGAAGATGAAGTGAAGACGTAGCATTTATTTCAATTTTCTTCTTCTTCTTTGAGTCATAGGACCATCGTACTATTAAGAGGGGTGTAGCATTTCGAAACTTTGTTTCTCTGATGCTAAACCCAAATCCTATGAAAGTTGCGAGATAAATCTCTGTGTGTTCCGAGGAAATACTTTCTAGCAAGAGACTATGATCTTCTTCGATGCGAGAGATTTGTCTCAGACCGAGGAGTTAGCATTACTTGTTCCTCAAGTAATGTTACTGTTGCTCCAAAATCCGACCGTTGTGAACGTGTCAGTTGGCCATTGGCTGGACCGCGTGTCCAAAATGGTCATTTCCCTTCTGGGAAGGTTGCGGCTATAAATACCACCCCGCGCCAGCTTTGTCCGATGGCTGCTCCGTTTTGATTCTGAGAAGATTGTTGAGCAACCCAATCTTTGAGCGGTTTGAGTTTAAAATCCACTGAGAGAAAAAACCCTAGAGCCGAAGAATTAGATAGTGGTACAGCATCACTGGAATCTAAATTTAGTATGCTCCACCTATTACTCTTGATTGTTGCAAACTCTCTAGACGGTTAGTTATCAATTTCTTCAAAGACCAAGAGTGATTGTGGTTCTCGAAGAAGAAGTCTGTAAAGGTTCAGAGATAGCTTTCAAGTATCTACCACGAGTGATTGGCATTAGTTAACGAATCAATTGTCGGGGAGAATAGGGTGAAGAGAGTTTATCTTCCATGTTAAGTCACAGCCCCTCCAACCAGACGTAGGCCTTGTGCAGAAGGACAAACTAGTCGAACAAATACCTTGTCTCCATCGAGCACCACTGGTCATCTCTATCACCCATGTTTATATTCAATGCATCTTGCTGGTATGAATATCTTTGATGTTTAACTTAGTTTTCATTCGGTACTTAGTTTTAGTTCACTGTTGTCAATTTCTCATTCATTCCACTGCTGGGCTCTGAGAGCTTTAAGTCTTTCCGAATAAATTTTAAAACTCCTGTTCACCCTCCCCCTCTGGTAGACATACTTCGTTCCTACAATTGGTATCAGAGCAAGGTACTCCTTGACTCTACTCTTTTTAGTTTAACGACTTTGGAGTTTAAGAATGTCTTCAGTGAACTACAAATCGCATCTCAAGATTCCCATCTTCGATGGAACGGACTATCCCTTCTGGGGAGAAGATGAAGATCCGTCTCCGAGCTATAGACGATGACATATGGAATGTGGTCAAAGTGGGATTCACCGTGGCTGTACCTCAAGCGCCCCTCTGACGAAGAGAAGAAACTCATTCAAATGGATGCTCTGGCCAAAGATGAAATTGGTGGCCATCTCTCTCGTGCGCAATTTCTTCGCTATCGCCAGTGTGAAACTGCAAAGGAATTGTGGGATGTCCTCGAGAAGATAAATGAAGGAGTTTCAACCCAAAAGGAAGCTAGGATTGATACTCTTCAAGCAAAGTTCAATCGATTCGCATCGGAAATGAAAGATGTCAGCAAACGTTAAATTATCTGACTGATAGCACATGAGCTTCAAGGTCTCAGCGCCAAAGACATCGCTGACCATGAAGTTGTGAAGAAACTGCTCTGATCTCTTGATAGTTCATTCGACACTCTTGTCTTGATGATTCACGAACGTCCTGATTTCAAATCCCTAAACTCTGTTGATATCATGGAGAGACTGAACACTGAGGAGGAAAAATAAGAAGAGAAGAGATATCTGTATGGCTCAAGTCTTCGCAAAAATCATGCTATCAGTGTTGTGGCTAATTCTTCCTTCGATGGAAATGCCGAAGAAGACTCAGATGATCCAGAAAGGCTCATCAAAGATCTCGCTCTAATCACGAGAAGATTTCAACGCTTTCACAAGAAGAGACAGTTTTAGAAGAAAGGTTCAAGCAACTCGGGTGGTTCAAAATCGTCGTTAAAACCTACGGGAGAATACACCCGCTTCAAGTGCAAAAATCCTGGACACTTCATTTCGGACTACCCTCTCTGGGAAGCTGACATCCGTGCTAGTGGAAGATATGATTCTGGCAATCATTGAGGCAAAAGCAAGAGCAAGAACCACGACTCCGATGAAGAGAAGAAGACAAAGAAGTTCTTCAAGAAGAAGGGCATCTCCACATCAAAATCCTCATCAAGGAATTCTTCCAAGTCCCCCTACAACCATAAGAATGTCTCTCACAAGGCCAAGGCGTACATCGGCAAAGAGATGGTTTCTGATGAAAAAGAATCATCATCCTCCGAAGAAGATGATGAGTCCGATGAGGACTTCGACTCTGGCATGGCTGGCATAGCTTATGCTTCCACTCCAGACTCAAACTTCTTTGACAAGCACTCCAGTGGGGATGAATCCCCTGCCTACTACTTCATGGACAAAGCCTCAAAGGAAAAGGTATCCTCCAAGAATCACAAAACTCACTCCAATGATCAATATTCTTCTGATGAAGACGACCATACTAAGTTGATAAAAATGCTAATATTCAACAAAAATCTCTTGAGAAAATTTAGAAAACCCTCAGGAAATCTGAAGGGTTGTTGGTTGAGGAGATGGAGAAAAATCAATCATTGACCGAAGAGTATTATGCTCTTAAGTCATGAATGGAAGAACTGTCAAACCATCATGATTTTCTCTCGGCCGACCATGAAAGGTTGGCCTATGATTACCTGAAAAGGAAATAGGAAGTCGAGTCGCTGAGAGAAGCTCATGAGGATTTGATTAGAGAAAATTCTCTTCTCACCCAACAATGTAAAAAGAAACCTGAAGTGTTTATGCCACCATGTTTAAATTGCCTTGGATGATCAAATGCAGAATCGAATACTGAATCATCTATGAATGCTTACCCCTCAGTCGAGGAAAATGGTTTTGTTTCTAATGAAAATGCTAGTTGAAAGATCTTCTTCAAACAAGAATGTTCAGATCTCTCAAAGGAAATCAAACTCTTTGTGATGTGTTGAAGAAATCCATTCTTCACAAAAATCCCAGGAAATAAGGCATCAGTTTCGAAAGGAAACTAAATGAAAATGGCACCTATTGGAAACCTCATCAATATCCTCAAACTGTGTGGGTTCCTGCAAATAGCAAAATGCTTGACCAAGCATTACTCTCGGGATATGACTCTCCCATTCTTGAATATCCCGATGATGATTCTCTAGACAACTATAAGTTGTTCAAAGATCAACATGGTGAGACTGTTGCTTGCTATATTGGGCCAAATAGCAGAAATGGCCCTCCAAAAAAAGGCATTTGGGTCCCTAAGAAAATTGTTGATGCCTTGCTCATTATTGCTCGACTAACTATGCAGGCAGAAAAGGCTCGACAAAATGAGTACATGCATACTTCATCCAATCATTTTACTCATGCTTTTGGAAGGAATTTCAATGCGTATTCCTTCAATTATGCTCGTACCTATCTGAACAGCAACTATGTTTATCGAAAGAAATCATATCGTGCTCGCTCTACTGTTTCGAAGCCACCTACAAAAATGTGGGTGGTTAAGAAAGCCTAATTCTTCTGCAGGACTATGTCTTTGGGTGTACATAATGGATAATGGATAGTGGATGCACTAGCCACATGACCGGAGACAATTCATTGTTTGTCGACCCCAATTTAACTGCTTCTCATCTGAAGTATATCACTTTTGGCGACAACAACAAAGGAAAGGTAATTGGGCTAGGTAAAATTGCTATTTCCAAGGACAAGTCCATTGATGATGATTTACTTGTTCAGTCTCTTCGATTCAATCTTATGTCAGTTGGCAAGCTATGTGATCTAGGCATGCTAGTTCTATTTTCTAGATCCAAATGGGTTGTCTTCATGGGCTCTGACAATTCCTTCGTCTTTGAGGGAATTAGAAAAGGTGATCTGTTTATTGTGGATTTCTCTATGAGTCCCTCACTCCAAACTTGTTTGCTTGCAAAAGCAATCGAAGGTTGTTTGCACTGAAGACTCGGTCATGCAGGTATGAGGAATTTGCCGACTCTGGTGAATAAAAATCATCGTCGTGGTATTCCTGATGTAAAATTCGACAAGAATCATCTTTGTGCTGCTTGTGAGGCTGGCAAATTGGCTAAGAAGCATCACTCATCCAAGACAGTCATGACCACAATAAGACCTCTGGAAATTCTTCATATGGATTTATTCGATCCCCAAAATTATGCAAGTTTCGGTGGTAGTCACTATTGTTTGGTCATTGTTGATGATTTCTCTCGATACACTTGGGTATTCTTTCTCGAAGGCAAGACCTGCACCCAAGAGACCTTCAAAAGTTTTGCTAAGAAGGACTAAAATGAATATGAAGTGCGAATTAAGCATGTGAGAAGCGACAATGGAACTGAATAAAAAAATACTAATATTGCTGAATCTCGATGATCACGGTATTACTCATGAGTTCTGTGCCGCATACACTCCTCAACAGAACAAAGTTGTTGAATGAAATAATAGAACTCTCATTGAAATGGCGAGAACTATGTTGAGTGAGTACAAAACTCCCACTTGCTTCTGGGTTGATGCTATTAACACTCTTTGTCATGTTATCAATCGTGTTTATCTTCACAAGTTCCTTAAGAAAACTTCATATGAGCTTATCACTGGCAAGAAACCAAATGTTTCTTATCTACGTGTTTTTGGTGCACCTTGTTACATTCTTGATATGAATCATTCTTCCAAGTTTGCACCTAAGGCACATGAAGGTTTTTTTCTCGGTTATGGCTCAAACTCGCATACGTATCGTGTCTATAACTCTCACCAAATGAAAGTTCTGGAAATGGTAAATGTGCGGTTTGATGAATCTAATAGCTCCCAAAAGGAGCACACGCCTAATGTGATAGATGAACCACTGATATCAGATGCTATTCGGCAAATGGATATTGGGAGCGTCAAGCCTAATGAAGGAAACACACCTGAGTCCTCTGATGATCATGCTCATATGACTCAAAGCAGAACTCGTCAAGCCACCGCCGATGCAAATGCTCCTCCAACTGATAATGGAAATCAAAATCCAAATGCCGATCAAAATTGCAATCCTGAAGAAAATGATGGGGCAAATAATGATGAAAAATGACAATGCTCATCACGATGAAAATGCTCATCCTCGCGTGGCAAATCGATATGATCCTTCATTAA
>LR738715.1:520660409-520679462 GCA_902687465.1 Secale cereale | reverse complement strand
ACAAGTATTTAAAAATATTAAATAAGTATTTGAAAATTGTTAATCAAGCATTTTGAAAAAATGTTGACGTGTATAGAAAAATTATCGATCATTTATTATAAAAATGATGATTTTTTTTAACCATTTTTATAAAATATTAATCAAGCATATGAAAAAAATGAACATGTATTTGAAAATGTTAATCAAGCATCTAGAAAAATCCTAAATGTGTATAGAATAATGCTGACCATTAAAAAAACAATAATGTTACATTTGAAAAACTTTAATCAAACATTTAAAAAATGTTCCATTTGCATAGAAAGTGTTTAGCATGTGTTAAAAATGATAATAAAAAGTCTGAGAATGTGTATAAAAGCAATATTGACCATGTATTAAAAATGCTAATCATGTACTTGAAAAATGTTTAACAACAATTTGAAAGACGTTAATCAAGCATTTGAAAAATGTTGAAAGTGTGTAAAGAAAAATACTAACCATGCGTATTTGAAAAATGTTAAACATGCATTTGAAAAAAACTTGACATATACGGAAAATGTAGAATGAAAACTAATAGAATGAAAAGAAAAAAAAGAAAATAATGCTAATCTTGTATTGGAAAAATGTTGAAGATGTGTATTGAAGAAATGTTGACCATGCATTAAAAATTTATTAAACTCGTATTTCAAAAATGTTAAATGTGTATTTCAAAAATGTTGACGTATACAAAAAATGTCGAATGAAAACTAAAAGAAAAAACAAAAAAATGCAAACTGAAAATAAACCAAAAAATAAAATGAAAAATAAAACCGAGGAAACAAATGCAAAAAAGAATGAAAGCTGTAAAAATCAAAGGAGACAAAGAATAACAAAAAATGAAAACCAAGAAAGAAACAAAAAACCAAAGGAAAAAAGAAGGAAATGAGTAAGAAAATAAAACCCCATAAAAACAAAGAAAAATACACAAAAACCAGAGAAGAAATAAGTAAACCAAACCAAAATGAAAAGAAAACGAGAAAAAGCAGAAAAAGGGAGAAAACAAAATAAAATGAAGCAGAAAAGGAAAAGAGAAAAAAAAGAAGTAAAACTCAGTGAAAATGTGGCTCGTTTTGCATCAAGTGGGTCGCACAGTAGTACTATGTGAGGAGCTCGATGCTGGCTAGCGACATAACCAACTATCAAGGACACCAGGGATCGAATCCCCTGCGATCTCCCTTTTTTCCCGCTTATTACCATTTTAGTGTTCATGAGTGGGTCATCCCAGTTGCATGTGCGAGTCGCTATTTCCTTCAGCGAGGTCGTATTCCATCTCTCTTAGGGCGAAATATAGCGCCTGCAAATGCCCTAATTCTCTCAAATACGACCCAGTCCAGACGTGTGCCAGTGTTGGTAGCCCAAGCGCAAGAATAGCTTTTGGCCTACCATGGTTTTCTTTTCTTTTAGGGAAGAAAAAAGATGCAATCGAGCCCTAGGGCTCATGCCTTGCCCGACATTGAATAAACAAAGTCATCAAGCGACCAAGGATACAACTGCAACATCTAACAACTAACAAGAACAATAGAAAACAGAAAGACAAAGAGGCACTGGAAAGCAGCTAACAAAGCATCACACAGTTCACGCACGAAGGATACTTTGAATAAAAAATAGCTAAGGACGTCGAGGTCCTCTTCCTCGGCTGAAGCACCAAGGATAGCTAGCATGTAAACTTTGGTGAAGAAATAAAAATAGGCATCAAAAAGGCATACCATCATCAACCGTGATGGACCCCGGCCGGCCACATCCATCCAAACTCATCTCCGAAGAAGGCCACAACCACCTGGATCGAAAGGCGTTGCACCGTTGGAAGGTCGGAAAGTTCCCCCAAGAACATGGTTGGATGTTGTTGGAGATCGCTTAGAGAGGATCATCGCACACCCTGAAAGGGATTTCGCTCCCTAGGTGATTTTGGCGTTGGCGACAATGCAATTTGCAGACTAACAACATGCTTGATCTACACATGCATATTAAATAGTGGCAAACGGCAATTAGGTTCCCCTCTTGAAGGAAAAGATCGAAGACGAAGTTTCCTTCACCTTCATTTCTTTGGTCGTAGGATATCTGTACTATTAAGAGGGTGTCAGCGTTGGAGGTATGGGTGGAATCAAACACGTAAACAAAACATAAATTGCACCCACATTAATTATCTTCCCATCGGTTTTTAGGAGAGGATCCATTTCCATCTTGTTGGCGAAGTTTCACACCTAATAGTACCGTTGTGCTGAGTAGTTAATACCGCTCTCATGGTGGGATTTATACCTCTGTTGGCACACCTAGCCGGTAGTACCATGCACTAAAGAAGTAGTACTGCTCCTCTATTTGGAGCGGCACTACCGTTCCAAGTGTCGGTCCTACTACAACTCTGGGGCGTTACCCTTCGGGAAAGGCTGAGGTACTTCGGCGACACCGCACCAGATGTACCGGCTATATTTATTTAGCTAGTACTACCAGTCACCGGGATGGTGGTACCATTGTGGTGTTGTGTTGTTGTCCTATAGGAGACCACGTTAGTGCCACTCTGCCGAGTCGTACTACCTCCCATGCTTGTACTGCCCATGCTTTTATGAAGTTTCCTAAGTGTTTGCGGTATCATCACTCCGAAGATCAGCACTACCGCTCAGTGCAAATTCTGCACATAACGGTTGGATTTGGGAGAATCATAAAAGGAGGGCTTCTTCCTATTTTACTTGTACCTCTATCCTCCATTGCTACCTAGAGAGAAATTTTGCCTGATCTCTCTCCATGGCTACTTGAACTTGTTGATCTCCTAGGATTTGAGGAAGATGGCCTAGATCAAAACTGCCACCAAAGTGCATTTGATTCCCCCTACTTTCTCTTGTGGGCCTTGTTACTCTTGGGTGTTTGGACACCCTAGACGGAAGATGTCACCTTGGATCCACAAATCCATTGTAGTGAAGCTTCACAGTAGTGCTGGGAGCCTTCAATTAAGTATGGAGTTTGTCCCAACCTTGTTTTTGAAGGTTCTAATTGCTACCTCCAAGGGCACCATATAGTGGAACTGTAGCACCTTGCATTGTGTGAGGGCACGAGGAGAATAGGGCGAGCCATCATGGCACTTGGTGAGCATTGTTCCACCCTTCCAACTGAGACGTGCCTCCCACGAAGGAGGGTATTTTGGGAACTACATCATCATCTCCACTTGCGGTTCATTCTTTCTTTCACTTACTTTGTGCAAGCTTGTATTCGTGTGTATGTTTACTAGCTTATGGGTATCTTATTGAGCTTGTCATCTGGGTTGTTCACTTAGTTGCATATTTAGACAACCTATATTATTGTTGAATCCCTAAAATTGAAAAGAATGTTAAAAAATTGTTAGTCACCTATTCACCCCCTCTAGTCGACTATACCGATACTTTCATAGTCGATGCTCCATCCGTTTCTTTTTAGTCTACATATAAAATTTGGTCAAAGTCAAACTTTGTAAAGTTTGACTAACTTTATATTAAAAATCATCAACACTCCCAATATAAAATCAACATTATTAGATTCATAATTACATTAATTTTCATACCATATAATTTTGGTATGGTAGATGTTGATACCCTTTTTTATAAGTTTGGTTAAACTTCGCATTGTTTGACTTCAGACAAATCTTATATGTGGAGTAAAGGAAATGGACAAGTAGGAAATATCATCATAATTTGAAATTCTAGAAGCAGTCATGGGATTCTCAAAATATCTTGGCCCCAAATCCATATCATGAAGCGCATGCGCTCGTCCATGTCCACCCATTCCTGCGCCCACCTCGACCAGCCGAACCTTCACCGACATCCCGATGTGCTTGGGCTCGACTGGCTTGCAACCCGTCTGACATGAGCCCGTCGCGCTCACGGTCTCTATCCCCACTTCCACAGGGCCACAACTATTTTCACCTATGCATGCTCCCGGTCATGCCGATCTCACTCGGTGAGGGGAGAGGAATCTGGATGCCACTTCCATTTGTCTATTAGGCATTCCAGAGATATTGCAGCCCCTCAACTCAGTCTCGTTGAGTGTCTTGAGAGAGACAAGGGGGAGGAGGTGGAGGGAGCGGGCGGAGCGGATCTACGACGACGCCCTTGATAACCCTCAACCGTAAGGGATCGAGATAGTCTTCGCGGGTAAGAATAACCCAATTTATTGATTCGACACACGGGGAGCCAAAGAGTATTTATAAGCTTTGACAGTTGAGTTGTCAATCCAACCGCACCTGAAATATACTTACTTGCAACAAAAGATAAGTGGTAACAGTGATATGATAGTGATGATGGTGATAGTAAAAGTAAACAACAAAAGTAAATAGCAGGAGTAAATGGCAAAAGTAGTAACTAGTAACCAGCAGGATTTAAAACACTGTAGGCTAGGGAGATGGATGGTTGGGCGCTGCATGGATGAGATATATCATGATTCTAACTTGGGGCAAGGCACACGGAAAAGTAATGATCATCTAGGCAAATATCAAACATTAGGCATGTATCCCGTAGGTAGTTGTACGTGCTTGCAATAAGAACTTGCACAACATCTTTTGTCCTACCATCCCGCTGCGAACGGGGCCAAAAGGAACTTATGGAGATTAAGGTGCTCCTGTCAAAGAGCACCGGAACAAAGCAATAAACTCAATGGATACATGTCATCCACAAACTACGGACTATCCCCTTTGGTGTCCCAAGCTGTCACTTTTGGGATCGCCGGTTCCAAACCGTAATAGGTGCAAACAACTCATAGATAGGATCAAGAACACGAATATTCATGCAAACACATATGGTTCAGATCTGAAATCATGGCACTCGGGCCCTAAGTGACAAGCATTAAGAATAACGAGTTGAAGCAAAGATGATAAACACCATAGTAGATGATAGGCAACATGCCCCCAACGATCTGACAAACTATTACATGATCTAACTCATCCAATCCCTACCATCCCCTTCGCCTACAGCAGGGGATTACTCACACATGGAAGGAGAAGTCACGGAGGGATGATGGAGTGGTGATGATGATGACGATGGCGACGATCTCCCCTCTCCGGAGGCCAATTCAGCCTCCACATTAGCCCTCCCGAAGAAGAACAGAGGGTGGCGGCGGCTCCGCGACGAAAACTGCGAAAAGAACTTCTGATCTGGGATTTTTCCGTCACGAGCTAAAATACGAGTCAAAGTAGGGCACCAGGGGAGGTGGGGCCCACCCAGGCGACCCCCCGGCGCGGCCAGGGGGTGGGCCGTGCAACCAGGGCGCCTGGGGCCCCCTGGCCCCCCTCTGGCCCCTCTTCTGGCTCCGGGTTACTTCGGGTGCGTGGATTTTCTGTGATTTTTCGTGGATTTTTCTGAGATACCTAAAAATCCGTTTTCCTGCACATAATAAAACCATACAGGCAGCTCTGCTAAAAACAGCGTCAGTCCGGGTTAGTTTAGTTCAAATCATGCAAGAATGAGGTCAAAACAATATCAAAAGTGTTTAGAAAAGTAGATGCGTTTGAGACGTATCAACTCCCCCAAGCTTAGCATATTGCTTGTCCTCAAGCAATTCAGTTCAACGAACTGGACGCGACAAAGAAAACTTTGACAAACTCTTTTGCTTCATTAGATGTATATAAGCATGTACTACGAAAAGAGTCTAGCAAGTATTGAAACAGTACTATGAGGACAATGCACGGAGCAATCCTTCTTTCAAGTGACCAATCACAAATACTTAAAAGTAAATAATATATTACTGAAAATCAAGACAAGATCACATTGCACATAGCTTGATCATATTAGGGTGGTATCTCGCTAGCCTCCATGAGTGAAGCAAAACATAAATGCAGAAACTGCTCCAGAGTTTTAAAGGAGACTAGAACTAAGAATTTCAGAATAAATCATATCACAAGGATGCAGAAGACAATGTAATACTTTGGGACAATGCACATTACACTCAGAATGACAATTATGCTCTCCTAGTTGGTGCTTTGAAGAAAGAAGGTGGAGACTCTCGAACCGTGGCTTTTGTTGGCAAGGTTGAAAACCCGTGGTCGGAAACAAAAACTAAACATGTACCAGAGCTCTTGGTTTTAAAAACAGAGGTAAAAACGTTTTTGAGAGGTGCATATTTCGTCAACGAATGCTAGAAGATAACTCAATCACTTCTTGAGCTGGACAAGTCTCTAGGAATGGCTCCCGCATGAGGACGATCACATCCTCTTAATCTCCTTTGTTTATCACTGCCAAAGTTTTCTGATTTCTCATGAACAAAGCGTGAAGGAGGGTTTGTTTGTTGTATTATCTTTTATGAGCCGGGCGCACTCTATTCCCGTTCCTTCTCGTATTATGGGTTTTGTCACACCCTGATTTTCATGTCACTTTGCTTAAGCTAATTTCCATGTTAAAAATGAGGATTTGCAAAAACTTTTGAGTGTTTTTGACTTTGCCTGATTTGACTTTTGTCTGCTGTTTGCTAGTGCTCTAAAAATCAAATAAATCCTCCAACTCTTATACTTCATCTCCTTGACCCAAAACCTTTTCCCAATGATCATGCCATGTGTATATACCAGTATAGAATTTTCTTATAAAAATATTTTGGCCAAATGGTATTTTCTAAAATTAGTTTTCCAAAAACCCCTGAATTGAGGTTTGCACTGCAAGTACCTTATTTAGGGTGTGAAAAATCTTTCAAAAAGTATATTTGAATCCTATTAGGTATAGGACTCCCAGAAGCCACAAAAGTATAATTTTAAAAGTTATTTTTATATTTTATTTAAAAGCTTTTTCTTAAGGCCAGAAATGGTCTTTAATAGGGAAAAATTATTTAATCATTTCAAAAATATTTTCCAAAATTCAGGGAGACTCAAAGGACATATATTGTCCATATATAAGAGTTTCAACACATGGTCATGTTCAAAATATTGGACAAATCCTTCCAAAACCCTTTCTGGATATTTCAAGCTTTTGAAATATTTACAAAGGGATTATTCTCCAAAAATTCTAGGGAAATTCTATCATGTCAAATATGACATATTTGATGATCTTGCAAAGCCTCATGCCTTGAGGATCAAGGAAACATCATTTAGTCCCCTCAAAACCATTCTGTCCATACTTGAAGTTTGAGCAACTTTACATTGCCAAACTTGTCCAAATGCTCTCAAACTTGGTGCACATGCTAAAATGATGTAATTATGCATCTATGCCAAATGGCACAAGTTTTGGAGAAGCATAACTTGGTCTAAGTGCCCCAAAACCACTTCTGTTCAAATTCAAATTTGAACAACTTTACATTGTCAACTTTTTATCTGGAGCTTCAAACTTTGTGGGCATGATCAATACCCCAAATGATGATGCTACACCAAGTGGTGCATCAAGGGGAGATGATCTGCTTAACTCAAACATGGTGAAACCATTTCTGTTGATTTCTAGGGTTCACCAAAGTTACATTCGCCACTTTGCCCAAATGAGCTCAAATTTGGTGTAGGGGCCTAATTATATGTGACATTTGATCCTGTTAAATCCCATGCCAATTGGAGGTCATTTGTTTCCCCAAACCCTGATCAAACACCTTCTGTCCAATTACCAAAACAAGTGTTTGGACCCCTTTTACTTTTTCCCTTTACCTCAAATTCTTACCACAGCTTCCCCAGATCATCCTCTACCCCCAGTAACTTCTCTATGGCCTCAGCTCAATCATTGGAGGGGGTAAAACCCCAATTCCTACTGCTGGACAGCAGTTTTCACCCTCTTCCTCACCTCCCTCCTCACTCCAGTGGCTCACCAGAGCATCCAAGACTACCTTCCCATTGTTTACTACTCCTTAGCACTACTGGACACTGGGGGACACGGCCAGGTAGCAAAGACATAAGCATGCCGGCCAAAGGCACGCTCTGGAGCACGCTACAGTGCGCCGAGGCACTGTAGCTAGGCCCTCCCGAGGCTTCCAGGCGGCCTTGGGCAGAGCGACCGTGTCTCCCGAGGTGCCCTCGACGTCCGCAACCTGCCGGGCTGTCGGCCTTATCCTCTCCTGCCCTCCTCCTCTCTCCACGAGCTCGCCCGAGCGCGTCCATGGGCGTCGCTCACGGTGCACCGCGGCTGCCCTATAAAAAGCCTTCCCCCCGAGCGCCCCTTGCCCCTTCTGGACCCTCCTCTCTTCGGTGCACCTCCCAGACATCTCCCCTCTCCCTCTCATGCGCTCCTGCTCCCTCCATGGCAAGAGTGCCGCCGCCGGCCTCCGCTCTGATTCGGGCAATGGGGGACTCCCCCGCTCCTCCTTTCCCCACCTGTAGAAGCGCCAGGGCCCGGTGGCTCTATCCCCCTCTTCTCCCAATGCTCTGGGGCACCGTGCCTCCCTTCTCGCAGACGCCCGAGTGGCCATCCGCCATGGCCCGTGCTGGGGCCGCCTCGGCCGCCGTCCGCTGGCCTCAGCCCACCTCTTGGATGCGCCGCTCCCCGAGGAACCCTCCGGTGGCCTCGCCCTGGCCAGAGGTGGCCTCTGCCGCCGGGGACGGGCGCCGGCCGGCCCGCAGCCGCGGCATCCAGCCCCTCCGTCACGGGCGCGGGAGGAAGGGGATGACCCTGCGGGAGGGGCCCACAGGTCAGCGACCCCGGAGGGGCAGGCCCACCCATTTAAGTGGAGGCGGCTTTGGCGCAGCCCGCCTCCCCCCGCGAAAGCGCCTCACCGAAAGCTGCCTCCGGCGTGGCCCCCCTGCACGCGTGCGGCCGAGCCGCTGGGCCGGCCCGCGAGCTATCCCTCGCCCTGCAGACAGTATAGGGGTAAACCCTTATTCCTTTTTCCTTTTCTTTATTCTATCAACTTCGAAAATGCCTAGATAATTCAATTGAACTCCAAATTGCATGATTCAAATTTCCTATGGCTCCATAAATCATGCTCTATCACATGGTGCAACATGCACATTATCCCAGAAACATTTCTTTCACAAATATTTATCAAATGCCTTTATTTCATTTCTGTGATGAACTTTAGAAAATCACAGAGAGCTCAATCTTGATCCAAATGCAGTGGTTAAAATTCCTGGATGCTTGTCGTATCCAAACTTAGTTTTGGAACATTTTTATTAATACTTTCTGTACCCCACCAATTATTGAGCCATTTCTTCATATATATCAGCTTTGCAAAATCCTAGGAAATTCATTTGAATTCCAAATCCAGTGAAACCAACTCCTAGATGCTTCTAAAATCATGACTTGATGATGGGTGCCTTTGCTCATCATTCAAGGAAATATTTCTGTATACTTCTTCCAAATCCATAAACCCTTTGGTTCCATCACATTGAAATGTTCCAAACTACCTATTGATCCAACACCTATGAAACCACCTTGGTTATTTTTCGTATGACCAGAGGTATCCTAGAAAAGTCCAACTCCTATTTTTAGAGCAATTTTATTTTTGCCTTGTTGTGTTGCTTATTATGATTGTTTCCATCGTTAGTTGACGAAATAAACGGAATACTCGGAGATGGACCAGAAGGTTTGAAGACTCGGAAGAATAAGGCAAGCAACCCTTTGACCATGTTCGAGAAACCTTTTTGTGCAAGTCTCATAGCACCTTATTATTCAATGCATCGGAATCATGTAGAAGAGGTGACCACTTTGGTTGGTACCTTTGTTACTTACTATTGAAACTTGCATCAAACATGACCCTACCTTCCTATGAGGGTTATGTGGGTGGGAGTAGTTAGGTTGCTTTAGTAGAGGCTACGCAAAAGGGACGGGTATATGCATGGTGGAGGAGGCAGGATACTTTCAAAAGACTTTTCGAAAACCCCGTCGGGTGCCATTAATGCCCGAGGGAGATGGTGAGATGGGTAACCACTTGATGACGAAGTGGTGTACTGAGGAAAGTGTGTGTGTTGTTATGAAAAATAAAACCGGATTGGTTTAAGTTGCGACCGTTATTCCAACCTTACATGCGCAACCACTCTACCCTTATATGGGAAAGGGCATTATTGATTTCCTAGGTCGATACTAGCATGGTGCCCGCAGTACTAGCGACGGGGGTGACATGAGGTCACTCTCGGGATGGGGTCGTGCTTGGATAGGCGGCCATGACTGTTTTCACAGGGCACCGGACACACCGTTGGTACCCCGTGCTTGTGGTATGTGATGAATACGGAGCGAGGCTCCAAAAATCTTGAGATGTGAAATGTGGGGCACGGGGCTGGTACCAATCGAGTGGACTCCATATTAGTGTCGCCTAGGGAAAGATAGTGATCGGGTGCTTACCCCGGGTACTTGAGGTACCGCGGGTCGTGGATGACACGGAAGTTCCCCGGATCTTGTGGGTAAAGTGTGCAACCTCTGCAGAGTGTAAAACTATTCGAATAGCCGTGTCCACGGTCATGGACAGTTGGGTAACCGCTCTTGGGCTACGTCCAATGTTTGCGAAACCTGGTGTGTGTGTGCAGAAACAACCTGGTTCAGTGATATTGTTGATGTGATTGTGAGAAAGTCACAATGAACTTGAGCATGAGTTGATTACAACTCTTTCTCGATAATGATGTCTGTGACCTCCTGATACTTGTTACAGACACATGCTTATCCATGTTATATATTGATCATACTTGCATACGAAAAACTAGCTTTCCGCAAAACTACCAATTTAGCAGTAGAGCCTTGCATAAATTATTCTGTTATAACACTTGGGTTGCTTGCGAGTACATTCAAGGTACTCATTGGCTTGCCACTGGTTATTTTATTGGCCACGCATGAGAGAACAGGTTATGATGAAGATTTCTTGGTGACGAGCATGCGAGCTAGGACGCTTCCCAGTCAGAATGCCTGTAGGGTTAAGGCAGATGGCATGGGTCCATGTTGTCATTGAAGATTTTCCGCTGCGACGATATACTCAAGACTTGACCATTATGGTCCTATTTGTGTACTACGGTACGTATGGATGTAAGACTCTTGTTATTCAGCTTCTGTGTGTTCAGTGAGCATTGATCTCTGGGATCACTGTACACGTGCATTCGATGATCTCGACTTATGAGTCGGGGTCCCCACAGGTTTGCACATTAAACATGCAATCCCGGGGTGAAACTTGTCCAACTTAAAAAGATCATGAATTAACTACTACTTCCTCATGAGCTAAAACAGAGGCACAAAAAGAGAAATGCTTTTGATTAATTTCGAGATGGTACACAAAAGTCTTCGTTAGGAGTGGCAGGTAAATACCATGTATAGGAAGGTATGGTGGACTCATATGGCATAACAGGTTTTAAGGATTTTGGATGCACAAGCACTCAGTCCGCTTAGTACAGGTGGAGGTTAGCAAAAGACTGGGAAGCGACCAACTAGAGAGCAATAACGGCCATAATCATGCAGAGCGACAAAGCAACATTGAATCGGGCATGAAAGTGATATAACTATTCTGAAACTCAAAGATCATCAAGGCAGAGCAGACTTTTTAGTCTTAAACATGTGTAAACATGTGCCAAGTCAATCAAAAAATTCTCTAAAGGGAAATACCACCTTAGTATACCGAACTATGAACAATGCAATGCATGTAGATCATTTCAATAACACATTATATACTCTAGTTATTCGAGACTAGCCACAAGAAAAGCATGAACTACTGGAAGAGCATTGTAAACATAGCACTATGTCGCTACAAGCTGGTCTCTAGATCATAAGTACAGGCATATGTACAAAAGTAGAAACAAGAAGAGTTCATACCGGTCTTCCTTGTTGCTTCCCTTCAGTCGATCTTCGTCATTACTGCCTCATCACTTGCACGATCGAACGTAGGAAATATAATTAAATGCCATCACGGACTCGAGCTGAACTCTGAAAACAAAGCAAACTAAAAAGAGAAAGAAAATCTTTTTGGATTATTTCAAAGGTTGAACGAAAGCAAAAGAAAGAGAAAATCTTTTTGTTGTTTTTGCAAAGAGAGAAATAAAGAAGAACGGGAAAAAACTTCGAAAAGATCAAAGCGAATAAAATGGATAATACAATGGAAAAGCGAGAGGGGCACGTACTCCCCCAAGCTTAGGCTTTTGGCCTAAGTTGGTAGCAGCTACTGCCCCCAGGAGCCTCCTGCTCCGGGGGAACAGTGGTGAGTCCAAGGGTCGTAGAAGGATGCCGGCACGTATACCGAACTCCTCGGAGTCTCCCACGAGGAAGGGTCCGTACGCCAAGCAGAGGAAGACCCTTCACCAAACTCGGTGGCGGTTTCTTCCTGAAAAGGTGGTAACTCACCGTGCTCCTCCTCGTCGGGCACAACCCCCTCCATGGGGTTATGAAACTGATACTGGGCCATGAACTCATCGAACTGGACAACATCAAAGGACCATCCGTTCCTGCGAGAAAAATCAAACAAAAGAGGTGCAGGTAGACGGATCTCGCGTTCCGCGGTAGTTCTGAAACGCAAGATATAAACAAGATTATCAAGCTCAGAAGCCATGGTAACAAACTTATGCCTTTTCATAGCAGCAAGATCAAAGCTTAAATAAGTAAAAGGATTATCATCAGGGTGTGGGGTGCCTCCAAGATGTTCTAAGATAAGTGTGGCATAAACGCCACCATATAAGTCTCCCTTGTTACCGTTCATAGCAAGGCGTCGAGCAATTAAGGCACCCAGATTATAATCAGACCTCCCTGAGAGGGCTACTGCCAGGATAGCAATATCCGGAGCAGAAATGTTGCTCGTGTTGTCACGAGTTAACACCCCTCTAGCAACATAATATGCAAAATACCTAAGGTGAGGAAATAAGATGCTGGAGATCTTCGACCAATGAATATCCCTCGTACCCATGCTGCAGAGAGAGTTGATGATGGTTTTCAGCTCGGAGGGCTGAGTGGCCATCCTAGCCGTCCTCCCAACGTTTGGCACACCTATTATTTCACAAAACTTTCCCAAAGGCATGGTGATAAGATCATTGTAAATTTTAAACTCAATAGCACCTGAATCAGGATTATATCTAAAACTGTTAATGAAACTGGAGGTGAGTTTTTGATACTGAGTAACACGGCACGTGACGAGCCGTGTCAGACCTGCATTAGCACAAAGATTATAAAACTCATCCTTGATTCCCGCAGCTTCAAGGAATTCATCACATGGAAACGTCATAGCACGTGCTGGACTTGTGTCTTCCAACAACTCTTGGGGCACATGATCTTCATTATAGCTCACCCTAGCAGTCAAGGGTGAAGCTGCGGCTCTAGTAACTCGATCGGAGTGTGCGGGCCTCCTCTTCTCAAGCCACCCTTTTGCCCTTCCTAACAAACTCATTTCTGAAATTTTTGGCAATTTACAAAAACGAGGATTAAAACAAGGTGAGTTAAGGCAAACTACTCAACTCACTTGCCCAAGGCATAAACTTGCATCAAAACTTGGAAAATAACTTTCTACACATGCATGCAAGCTCATCTATATAGCACCAAGAACTACTAAATACTCACAAATGAAGCCACCAATCAGAAATCTAATTGGAGGGGTGGAGGAGTCACATACCAGGGAGTATTTGTTCAAAATCTCAGCTCAAATGATAGGCTGTAGAGAGAGATCGAAGAATCGCCTCCAAGAACAGCAAGAACGCAAGAACAAGTGCAGAACTCGCGTTTTTGGAGAGAAAGAGAGAGGGAGGAAGAAGACATACCTGGAGGGGGGCCTTGTGGGCCCCAGGTGCCCTGTGGGCACGACCAGGGGGCAGGCCGCGCCAGCTGGCCGCCTGGGCCACTGGTGGGTCCCCCTGACTGGCCCTAGGTCCCTCTGGGTCACTCCCGACGTGGAAATTTTTATTTTAATTTTTCTGGAATTTTTCTGAAAACTTCACTGTTGAAATTTTTTCGAAGTTCAAAAAGTTGTGAAACTGTATGAAAACTTAAAGCAGTGATTAGTATTGTGAAGCTTCAAAACATAAACACTTGGTACAACAAAGAGAACTAAAACTAATAATAAATGAAAACATAACAAGCTCAACTTTTTATCTATATAAAACATGTTTACTAGTAAGGTTGATCAAGTCTTACCAACAAACAGGCGATATATAGAGCAAAAAGTCTCACCTCTTACGAAGTAATCACTGAACCTTTACTTTGATGGACATTGTCCCCACCATGATAGTTTTGTATTTGTGAGGCACATGTAGTGGACAGTCCCATTCTCCAATCTTCACGGTCTCGATATTTTCTATAGAGTTGAGGCCATGCCTCCTGTCGGTCTTCTTTGGAAAATATACCGTGTGTTCTTTATCATTCACATTGAAGGTAACCTTCCCTTTATTGCAATCAATAATAGCACCTGCGGTGTTAAGAAAAGGTCTACCAAGAATAATGGACATGCTCCCATCCTCGGGCATGTCAAGCACGACAAAATCAGTAAGAATCAAACAATTAGCAACTTCTACTGGAACATCCTCACAAATTCCTATCGGAACGGCGGTTGACTTGTCAGCCATCTGAAGAGAGATATCTGTAGGAATTAGTTTCTCTAAACAAAGCCTCTTGTAAAGAGAGAGAGGCATAACACCCACTCCTGCTCCAAGATCACATAAAGCAGTTTTGACATAATTATTCTTTATGGAGCAAGGAATGGTGGGTATACCTGGATCACCGAGCTTCTCAGGAATCTTGCCACTGAAAGAGTAGTTAGCAAGCATAGTAGATATTGCTTCATTAGGAACTTTTCTGTTATTAGTGACAATATCTTTCATATATTTTGAATAAGCAGGTAACTTAATAGCATCAGTCAAAGGGATTTGAAGAAAAAGAGGTTTAATCCACTCACAAAACTTATTGTAATGCTCTTCTTCTTTAGATTTGATGGACTTACCTGGAAAGGGCATGGGTTTCTGTACCCATGGTTCTCTTTCCTTCCCATGTTTTCTTGCGATGAAGTCTTCTTTAGTGTACCTCTTACGTTTGTTAGGTGCTTCTTCTTCTCGCACTTTAGGCGGATCATTCTGCTCATTATCTTTACCTTCAGGTTCAGCACCGTCTTCAGTCTCAGCATCGGAGATAGATACGCTATTGGGATCAACAGCTGGCTCTTCATCTGTAATAGGATCATTAGAATTGTCAGTCTCCTTATGTTTCTTCTTCTTCTTTGGAGAGCCAACAATTTCTTCTTCATGCATTTGAGAATCTTGCTCGATTCTCCTCGGATGCCCCTCTGGATAAAGAGGATCTTGAGTGCTAGTTCCTCCTCGGGTCTTAATCCCGAAAGCCTACAAATCATCTTGTTTGGCATTGTTAGCAAGCAAATCTTTTTGCACATTAGAAATTTGGTCAAGCTGAGTTTGAACCATATGAAAATGTTTCACAAGACATTGAACATCATTAACCGTTCTACCTAGAACATCAAGCAAACTTTTGATAGCAAGGGAATTATCATGCAACTGACTTTGTATCCTCTCATTAAAATGATTTTGTTTCATAATAAAATTATCAAACTCATCTAAACATTGATCAGGAGGCTTACCATGAGGGATGTCACGTGCATTGAAATCTAAAAGAGAGTGTACCTCTACCATAGGAGGGTGAGTGGTAGGCTCACACAGCTTCTCAATAGGGGGTAGATTCTTCACGTCTTCAGCTTTAATACCTTTCTCTTTAATAGACTTCTTTGCTTCTTGCATATCTTCGGGGCTTAGAAAAAACATGCCCCTCTTCTTTGGTGGTGGAGGTGGTTCAGGGATGGACCAATCTTCATGGTTTTTGGCAATCCTGCCCATCAAATCTTCTGCATCTTCCGGCGTCCTTTTCCTGAAAACACAACCAGCACAACTGTCCAAATAGGACCTGGATTCATTAGTTAGACCAGCATAGAATATATCGATTAATTCGTTCTTAGGGACTTCATGTCCTGGTCTAGCCCGAATCAGACCGCAGTACCTCCCCCAAGCTTTAGGGAGGGACTCATCCTGCAACTGTTTAAAGTTATAAATTCTTTGTAAAGCAGCATGTTGCATGTGAGCAGGAAAGTACTTATCAACAAAAGAGTGAGCTAAGTCTTGAGGACTCTTAATGGAACCGCATGGGAGTGAATCATACCATGCTTTAGCACCTTCCTTCAAGGAGAAAGGAAGAAGCTTGTTCACATAAAAGTATCGTATCTTCTCATCTGTGGTAAACAGGCCACCCAACTCACTGAGTTTAGTCAGGTGTGCAATAGCATCATCATTTTCTCTGCCATAAAAGGAGTCAGCTTCAACCATAGGTATAAGTGAAAGATCAACAGAGAAATCATAATCAGGATCATCACTGCATATAGGAGATGTAGCAAATTCAGGATCAGGAATGGTTTTGTTCTTCAAAGAGTGTTTTTCAAACAGCTTCTTAATAACTTCAAGGTCAGAGCCAGAAAACTCTGTCAGTTCCCTGCATAAATCTTCATCAAGCATATAGTAATCATCATCAAGGAGTCTCTCCTTGAGTTTACTCAAATCAGGATAATCATAATTTCACCAATAGGGTAGCGAGTAACAGGAGTTTCAATTCCAGACTTTTTAGCAGCAGCAGTGATCTGTTTCTCAAGAGCATAACCAAGTGAACTAATATCATCAAAACTAGTAGAAGCATCATCAAGAGTATCGGACATAGTAACAGATTCAGTAGGAGCATCATGTGGTGGCGGTGAGGCAAACTTACTCATAACAGAAGGTGAATCAAGTGTAGCACTAGTGCTCAGAACAGTACCTCTTCTTGTAGTGGATAGTAAGATCGGAACCTTGGGGTCTCCTTTCTTACCCATAGCGGATGAAGTGCAGCAGGTAGGATACTTCAAGTAGACATGTAAATATTGCTATGCTCCCCGGCAACGGCGCCAGAAAACGGTACTTGATAACCCTCAACCGTAAGGGATCGAGATAGTCTTCGCGGGTAAGAATAACCCAATTTATTGATTCGACACACGGGGAGCCAAAGAGTATTTATAAGCTTTGACAGTTGAGTTGTCAATTCAACCGCACCTGAAATATACTTACTTGCAACAAAAGATAAGTGGTAACAGTGATATGATAGTGATGATGGTGATAGTAAAAGTAAACAGCAAAAGTAAATAGCAGGAGTAAATGGCAAAAGTAGTAACTAGTAACCAGCAGGATTTAAAACACTGTAGGCTAGGGAGATGGATGGTTGGGCGCTGCATGGATGAGATATATCATGATTCCAACTTGGGGCAAGGCACACGGAAAAGTAATGATCATCTAGGCAAATATCAAACATTAGGCATGTATCCCGTAGGTAGTTGTACGTGCTTGCAATAAGAACTTGCACAACATCTTTTGTCCTACCATCCCGCTACGAACGGGGCCAAAAGGAACTTATGGAGATTAAGGTGCTCCTGTCAAAGAGCGCCGGAACAAAGCAATAAACTCAATGGATACATGTAATCCTCAAACTACGGACCATCCCCTTTGGTGTCCCAAGCTGTCACTTTTGGGATCGCCGGTTCCGAACCGTAATAGGTGCAAACAACTCATAGATAGGATCAAGAACACAAATATATTCATGCAAACACATATGGTTCAGATCTGAAATCATGGCACTCGGGCCCTAAGTGACAAGCATTAAGAATAACGAGTTGAAGCAAAGATGATAAACACCATAGTAGATGATAGGCAACATGCCCCCAACGATCTGACAAACTATTACATGATCTAACTCATCCAATCCCTACCATCCCCTTCGCCTACAGTAGGGGATTACTCACACATGGAAGGAGAAGTCATGGAGGGATCATGGAGTGGTGATGATGATGATGATGGCGACGATCTCCCCTCTCCGGAGGCCAATGCAGCCTCCAGATTAGCCCTCCCGAAGAAGAACAGAGGGTGGCGGCGGCTCCGCGACGAAAACTGCGAAAAGAACTTCTGATCTGGGATTTTTCCGTCACGAGCTAAAATACGAGTCAAAGTAGGGCACCAGGGGAGGTGGGGCCCACCCAGGCGACCCCCGGCGCTGCCAGGGGGTGGGCCGCGCCACCAGGGCGCCTGGGGCCCCCCTGGCCCCCTCTGGCCCCTCTTTTGGCTCCGGGTTCCTTCGGGTGCGTGGATTTTCTGTCATTTTTCGTGGATTTTTCTGAGATACCTAAAAATCCGTTTTCCTGCACATAATAAAACCATACAGGCAGCTCTGCTGAAAACAGTGTCAGTCCGGGTTAGTTTAGTTCAAATCATGCAAGAATGAGGTCAAAACAATATCAAAAGTGTTTGGAAAAGTAGATACGTTTGAGACGTATCAGCCCTCTCCTGGACGTAGTGCATTCGGGAGGGGAGAAAAGTGGAGGAGGAAGTGGAGGAGCGATTAGATCCGTACTCAATCTCCCAGCGACATGCGCTGATGTGCAAAGCCCATGCATATTGGGAACTGTTGAATCTGGCATGGAGGATCTGTTTCGAGGACAACCTGGAAGAGAAGCACATGATGCCACATCCATTACAGCCTCATGTTGCATTGGGCGAAGCGGGAGGGAAAATCGGAGGACCTGCGCCGCGTGGTGGGAGTGTCTGGCAAGCTTCATGCCTACCAGGGTTCCGCCGGAGCCAGAGCAGGTGGATCCCTTGCCGTATATGTCACCAACACTAGCTACAGATTGATCGTTGCGCCTCCTACCACATGATTCATAGCTACTCTCATCTGCCCCCCAAGATCTAGGACTAAGCAAAGGAAAATGGGGGTTCATGATTGGCTGCTGCACGTGTGTACTTCAACTACCTTGCTGTTAACATTGGGGAGCAAGATCGGGGGGATTTAGTTCCATCTCCTCCTCCTCATTTCTTAGCATATCATCGACACCACCTCTATGGTCATGGATTGGAGAGGATTCCTCGTGGGTGTTAGATGGAACGGTCCCTGCAGAACTCAGTTTCAAATATGCTGACAACACAAGGGGAGCAATTTACTATTTAAGGAACAGTTGCGCCTGAGGCTGTTGGCATTGATAAGGAGCATATCATCGCTTTGATTCTTGCCTTTGATCAACTCGCTTGTTCGGCTCATGATGGGGAGGCAATTGCTTCTGACCATACCCTGGCCGGGATTACATATGTGATCGAGATATCTACAACAACGCCAAACAACCCTACATAGTTGGTGATGCAGCGTGAAGGTGGTTTCAGGTTCC
>LR738715.1:520609145-520660399 GCA_902687465.1 Secale cereale | reverse complement strand
AGTGTAGCACTAGTGCTCAGAACAGTACCTCTTCTTGTAGTGGATAGTAAGATCGGAACCTTGGGGTCTCCTTTCTTACCCATAGCGGATGAAGTGCAGCAGGTAGGATACTTCAAGTAGACATGTAAATATTGCTATGCTCCCCGGCAACGGCGCCAGAAAACGGTACTTGATAACCCTCAACCGTAAGGGATCGAGATAGTCTTCGCGGGTAAGAATAACCCAATTTATTGATTCGACACACGGGGAGCCAAAGAGTATTTATAAGCTTTGACAGTTGAGTTGTCAATTCAACCGCACCTGAAATATACTTACTTGCAACAAAAGATAAGTGGTAACAGTGATATGATAGTGATGATGGTGATAGTAAAAGTAAACAGCAAAAGTAAATAGCAGGAGTAAATGGCAAAAGTAGTAACTAGTAACCAGCAGGATTTAAAACATTGTAGGCTAGGGAGATGGATGGTTGGGCACTGCATGGATGAGATATATCATGATTCTAACTTGGGGCAAGGCACACGGAAAAGTAATGATCATCTAGGAAAATATCAAACATTAGGCATGTATCCCGTAGGTAGTTGTACGTGCTTGCAATAAGAACTTGCACAACATCTTTTGTCCTACCATCCCGCTACGAACGGGGCCAAAAGGAACTTATGGAGATTAAGGTGCTACTGTCAAAGAGCACCGGAACAAAGCAATAAACTCAATGGATACATGTAATCCTCAAACTACAGACCATCCCCTTTGGTGTCCCAAGCTGTCATTTTTGGGATCGCCGGTTCCGAACCGTAATAGGTGCAAACAACTCATAGATAGGATCAAGAACACAAATATATTCATGCAAACACATATGGTTCAGATCTGAAATCATGGCACTCGGGCCCTAAGTGACAAGCATTAAGAATAACGAGTTGAAGCAAAGATGATAAACACCATAGTAGATGATAGGCAACATGCCCCCAACGATCTGACAAACTATTACATGATCTAACTCATCCAATCCCTACCATCCCCTTCGCCTACAGCAGGGGATTACTCACACATGGAAGGAGAAGTCATGGAGGGATGATGGAGTGGTGATGATGGCGACGATCCGCCCTCTCCGGAGGCCAATGCAGCCTCCAGATTAGCCCTCCCGAAGAAGAACAGAGGGTGGCGGCGGCTCCGCGATGAAAACTGCGAAAAGAACTTCTGATCTGGGATTTTTCCGTCACGAGCTAAAATACGAGTCAAAGTAGGGCACCAGGGGGGGTGGGGCCCACCCAGGCGACACCCGGCGCTGCCAGGGGGTGGGCCGCGCCACCAGGGCGCCTGGGGCCCCCCTGGCCCCCTCTGGCCCCTCTTCTGGCTCCGGGTTCCTTCGGGTGCGTGGATTTTCTGTGATTTTTCGTGGATTTTTCTGAGATACCTAAAAATCCGTTTTCCTGCACATAATAAAACCATACAGGCAGCTCTGCTGAAAACAGTGTCAGTCCGGGTTAGTTTAGTTCAAATCATGCAAGAATGAGGTCAAAACAATATCAAAAGTGTTTGGAAAAGTAGATACGTTTGAGACGTATTAGCCCTCTCCTGGACGTAGTGCATTCGGGAGGGGAGAAAAGTGGAGGAGGAAGTGGAGGAGCGATTAGATCCGTACTCAATCTCCCAGCGACATGCACTGATGTGCAAAGCCCATGCATATTGGGAACTGTTGAATCTGGCATGGAGGATCTATTTCGAGGACAACCTGGAAGAGAAGCACATGATGCCACATCCATTAGAGCCTCATGTTGCATTGGGCGAAGCGGGAGGGAAAATCGGAGGACCTGCGCCGCGTGGTGGGAGTGTCTGGCAGGCTACATGCCTACCAGGGTTCCGCCGGAGCCAGAGCAGGTGGATCCCTTGCCGTATATGTCACCAACACTAGCTACAGATTGATCGTTGCGCCTCCTACCACATGATTCATAGCTACTCTCATCTGCCCCCCAAGATCTAGGACTAAGCAAAGGAAAATGGGGGTTCATGATTGGCTGCTGCACGTGTGTACTTCAACTACCTTGCTGTTAACATTGGGGAGCAAGATCGGGGGGATTTAGTTCTATCTCCTCCTCCTCATTTCTTAGCATATCATTGACACCACCTCTATGGTCATGGATTGGAGAGGATTCCTCATGGGTGTTAGATGGAACGGTCCCTGCAGAACTCAGTTTCAAATATGCTGACAACACAAGGGGAGCAATTTACTATTTAAGGAACAGTTGCGCCTGAGGCTGCTGGCATTGATAAGGAGCATATCATCGCTTTGATTCTTGCCTTTGATCAACTCGCTTGTTCGGCTCATGATGGGGAGGCAATTGCTTCTGACCATACCCTGGCCGGGATTACATATGTGATCGAGATATCTACAACAACGCCAAACAACCCTACATAGTTGGTGATGCAGCGTGAAGGTGGTTTCAGGTTCCTTGAGAAAGAGAAACCGACCAAAAATCCTTTTCAAAAAAGTGCTGACGGAGATGCCACCATGGAGCGCTCACTGCCATGCTGCCATGGTGACCGGGCAGAGTAGTTCCATAGCGAGCTTTGGTCCCCTATAGATAGGGTAGTTCCTGCAAACCCTAACAACATCTCTACTCCCACCCCACCACTCCGGGTCGCCACCACCACAACTCAAGAGGCTTGCGCTATGGCGCACAATGGGCGCGGCTGTGGAAGGGGTAAGAGCAAAGGTGGTAGGGGGGAACCTGGGCCCTTGGCAGCATGAGCAAATGCTGCTACCTCAGATGGGGCTGTCGCAACAATTCTTTGGTTATGGCTTCCATGGAACATCGATGACTTGGGGCTTCCCGGGGCAATTCCCACCCCATACCCGCAACAACAATGGAGAGGACTGCAACAATAGTGGTTCAGGCCACCTCCTCTGCAGTTTGGTTCGCAGCAGGGAAAAGGCATAGGGACCCTGACGGATCCTGATTCTGTCCTGTCTGGGAGTTAGGTCAATAAGAACAAGAATTCTTAGAAGAAGAATCATGATCATATTGCGTAGAGTTCACCTGCTCCAAACACTGGTTTGATGGCTTAGCTAGATGTGGTCTGCTACAACTGTGGTAACCCTGGCCATCATGTGGACAAGTGTGTGAAGCCTAAGAATTGCTTCATTTGCAAAATGGTCACCCACAGAGTTAACAATTATCCTTTTAGGAAAAAGCCACACACTTTTGCTAGATATGTAGGTAGTGCTGCTCCTGGACTGTGTTTTTTATCATGTGGATGCACCATACGTTAAAGCTCAACATCATGGAGCACTGAAGAATGTTGGCATTGTTCTTGTTGAGATCGGAGAAGTGACTAAATAGGAGCTGGCCAGTGAGTTTCCATATAGCTATAAGACTAATTGGCCATGGCCTATTAATGCTTTGGATGAGTGGAGATGGGTCCCAGGTGGCAGCAGGGAGCCCGGAAACGGATCCCCGGCGATACCAGGGAGCCCAGAGATGATTCCTTAGCGAGGGCAGGGACGGCGATTGGCGAGGACGGCGGCTAGATGTGAGGGAGCGGCGGTGGTTGGATGTGAAGAGCGACGATGACTCAATCTAGGGTTGGAGCTTGGGGAAGGGGGTTGCGAGGACGACTATGGAGCTCGGGGGAAGGGGGTGCGAGGACGGTGATGTCGGGATGAGGACGGGTTGGAGCCCGAGGGCGGCAGCGATAGCGGCAGGACTAGATCGAGCGCGAGGGAAGCGGCGGTGGAAGCAGTGGAAGGAGTGGATCGAAGGCGTGGGCAATGGCGGCAGGCATGGGCCGAGTTAGGGTTGTATTTGGGGTATTTTGCGGGGGAGGTTTTTTTTCATAGGGGATACTTTGCATGAATAGCTGAAAATTTCGCTCGCGCGCCAAGGCAGTCGATTGACACGTGTTCATCTACACTGACACTTAATCTGAGTCTATACACCCTATATATGCCGACACATTTTAGGTCGCTAATTACGTACCTACGTCGACTGAAAAACTGTCAAGACCCACACATATGCCGACACATAAAACATTATTAAGCAATTACTGACAAATACATTGTTGCTTAGTGGTTGCCGACACATAATGTATCTACAGTGATGTGCCTTTGCCAACACATGTTCTGAAGACAAAACTTAAAAGCTATGGTGGCAGTTATTTTATGAATATTAGTGGACCTTTGCCCACATAAATGTCTCACCTAAGCTTTACCATGGTGTCATGGCATGAACAGAGATTCTCCATGAATGCTCTTTTCTGGAAGGGTCCCTTTCTGGAATGTGAGGGGTATTCCTTCCCCTGGGAGGAAACCTCTAATTATTGACACTATCAGTAAAACTCATGCTACTATCCTATGTTTCCAGGAAAATAAAGAAAGAAGATTTTTCTGTCTCATTTCTTAAATCCCTGGTGGGGACTATGGATTTCTCTTGGCACTATCTACCATCTAAAGACTCTGCTGGTGGCATCCCTATGGGAGTGGACCTGGAAATTTTTGATGTAGTTTCCTAGTCTCTCCTAGATTCCTATGTTAGCTACTTAGTTAAAGTGAAATCTAATGACCATATTTTTAGGATAATTACTGTTATAGATCTCTCTATGTGGAAGGCAAAGAAGCTTTTTATTTCTGAGCTCCACACACTTTTTGTTGATGTGGACACTCCTACCTAATTGGTGGAGATTTCAATCTTGTTAGGAACTCTAGGGATAAAAATAATGGTGTGATTAATCATGAATGGAGTGACAATTTTAATGCTTGGATTGAAATTTGGAGCCTTCTAGAGATTAGGATGTCTAGTAGAAAGTTTACTTGGGCCAATAATGAAGTAGGCCTTATTATGTCTACGATTGATAGGCTCTTCAGTGATACTAATCTAGATTAAAAAAATTCCTTTATCCACTTGCAAAGTATAAGATCAAAAGTATGTCTAGAGGGGGTGATTAGCCTACTTGACCAAATAAAAATCTATCATTTTCCCAATTTTAGTTGTAGGCGGATTTTAGCAATTACGATACGTCAAGTAGCACCCAACACATGAAATTCTAAGAGTGTAGCAACGGAAAGTAGAACATTACACATGTAAGTAAAGGGAAGGGTTTGTAGAAGGCAAACATAATGGGGACACGGTGATTTTTAGCATGGTTTTGATAGGTGGTGCTATCGTACGTCCACGTTGATAGAGACTTCAACCCACGAAGGGTAATGGCTGCGCGAGTCCACGGAGGGCTCCACTCACGAAGGGTCAACGAATAAGCAACCTTGTCTACCCCACCATGGCCATTGTCCATGGAGTTGCCTCACTCGAGTACATCTTCATGAAGTAGGCGATCTCCTTGCCCTTACAAACTTCTTGGTTCAACTCCACATCATGTTGGAGGCTCCAAAGTGACACCTAACCAATCTAGGAGAACCACTCTCCAAAAGGTAATAGACAATGTGTTGATGATAAAATCCTTAGTCTTGTGATTCAAATGATAGTCTCCCCAACACTCTATTCTCTCTCATAGATTTGGCTATGGTGGAAGAAGGATTTGAGTGGAAAGCAAATTGGGGAAGGCTAGAAATGAAGGTTGAAATGGTAGGAATGGAAACTCTTGATCTCAACACATTAGTAGGTGGTTCTCTCTCAGAAAATGAATGGTGAAAGTGTAGGCACGTTCTGATGGCTCTCTTACTTAGTAAGAGGAGGGTGGAGGAGTATATATAGCTTCCACACAAAATCCAATCGTTACACACTTTTGACCCAACTCGGTGGCACCGATCAGAAATCCAATGCCACCGACCCATGTAAAAATATGAACGTTAGGAATCTTGGTGGCGCCAAGTGGAAACAATTCAGATGAACCGATGTGCAATGGCTAGGGAAAACCTTGTTTCGGTGGCACTGATTGCATCAACTCGGTTGGACCGAAGTGAAGCAATAAGGCAACAGAACATTGGCAAGCCATCTCGGTGGCACCGATTGCATCATCTCGGTAGGACCAAAATAATTGCAATAGATGATAGGGAGTTGGGAAGACCATCTCGGTGAGACCAAGATCCATATCAATGGATCCAATTTGTTAGGGTTTGGCTGTTGCAGTTGTCCTGATGAACTCGGTGGTTCCAGATAGGAAAATTTCGATGGGACCGAGTTGAACTTAGGGTTTTAGACATATTTGGACAGAGAAGGTGGCTGAGGGTTTTGGAGGAATACCACTAAGCACTTAAGCAACCAGATCATCATCAAAACCTCACCCCCTTTTAATAGTATTGTCTTTCCTATGTACTCAATGTGATCTTGGATCACTTAACCAAAAGTGTAGAGTCTTGATGATGCGGAGCATCCCGAGGTCATCCCCATGGACCCTCCTTCACCTCGTCAAGTGCCTCAAGGACCAATGACACGTGCTCGTGCTAGAGCTCTCGAGACCGAGGTGACATCACTCCTAGCCCTACTTCCATATGAATCTTGCGAGACATGGTTGCTACCTCAGACGGATGTGTTTTGTGTGCTCAGGTGTGAAGAAGACCACATTGGAGATGTGCGTGAAGATGGACAAGTCCCCAAGTTCACGGACGAGGCTTTGCATCGTGAAGGGCTGAAGAAGGCTCCAGGCCCCGGACATCCAGCCCCCTGGCCCGGACATCCGGCCCCTGGACAAACATCCACAGAAAGCCACCAGCAGCAGAGGCTACAGGGCCCGGACATCCGGCCAGGCCCCGGACATCCGGCCAAGCAAAGCCCGGACATCCGGCCTCGGGCCCGGAAATCCGGCACCACTCTACAGAGGGCACCCGAGACTCAACCCCTCCAGCCCGGACATCCGGCCCCTCGCCCCGGACATCCGGCGCCCCGTGAAGCCCCGGACATCCGGCCCGTCGCCCGGACGTCCGGCCCCTGAATGCCGGCGCGCATCCCTTTGGGCCGAGGCCCGTGTAACCCTTCGCTCCGTACACTATATATTCACATCGTTTAGGGTTAGCTTTTGGATAGCTCATCATAGACCTCTGTGGATTCTCTCCTATGAGACCGCGGCCTCTTCGGAGAAGATCCATCTCGGATTCAAGACCTCCACATCGGGGAAGATCTCAAGGGATATCCAAGACCTCCTCCGGGAGAAGACTACCTTTGTACCACCGTGATTTGACTATGGATCGTGTATCTCGATGTCTATCGTGGATCTAGCGCTTGTGTGATCATATTTGTGTTGATTTGAGTGTTTCCCCTCGTGTTTTCCTCTGTTTCCCCCTTGTGTTCTCCGTGTTCGTCGTGGGATATTCTCCAATCGTGAAAGATCTGCCGATTAGGGTTCCACCCTACATCATATTATGGTATCATGAGCATAGGTTGATCACGAATTTGGAGCCCCACACCCTATTTTCTAGCTTGTTTTTGTTGTGTTCTTCCCAATTTCGAAAATTCCCCACAAAAAGAGCCCCAAATTTTTCTTGTGATCTGTTGATTTGGCAAGATTTTGTTGAATTTGTTCCATGGATTTGCTGTGCCACGAGTGGATCTAGCTTTTCCTCCACTTTTCCCCAATTTTTCTCCGCAAAATCCGATGAATTTTGGCCCCAAAGTCACCGTGTGCAAGGAGTTCTTCGTGGCCTCGGGCACCCCGGACATCCGGCCCGTGCCCCGGACATCCGGCCAGGCCCAGACATCCGGCCCCTGACCCGGACAACCGGCCTCCCGCAGCCACAATCCCCCCACTCCACCCCACCTCGCATTTTCCACCGCCATTTTCGTTCGGTACCCCATCAAACCTTCCGCATACCACCACCACTTCCGCAACCACCATCGCTTAACCGCTCCGAGTTTGAAGAGTTTGTCTCCCTTTGCCTTGGATACTTGAGTTGTGGTTTCACCGTTTCCTTGGATGTTTAGGCTACCTTGGAACGGCAAGACTTCGACAACACCATCGCTCAACTTCGGCAAGGACGGTAACATCAACGACACCTTGTTCATTCTACCTTGCAATTGCATTTTCACCCTATGAACCATCTTTGCGTAGCTTTCCCATTGAGACTAGCCATTTGAGTATTGCCGGGCCACGACACTTGTGCACATTAGTGATAGTCATAGATACTTCATACCATATCATCATATCTCTGTGTGACACAAGAGTGTCCTGCATACACAATAGCAACCTTGATCCGAGAAGCATGCATAAGTGCCCAAAGAAATAGCTCACAAGATTTTAAGCAAAAGAGCAAACCAAAGCAAAAGGACAATAGCATCATACGCCTTGCATCAAAAGAGATCATATGAGATAGCAATACATCATCTTGTGCTCAAGCATCGGCACATCATACACTCATAGCATACTTGTGATAGATAGTCGTTACGTTTTGCCTCTTATAGGTCGTGCACAAGTGCGTATCCGGCTATTAAGCAATCGGTTAGCGTCTCTCTAGTGTTGTGCAACACAAGCATTTTCCGTGGTTTCCACATTTTCTCTCACCCTTGGTTGCACAACCACATTTATCTATCCGTGCGTGTGTTCCGTGTGCTACTTTGCTAGTGATCTACTTGTTGCATGAGCAAATTGTGAACCATTTTCAACATCATTGAGTCACTTTGACGATTGCATTGAATTTATGCCACCATCCTAACCAAGATCCTCTCAAAGCTTTACTTGTGTAGGTGTGAGAATCGACACGAAGTGGTACCAATAGTGCTATTTCCGGGTTACATTATCGGGTGATCATTGATCCATTTTCAACTTCGGTTAAGGTACATTTGTTATTGTCTTCTCCTTTCTCCCACTCACATACTTGCTTGTGATGATGGATAGGCCAAGTACATCTTCCAACCTGATCTTCGACGATCCTCTAGAAGCGAACAACTACGTCACCAAACTACATCTCTTCGGTGTCCAACGAACTCTACATCAAGAGAGTGAAGCTATGCGCGAGTACATTGGTCAAGTCGCCGAGGACGCGTGCCAATTTGAAGCAAGAACAAAAGAGCAATTCGACATCGTCAACACAAACATGTCTACTCAATTCAACGAGCTCCGGACATTGATAGTCAACCGACGTTCTTCTTCCACAACCTCACAAAGACGAAGCCGCTCAAGTCGACATTCCGACTCCACGCAAGACTCAAGTACCCCTACGTCCAACACTCTTCATCAAGCCGCACGTCAAGCTCGACATGACAACCGGCTGCCTCTTCATGACAAGAGTTCACAAGAGCTATTCGACGAGCAAGAAAGCCGACGTCGTCAAAACCAAGCTACACTTGAGCAAGCACAAGAACGGCAACGACTACGCCAACAACAACAAGAGCGAGCACGTCAACACCAAGAAGAACTAGATGCCGAGGCTAACCGCCAATCACAACAACGTCGAGAAGCTCAAGCTATGGAGGCGCAACGAGCGTTACAAGATGCACATCACAATGTGGCAGCCCGCACTCGACACACTCGTCAAGAAGAGGATTTCATTCGTGATGAGGTGCAAGAGAGACGCCACCAAGCAAGAATGCACCGAGAAGCTCCTCATCAACAAGAACAACAAGCTCGAAAAGCACACCATGATAATGGACATCTACTTCGACAAGAGCAACATGATATTGCAAACCGCCAAAATCAAGACCGCCCTCCCAATAGGCAAGGAAACAATGACGAGCATCGCTATGGCAAGCTCAAATTCACCATGCCAAAGTTTTCCGGAAGCATTGATCCCGAAGACTATCTCTCATGGGCATTGAAGGTTGACAAGATCTTTCGCCTTCACAACTTCGATGAAGAGAAGAAGACCGCAATGGCATCCCTTGAGTTCCAAGACTATGTTCTCATTTGGTGGGAGCAAATCATAGAGAGAAGAGAAGCAAAAGGCGAACCTCCTATCACCACTTGGGCTCAAAGGAAGGAAGTCATGAGAGGACGCTTTGTGCCTACCCACTACAATCGTGACTTGTTCAAGAAGCTACAACTCCTCAAGCAAGGTACCAAGTCCGTTGAAGAGTACTACAAGGAGATGGAGATTGCCATGATAAGAGCCAACATCACGGAAGATGAAGAGCAAACAATGGCGAGATTCTTGAATGGAATCAACTATCCCATCAAGAAGATTGCGGACTTCCAACCATAAAACAATCTCCTCGAGCTATTACATCAAGCAACCAAAGCGGAGCGACAAGTTCAAGAGGACTACACGTACTCCAAGATCAATTCCAAGAACTTAGGCTCCTACAACCAAGCTTCAACGACTTCGGCTACTCCTACTACCTCTACCAAGCCATCTACAAATTTCGGTGACAAGTCAAGCTACAAGAATGCGACTACATCGAGTCGTCCACCTTCTACCAACAACTTCAAGCCAAGAGCTTCCTCAACTACAACTCCAACCGAAGACAACACCAAGATGAGCTCCATCAAATGCTTCAAGTGCCAAGGACGAGGCCACAAGTCATTTGAGTGCAAGACCGTTCGCACCATGATCAGATGACGGATCTTATGACTCCATGAGCGATGATGAGATGGAAGCACTTGAGCATGTCGCTATGCATCGCCAAGTGAATGAAGAAGAAGACCGTCAAGTGTTTTGCGACAATGACTCAAGCCCCAATCTTGTTGTTTCCAAAGTCTTGACACTCCAACACCAACAAGATGACGACCAACGATGTCACATTTTCCATACGAAGGCCGGCATCAACGGACGCTCCGTCAAGGTTATCATCGATGGAGGAAGTTGTCACAACTTGGCAAGCGAAGAGCTATGCGACAAACTTGAATTGGTCAAGACGAAGCATCCTCACCCCTACAAGGTCCAGTGGCTCAACGACGCCGGAATTCTTCAAGTCGAGCACACCGTGCAAGTCTCTTTCAAGATAGGCGCCTACGAGGACACTCTAGAATGCGATGTGATTCCCATGTCCGTGTGCCACCTTATTCTTGGACGTCCATGGCAATATGATCGTGGAGTCACACGCAATGGACGAACCAATCACTATAGCTTCAAGATGAAGGGCAAGGAATTCGTGCTTCGACCAATGTCTCCAAGTCAAGTAGCCGCCGACAAACACTTACCTACCAACCATCATGGAGAGAATGGTGAGAGAGTGAGCCACCAAAAGGAGAGTGAGAGCCACAAGCCAAATATGAGCGACTCCACGATGAGCGACAAGAAGCAACTAGTGCTATTTGCCACCAAAAGTGAGATGAGAGAAGTGTGTGAGAACCCATCGAGTGTCTTTCACCTTGTGCTCTTATGCAAAGGGGAAGCCAAACCTACTAACACTTCACCACCTCTACCTTTAGTGTTGTCTAATTTGTTGCAGGAATTCTCGGACGTCTTTCCCGATGAACTACCTCCGGGTTTACCTCCACTTAGCGGAATCGAACACCGCATCGATCTCATACCCGGCGCACCACTTCCAAACAAGGCTCCCTACCGCGTCAACCTCGAGGAAACAAAGGAGATACAACGGCAAGTGCAAAAACTCATTGACAAAGGTCATGAATCTCATGGAGGAGGACTCATGGGACACTTTGGACGCGACAAGACGTTTGCTACCCTCTCTAAGAACTATTTTTGGCCCAAGATGCTCCATGACGTCTCACGCCTCACCAACCGATGTTCTACATGCCGCAAAGCTAAGTCCAAAGCTCAATCTCATGGTATTTACATGCCTCTTCCTATTCCATACCATCCATGGGAAGACATAAGCATGGATTTTGTACTTGGATTGCCTAGGACTCAAAATGGCAAAGATTCCGTGCTAGTTGTCGTGGATAGATTCTCTAAAATGTCTCATTTCATTCCTTGTAACAAGATAGACGATGCTTCACATGTTGCAAATATCTTTTGTAGGGAGGTCATTCGTCTACATGGCGTGCCCAAAACGATCGTGTCGGACCGGGACGTCAAGTTCTTGAGCTACTTTTGGAAAACCCTATGCGCTAAGCTCGGCATCAAGCTACTATTCTCTTCGGCGTACCATCCACAAACGGACGGCCAAACGGAGGTGACGAACCGCACGCTTTCGACGCTTCTTCGCGTGTTGATCAGGAAGAACATCAAGGATGGGAGCAATGCTTGCCCATTGCCGAGTACGCCTACAACCGCGCAAGACATTCGTCCCCCTTCGAGGTCGTCTACGGTTTCAACTCGTTGTCCCCATTGGACATCCTACCTCTACCTCTCCAAGAGCGCACGAACATGGACGCAAGTGGACGAGCAAGCTATCTCAAGAAGGTGCACAAAGATACAAGAGCAATGATCCAGCGACAGGTACATTGTCTCGCCACCAAGCTCAACGTCAACAAGGCACCAATGGTGTTCCAACCGGGAGATCTTGTTTGGCTACATCTTCGCAAGGACCGTTTCCCACACGTGCGCAAGTCCAAACTCCTACCTCGCGCCGACGGACACTTCAAGGTGCTAGCACGCTACAACAACAACGCCTACAAGATCGACATTCCACGCGACAAGTACTCCGTGAGCGACACTTTCAACATCCAGGATCTATCTCCTTTCCATGGTGATGAAGATTTCGATCCGAGGTCGGATCTTTCCCAAGGGAGGGGAGATGATGCGGAACATCCCGAGGTCATCCCCATGGACCCTCCTTCACCTCATCAAGTGCCTCAAGGACCAATGACACGTGCTCGTGCTAGAGCTCTCGAGACCGAGGTGACATCACTCCTAGCCCTATTTCCATACGAATCTTGCGAGACATGGTTGCTACCTCAGACGGATGTGTTTTGTGTGCTCAGGTGTGAAGAAGACCACATTGGAGATGTGCGTGAAGATGCACAAGTCCCCAAGTTCACGGACGAGGCTTTGCATCGTGAAGGGCTGAAGAAGGCTCCAGGCCCAGGACATCCGGCCCCCTGGCCCGGACATCCGGCCCCTGGACGAACATCCATAGAAAGCCACCAGCAGCAGAGGCTACAGGGCCCGGACATCCGGCCAGGCCCCGGACATCCGGCCAGGCCCCGGACATCCGGCCAAGCAAGGCCCGGAAATCCGGCCTCGGGCCCGGAAATCCGGCGCCACTCTACAGAGGGCACCCGAGACTCAACCCCTCCAGCCCGGACATCCGGCCCCTCGCCCCGGACATCCGGCGCCCCGTGAAGCCCCGGACATCCGGCCCGTCGCCCGGACGTCCGGCCCCTGAATGCGTGCGCGCATCTCTTTGGGTCGAGGCCCGTGTATCCCTTCGCTCCGTACACTATATATTCTCCTTTCCCCACATCGTTTAGGGTTAGCTTTTGGATAGCTCATCATAGACCTCTGTGGATTCTCTCCTACGAGACCGCGGCCTCTTCGGAGAAGATCCACCTCGGATTCAAGACCTCCACATTGGGGAAGATCCCAAGGGATATCCAAGACCTCCTCCGAGAGAAGACTACCTTTGTACCACCATGATTTGACTATGGATCGTGTATCTCGATGTGTATCGTGGATCTAGCGCTTGTGGATCCCCTCGTGTTTTCCTCCGTTTCCCCCTTGTGTTCTCCGTGTTCGTCGTGGGATATTCTCCAATCGTGAAAGATCTGCCGATTAGGGTTCCACCCTACATCACTTGAGCTTTTGCCAATCCATGTCCTTAGCATTTTGAGGGGTTCGCATCTCTAGTCCTTGCCATGCCAATCATTGAACTTCCTAAAATCATTCACTTGAATGGATACTAGTTCCATGACATATATGTTATGATTTACCAAAACCATCCAGGGATTAGTGGCACTTTCAATCTCTCCCTTTTTGGTAATTGATGACAACATATAGATCAAAGATTCGACAAATGATTAAATTATTGAAATACATCTTCGCTTTGAGAAGTATGTGATAAGCAAGAGCTCCCCCTAAATTTGTGCATTATAAAAATTTGCATTTTAATGCAAATGCACAATCGATTAGGGTCATGGGTCACTCTTCCATGTGACATACAACCTGGTGGAGCGCACAAAATGATATGATTGGAATAGTAAGCACACATCACCAAACATAAATGAATGGCCATACAAGGATAGTGATAATGATAGGCAATAAGCATAGCATGAAGCACAGTATGATCAATCACACACAACCAACATAGTATCTCACAAGCATAACGAACAAAGTAGCATAAACCAAATAGTAGCAAAAACTCGAAAAACCAATGAGCAAAAGCAAGACACACACACACGCTCTCTCTCTCTCTCTCTCTCTCTCTCTCTCTCTCTCGGAGCCTAATGATCTATACAAATTCTCCCACTTTGGTAACAAGTACCAAACTTTCGAATAGGTATAGAGCTATACGTCTCTCTAGGCATGATCTCCAGTAGCTCCCGGTGGTGACTTCTGGTTGGCAGCTTCGATGTGAGTAGACGGCATTGAGATGAGTGCATCCGTGAAGGCTTCGGCTGATGTCTGTTGGGCTAATTGCGTAGAAACTCGAGGTGGCACTGTTGAAGTTGCAGTGGGTTCAGAAACTGTAGTCCTCGTGTCTACATCAGGCACAACAGCAAATTTGGTGTCCTGGGCACTGGATGGAATCTATCAGTAGTTGGAGTATGATCTCCACTATCCTCTGTACCAACTCTATCTCTGTCAACATCATCTCTTAGCTTTGTCACTATGGTCTGTACTTAAGTGATCTTGACATCAAGATCCTATATCTTAGCTTCGACCACCCGCTCTAAGCTCTCTTGGTTCTTGGTGAGGTTGGCAAGACTTCTCTCAATTCTCAGGGTAGCTTCTAGCAAGTGAGTCATTTGATCATTCTTAGTATTGAGGTGAGCAAATGATTAACTAGCTGCAGATGCCTACTTTGCTACTTTGGTTGTAGCAGCTACCTGGATCATTTCCTGTGCCTCAACATAAGTAGGGTGTGAAGGATCCATCACCACTACATTATCCTTGAACTCTGGCAACAGTGGGAGATGCTCACAATCAAGAAGATAAGTGCTCGTTTCAACCTTGGAGTTGATGAGCAACTGAATGTGTGGAGCAAAACCACACAATCTCTTCTCATCAACTGCGGTTCTCTTGATAGTTCCTACAATGAGGCTCATCACTTTGAACTTCTGCGGTGTATCAAATAAGTGTAGCAAGTTGATGGAGTGGCCATGAATCATCATATCATCTTCAGACTTGGGCAAAAGAGTATGCCTCAATATAGTGTTGATGGTGGCCAAACTAGATAGCAAGTGCTTTACTGAACCAAATTTGTGAGTCTCAACATCTTCTTCGGGAATTGACTTGTACATGTTAGCCATATAGTTGTGGTCCATCTTGGGCTTTGCATAAACATCAATGTCATTCTCTTCTTCGTCAGGAGAACCAAGAAGAGTAGCCCACTCAGAGATGGTCTACTGGTACGTGGTTCCCTCAGTCATCCAGACTATCCTTCCATCTAGATAGAAATGAGCACTAGAGTTGCATGATCATCTCATCATTCCACTGAATAAGATTCTTCCCAACAAAAGCATCGACACCAGCAAGTCTGAAGCTCTCATGAACATGGGGGAAGTTGTCTTCATTGGCATCAATGTACTTCAAGTCCACCCATTGCATATCACTGATAATGGGCTTCTTATCTAGCAACACAGTCTCATAGAAATCCTGTTGCTCTCTGGTGTGAAAGCGGTAGTCACAAGTTGTTCTCCTCCTGACAGAATATGGATCAGACATCCTCCACTCTCACAGACCTTTATCCTTCCTGAGCATCATGTTCTCAGCTACTGGATGGGTGTTGTCATAATGAGGGATCTTAGGTCTCAATCTCCTGAGCACTAGTGACTCATCATCAGCATCAGCTTCAGGCACTAGGGCCTTGTTCTTCTCAGCAACAGATATGTTTCTTGTAGACCTCTTGGGTACAGGAGCTTTGGGTTTGGACTTGGAGGTGGTACAATCCTCATGGTATCAGACATGAGCTTCTGAGTTTTAGCAGGGGTGCATCAACTGCTGGTTCCTCCTCCTCATCAACTAAGGTTCTCTTCATCCCTATTTTGGTGGATGCCATGAGAGATGTGGAGAACTTCTTTCTCCTTCATAAAAACTGCCCTCGGGACTTGATCCAGCACTAATCAACATTGGTCTCAGAGATGTTCTGACTGTTACTTGCATTTGACATCTTGCAAACTGACCTAGTGAATACATAGGTATGGGCAGAGTAGACGAGTCATCACAAAATTAAGAATTTTTGAAGAAAACTGAGTTCAAATCTTAGTTCCAAGTTTTCACAGAAGGCATTTTGGACCCACTGAGTTGATCATCTCGGTGATACTGAAGCACTTAACAGAAACATAGGACACCATTTTGGTCAGACTAATATGTGGCTCGGTGTCTACGATATGCTAGGGTTTCACTGAAACTTTACTTTCGGTCTCACCAATTAGTACTACTCAGTGGCACCGAGACGTAATAGTGCAATGGATGGGGCCAAATCGGTGACTCCAAAAATTTCGAATCGTTCGGTCCGAGATGCTTTCGGCGGAAACTTAAACCTAAAATTTTCGCTTGAATCTAATCTATGGAATATGCAGTGAACAGGAAGGTTTCAATCCGTGGCAAGATTAATGACAATCCATCCATGCATTGAATCAGAATCTAGAACAAGGAGGGGGTCGAATCTCAACCTAACTTAGTAGAGATCCTCTACGGCAGCAACAACGGGGAAGATTCCATTGATGGCAACTTATTCCAACGACGAGGGCACGCAGGAGACAATGGGCGATGATTCAAAGACCACGACGATGGCTGCAACGGGGGTGTGGAGTCTTGATGTTTGAAGAATTTTTCAACGTACAGTCGCGCTGGATATGTATACACGTATGCTGTCTGTGGCTTCGAGTGGAACAACTTGGTGGCACCGCTATGTGTAACTGCAAGTAGTATAGCACATCGGTGACTCCGAAACATTCAACTCAGTGACACCAAGATGGAAACCTAGATCATTCTAAATGATTGCGGTTTGACCAAGTTTGAGTGGATTGGTCCAACCGAAATGCATAAAGAAGGTTTTGGAGATCAGTCTATCTCAGATCGGTGACTCCGAGTACGCCTCACCCGGAGGGTCCGAAAATGACTTGTTCAATTTTTGTGATGTAGAAAGAATAGAATTTGAGACAAGAAATCATAGATAGCTAGAGGAGGTGCTTAGCCATTCTTGTACATCCACTTGGCAAGAAAAACCAAGACAAGCAAAACAACAAATGAATATCCTCGAATGAAGAAAACATGCAAATCAACATGCTCACACAATAATATAGCAAATGAAATATGTGTCAAACATGCACAACCAATTCTAGCATCTATCAAGCAATTGGCGATGACTAGGTCATCTATATATGAGTATATTGACTTAGGTGTCAAATGAGAACATTTGAGCATAGGTCATACTCATCGTTTAAGCACAAGTGAGGCTACCGCTTTTAAATAAAGCGTTAATGTGTTCACATCATTAGAGTTACTTTAGCTCAATTTTTAGAGAAAAGCTCCCCTAGATGTGATATCCCCCCAAAGAGGGGTGAACTAACCTTGGGTTTTGTGGATGATGACTTCATGTAGATATTGATGTTTGTAATAGTAACAATAAAAAACAGCAATGTACAAGTGATAAAATGGAGCACAAACGGTATTGCAATGCTTAGAAACAAGGCCTATGGTCCGTACTTTCGCTAGTGCAATCTCTCAACAATGCTAATATAATTGGATCACATAACCATAGATAGTGAAGATGTGAATGCTCAATGTTGATGTAGTCCATCAAGAGTTGGGAGCAATCCTTTGGAGTTTTGCACTTTCAATACCTACATGGGTTAGTCCCATAAGGAACATCCACTACAACAGAACACTTCCGTGATGATACATGTTTGTCACACTAGGTCACCTTTTCTGTCATGCATGTACATCCATGACGATTTTATGACAGAATCAAGATAGTCATCCTGTGGTGTCGTAGAAGTGTTCCATGACAATACTCAAACTATCAATGCGGAAGTGTACACTTCCATGACGAAAAATCCTCGCAATGGAAGTGTTTTCTTCAAGGGTGACCGACACATGGCATCCACCGTAATGGGTCACCATTAACCTATCGAGCCCGCTTTTGGATCTAATTACCCGCTAATAGCCATGACCTATGGAGATTTTCCATGTGTAAAATTCTCATTGGCCATAGTAAACACGTGTCATCTAAGCGTTGGGATAGATGTTAGCCATACGATGGACATAACACACCTATGATATGTCGACACATGGCACGGCCCAACAGTAGCCCATTTAAGGTAAAAAGACCGGCCCAACTGCATGCCCACAAGATTGCATCATACACTAGTGGGCCAGTCGATTAATAGCCTGCCATGATTTGTGCCAAATTACAGCCCACATCAGATCCGGCCCATTAGATGTCTGCCACGTTATGGACCAAACGATGGCCCATGTCAGATCCGGCCTGTTAATAGTCTGCCATGCTTTGGGCCAAATGACAGCTCATATCAGATCCCGCCCGTTAACTACCAGACATATTTTGGGCCGAATTACCACCCATATAAGATCTGGCTCGTTAACAGGCACTGTGATTTCGGCCTCGTTGGGGCCCATTTGAGCTATGATCTCTTAAAGGCCCATGTATTACATCGGCCCTATATTACTTTTTCCTGTTAGTGGCCCTTGGTACATATGGGCCGTTGTCGGCCCGGTTTCACTTTCGGCCATTTAATGACCTGTGCTACATGTGGGCTTATTTCTGGTCCAAAGTGACTTTCAGCCTCTTAATAGCCCGTAGTCTTCGTGGATACATTTTAGCCCAACTTGACTATTGGCCCGGTAAAGGCCCATGATATAACTGGGCCCAATTATGGCCCGCTTTGCATAAGGCCTGCTAACAAATCATCATATTGTTGGGCCTAATGTGGCTTGCTGACGGCCCGTATTGAGGCTGGTCCCATCATGGGCCGTCGTCAAAATTTAGGCCCAATCTACTTTTTAGACTATCAAATGCCCATTTTATTTTCTGACCCAACTAAGTTAACTGATTTATTCGGCCTGTTAAGGACCCGAAACTATAGTTGGCGAGTTTTTGTCTAGGCCTACTATTGGCCAAAGATGATTGTAGGCGCATGTTTCAACCTATTTATGGCAATTGGAGGGCCGACTAGTTTACCATAATTTTATATAAACCGAATATTAAGGTCCATTGTGCTCCATCAAAGCTTATGACCTTTTCAGAGAGATACGACAACATATACAGAAAATAAATTACAACATCAGGACGAAGAATAAACCTAGACTATACAACAAACAAATTACGATATAGTACATGCACTAGGCATAAAAGTTTGCCGCCAGCGATAATAAAGTGCAACCAGACATCAGATTACATACACTGGGTATCAAAGGTCGCCACTAGTGCAAATAAACACGCCGCCAAAAATAATATACATAATCGACACACACTTCAACACAGTTCAAGAAAGGTTAGCCCTGCCTGGGAGCTGCAGCGCAAGTAGCTGAGTAAGCTGATGAGACTGCGCTTGCTTGACACAAATATCCAACTCTAGCTGCATAGCATCAATAGACGTCATGTACTTCTGGTTAATTTTTCTATAGAGATGGGAGTTCCAGTTGAGTTGAGCTGAAGCATGTCGTTCTGCTTGCATCTGAGACTGAAGAAGTCGAACATATTCACACGGTGACTTCATCGAGCTTGTGTCACTGCTATTAGCGAGTACCTTTGACACTACATCAAAACATGAATTTGGAAGTGTAATAAGTGAAGCATGAGAGTTCATCAATTTCTTTAAAATACAACCACCACCGTGCTCTAAAGTGAAACACTAGAGCAACTGCCTAGCTCAAAATATATAAGTGAGGCTCAAAGAGTATTCCAACAAATTCACAATTAATGTGTGTCCCTCTCAAAAAGGTGTGTCCAAAAAGGATGATTGTGTAAAACTAAAAAGGAAACAAAGCAAAAACTCATATAATACACAATGCTCCAAGCAAAACACATATCATGTGGTGAATAAAAATATAGCGTCAAGTAATTTACCGATGGATTGTAGACGAAAGAGGGGATGCCATCCGGGGCATCCCCAAGCCTAGATGCTTGGGTCTCCTTGAATATTATCTTGGGTGTGCCTTGGGCATCCACATGCTTAGACTCTTACCACTCCTTATTCCTTAGTCCATCGAAACTTCACTCAAAACTTGAAAACATCACAACACAAAACTCAACGGAAAACTCGTGAGACCGTTAGTATAACAAAATCGATCTTTATTTTAGGTACTTTTGTAAACCCATTCCAATTTTATATTTGCATTATATCTACTGTATTCTAACTTCACCATGTCTTATACCCCCCCCCCCGATATAATCAATAGATTCATCAAAACAAGCAAACAACACAATGAAAACATAATCTGGCAAAAACAAAACAATCTGTCACGGCATAATTTATAGTCATACTTATGTAACTCTAGAAATTCTGAAAAATTAGGAAAACATGGGAAATTTGTATATCAGTTATGTGTAAAAAATTCATAATTTTTTCACGCTCCAGCAACTACAGAGAATTCTGCTATTGGACGCAAAAGTTTCTATTTTCTCACATAATCAAATCAACTATCACCCAAATCATTCCAAAGGTCTTACTTGGAAAAAACACTAATTTGAACAGAAGAACACCATAATAACAGATGCATAACGGTATATTTATATATAAAACCGAGAAGAAAAATATTGGATTGTCTCCCAACAAGCACTTTTCTTTAAAGCCTTTTAGCTAGGCATTGATACAAGAATTGAAGCACAATTGTCATTAATAGAATTTATAATAACCTCATTGCAATCATGCTTTTCATTCAAGGAGCTATTGTGAATCACTTTATAAATTTCTTCTTTTAGCACTTCATCACAATTTTTAGATTCACGAATTTCAAGCAAAACTTCATAGAGATAATCTAGTGCACTCAACTCACTAGCAATTGGTTCATCATAATTGGATCTTTCAAAAAGGTTAGCAAGTGGATGAGGATCCATAAACCTTTTGCTTTCTGATTTGGAATAGACGCACAATTAAGGCAAGCAAATAAGCAAACAAATCAAGTAAGACATAAAGGCAAACAAAAAATATTTTTGTATTTCTGTAAAACTTTTTTAGAAGTGGGGGAGAGTAAAACGAGAGGCAAATAGCAAATAAAGTAAATGCAAGAGATGATACTTTATGATAGGTACTTGCTAGGCTTGATGTAGATCCTCCCCAGCAATGGCGCCAGAAATCCTTCCTAGTACTTCTTGAGCTTGCATTCGTTTTTCCCTTGAAGAGGGAAGGGTGATGCAGCAAAGTAGAGATAAGTATTTCCCTTAGTTAAGAACCAATGTATCAATCTAGTAGGACGAACACACAAGTCTCCAATAGTTGTACCTGAACACGCAAATAAATACTTGCACACAACGCAATAAAGGGGTTATCAATCCCTTCACTGTTACTTGCAAGGATGCGATCTGAGAGTGATAGATATGAAAAATAAGTAAAAGCGCAAAATAAAATAAAAGTAAATAAATTGCGGCAAGGCCTTTTTGTGTTTTTATTTTATAGATCAAATGCAATATGATAAAAGATAGACCCGGGAGCCATATTTTTCACTAGAGGCTTCTCTTATGAAAGGAAGATACGTCTCCGTCGTATCTATAATTTTTTATTATTCCATGCCAATATTATTCAACTTTTACATACTTCTGGCAACAATTTATGTGATTTATTTGGACTAACTTACTAATCCAGTGCCGAGTGCCAGTTCCTGTTTGTTGCATGTTTTTTTGTTTCGCAGAATATCCATATCAAACGAAGTCCAAATGCAATAAAATTTTACGGAGAATTATCATGGAATATATGTGATTTTTAGGGCTTGGAATCAACGCAAACGGGGCCCCATAGTGACCACAATCCACCAGGGCACGCCGGGGGTGCCCGACGTGCCCAGGTGTCTTATACCCACCTCGAACGTCGCTTGGGGCCCCTTCTTCTAGCGCAAGAAAGCTAATTTATGGAAAATAATCATGTTAAAATTTCAGCGCATCAGAGTTACGAATCTCCAGGAATTTAAGAAACGGTGAAGGGCCAGAAAACAGGAATGCAAAACAGAAGAGGACAGAGAGACAGATCCAATCTCGGAGGGGCTCTCACCCCTCCGCCGCAATGGAGGCCATGGACCAGAGGGCGAACCCTCCTCCCGTCTAGGGGGCAGGCCAAGGAAGAATAAGGAGGGGTGATCTCTCCCCCTCTCTCCCGGTGGCGCCGGAGTGCCGCCGGGGCTAGGATCATGATGGCAATCTACATCAACAATCTTGCTACCGTCAACACCAACTCTCTCCCCCTCTATGTACCGATGTAACCTCTCTATTCCCGCTGTAATTCTCTACTTAAACAAGGTGCTCAACTCCATATATTATTTCCCAATGATATTTGGTTATTCTATGATGTTTGAGTAGATCCGTTTTATCCAATGGCATAATCGTGATCTTGGTTGGTATGATTGTATAATTTATTTTGGTGATGTCTTATGGTGCCCTCCATTCTCACACAAACGTGAGGCCCCCCCGTTGTAGGGTGTTGCAATATGTTCATGGTTCGTTTATGGTGGATTGCTAGAGTGGCGGAAGCTTAAACCCGAGTAAGGGGGGTATGACGTATGGGAGTAAAGAGGAATTGATACTTAATGGTATGGTTGGGTTTCACGACCTTAATGATCTTTAGTAGTTGCGGATGCTTGCTAGAGTTCCAATCATAAGTGCATATGATCCAAGTACGGAAAGTGTGTTAGCTCATGCCTCTCCCTCAATATAAAATTGCAAGAATGATTACCGGTACTTGCTATCGACTACCTAGGGACAAATCATTCTCTTGTGTTACAAAAAGCTTGCTACTACACTATTTTTATTGTCTTGCAATTTATTCCAAGTTTTATTCTCACTAAGTACCCCTAGTTTTATTATTAGTTTAGATGAAGAAAACATTAAGTGTGAATAGAGTTGTATCGGTGGTCGATAGAACCTGACAGGATATTTGTTCTACCTTTAGCTCCTTGTTGGGTTTGACACTCTTACTTATCGAAAAAGGCTACAAACGATCTCCTACACTTGTGGGTTATCAAGACCTTTTTCTGCCGCTGTTGCCGGGGAGCAATAGCGTCGGGTGAATATTCTCGTGTGTGCTTGTTTGCTTTATCACTAAGTTGTTTTTATTTTATTTTCTAAGTTGTTATCTATCTTTAGTTATGGATATGGAACATGAAACACCAAAAAAATTAGTTCTACTTGCTACTCATGGAGATGGGGAACCTCCTAAAACCCTCAATGCTGGTAATGTGAAAAATATTATGCACTACTTTGATAATCCTGAGAAAACCCCATTCAACATGATAATGGGAGTAATATTGGATCAACGTGAATACTGTAGGGATTATCGCTTGACACAAAAAGGGAAAAATTTATGGGATCAAATTCATCTGTTGCATTGGTATGGTTGGAGTTTATGCTCGGAACATGATTTTACTTGTTGCTCTAGGATGAAGGCTCCACACCTTCCTTTTTCATGTGAATTTAATGATAATGAAACCTTAGCTTCTTATGCTAAAGGTGTGTATGGTTATTATGATGTGGAACGAATAGAAGAATTTGTTGCTTTTAAGGGTGCCTATGAAATTGAATCTCTGTTTGAAAAGTATGATTATGATGATGATTAAAGTTATAGATCTAATTTTTTTTTGCTATCCTTAAATATTGCTATGATAATTATAAATACAATTACGATATTTGCGTATATTGAGAGAGTCTCCGCTGTCCAAGAAGAGACTAATATTTTGCAGGAGTCTATGGAAGAAGAAAATTATGACACTGTGAGCTCATTAGATGAAAAAGATGAGGAGGAGAGTGAAGAACAAAAGGAGGAAGAGAGGATTAGCTACCCGTGCCCACCTTCTGATGAGAGTAACCCCTCAACTCATATATTGTTTAATGGGATTTTTAATTCTATGCCCCCGGTTTCTTAGTTGTGCTCACTTTTCCCCATTTGCGATTTTTGCATCCTTTTTGAGCAATTTTTCGGGGGTAAAAGTCAGGAAAATGTGAGAGCGAAAAGCCAAGACATGGGGAAAAGTGAGGAAAAAGTTAACAAACGGGGAAAAGTGAGCACAACTAAGAAACCAGGGGCATAGAATTAAAAATCCCTTGTTTAATTTCCCTTCATATTTACCAAAGGATGAGTGCTATGATGATTGCTATGACCCCGTTGATTCCTTTGAAATATCCCTTTTTGATGAGGCTTGCTATGCTTGTGGCCAAGATGCCAATAGGTATTATGCTTATGGAGATGAACTTGCTATAGTTACTTATGTTAAGAATGAAATTGTTGCTATTGCACCCACACGTGATAGTCCTATTATCTTGTTTAAATCTCTCAACTAAACTATATTGGAGAAGTTTGCACTTATTAAGGATTACATTGATGGGTTGCCTTTTACCATTGCACATGATGTTTTTGATGAATATTGTAATGCCCAGGATGGAGTTATACCTCCTACGTGTCGAGGCACGACTTAAAGGCATAAATCCATCCTAGAATGATCTCAAGTTTGGTAATCTTTGCACATCTCATGTAAAAGAGGGGATTGTAAACAGAAAATAGTTGGCTTACACTCGCCACGTCACACAATTACATACCATGTCTCAATCATCATACATTAAGAACATCACAACCCTCTAAGGGCAAAATCCAAATGTCAAGATACCAAACTGAAATAAATAAACCACAGGCGGATCGAATCCTAGTAAGAGTCTCCACTACTGATCATCCGGGTATCGCACATAGTACCGACTACGCTCCTCGTCGTACTCCCAATCCAGCTCGATGCCATCACCTGGATAGCTCATAACTGGACCTGCATCTGGTGTGTGAAGTAACTGTGAGCCACAGAGGACTCAGCAATCCCGTTTCCGGGTAACAAGACTATTTAAGCCTTTGGGTGAGGATAAGACAGAAGAAAAGAATAAGTGTCTGCAGCAGCAACTAGCAACTAGCTTACGTGAGTGAGAGCAAGAAGAGAAAAGCCTTGGCGAGAAGTGATCACGAAGTGATCCTAGCTACAAGCTCACAAACATAACCCCTCCGTGTTCAACTCCCGAATCCCTATTCGGAAATTGACAGTCACGGAACACACGCTGGTAGTGTATTAGAAACATTGTGTCAAGTTTTCTACAACCGAAATTAACAAGCTCCCATCTGCCACATAACCGCGGGCACGGCTTTCGAAAGTTCAAACCCTGCAGGGGTGTTCCAACTTGACCCATTACAAGCCCACGATCCGCAGAGTCGCAACTCCAAAGTGGGAAGACCCGAGTATTCTCGGAATCTCGTGCTCAAGATATACCGAACTTAGGTAAGGCTAATCCAGCAAATCCTCCCGGCGTGTCGACACCCTGATAGTAGCCGCGCGTATCTAAGTCTCAGGACACGACCGGATAGGTCAGCCTACAGGTATATACCAGTCCTCGAGTTCCCTCGGGTGGCCCCGCAGTCTGCCCAGTTTGGACCAACACTCATGTGGAGCACTGGCCCGGGGGTTGTTAATTAAGAACTCGGGTTAATTACTCCCTATGCAAGTTTATTTAGTTATTAGGCAAATAGTACCAATGTTGGGACTTGCTGGAAAAGACTTAGCACTTAGCGGTTTATCGAGGGGGTCCCATACACCCCAACCGTGTTAGGAACGCATAATCAAGGAACATAACACCGGTTTATTCGGTTCCTAACGGCATGAGTGGAACAAATCACCAAGCAAAAGGCTTAGCCTTCCACCCTTGCCAATATATAGATGATTTCATTTTAGCAATTATATAGTGTGATATAACCCAACCAAACTTCAACAGGAAGCAAGCATCTTCGATCTTCACCTGCAACTAGCAATGCTATAAGAAGGGCTGAGCGAAGCGTACTTAGCCAAGCAACGGTTTGCATAGGTAGGTTGGTTAAACATGGCAATTGGTTACAAGTAGGAGGCTGACAAGAAGATCATGGGCATCGAGGCAAAGCTATAGATCGAGACTACTAGCAATAGGCAAAGATAGTAATGTTATCGGGGTTCGGTCATCTTGCCTAAAGAGAAGTCGTTCGGATCGTAAGAAGGGTCCTCGTGCTCAACCTCGTTGGTAACCTCGTGCTCGTACTCGAACTCAGACTCTGCTTCCGGCTCTAAACAAAACAATCACACCAAGCACCAATCAACAAGATGCAAATGCGCACTCGAAAAAGATGAATGCATGATGGATGCACTAAGGATGCACACGGAGCATGGAAAATATCACTCAAGCAAAACACCTCAAAACATGATAACAATAACATATTATGATTCTACACAGAAAATCAATCAAGTTTGGTATAAGATTCGCTGAAATCGGAGTTACGGGCTAAAAGTTATGCCCGAAACAAGAAATGAGCGAAAACTGAAAATTACAGCATCATAGCATCTTCGGAGCACAAAATAATTGAGCTATAGCACTCAAACAACATGGCAAAGGACATGAACACAAACTAGACATATACTACAGTAACTAAGTCCAAAGGTGCACCCCCAACGGAGCCACGGATCAATAGCAATGATCTTGGACATATGGAACTTGACAATAAAATTTTGGCAGCATAATTTTATTGAAACTTTGGAGCAAAAGATAAACATGCTACAGCCACTTAAATAGGCATGTGAGGACATGAATGGAAAGACACCAATATATACTACAAGGAACAATCAAGATCCACTCCAAAACTAACATGGTTTGTCCTAGAACATCACACGAACATGGCATCGGAACGTTACAGATTTCAGACTTAGTGAAAAACCACTAAGTCCTAAAACAGCAATTTCATCATGGCATCTAAAAGAGCATGTTTAAGTCACCTCGAAACTAAACATGGCAAGAGGTAAGCACCTCATCAAAGTACACATGAAGGTGATCCCGAAACACACAAGCATGCATCATTGAGGTAAACACAACGATAGCACCGAGCTCAACAAGATGGCATTTCATAACAAGTGAAACAACATCACAGCCACATGGCACTTTGCAACGATGATAAACATGGCAAGAATAAATCTAACATGCTACCTAGCACATACAACATGTAGAGCATGGCAAGACGAACACGTGGACATGTCATTTGCATCATTCGGACAAACGAGCTAAAAGATATCACATGGCAAAGGTGGCACAAAAATATCACATAACAGCAGTTTATATCATGATGCACTCTTGCAACAGCCAAACAAGCACCTAGATGATCTCTAACATGCATGACAACAACAGATAAAACGTAGAGCACGATCCCACGAACGTCTGGACATGCTATATGCGCGAATCGGAGCATCACACACTAAGTTATGCATGTTTGAAAATAGCATCACAGATCAAAATAACTGGAACTTAGAGGAGTGGGGAGTCAACCTCACTCAGATCTGATATGGGAAAAACGACGGGCCGGCGGCGCGGCGAGGCCCATGGGCGAGGCAGAGGCGGCCCGGTCGGTGGAGCAAAAGGGCCGGCCCGACTACTGCGGCGCGTGATCCGGGCCGGGAGGCGGCTGGCTCGGTTCGGCCCAGCGGGAGGCCGAAGGGAGCAGCGAGGTGGAGGCGGCCCAGGGCGGCGGCTCGGGGCCCAGCGGTGGCTGGCGATCTGGCGAGCGGCACGCTGGATCGCCCGATGGAGGGGAGGCGGAGTGGGCCTGGCGACGGCGCGCGGGAACGACCCGGTGGTGATGCGGCGGTGCGAGAGCGGGCCTGGTGAGGCGGGGCGATGCGGGGCCAGGCGAAGTGGGGACCTGGGCCGGTGCGCGGAGCGGGGATGTGGTCCAGCTTCCGACCGGCTGCTGAGATGGCGACGCGGCCCGGCTGCGGTGAGGCGGGCCCCAGGAGGCGACCGCGACCCAGGAGGCCGACCTGGAGCGGATCGGACGAGGCGCTTTCCCTCGTCCCGATCGAGGAGGCGACGCGGTTCCTTCGAGAGGCGACGGCGGTCGTTGACTCCGGGGATCTGGCGATCGGTGCTGGAGCTGGTTCGTCGGCGGAAAAAAAGGAGATCTGCCAAGTGGCTGAGAGGTGGTGGCTAGAACCAGAAATTTAGGGGAAGGAGGAGGAGAAGCTAGATGCCCAAATAGACTAGGGTCTATTATATAGCAGTTTTTAGGGTTAGGGGATCTGGGGTGTTAGGAGCCCTCCGATCGCGATCCGACGGATCCGATCGCGGGGGTAGTCTAGAAGGACCTAGGAGAGAGTAGTAGACTGCAGTAGGGGTGTTTCTGGGACACAAAGCGAAGGCACTTTGGACCCACACGAATAACTGATGGGATAGCCAACGGAGTCCAAACGCGATGAGATTTGAGAGGCGGGTTGCACACAACAAAACAACAACACAGACAACAACCTCGCGGCACACCGGTAACGTTACACGCCCAAACAACAAAGTAGGCCTACGAGACGTCACGGACACGTGAGGGATCTCCGGAACGCGAAACAGACAACGGGAAGGAACGCGCGGAACCGGATGCAACCGACAACACAAATGCAATGCAATGCACATGTCTACATGATATGATAGAATGCCACACACTCACACAACAAAACGATGAAAACCCAAAAGACAAAGAACCCGGAATGGAAATAGATGAAGCCGGAGATATATTATATACCCAAAAGGGAAAGTATTACATACGGGGCATTACAAACTCTCCTCTACTACAAAAAGATCTCGTCCCGAGATCTAGGACTGGAAAAAGGAAGGGTACTCGGAACGAAGATGATCTTCTCGTTCCCAGGTAGCTTCTCGGTCGGTGTGATGTGACCACTTGACTTTCAGAAATTTGATGGACTTGTTGCGGGTCTTGCGTTCGGTTTCTTCGAGAATTGCAACTGGGTGCTCTCGGTAGGACAGGTCTTGTTGAAGATCAATCTCTTCAAACGGAATCATGCGCTCAGGTGCCTTGAAGCATTTGCGAAGTTGAGACACATGGAAGACATCATGAACATTTGCGAAGTTGGGAGGGAGCTCAAGTTGATAGGCTAGATCGCCTCTCTTGCCAAGAATCTTGAAAGGCCCGACGTATCTAGGAGCAAGCTTTCCTTTGATACCGAATCTTTGGGTGCCTTTCATCGGAGAAACTCGGAGATAGACATGATCATCAATGTTGAAGGCCAAATCACGACGCTTGCCGTCATAGTAGCTCTTCTGGCGCGACTGAGCGGCCTTGAGATTCTCACGTATGACTTTGAACATTTCTTCGGCTTCTGAGATCAAGTCATTGCCAAGGAGTTGACGTTCGCCTGTTTCAGACCAGTTGAGAGGGGTACGGCACTTTCTGCCATAGAGAATTTCAAACGGTGCTTTGCCTGCACTTGCTTGAAAGCTGTTGTTGTAAGAGAACTCGGCAAATGGAAGGCAGTCTTCCCATTTCATGCCGAAGGAGATGACACAGGCTCTGAGCATATCTTCTAGAATCTGATTTACACGCTCGACTTGACCACTAGTCTGAGGGTGAAAAGCAGTGCTGAACCTGATCTTCATGCCCATGGCGGACTGAAAGGAGTCCCAGAACCTTGATGTGAACAAGCTTCCACGGTCTGAGGATATCACTTGAGGAATGCCATGTAGGGACACAATTCTGGAAGTGTACAGCTCTGCAAGTTGAGCTGCATTGATTGATTCTTTGACTGGAAGAAAGTGAGCGACTTTGGTAAGCTTGTCAATCACCACAAAGATAGCATCATTTCCTCGCTTGGATTTAGGAAAGCCAGTGACGAAGTCCATTTCAATGTGGTCGAACTTCCACTCGGGGATAGGAATAGGTTGGAGAAGACCGGCTGGACGTTGATGTTCTGCTTTCACTCTCCTGCATACATCACATTCATTCACGAATTGGGAAATTTCCCTTTTCATGTGTGTCCACCAGTAAGATTGCTTGAGATCTTGATACATCTTGGAACTGCCAGGATGAATGGAAAGGAGAGAATCATGAGCTTCTTCCATTATGAGCTTCCTGAGATCACCTTTGGGAACAACGAGTCTGTCCTCGAAGAACAAGGTATCTCTCTCATCAACACGGAAGCACTTGTATTTTGGAATGCCCTTTGCAATCCCATGTTTCACTTTCTTCACCATGGTATCACTGAGTTGGGCCTCACGGACTTGATCTTCCAAGGTAGGAGCAATTTGAAGATTTGCAAGAAAACCCTGCGGAACAACTTGAAGGTTGAGTTTCCTGAATGCTTCACAAAGCTCCGGCTGGTACGGCTTGATAAGAAGGCCGTTGCAATATGCCTTTCTGCTCAAAGCATCTGCAATCACATTCGCCTTGCCAGGAGTGTATTCAATGCTGGGATTATATTCTTGGATCATTTCGACCCAACGAGTCTGGCGGAGGTTCAGATGTGGCTGTGTGAAGATGTACTTCAAGCTCTTGTGATCAGTGAAGATGTCGACCTTTCTGCCCAACAACAGATGTCTCCACGTAATCAGAGCATGTACCACAGCTGCTAGCTCGAGATCATGTGTGGGATAGTTCTTCTCACTTGGCTTGAGCTGACGAGAAGTGTATGCCACAATTCTCTTATCTTGCATAAGCACACCACCAAGACCTTGAAGAGAAGCATCACAGAAAACTTCATAGGGCTTGGACTCGTCTGGAGGAGTCAGAACTGGAGCAGAGACAAGCTTTTCCTTGAGGGTTTTGAATGCCACTTCACACTCTGGAGACCAAAAGTATTTGACATTCTTCTGAAGCAGGTTGGAAAGAGGCTTGGCAATCTTGGAGAAGTTCTCAACAAACCTTCTGCAATAGCTGGCAAGACCCAGAAAACTGCGGAGCTGCTTGACGTTCTGAGGAGCTTCCCAGTTGACAATTGCTTCAACTTTCTTGGGATTAACCGCAATACCGTCAGCTGAGATGATGTGGCCCAGGTACAAAACCTTATCGAGCCAAAACTCGCACTTGGAGAACTTGGCATAGAATTTATGCTCTCGGAGTCGATCAAGAACCAGACGTAAGCGCTTTTCGTGATCTTCTTCATTCTTGGAAAACACCAGAATATCATCCAGATACACAAGCACAAACTCGCCAGTATAGGGGTTGAAGATGTAATGCATCATCCTCGAAAAGGTAGGAGGAGCATTGGCGAGACCGAAGGACATGACGGTATACTCGTATGAACCGTAGCTCGTTCTGAAGGCCGTCTTGGGAATGTCTTCCTCGCGAATGCGAATTTGATGATAGCCCATTCGGAGGTCAAGCTTAGAGAACACTTTAGCTCCTTTGAGCTGCTCGAAGAGTTCGTTGATGTTGGGGAGCGGATACTTGTTCTTAATCGTCTTCTTGTTCAATGGCCGGTAGTCGACACAGAGACGCTCTGTGCCATCTTTCTTCTTGACAAATAAGACACCACAGCCCCACGGAGACGTACTAAGCCTGATGAGACCCATACTCTCCTGCTTATCAAGCTGCTTCTTCAATTCCTTCAATTCATCCGGAGAGAGCTTGTACGGACGCCGGCATGCTGGCTCAGTACCCGGCTCGAGTTCAATAACGAATTCCACCTGACGGTGTGGAGGCATGCCTGGAAGTTCTTCAGGAAAGACGTCTTGATATTCGTTCACCACCGGAATTTGAGATATGGCATTAATTTCGCCCTTATCATTGAGAGAGAAAAGCCTGATAGTGTTATCCCTTGAGGCAAAGATAATCACATCTTCATCAGGATGAGTCATATTGACTTCCTTTTGAGCACAATCGATGTGAGCATCATGCTGAGAAAGCCAATCCATTCCGAGGATGAGGTCGATGTCAGAATTACTAAGAACCACCGGAGAAGCCAAGAATCGATAATCTCCCATGCGAATAGAAACATTCGGAGCCATCAAATTTGAAGTCATGTGCTTGCCCGGAGAAATAATCAACAACTTCTTATCCAGAAATACAGAAGTCAAATTATGCTTGGTGAAGAATGGCCTTGAAATGAAACTAAGAGATGCACCAGAATCAAATAATACTTTTGCAGGAAAAGAGTTCACTAAAAGGTTAACAATGATCACATCAGAAGAGTTCTTCGCCTCAGCTGCATTCATCAGATTCACCCTAGCATGCCTGGGATTATGCTTCACAATAGCCGAACTGACAGGTGGAGGTGGCGGAAGGCGCCTTGGGTTGTTGCACTTGTTGGAATAATGACCCTTCTGGCCACACTTGTAGCAAGTAACCTCAGAAAGTGGACGGGTAGGAGGAGCATTTAGTCTTGGAGCTTGGAACTGTTGCTTGGACTGCTTGTTGGAGTTGGGTGGGTGGGAGAAACCACGACCACTAGAGTTCTTGTTGTTGGAGTTGTTGTAGGGAGCTCGAATCACTGGAGGAGGAGGAAGCCAAAATTTCTGATGCTTCGAGACCATCTGAGACGATGAGGAAGAGTGAACGACATCTCGAATTCTCTTCTTAGAAGCCTCCATCTTAAGCTGAGCTGCTTCTTGTTTCAAAGCCATGTTATAGAACTTGTCGAATTCATCTGGCTCGAACAAAGTGAGAGCAAGCTGAAGTTCATCTTTGAGACCTCCACGGAACTGATAGATTTTACTCTTGGCATCAGGAATGTCTTGCTTAGCATAGCGAGCGAGGTTTTGGAACTTGACGTTATACTGATAGACTGACATGGAGCCCTGCTTCAGGTTGCGGAATTGCTCACGCATGCCCTCGATGACACTTGTAGGAATGTGGTGCGAGCGGAAATCCTTGCAGAAATTCTCCCAAGAGATCACTTGACCCGGCCTGGAGTCTTTGTACTGCTGCCACCAGTCAGCTGCTTGATCTTTCAGTTGGAAGGCTGCAAACTTCACATAATCATCTTCCTTCACATTACTGCACTCAAAATGCTTCTTTATGTCGGTTAACCAATCCTCCGCATCAAGAGGGTCGACACAGTAACTGAAAGCTTTAGGATTGTTGGCCAAGAACTGGTTGAGAGTAGCATGGTGCTGCTGGTTGAAGAAGTTGCCTTGGTTCCCTGGAACACCCTGATTAGCTTGAATAGCTTGCATCTGTTGCATCATCTGCATCATCAACTGGGTGTTCTGAGCTGTAGTCTGCATAATTGCTCTCCAAGCCTCAGGCGGAGGAGAAGGGGAAGGAGGATGTTCTGGAACCTCTTCCACCTCTGGGTTAGCGTTGGGAACCCTTTTCGGAGCCATCCTGTAATAGATGACCACGAATCAGCAATTGGTTGACAAAAGGTATAAGCTGAATCAATGGAATGAATTGCAACAAGTCTTCACAATAATCATTCGAACAATAAGAACGAATGAAATCATTCGAACAAGAGGAACGAATGAAATTCTCAGATAAATGATAACATCAATCTTCACGAGAAGCCACAAAGGGGACAAAAGGATAAAATAAGAAAACAACAAGGTACAGACGGGAACAAACACAATAGAGGAGTTTCGTTCTAACATCTTTGTGCTGAAAGCATATGAACGCGTTACGAAAAGGTTTTGCAATCCCCGGATCAGCATAGCCAAGGACCCTTTAAGATGCAACTCCTGATAGTAACATCAGTCATATAACCTCTTCACTCAATGTAGAACCCCGAACTCACTAACCTACATTCGTTGGAAGAATGCCTACGATCTACTGGATAAAACCCACCTATAGATTTCCGAAAGATTCCAGTTATGCAATCAGGTGTTGGGGATACACGGGAAGCACCGCGCAATCAACTCTAAACCTACATCCAGGTGTATCCATCCTTCAACACATAACCAGTCTTTCTCGGAAACTGTGTACCTCGGACCTTCGAAAAGCATCCACTATAACAAGCTATGGCAATACTCCCGAACTACCTCCCCAGTACTGGGTGATGTCGGGGTTATCTTGCCACTGGCCGTATAGGAGAGATTTTCGATGTCGGCCGTCTTAAGTATTTAGTACTCCCGCGATATGCTTGTGACAACAATACCCCGAAGCTCAACTCCTCGGTAACAGGAGGCATCGAGAACAATATCCTTGTCACAAGAACATCGAAACAATCCCAGAATACTCGCGGGATTCCTAAAAAAAAATTTGTGCAATTTTTGAAGATAGGAGAGACAAGATTAGTCGTCAGGAGTCCTCACCAGAGAGAAAGGGGATGAGAAGCAAAGAAATCCTACTCTCCGATATAATATAGGACTCAAAAAGTTTTCAGTGTGTGCCTAGACTCGACTGTCAACAATTCGATCAAACAGTGGGGGCTCCTAGGTCGGAGAAGGCTCTAATACCAACTTGTAATGCCCAGGATGGAGTTATACCTCCTACGTGTCGAGACACGACTTAAAGGCATAAATCCATCCTAGAATGATCTCAAGTTTGGTAATCTTGCACATCTCATGTAAAAGAGGGGATTGTAAACAGAAAATAGTTGGCTTACACTCGCCACGTCACACAATTACATAACATGTCTCAATCATCATACATTAAGAACATCACAACCCTCTAAGGGCAAAATCCAAATGTCAAGATACCAAACTGAAATAAATAAACCACAGGCGGATCGAATCCTAGTAAGAGTCTCCACTACTGATCATCCGGGTATCGCACATAGTACCGACTACGCTCCTCGTCATACTCCCAATCCAGCTCGGTGCCATCACCTGGATAGCTCATAACTGGACCTGCATCTGGTGTGTGAAGTAACTGTGAGCCACAGAGGACTCAGCAATCCCGTTTCCGGGTAACAAGACTATTTAAGCCTTTGGGTGAGGATAAGGCTGAAGAAAAGAATAAGTGTCTGCAGCAGCAACTAGCAACTAGCTTACGTGAGTGAGAGCGAGAAGAGAAAAGCCTCGGCGAGAAGTGATCACGAAGTGATCCTAGCTACAAGCTCACAAACATAACCCCTCCATGTTCAACTCATGAATCCCTATTCGGAAATTGACAGTCACGGAACACACGCTGGTAGTGTATTAGAAACATTGTGTCAAGTTTTCTACAACCGGAATTAACAAGCTCCCATCTGCCACATAACTGCGGGCACGGCTTTCGAAAGTTCAAACCCTGCAGGGGTGTTCCAACTTGACCCATTACAAGCCCACAATCCGCGGAGTCGCAACTCCAAAGTGGGAAGACCTGAGTATTCTCGGAATCCCATGCTCAAGATATACCGAACTAAGGTAAGGCTAATCCAGCAAATCCTCCCGGCGTGTCGACACCCTGATAGTAGCCGCGCGTATCTAAGTCTCAGGACACGACCGGATAGGTCAGCCTACAGGTATATACCAGTCCTCGAGTTCCCTCGGGTGGCCCCGCAGTCTGCCCAGTTTGGACCAACACTCATGTGGAGCACTGGCCCGGGGGTTGTTAATTAAGAACTCGGGTTAATTACTCCCTATGCAAGTTTATTTAGTTATTAGGCAAATAGTACCAATGTTGGGACTTGCTGGAAAAGACTTAGCACTTAGCGGTTTATCGAGGGGGTCCCATACACCCCAACCGTGATAGGAACGCATAATCAAGGAACATAACACTGGTTTATTCGGTTCCTAACGGCATGAGTGGAACAAATCACCAAGCAAAAGGCTTAGCCTTCCACCCTTGCCAATATATAGATGATTTCATTTTAGCAATTATATAGTGTGATATAACCCAACCAAACTTCAACAGGAAGCAAGCATCTTCGATCTTCACCTGCAACTAGCAATGCTATAAGAAGGGCTGAGCGAAGCGTACTTAGCCAAGCAACGGTTTGCATAGGTAGGTTGGTTAAACATGGCAATTGGTTACAAGTAGGAGGCTGACAAGAAGATCATGGGCATCGAGGCAAAGCTATAGATCGAGACTACTAGCAATAGGCAAAGATAGTAATGTTATCGGGGTTCGGTCATCTTGCCTGAAGAGAAGTCATTCGGATCGTAAGAAGGGTCCTCGTGCTCAACCTCGTTGGTAACCTCGTGCTCGTACTCGAACTCAGACTCTGCTTCCGGCTCGAAACAAAACAATCACACCAAGCACCAATCAACAAGATGCAATGCGCACTCGAAAAAGATGAATGCATGATGGATGCACTAATGATGCACACGGAGCACGGAAAATATCACTCAAGAAAAACACCTAAAAACATGATAACAATAACATATTATGATTCTTCCCAGAAAATCAATCAAGTTTGGTATAAGATTCGCTGAAATCGGAGTTACGGGCTAAATGTTATGCCCGAAACAAGAAATGAGCGAAAACTGAAAATTACAGCATCATAGCATCTTCGGAGCACAAAATAATTGAGCTATAGCACTCAAACAACATGGCAAAGGACATGAACACAAACTATACATATACTACAGTAACTAAGTCCAAAGGTGCACCCCCAACGGAGCCACGGATCAATAGCAATGATCTTGGACATATGGAACTTGACAATAAAATTCTGGCAGCAGAATTTTATTGAAACTTTGGAGCAAAAGATAAACATGCTATAGCCACTTAAATAGGCATGTGAGGACATGAATGGAAAGACAACAATATATACTACAAGGAACAATCAAGATCCACTCCAAAACTAACATGGTTTGTCCTAGAACATCACACGAACATGGCATCGGAACGTTACAGATTTCAGACTTAGTGAAAAACCACTAAGTCCTAAAACAGCAATTTCATCATGGCATCTAAAATAGCATGTTTAAGTAACCTCGAAACTAAACATGGCAAGTGGTAAGCACCTCATCAAAGTACACATGAAGGTGATCCCGAAACACACAAGCATGCATCATTGAGGTAAACATAACGATAGCACCGAGCTCAACAAGATGGCATTTCATAACAAGTGAAACAACATCACAGCCACATGGCACTTTGCAACGATGATAAACATGGCAAGAATAAATCTAACATGCTACCTAGCACATACAACATGTAGAGCATGGCAAGACGAACACGTGGACATGTCATTTGCATCATTCGGACAAACGAGCTAAAAGATATCACATGGCAAAGGTGGCACAAAAATATCACATAACAGCAGTTTATATCATGATGCACTCTTGCAACAGCCAAACAAGCACCTAGATGATCTCTAACATGCATGACAACAACAGATAAAACATAGAGCACGATCCCACGAACGTCTGGACATGCTATATGCGCGAATCGGAGCATCACACACCAAGTTATGCATGTTTGAAAATAGCATCACAGACCAAAATAACTGGAACTTAGAGGAGTGGGGAGTCAACCTCACTCAGATCTGATCTAGGAAAAACGACGGGCTGGCGGCGCGGCGAGGCCCACGGGCGAGGCAGAGGCGGCCCGGTCGGTGGAGCAAAAGGGCCGGCCCGACTACTGCGGTGCGTGATCCGGGCCGGGAGGCGGCTGGCTCGGTTCGGCCCAGCGGGAGGCCGAAGGGAGCGGCGAGGTGGAGGCGGCCCAGGGCGGCGGCTCGGGGCCCAGCGGTGGCTGGCGATCTGGCGAGCGGCGCGCTGGATCGCCCGATGGAGGGGAGGCGGAGTGGGCCTGGCGACGGTGCGCGGGAACGGCCCGGTGGCGATGCGGCGGTGCGGGAGCGGGCCTGGTGAGGCGAGGCGATGCGGGGCCAGGCGAAGTGGGGACCTGGGCCGGTGCGCGGAGCGGGGATGTGGTCCAGCTTCCGACCGGCTGCTGAGATGGCAACGCGGCCCGGCTGCGGTGAGGCGGGCCCCAGGAGGCGACCACGACCCAGGAGGCCGACCTGGAGCGGATCGGACGAGGCGCTTTCCCTCTTCCCGATCGAGGAGGCGACGCGGTTCCTTCGAGAGGCGACGGCGGTCGTTGACTCCGGGGATCTGGCGATCGGTGCTAGAGCTGGTTCGGCGGCGGAAAAAAAAGGAGATCTGCCAAGTGGCTGAGAGGTGGTGGCTGGAACCAGAAATTTAGGGGAAGGAGGAGGAGAAGCTAGATGCCCAAATAGACTAGGGTCTATTATATAGCAGTTTTTAGGGTTAGGGGATCTGGGGTGTTAGGAGCCCTCCGATCGCGATCCGACGGATCCGATCGCGGGGGTAGTCTAGAAGGACCTAGGAGAGAGTAGTAAACTGCAGTAGGGGTGTTTCTGGGACACAAAGCGAAGGCACTTTGGACCCACACGAATAACTGATGGGATAGCCAACGGAGTCCAAACGCGACGAGATTTGAGAGGCGGGTTGCACACAACAAAACAACAACACAGACAACAACCTCGCGGCACACCGGTAACGTTACACGCCCAAACAACAAAGTAGGCCTACGAGACGTCACGGACACGTGAGGGAGCTCCGGAACGCGAAACGGACAACGGGAAGGAACGCGCGGAACCGGATGCAACCGACAACACAAATGCAATGCAATGCACATGTCTACATGATATGAAAGAATGCCACACACTCACACAACAAAACAACGAAAACCCAAAAGACAAAGAACCCGGAATGGAAATAGATGAAGCCGGAGATATATTATATACCCAAAAGGGAAAGTATTACATCCGGGGCATTACAAATATAATATGCATGTGCTTGCTTCACCTACTTGCAATTATTATGAGAGAGTAACTACATCTCCGCCTCTCTATGTTTCCAACACGACAAAATTGCAAGAAATTGCTTATACTATGGATTGGCCTTTACTTGATGTGCATGAATTGTTCTTTTATGACATGCTGATGCATAGGAAGAGAGTTAGACTTTGTTGTTGCATGACACATATCACTTTGTGCTCACTACTAAATGCCAAACCATTTCTAATTAAAATTGGCTTTGATATACCTTGGATCTGGGTGGATCCATTACTTGAGCACTATATGCCTAGCTTAATGGCTCGCTGCCAGGGAGACAACCCGAAAGTTTAAGAGAGTCATTTATTTCTATCGAGTGCTTTTATAAAGTTTAAAAACAAAAAAAATTATATAGGGGAACCAAAAAACTTTTTCAAAAAGAGAAGCGTTTGAAAGGTGACGCATTGGAGAAGTGAGGGTCGACCTTGAACACTTATGTTCATGCTTATGGAAACAATGTATAATTTTTCATGGAAGTTCTCGCAAAAATAATTATCCCATTGTAAAAATCCATTGTATTATAAAAATAATGTGCTAAGATTTGCCTTTAGGATGATTAGATTGCTTGTTGGTATGTGTGGTAGTGCATGATTTTTCATTTTTTTACTGGAATGTCAAACATTTCTGAAACATTTTGCACAGTATTGCTATACAAATTGTTTATTGTGTCCTAATTTTTTAGAATATTTAGAGTTACAATATGGTGAATGTTCAAATCTTTACAGACTCTTTTGTTTTCACAGATTATTGTTATAACTTCATTATTTGCGTATGTTTGAATTCTTGTTGAAGCCTCCTTGACTTGGGGCCATAGAATTGTGATAGAATACAATGGGTAATGTTTGATTATAATTATAAAATAATGTTAGATCAGTACATGATGGGATTTCATTGATCATATACACTAACCCCGCTAAAAGTTTGATTAAGTTTTGTGTGGATGAAGTGTTCGAAGATCAAGGAGGTCTCGATGTGAGGAGAAGGAGGAGAGGAAAGAGCTCAAGCTTGGGGATGCCCAAGGCACCCCAAGAAAATATTCAAGGAGAATCAAGCGTCTATGCTCGGGGATGCCCCAGAAGGCATCCAATCTTTCTTCAACAAGTATCAGTATGTTTTCTGATTCATTTCGTTCACATGATATTCGTAAATTCTTGAAGCGTCTTTTGTGTTTATTTTTCACTTTTCTTTTATGCACCATGCTGGTATGAGATAGTCCTTGTTCTATTTTATAGAATCCTCATTGCACTTCACTTATATCTTTTGAGTATGGCTTTATAGAATGCTTCATGCATTTCACTTATATCATTTGAAGTTTGGATTGCCTGTTTCTCTTCACATAGAAGACCGATGTTCGTAGAATGCTCTTTTGCTTCACTTATATTTTTTAGATCATGATCTTTTGTAGAAAAAATTAAACTCTCATGCTTGACTTATATCCATTTAGAGAGTCAACATGAATTGGTCAATTGCATGGTTAGTCATAAAATCCTACATAAAACTTATGAATCACTGAATATGATATGTTTGATTCCTTTCAATAGTTTTGTGATATAGAGATGATAATATATGGCTGGTACTAGTAGATGATCGTGTTTAGTAAGATATTGGTGTTAAGGTTTGTGATTCCCGAAGCATGCACGTATAGTCTCTTGTTATGCCGGGAAGTTGGAGCACAATTTATCCTTGATTGTCTATCTCTGTGTGATGGTCGGGGGCGCGCGATGGTTAACTCCTACCAACCTCCCCTCTAGAACCCTCTATAAGCATGCATAGTATTACTTTGCTTCGAGGTCTAATAAACTTTTGCAATAAATATGTGAGTTCTTTATGACTAATGTGAGTACATGGATTATACGCACTCTCACCATTTCATAATTGCTAGCCTCTCTCGTGCCGCACAACTTTGGCCGGTGCATATACTTTATTATACCTTCCTCAAAACAGCTACCATACCTACCTATTATGGCATTTCCATAGCCAATCTCAGATATATTGCCATGCACTTCCATCATATAGATGACTTGAGCATTCATTTTCATATTGCTTTGCATGATTGTAAGATAGCTAGCACGATATTTTCATGGCTTGTCCATTTTTTGATATCTTTGCTATGCTAGATCATTGCACATCCTGGTACACTGCCAGAGGCATTCATATAGAGTCATACTTTGTTCTAGGTATTGAGTTGTAATTTTTATTTCTTTTGAGTTATAAGTAAATAGAAGTGTGATGATCATCATTATCCATTATGAGAGCATGTCCCGGTGAGGAAAGGATGATGGAGACCATGATTCCCCCACAAGTCCGGATGAGACCCCGGACAAATAAAAAATAAAAAAATAAAAAATGAAAAAAGTGAGGCCAAAAAGAGCCCAAGAAAAAAAGAGAAAAAAAAAGAAAAAAAAGAGAAAAAAAAAGAGAAAACGAGAGAAGGGGCATGCAATTCCACACTTGTTCTTCAAAGTAGCACCATGTTTTTCATATAGATAGTCTCCTATGCTTTCACTTTCATATACCAGTGGGAATTTTCCGTAGTAGAGTTTGATGCATACCCACTTAGTTTCATATTGAGCTTTCATACACTTATAGCTCTTAGTGTATCCGTTGCATGTCAATCCCTATTCCTCGCATTGACATCTATTGATGGGCATCTCCACAGCCCATTAAATTGCCTAGTTGATGTGAGACTTTCTCTCTTCTTTTGTCTACTACCATCGTATTCTATTCCACCTATATTGCTATATTCATGGCTTGCGCTCATGTATTGCGTGAGAGTTGAAAATGCTAAAGCGCATTAAAAAGTATGAACCAATTGCTTGACTGACACCGGGGTAGTTCATGATTTATATTTTGTGTTATGAAGACAGAGCATGACAAGGCTATATGATTTTGTAGGGATAACGTTCTTTAGCATTTGATATTTTGAAACACATGATTGTTTGTTGGGATGCCTGAGTATTGATATCTTTATGTCAAATTATAGACTATTGCTTTGAATCACTCATGTCTTAATATTCATTCCATGATTAGACATATGATCAAGTATATGCTAGGTAGCATTCCACATCAAAAATTATCTTTTTTATCATTTACCTACTTTAGGATGAGCATGAATTAAGCTTGGGGATGCTGATATGTCTCTATCGTACCTATAATTTATGATTGTTCCGTGTCAATATTATTCAACTTTTACATACTTTTGTTAACAATTTATATGATTTATTTGGACTAACTTACTGATCCAGTGCCCAGTGCCAGTTCCAGTTTGTTGCATGTTTTTTGTTTCGCATAATATCCATATCAAACAAAGTCCAAACACGATAAAAATTTACGGAGAATTATTTTGGAATATATGTGATTTTAGGAGTTGGAATCAATGCAAACCGGGGCCAACAGTGACCACAACCCACCAGGGCGCGCTAGGGGGTGCCGGGCGCGCCCAAGTGTCTTATGCCCACCTCGAACGTCGGTTGGGGCCCTTCTTCTGGCGCAAGAAATCTAATTTATGGAAACAAATTGTGTTAATTTATTAGCGCAATCGGAGTTATGGATCTCCGGGAATTTGAGAAACGGTTAAGGGCCAGAAAACGGGAACGCGAAACAGAAAAGGACAAAGAGACCGATCCAATCTCGGAGGGGCTCTAGCCCCTCTACCGCCATGGAAGCCATGGACCAGAGGGGGAACCCTCCTCCCATCTAGGGGGGCTAGGAAGAATAAGAAGGAGGGGGCTCTCTCCCCCTCTCTCCCGGTGGCGCCGGAGTGCCGCTGGGGCTATGATCGTGACGACGGTCTACATCAGCAATCTTGCTACCGTCAAGACCAACTCTCCCCTTCTATGCAGCGGTGTAACATCTCTATTCCCGTTGTAATTCTCTACTTAAACATGGTGCTCAACTCCATATATTATTTCCCAATGACATTTGGCTATCCTATGATGTTTGAGTAGATCCGTTTTGTCCTATGGCATAATCATGATATTGGTTGGTATGATTGTATATTTTATTTTGGTGCTCTCCTACGGTGCCCTCCGTTCTCGCACAAACGTGAGGTGCCCCCGTTGTAGGGTGTTGCAATATGTTAATGGTTCGCTTATGGTGGGTTGCTAGAGTGACATAAGCTTAAACCCAAGTAAGGGGGGGGGGTATGATGTATGGGAGTAAAGAGGACTTGATACTTAATGCTATGGTTGGGTTTCACGACCTTAATGATCTTTAGTAGTTGCGGATGCTTGCTAGAGTTCCAATCAAAAGTGCATATGATCCAAGTACGGAAAGTTTGTTAGCTCATGCCTCTCCCTCAATATAAAATTGCAAGAATGATTACCGGTACTTGCTATCAACTGCCTAGGGACAAATCATTCTCTTGTGTTATAAAAAGCTTGCTACTACACTACTTTTATTGTCTTGCAATTTATTTCAAGTTTTATTCTCACTAAGTACTCCTAGTTTTATTCTTATTTTAGATAAAGCAAACATTAAGTGTGCACAGAGTTGTATCGGTGGACGATAGAACTTGAGGGAATATTTGTTCTACCTTTAGCTCCTTGTTGGGTTCGACACTCTTACTTATCGAAAAAGGCTACAAACGACCCCCTACACTTGTGGATTATCCATTGCATATGGTGGGTAAACAAATTACTATTGAGCAAATGATAGAAAATCACATAGTTATGATGATATACAAGGCAATGACCATGTATATATGCATCACGTCCGTGACAAGTAGACCGACTCCTGCCTGCATCTATTATCCAAAGCATACGGTGTGTAAACAAATTACTATTGAGCAATTGATAGAAAATCGCATAGTTATGATGATATCCAAGGCAATGATCATGTATATATGCATCACGTCCGTGACAAGTAGACCAACTCCTGCCTGCATCTTTTACTATTACTCCACGCGTCGACCACTATCCAGTATGCATCTAGTGTATCAAGTTAACAAGAACGAAGTAACGCCTTGAGCAAGATGACATGATGTAGAGGGATAGATCCAATCAATATTAAAAAAACATATTTTTATCCTTAATGGCAACAATACAAATATGTGTCATGTCTCTTTCTATCACTGGGATTGAGCACCGCAAGATTGAACCCATTACAAAGCACCTCTCCCATTGTAAGAAAAAGCAATCTAGTTGGCCAAACCAAATCAATAGATTGAAGAGAAATACAAAGCTATAACAATCATGCATAAAAGAGTTTGAATAACACTCAAATAATATTCATAGATAACCTAATCATAAACGCATAATTCATCAGATCTCAACAAACACACCGCAAAAGAAGATTACATTGAATAGATCTTCAAGAACATCGAGGAGAACATTGTATTTAAGATTAAAGGGAGAGAGAGAGAAGAGGCCATCTAGCTACTAGCTATGGACCCGTAGGTCTGTGATAAACTACTCACACATAATCGGAAAGGCATCAAGGTTGATGAAGAAGCCTTCCGTGATCGAATCCCCTCAGGCGGAGCACCGAAAAAGGTCCCCAAATGGGATCTCTCGAAGACAGAAACTTACGGCGACGGAAAAAAATTTTGGGCTGCTCTCTGGTCTTTGGGGAATATTTGCGTATTTATAGAAGAAGACTTAGGGTTGGAAGGGTCACGACGGGCCCATAAGCTTGTGGTGTGCGCCCCTGGGTGCCCCCCCCCCCGAGCTTGTCGTCGCCTCGTGGCACTTCTGGACTCTTCCTAAAGCTTCTAGGATGTCTTCTGGTCCAAGAAAAATCGTCAAATAATTTCGTGACATTTGAACTCCATTTGTTATTGATTTTCTGGAAAACCAAAAACACGGAAAAACAACAACTGGCACTGGCACTAGGTTAATATGTTACCCAAAAAATAATATAAAATAGCATAAATATTCATATAAAACATCCAAGATTGATAATATAATAGCATGATACAATACAAAAGTATAGATACGTCGAAGACATATCAACCGACACTAGCATTCAGAGTGGGCCGGCCTACGGGTTCCTGGGAGAGCCTGCAGACGTGGGTGGCTGGCCAACCGCCGACAGGCCTGTGCTGGAGGTCCGCTTGGTGATCGAGGAGGCCCGGGAGGCCGAGTCCGCGTTGACCTTGCAGTTCGAGCCTGGCGTCTGACCCTGGCGGATCCACACCACTGGATATAGTTCCAACGTGGGGTATCTGACCCGCAGCTGGGGTGACCCACTTTTAGGGTTGAGGTGGATCGATTGGGTGCCTCTGCTTGATCCATTCCCTCTGTTCTAATGCGGCCACCCTCCCTCGACCCCTATCTGTTGCTAGATTCATCTCCCCTCAAAAAAAATGTTGCTAGATTCATCGACGACCCCCCACACAACCCTCCCTCGACTCCCGCAGTCCCGCCTGCTCTTTGCCTCATTGCCGCCACTTGATCATCCCGGTCACAACCTACTCCAAGGTCCCCATGACGTGGGAGCCCGGTGACGGCTTGGCGCGGCCAAAGAGGCCATTCCCTGTCGGTCCGGTAGATGCTCGCCTAAACTCCCACGACGCACCGACGGGACCGGGCTCTAACCACCTATGAGGGCACATTCCTCCGCCAGCCGCCCCCAACTTGGGACCCCGCGCGAGAGCTGCGCCTCCCCCTAGCTGGTTCACGGGGCGAATTGCATCGCCAAGAGGCCTCGCGCCGATGGGCCAAACATGAGGCGAGGGAGGCCTCCCTATGACATGAGCTTAAGGCTTGGCCGGGCCCTGTTCAACGCTCTCGAGCGGCTCCGTCATCCAGGGGGACATGGGATCGCTCCAAGAGCTGCGCGGTAGTTCGCGAGATCGGCAGCGCCCTACAAAGGTTGCGACGCGCTCCCATCAGACTAACTCCCATGATCAGCGTGAGGAGGCACAACCTTCTCGCGGTGCTGACCTTGCATGGCTCCACGGTGGGGCGGACATGATTGACGGCCTCCTTGGACGATGTGCCAAGGTACTCATCAGCCCGTCTCTTCGAGGACGCCCCAGGGCCCTCCAAACCCCCACTCCAGAGGAAGAAGAATAAGAGCAAGAAGAAGAGGCGTCCCCGGGGCCTGCCGGTCCCCTTCCCAGTGAAGAGACGGTGTCGGACATGCATCCTGCCCTCCCGGGGGTACCGTCGGACATGCATCCTGCCCTCCCGGGGGTCAAATCAGGAGGTGTTAGAAGGAAGAGAGAGGTTTGGTGGAATAGTTGTTGTATTGCTTGAGCCTCGTGGGCTTTCATATAAGAGTACAATGATCTACTTAGAGTACAAGACAAGCCAGAACAAATCCTAGTCTATCTCTTCTTTCCTAATAAACATTATACTCAACACCACCCCGCAGTCACAACGGTAGCGACGCAGACGATGAGACTGGAGAAGAATCCGAAGGCAAGCCGACGGACACCCCCCCCCATAGTCGGAACGGTCGACGCATCGCGGAGTCGTGACTGGAGTGAAAACCGACGAGGTTGCTCAAGCAGGCGGTAGCCCTTTGTGCTGTTTGTCGATGTAGCTGGGAGCGTAGGTGGTGTAGCCGTTGTCGAGGTTGCCGTGTGAAGAATGCCGTGGTCAATGTCAAGTCGGGGTAGCCGGTGTCGAGGAAGTCGCCATGGATCCGCGGGCGCAAGGAGGCGCCGAGTTAGTCATGGGCGCAGTGGTGTCGGAGTAGTGGTGCGCCGGGAAGAAGATGTTGTTGACAAGGCGTCATGCCGGGTTTGCCAAACCCGGGGACACGTCGTAGACGAAGGCACGCGTCGGTGTTGCCAGCACCGGGTATGCGTAGACGGACAAAGACGAAGTTGACGAAGGGTCGCGCCAGGCTTGCCAGGCCTGGGGACACGTCGTGGACGAAGGCATGCATCGGTGTTGTCAGCACCGGGCACGTGTAGACGAGGGACCTGCACGAGCTGTACGCCATGTCGGAGAAGTCGAAGGCGCCAACAAATGAGAACTCGACGACGATTGCGGCGTCTATCAGTGCGGGGCCGAGGTCACCAATGGTGGTCGGAGTAGACGAAGTGGTCGGGGTAGATGACTGCGATGCTGGCGACGGGCTGGTGCTTGGACGAAGACGACGGGGGTGGACGAGCGACGGCGGCGGCTACGAAGGAAGCGGCGGCGGCCAAAGAAGAGCGGCGACGGCCAAAGAAGAGCGGCAACGGCGGCTAGGTTAGGAGTGCGGCGGCGGTGCTCGAAATAGGCGAAGAACCCTGACAGCATGACGAAGACCGGCATGGACGATGACGTTGCCGCGCCAAAGGAGATGGCGCGGCGCATACCACGGGAAGTCGACGCGCGATGACGACGGAGTGGACCGCGGGCCGCGGCGCTACGGCCAGAAGTTGTGACGCAACGGCAGCAAGCGGGTCGGGGCGACAGCGGGAAGACCTGGGGCGGCGGTGGAGACCGCGGGCTGCGACACTGCTGCCCGATGGGCGACGCAACGGCGGTTTGCGAGTCGGTGCAACCGTGAGGACGGCCTCGGGGCGGCGGCGGGGACTGCGTATCGCGGTGCTATGACCCGAAGGGGTGACGCAGCGGCGAAGCACAAGTCGATGCAGCCGCGAGGAGAACCACGAGGCGACGGCGCTACGGCCCGACGGGGCGACGCAACGGCAGCCCGATGCTCGATCGGTGGAGAGGCGCACAATACTCATGACGATCTTCACGGGACCTGCGGAGGCGAGCGCAACTGACGGGCTAGGTCGGTCGCACGGCATAGATGTGGCGGATCGCGACGGCGGGCGGGTGATGAATCTGACTGCGCGCGAGGTCGAGGACGCCGCTCGATGAAGACGGGGTGGCGACGGAGTCCGAGATGAAGCCGGCGAGGACGGCCGGTGTGCGACGTCGTGCGACCGGCACCCGGGCTGCCAAGCAGCGCCGGCGCCCGGGCAGCGAGGCCCGAGCGACCAACGTAGTAGCGGCGCCCGAGCTGAGACAGTCGACGAGCCTGATGTCGCCGAAGACGACGCCGGCGAGGTAGACCGTAGGGCCGCCGTGCAGACACGACGGAGGCGGGTGGTGTGGATAGATGGTCGGACCGGCGCGCGAACGACGGCTATGATTGGCTGCCGCATGACGCGAGGCCACCGGGTGGGCGATGCAGGTGTCCGGTCGGAGTAGGGCGGTGACGGCCGGCGCAGGACGACGGGCGGGCCGGCACGCGGACGACGGCCTTGACGGGCCGCATGTCGCGTGAGGCCACCGGGTCGGTGAAGTAGCCGGCCAGTCGCTGCCGAAGTCGGAGTAGAGGCGCGTGAGGTCGACGGCGGCGACAGGCGACGCAAACCGATCTTAGATCGGAAAACCAATAAGAAACCGCCGATCAAGATGACCGACGGGAGAGAGAAAAACCCAGAGCAAGGGCTCGGAAAAAAGACTCTCTAGGGCAGCCGGTCAACACGACCGGCGGACGAACTCTAGGTACGAGCGGCGCGGCCCCCGGCGGCGGTCATGGAGGCCGACCGCCCCGAGGGCTGCGCGCGGGTGCGAAGCTGCGACGGCTAGGGTTTAGGATCAAGGTAAGGCTGATACCATGTTAGAAGGGAGAGAGAGGTTTGGTGAAATAGTTGTTGTATTGCTTGAGCCTCGTGGGCATATACGTACAATGATCTACTTGGAGTACAAGACAAGCCAGAACAAATCCTAGTCTATCTCTTCTTTCCTAATAAACATTATACTCAACAGGAGGCTCTGGTGCCGCCCCTGCTAGGGGCAGACATTCCAGGAGGCGATGTGCAACAACTGCGGTTGTGTGGGGCACTTCCGCTTAGAGTGATTGGCGCCATCATGGTGTCACACGACCCTTGCCTACTTGCGGTACGGGATGGAGGGGTGTGGTTTTTACTACGTCGACATGGAGTTGGACGAGGAGCCTGTGAAGACACACTTGGGGATGGTCTCACCCGCCCCCGGCCAGACTATACCGCCCTCTATCATGATCACCGCCGACCTCATTCAAGACGAGATGGTGGCATACATCGGTGACTATGCGACAACGACTTCTCCTGGGTAGTCACTGAGATGGCGCCTCTGGTCTTTTCGGCGTCGTTCCCCTCTGCTGAGCCGCTTCGTGTCTCCATGCTGACAACATCAAGTGCCCGATCAACAAGTTCCTCATCTCCATCAAGGAGGCCGTCGCGAAGCCGGTCCCGATCCTCACGCTCACCCTGTGGGTGTTGGCCTACGGGCTTCTTAGGGGGAGCAAACTTGCTCCTAGGGGGCAAGCTTGAGCACATCCTCAAGGCAATCTCAGAGCCGATGGGAAAGCTCTTGACCGTTGTTCTCACATCCTCGGAAGGGAACAGTCCGACCGTATCGAGGTGTTGTGCCCGGCTCCGACAGACGGATGGTATGTCATTGATCTTCTACTTCGGCAAGAAGGGCACACGTCTCACCTACGTGGTCGACCTGGATGAGCTCGAGAGCCGGACGGGGTGGTTCCAGCCCCCCTCCGCTGGCCGCCTCTGATGGCCGGCACGATGGAGGGACGAGGACCTATTTGATAAGAGTTTATCTGAAAATGATGACGTGCCTAATACGTCTCCGTCGTATCTACTTTTCCAAACTCTTTTGCCCTTGTTGACTCTAATTTGCATGATTTGAATGGAACTAACCCGGACTAACATTGTTCTTTAGCACAATTGCCTTGGTGTTATTTTTGTGCAGAAATAAAAATTCTTGGAATGACCTAAAATTTCACGGAGATTATTTTCGGAATATATAAAAAATACTGGCAAAAAAATCCATCGGAGGGGGCCCACACCCTGGCCACAAGGGCGGGGGCGCCACCCGTCCTCGTGGCCCCCCCTGGACCTCCACTGACCTCAACTCCAACTCCATAAATTCACGTTCGGGGAGAAAAAAATATCAAAGAGAAGGATTCATCGTGTTTTATGATACGGAGCGGCCGCCACCTCCTGTTCTTCCTCGAGAGACCATCTGGAGTCCGTTCGGGGCTTCGGAGAGTGGAGATCAACGTCGTTGTCATCATCAACCTTCCTCCATCACCAATTCCATGATGCTCACCGCCGTGCGTGAGTAATTCCATCGTAGGCTTGCTGTACGGTGATGGGTTGGATGAGATTTATCATGTAGTTGAGTTAGTTTGTTAGGGTTTGATCCCTAGTATCCACTATGTTCTGAGATTGATGTTGCTATGACTTTGCTATGCTTAATGCTTGTCACTAGGGCCCGACTGCCATGATTTCAGATCTGAGCCTATTATGTTTTCATGACTATATTTGTGTTCTTGATCCTATCTTGCAAGTCAATAGTTACCTTATGCGTTATGATCCGGCAACCCCGGAGTGACAATAGTCGGGATACTTCCCGGTGATGACCATAGTTTGATGAGTTCATGTATTCACTAAGTGCTAATGCTTTGGTTCGTTACTCTATTAAAAAGAGGCCTTAATATATCTTAGTTTCCATTAGGACCCCGCTGCCACGGGAGGGTAGGACAAAAGATGTCATGCAAGTTCTTTTCCATCAGCATGTATGACTATATACATAATACATGCCTAGATTATATTGATGAATTGAAGCTAGTTCTGTGTCACCCTAGTAACTACTACATGATGAATATTATCCGACACCTATCATTGCCGATCCATTGCCTACGAGTTCGCTTCATATTAATACCTGATTCATTACTTTCGTTACCGCTTCTGTCACCATCACTAAAAACTGCTACTGTTACTCTTGCCACCGTTACCGTTACTTCCATACTACTTTGCTACTAAATACTTTGCTGCAGATATTAAGTTTTCCAGGTGTGGTTGAATTGACAACTCATCTGCTAATACTTGAGAATATTCTTTGGCTCCCCTTGCGTCGAATCAATAAATTTGGGTTGAATACTCTACCCTCGAAAACTGTTGCGATCCCCTATACTTGTGGGTTATCAAGACCTTTTTCTGGCGCCATTGCCAGGGAGCATAGCTCTATTCTATGAGTCACTTGGGATTTATATCTGCTGATCACTATGAGGCCACTAAAGGATGATAGAACCAAGATCATTCCCTCTAGAACAAGGGGAGGTAAGGAACTGTCATCTAGCTCTGCACTTGATTCTCCTTCTGTTTTGAGTAAGCTTGCGACACCTACACCTGCTATTTAATCTGATATGTCGCATGTTATTGATGATGCCACTCCTGCTATGAATGATGCTTATGATGCTACTACTATATTTGATAAAATGGTGCCATTGGGCGAATTACTTGATGTACATCTTGCTAGAGCTAGAACTATTGATTATGTTGAAGATGATGATATTTCCGAAACTGCTGAAATTAGTGAAACTAAGGACTTTGAAACTCTTGTTAAATCTAGCTCTACTAAATATGAATTGCATGTTATGCCCGAGGGATATGTTATGGAAGGAGAGGTAGCTAGAGGCTTTATTGGTTGTATGCATATGAATGATCTTAAGAATTACTATGCAAGTGGAAAGAAAAGTCTTTAAATGCTAGAATGCAATATGATCCTGAATTTTCTACTTCACCTATCTGTGTTACTGATAAGGATTATGAATTCTCTATTGATCCCAAGTTAATTACTTTGGTTGAATCTAATCATTTTCATGGTTATGAATCTAAAACTGTTGTGGCACATCTTACTAAACTGAATGATATAGCCACCCTATTTGCTCATGAGGAAAAAATTTGCTATTACTATATTCTTAAGTTTTTTCCTTTTATCATTAAAGGGCGATGCTAAGTTATGGTTCAATT
>LR738715.1:520565027-520609135 GCA_902687465.1 Secale cereale | reverse complement strand
CCTCGAAAACTGTTGCGATCCCCTATACTTATGGGTTATCAAGACCTTTTTCTGGCGCCGTTGCCAGGGAGCATAGCTCTATTCTATGAGTCACTTGGGATTTATATCTGCTGATCACTATGAGGCCACTAAAGGATGATAGAACTAAGATCATTCCCTCTAGAACAAGGGGAGGTAAGGAACTGTCATCTAGCTCTGCACTTGATTCTCCTTCTATTTTGAGTAAGCTTGTGACACCTACACCTGCTATTTAATCTGATATGTCGCATGTTATTGATGATGCCACTCCTGCTATGAATGATGCTTATGATGCTACTACTATATTCGATAAAATGGTGCCATTGGGCGAATTACTTGATGTACATCTTGCTAGAGCTAGAACTATTGATTATGTTGAAGATGATGATATTTCCGAAACTGCTGAAATTAGTGAAACTAAGGACTTTGAAACTCTTGTTAAATCTAGCTCTCCTAAATATGAATTGCATGTTATGCCCGAGGGATATGTTATGGAAGGAGAGGTAGTTAGAGGCTTTATTGGTTGTATGCATATGAATGATCTTAAGAATTACTATGCAAGTGGAAAGAAAAGTCTTTAAATGCTAGAATGCAATATGATCCTGAATTTTCTACTTCACCTATCTGTGTTACTGATAAGGATTATGAATTCTCTATCGATCCCAAGTTAATTACTTTGGTTGAATCTAATCATTTTCATGGTTATGAATCTAAAACTGTTGTGGCACATCTTACTAAACTGAATGATATAGCCACCCTATTTGCTCATGAGGAAAAAATTTGCTATTACTATATTCTTAAGTTTTTTCCTTTTATCATTAAAGGGCGATGCTAAGTTATGGTTCAATTCTCTTGCTCCTGGTTGTGTGCATAATCCCAGGATATGATTTACTACTTCTCTGCAAAATATTTTCCTGCTCATAAGAAATAAGCTGCCTTACAAGAAATATTTAACTTTGTGCAAATTGAAGAAGAGAGTCTCCCACAAGCTTGGGGGAGGCTTCTCCAATTACTTAATGCTTTGCCTGATCACCCTCTCAAGAAAAATGAAATACTTGATATCTTTTATAATGGACTAACCGATACTTCTAGGGACCACCTAGATAGTTGTGTTGGTTGTGTTTCCAGGGAACGAACTGTTGAGCAAGCTGAAAATTATTGAATAACATATTGATCAATGATAATGATTTGAATCTTCCCGAACCAACTCTGAAGTCAACTCCGAAGAAAAGGGGTATTCTGTTTCTCAGTCGTGAAGATATGCAAGAGGCAAAGAAATCAATGAAGGGAAAAGGTATTAAAGCTGAAGATGTTAAGAATTTACCGCCTATTAGAGAAATGCATGGTCTTGATAACCCGACACAGGTAGTAGAGGTAAATTCTCTCTATAGGTCTGATGAAGGTGATATTCCTCATAATAAGTCTGCTAGTCAATGCTTGGATGAGTTTGACAATTTTATTGTGAAACAAGAAAACTTCAATGCTTATGTTAGTAGACAATTGAAACGTAATGCTCATACGCTTGAATACTTGGGTGATTGTATGACTAGAACTGTTAATGATCTTAAGCTTATTAGTAAACATGATTCCATGGTTACCACTCAAGTAGAACAAGTACTTAAAGCACACGATGATTTGCTTAATGAGTTGAATAGTAAAAACAAAGATAATGTTGTTAGAGTTATGACTAGAGGTAGTAAAATGACTCATGAACCTTTGTATCCCGAGGGCCATCCTAAGAGAATTGAGCAAGATTCTCAAAGAACTAATATTGATAAAACTGGTCCTAGTAATAAAAAGAAAAGGAAAACTGATAAGACTCTGCATGCTTCTAGTGAACCTGTTATAGATACACCTGAGAATGCCAATGATATTTCTATTTTTGATGCTGAGACACAATCTGGTGATGAACATGAACCTAGTGTAACACCCAAGATGATATTCTATCTCGATCACTAGATAAAGAATTGTGATTGAGTCACAACCGCATTTCGGGCGCTTAGCAAGATGGATATCATTACATCATACCATTACATACATACATGGGGGATACACCAATTCATACAAGTCACATGAATACAACAACATCAATACAAGACAACCGACTACGGATGCAAACATGAAAAGGACAACAACATCCATCCTACTATCCCAGGCTTCCGACCAGGAACCTAACCCAAGATCGACGAAGCAGAAGAAGAAAGAACTCCAACACAAGTACATCGCTCTCACGTCAAGTCATCGAAAACTGCACCTGCAACTATTGTTGTAGTATCTGTGAGCCACGAGGACTCAGCAATCCCATAACCATGGGTATTGAGACTAGCAAAGCTTTATTGGGTATGGAAAGGATAGTGGTGAGGTTGCAGCAGCAGCTAAGCAAAAGTATGGTGGCTAACTTATGAGTACAAGAATAAGATAATCATCTACGCAAACGGTCGCAAACTAGTAATGATCGCTAAAGATCCTGAACTACGTATGACTCAAACATAACCCCGCCGTGTTCTCTTCTCAAAGTGAAAAGAGACAGTCACGGTTACTCACACGGTTCGTGTATTTTATTTTGGATCCTTTGCCAAGTTTTCGACAACCGGACATTAACAAATTCCAATCTACCACATAACCGCAGGCAGGGCTTTCGAAAGATTATAACCCTGCAGGGGTGTCCCAACTTAGCCCATCACAAGCTCTCACGATCAGCAGAGGTAAAATAATAATAATACCCTTTATCTTAGGGACAACCCGATCAGACCCTTATCTTAGGGACAACCCGATCAGACTCGGAATCCTGGTGCACAAGACATTTCGACAATGGTAAACAAGTCCAGCAAGACCTCCCAGCGTGCCGACACCCTGATAGTACCCGTGTGTATGTCGTCTCAGGCGACGTCCGAATGAGCTAAGCGTACAAGAGCCAGAATACCCCAAGTTACCAAGGGGCGGCCCTGCACAGTGCTCTAGTTGGGACTAACACCATCAGCACTGGCCCTCCCTATAATGTGGATTTAAGCACCCGGGGACGCGACTCGCTATGCAATTTAATTAATTAATTAAGTTGTTATTACGAGGCAAATTGAAACCAATGTTGGGCCTTACTGGAGGAGTTTTATTCAAAGAAGAACTGTCAAGGGGTCCCCATATACCCAACCGCGTTTATCGGTTCTTAAGGCGGCATGAGTGGAAGAAAACACCGAGCAAAAGGCCAAGCCTTCCACCCATTGCCAAGTATATAGGTGTGTTAATTATAATTATAGATATTGTGATATTCTAACAACCAAGATCCAACATGGAGCAATCTTCATCTTCACCTGCAACTAACAACGATATAAGAGGGGCTGAGCAAGCGGTAACATAGACAAACAACGATTTGCTGGGATGGTGTCGAAGGTTAGAGGTTTCATGGCAACAAGGAGAGGCTGGCAACAAAAGATAGGTAGCGCAACATTTAGCGATAGCATCGAGACAACCAGCATGGCAATGATAGTAAAGGTATCCAAGGATACGGTCATCTTGCCTGGAATCCCGCAAGGAAGAAGAACGAGTCCATGAAGAAGACGAAGAAGAAGCCACGAAGACGAACCAAGTGTAGTCGAACGAATCCTCACGATCGCAACAGAATATGAACTAGTGAGAAGAAGCACACAACAAGGTAAACATCCAACATAACAAGACAAGATGCTCAAACAAGTATGATGCATGACAAGACTACATGATGCAAATCATGGCAAGAGATGAAGCATGCAAGAACATCACACAAAGCAAGTTTAAATGAGGCCGGAAACAACATATAACAATTCCGGTAAGTCCTCATATGCAATTTTAGAAATTGGTACAGATCTGAACAAACCTTATGTTAAAGTTGTTCAACAGCAAGTTAACATGCACCATGATGATCTACTCGAAATTCTATTCAAGTTACATATAAAGTTCATTTAATTCAGAGTTACGACCTAGAAGATATGAGCAAAACAAGTCAGGCATGTCATTGCTGCACAACACATCCAAACATCAAGCAAACACACTCTAAACAGGAATACAACATGTTATTATGCATATACATGCAAAAACACACAAATTTCATATAGGACACGCTCAAAACGGAGCAACGGTTCAACACATACAAATGAAACAAGATATAACAACAAGCTGTCACAAAACAGCAAGTAGGCATATAGATGACATCAAAACAACATGATACAATAACATTTCATGGAAACAAAGGGCATGTCAAGCATGTACATGTCAAGCACTACAAGCATGATCACTGAGCTACTGCCAAACACCACTAGAACATGCTCAAAACATCATGGCAAGATTGCAAAAGATAACAGGTTCACAGACTTATTGAAATAAACTAAACATGGCAGCAACAACGACAAGTAGGCATGTTTGCAAGCTTGTGCAACTCATTTCAAAGCATGTCATGGCATGAGAATATAACCAACAGTAAGAAGACATGTTTATTAAGCTACATATGACAAGAACATGGTCAAATAATGCATAGAACACTAGCTATTCACATGGCAAAACTGAATTTACTGTTAACAGGCTGACAGAAACATTTTATAGCAATTTGGGAGCAAGAAGTAAACAAGCTACACCAGGCAATAATGGCAAAAAAGGACATGGATGGATAGAGCATAACATGGACATCAAGACATGATCATTGGGCATCCCAAAACATTGATGGATTTAAGTGGGGCATCAAGCAAACATGCCATCAGGTTATAGCAGTTTCAGACCTAGCGGTTTTCAACAAGTCTCAGAAAATAACAAAAGTGATAAAGCCACTTTATAAGCTTGTTGCAAGCACCACAAGGCATATCATGAAAAACGGATTGCACCACAGCAAAGATGACATGATTATGCTTCTAAAACATATTGACATGTAGCTCAAACAAAAATCATACATAAAGATATGAAAAAGACAATCAACATCTTATGACAAGTTTTAGCACTTAACAGCCACATGCACTTTTGCAACAGAGATAAACATGGTAATATGGCACCTAACATGAATGCAACGGCCACCATCATCTAGAGCACTTCATAATGAATATTTTGACATACCATACACTCCATTTGGACCAACATGCACAAAGTTACAACATGTCAAACATGCTAACATAATGTTGACAAACAACAAGACTTGACACTAACATCACATAGCAGTTTTGCAACGAAGATTAAGACAACAAGATGAACATCAACATGCATGCAAATGCAACTAACATGTAGAGCACTTCGAGACGAACATTTTGACATATCACATGCTCACTTTGGATCACCCCACAAAAGGTTATCACAGGTCAAACATGCACACATAGTAACAGTTATCAACAGTTTATATCATTTAGCACTTTTGCAACAATGATTAGGGTATCAAGATGAACTCAAACAAGCATGCCACAGTACAACAATACGAAGAGCATCACGAGACGAACATTTTGATATATCATATGCTTCATTTGGATAATGGAGCACAAAGTTACAGGCACCACAACATGGCAACATGATATGCTTTTCTGGGGACTTAGTGAAAAAGAAAAACAGACGAGTGAGCACAATATATTCTCTCACGCATGGGGCGGGGAATAGGTGGGCTCACCATCGGCTTCGGCCCAGGCCGCGGAGGAGGCAGTTGGGTCGCGGAAGGGAGTTAGGCTGTGGGCCGGAGCAGGCCGGCTGGACCCGAGGAGGCCGAGCGGATGGGCTGCGGCTTGCGGGTACACGTGGCCCACACTCCTCCCTATCCTCCGTGGATCGGGGAAGACAGAGCGAGGCGGCGGCGGGGTTGGGGAATCGGCGGCGAGGGAGCACGGCGCTGACAAGGGGCGAGGCAGGGCCGGCAGGGAGGAGTGGATCCGGCCGGCCGGTGCCGGATCCGGCGACGGAGCTGGCGTGGTGGCGCGGGCGGAGCTCCCGGGGTCACCGGCGAGGTTGCGTGGTGGCGGGGCTGCTGGCGGGAGGCGTCAAGGTGGAGACGGTGATTCTTCCGGCGGAGGGACGGCGCGGCGGCGTGGAGTCCGGCAGGCAATGGTGTGCGAGCGAGCGGGAGGCACGGGCCGCGGCTGGCGTCGGCGGTCGGCGGTCGGGCCGGGCGGGCCTCGCCCAGGCCCCGGCGGGCTGCGCGGTGGAGGGAGGAGAGTGAGGCGAGGGCGCGGGTGACGTGGCGGCACACGATTCGCTGCGGGGCGGCGGCCGGCTGAGGTGGTGGGTGGTGATTGGCCGAAACGCATGGCTGGGGCGGTGGACATGTCCGGTGGCGGCGCGGACGCGTCCGGTTGCACGAAGGAGGTGGGATCTAGGGTTTCATCGGTGAAAAATATGGGGGGAAACGCATATATATAGGTAGAGTGAGCTAGGGGAGTCCAAATGAGGTGCGGTTTTCGCCCACACGATCACGATCCAACGAGCGAGAGCACGGAGGTTGTTGGGATGGGCTAGAGAGCTATTGTGGAGGGGTGCTGGGCCAAAAGAGAAGGGATTCCGGCGGTTAACGCAGTTAGCCATTGGGGCATCAAACGGACTCCAAATGCGACAAAATTTGACAGGCGGTCTACCTATGCTATAATAAGACCACACGCCAACTTTCATCCCATTCCCAGAACATTTTCCGGCCACTTATAAAATAATTATTCGGAAGTGCCACGGGCTAGTGCAAGTGTGTCTTGGATCAGAATGGGCAACGAAGAGGACGGGCGGACTCGGACGGATGCAAGTTTTGAAAACTATGCAGATGCAATGCACATGATGACATGGCAAAATGTAACACGCAAGCAGATGACATGGCAACGACAACGAATAAGATGATGACACCTCGCGCATCGGTCACGGGGTGTCACAACACTCCCCTACTAACAAGAGATCTCATCCCGAGATCTTATGAACGAGACGGAAGAGAAAAGGGAAGAAGGTGAAACCAAAGAACCTTGTAAGGTTGAATGACTAGAAAGAAAGAACACAATGGAGATGAATGAGATTTGAGAAGTTCCGGTAAATCGAGGAAACAAGGCATATGACGAGAATCTAGAGCTTAAATGACAAGACAGACATTGAGTAAGTTTGAAAGCATCCTTAGAAGGACGGATTGAACGGAGTTGTTGAGAAAAACAACAAAAGAATAAGCTTGATGTGGGCTTATTTAAACATCTCAAAACTTGAGGTGAATTTCAGGCACTACGAGAAGATTGAATAGTTGAGAAGAACGAAGAAATGCAAAACTCCACTTCAAAAGAATAGGGAGAATTATTTGCACTTAGAGACGCCATAAGAAGAATACTTGAGCTGCTCCACAAGAATTATTGATGAACACTTGACGAATGAATTAACTCATGATGAACCACCATGAAGAATTCCGGTAGCAAAAGGATGATGAAGGATGAAAAGAATACGAACAAGACCTTATGATGATTTAGATGGGGGGTACCGACGAGATAGCCGAGATAACTTTGAACTCTGGGGAAGAAAAGATTAATGCACTTGGGACTAGAATTTATTCATCAAGAACAAATTCCGAAGGAAAGGATTAATCAACTTGACCAGAATAAATAAGAATTATGTTATGCTTATCCCCCACCAATTAAATTGATGAGTAGCAATGGATTGACATACCACTAATTCGCGTTGAAATTGATTAAAGAGTGTCGGTGCACAAAAAGAGGGGTACACTGTTTGTACCCCTATGACTGTGCACGGGCAGTCTGAGCCACGCGCACCACCACACCAAGCATGGCAAGGGAGGTGAGCCGGGGTAAGACCGAAGCTTGATGGAGACTGGAACAACGCCAAGAACAAAACCACAAGGAGCAAAGGGGTGAAGTGGCTTTCTCCGGCAAGGTCCTTGCCGGGAGCCAGTTTTAGCAGCCCTGACAAGACCCTTGCCGGGGCCGGCTCTGGCAGCCCCGGCAAGACCCTTGCCGCGGCAGCTCGCCCCGCGCCTACGGAGCAGATCGCCCTTGAGTCCACCGCCCCCATGGGGCGACGATTCGGGAGATATCCCCATGGTGGCATGCAGATCTTTATGAAGACATCCAAGATCAGATACAAGCTAAGAAGACGACGACCCTTGGCGGGATCCCAGCCAAGGAGAACCACAAGGCCTCCGGCAAGCACCTTGCCGGGGATGACAGCAGGCGCCGCGACAAGACCCTTACCGGGGCCCCGGAAAGGCCCTTGCCGAGGACACCCGCAGGGCCACCATCAGGCCCGCACCAACTATATTTCCACCGCCCCACGCAGCTGCTGACCCAACCAGCTGGACACTCCTGCGTGGCAACTTGCAGATCTTCGTGGGGACCCGCCGTTGCGCCACCTCAGCTGCCTGCCTGCCTGCATGGCACCTCAGGCACCGCTAGCCAGGGCGCGTGTCAACACGAGGAGGAGTGGCGACGGACAAGACGGACGTCTCCCCACGTTACCGATAAAGCAAGGACACCTAAGCTAAGCGCATTAAATGCGCCTTATCCTGTAATGCGAGGGATAACCTCGCATCACTGTACCCTTTCCACCTCCTGTGTGCCACTGTGGCAACCCGTTTTTCCTATAAAAGGAGGCCCGAGGCGACCAGGAGGAGGATTCGGCTTTTTAGAACTCCTCATGAATCTTTTGGAGCTCCTCACTAGCTGAAGAACACAAACATATAATCCACCAAAGTAGGAGTAGGGTTTTACGCATCTTTGCGGCCCGAACCTGGGTAAAGGAACCGTGTCCTGACTATTAGATCCGCTCTTCTCTCAACCCCGCGCCCCGCAACCGTAGTAGGGATTCTTGTGATCCCATAGGCGTCGATCCAAATACACCGACATCTTTGGCGCGCCAGGTAGGGGGCGCAATTGTGAGAATCGGCTTTAGTAGTCAGTTCGACGCTTCTTCGTCGACATGGTGCCCAAGAAGAAGACGACGGTGGCGGTTGGCCAGTCGGAAGCCGGATAGCCCGTCCCGACGCGGGCGAGCAGCGGACCGGTTGCGGAAAGAACCCGGGGCGCTGCTCGCAAACACCAACGCCATCCCGGCAGCCGGAGTTTGGGAGCTGGCGATGTTTGTGCGCCTGGTAACAGGCCACACACCGCCAGTTCCAAAGATGGAGCCCGGCCCTCCGCGGGTGGCGCGGGGCCTTCCAATGTCGCGGCCGCATCACCCGATGGCGACGCAAGGACCTCCCGAACTCCCACGCCGGTGCCCACCGCGCGCTCTTCTCAAGCAGCGCGCGACGAATGGCGTCGTCATCCCGAAGATCCCTGGCGTCGCCATGGGAAGAGCCCCGAGCACCACTCCCGGGACGTGGAAGACCTGCCCGCCCACCGAAGCACTGGTGGAGACGGTATGTGATGGCTTCTGGCCCCTCGTTGGTTACCCCAACTGGAAGGTTGAGATGTAGCGTAGCGGCAAATTTCCCTTGGCAAAGATACCAAGGATCGAATCCCGTGAGACTCCGAGGGTCGACAAGTAGGTGTCAAGGGCGCCAGAAACTTAGCGGTTGACGGGACCTGCACACAGATACAGATAACTTTGCTCCCAACGAGTACAGAGAGGTTGTCAATCCCTCCGGCCTTGTTGTTTACAAATGATCAAACACAAGAGATAATAATGATAGCTATGACTGCAACTAGGAAATAAAAACAGGAAGTAAATAGAAGGTGTGATCAGCGGTGGTAATATGGACCGGGGCCCATGATGATCACTAGTGATGTCTCTCTCCCAAAAGATGATTAAACAACAAAGCGAGGTAAACAAATTACAGCTGGGCAATTGACAGGATTATGTGCGCAAACCAATGCTAACTATGCTGCAAAGAAAGGTAGAGGCTCAAAAGCATGGGCGGTACGCCAAGGCAAGTAGACCGAAATCCATCTGCATCTACTACTAATAATCCACCATGAGATATCTATCCAGAACATCTCGCTGGTATTAAGTTGCGAATCCCACCCAAAGTGTAAACTCAAAGCAACAGACAACTGCATTAAAAGAACTTTGTGTAAAGTAAACAATCCTTTCACCCGCAAGTACAAGCACCGTTGTTTTCTCCCTTGTGGCAACAGCACATCCCCTAGACTCATGTTTCTGTCACTCAAGCTAGTCATCAGGGGGCATGAACCCACAATCAAGCATAACGCTCCCTCTTGGAGTTACTACCTACTACTTGGCCAAAGCAATAAACAGCAACGGGGAACATGCAAGAATTACTCAAGAACAAAGATATAAAAGAGGTGAATCAAATATATTACTCAAACACAATCTGAACATAGTCTCATAATCCATCAGATCCCAGCAAACTCAGCAAAGCAACAGCAGAAAGATTACATATGTGCCTCGATCATGTAGGGCAGCTCACGAGGTCTAAACCATGAAGAGCAAAGAGGGGAGGAGAACATCACATAGCTACTGATCATGGACCCATGGTCCAAGGTGGACTACTCATGACTCATCCGGGAAGCGTCCATGGTGGTGGAGAAGCTCCCGGTGGTGGTTCTCCCCTCCGGCAGGGTGCCGGGAAGAGTTCTCCTGATGCTCCCGATCTTGGAAGCGCTGCGGCGGCGGAACAGAGGCGAGATCGCGAAAAAGGGTTCTGTCCTCGAGGGTTTCGGGACGAGAGGGATATATATAGGCGAAGGGGGGCAGCCAGAGGCGGAGCAGGAGCCCCAGGCGCCCCCCTGGAGCGGCCAGGGGTGGGGCCGCGCCAGGTGGCCGCCTGGGCCTCCCCTGGCTCCCCTCTGGCCCATCTTTGGTTCTTCGCGAAGCTTCCTGTACGCTAAATTTTCCTATATTTTTCCTGGAATTTTTGGAGCACTTTTAATATGGGGGAAACCTGAAATAGAAAAACAGCAGAAAACAGGAACTGGCACTGTGGTGCACTGATTTAATAGGTTAGTCCAAATATGATCAAAAGTGTATGGAAGTGCATCAATATCATAGCAATATCACACAAAAGAAGCATGGAGCAAGCAGAAATTATAGATACGTTTTGGACGTATCAACATCCCCAAGCTTAATTCATGCTCGTCCTCGAGTAGGTAAATGATAACAAGTATAATTTCTGTGGTGACATGCTACCAACCATATAAGAACTTTTTAAGTAAAGCAATCAAGGCATGTAATTCAATTCAAGTCATAACAAGCAAGAGTCTATATTAGCATTGTAACAAGCAACATAAGAACATAAAGGTGCAAGAGATCTCGCTGTCCGTGACTCGAATGTCTCCAAATGGTGTTTGCGTGCAAGAAAGGGGATAGGGATATACGAGAGAGTAAAACATAGTTTTTGTATTGTTGAGAACTTAATCTACTAAAGTTTCACACTTGGTATTCTTTGGAATCTTATCTTGACTCATCCCCAGACCACTAGCCAGGTACAAGTCAAAATGATCCACTCCCTTTCGATATTTTGAGCACTCATGCAATGGATGAGCGTAAGCAAGAAAGTTGACACTTAGGACGGCAAAGAGAGAAAAATGATAAAGGGGGAAGACAAAAAAGGTGTGAAAGGCTCACATCAATAAGGACAATCATAGGCGAGAGAAAGCCAAATGATAGATATGATGTGAGGAGTAGGGATTGCCATGCAACGGATGCACATATGAGCTAAGGTAAGCTCTCCAATGGAACTAGTGGGGGTGCATCCAACTTGCTCGCTCAAGAAGACCTAGAGCTCTTTTGAGGAGGCTCATCATTGGAATATACAAGCCAAGTTCTATAGTGTGAAGGTCCCCACATAGCTATATGCATGAATGATAATCTCTATGGAGTACAAGGTATAAGATGAAGTACGAGTGTGGATCTCTCAAAAGGAATAGAAGTGTGCCCCCTTCTCTCTTTTTATTTCTTTTTCTCTTTTTCTCTTTTTTCTATTTTTTATTTTATTTTTTTGTGGCCTCAATGGCTCTTTCTATTTAACTCTCATTTGTCCTCTTTGGGATCTTTTGATTTTGTCCTCTTTGGGATCTTTTCCTCACTTTAGGGGCAACACTCTATAAATTACAAGAAGTATAGAAGATCTTTCACACTTTACAAGAGTACTCGTCTGTTTTAGGATATGCAATGATACTAGCGCGTCATGTAGCAATGATTAGGGCAAGGCCCAACTAGCATGCGGCTCATCGATCAAGCAAAAAGCATGTATGACATGAAGATCAAGTCATGAGAAGATGGATGTTGCATGGCAATGTATCTCGGAAAGGCTATGGAAATGCCTTGATAGGTAGGTATGGTGGCTGTTTTGAGGAAGGATATACTGAGGCTTATGATGACAGAGCGTATCGTGCCAAGGATTTGGATGCACCGGCGAAGTATGCGCCAACTCTCGAGGTGAGAAAGGGCAATGCACGCTACCGAGGAGGCTAGAAAAATATGGCTAGGTGGAAGTGTCAACTTTCGAATACTCACATTAGTCCGAAGAACTCATGCACTTATTATCGGTAACTCTCAATCTAATTAGGAGGTTCACAAAGAGACAAGTACCCCGAGGAGGAATGTATGGGGGTTTGGTTATCCTTGCGCATCCTCGACTCATGGTACGTGAGTGTACTCTAATATTCGATCCCTCCAAAGATTAGTGATCCATCTAGTAGCTAAAGTTCTCAACTATTTTGTAGGTTTTCGAAAATAAACACGGATTGCCCAAAATACGACATCTATCACTAATAGGCTAAAGCTCTTGACACCAAAAGTTCACACATTACTCATGTCAATACCTCAAAACTATTGCAAGTTACTACTAAAATTAAATAGCAACCTCAATTACCTACTTTAAGTTAAGACACACAACTCAGTGCAACAAGCAAACTCTCTTAACAAGATAAACATGAAAACTCAAGAGAGTTCAGCAACCAACTAAACAAAAGCTCTTTAAAAAGAAAAGCATGAAAACTAAGAGCTAAACATGACAGCAGCTATGGAAAGACAAAGAACACACACATCATAGATAAGCATGAAAATCCTATGTTGTGTTCTAGGTTGAAGTGGAGCGTGTTTCTCTCCCACACAAAGAAAGCTGGGTTCTAACTTGTTATGAACAGCAAGCAAAGCTAAAGAAAACTAAAAAAAAGAAACTAAGAGCAAGACGCTCCAAGCATAGCACATAACGCATGAAGTGATAAAATTATAGTGGAACGAAAGACGAACTGATAATTGTTGATGGAGAAGGGGATGCATGGGGGCATCCCCAAGCTTAGACGCTTGAGTCTTCTTGAATATTTCTTGGGCGTGCACGGGGGCATCCCCAAGCTTGAGCGTTTGACCCTCCTGAATCTTCTTTTATCATCTTCCCTCGCACACTTGAAAACTCCCTTCATACATAACTCATCATAATCTGATTAGCGAGGTTAGTACCCACAATAAAATAATTTTTTCCCTACTGGAAATAAAGATAATCTTGAAGAGCCACTGTTTCTCAAGATTGCCAAAAGGTTTTTGCAAAGAAAAAGCAAGCTTAAGGTTTGCAAAACGAAGAAAAGGCAAAACAGGACAAAATCTGTGAAAAACAGACCAGCAGGTAGTAAATAATTTTTTCGGGGCACTTCTGCAACTCAAATCAAAAAAACTCAGAACAGGCGCTCGAAAGCCAATTGTATAGAGCACGCTGTCAAAAAAATTCAGATAAAAAAGATGATCTGGTGATTTTATTCGAATTTTTCTGTCCAAGGACAGAATCTGTTTTCTGGACAGCACGTCACAACTTTTGAACTTTCTTGCAATCGGAGGCTAAACTTGGCACAAAGCTGAAAAGAAAAGATACAATGATGATGCTACTGTAGTAACAAACATCAAGACACAACAAAAAGCAAAATAAAACCTAATTCGTTGTGGGCTGCCTCCCAAAAGCACTTTCTTTTATGCCTTTAAGCTAGGCATAAGGCAAAAAAGAGAAGATCAAGTTTTATCAAGAGTAAGAGAATAGCTAGCCCGTGTAACGGACTCAAAAGGCAACTTAATCTTCTTTCTAGGGAAGTGTTCCATCCCTTTCTTGAGTGGGAATTGGAATTTTATATTCCCCTCTTTCATGTCAATGATAGCACCAACGGTGCGAAGAAAAGGACGTCCCAAAATAATTGGACATGAAGGTTCACATTCAATATCCATAATAGTAAAATCAACGGGAACATAATTGTCATTGACAATGATAAGAACATCGTCGATCTTCCCCAAAGGTTTCTTTACGGAAGAATCAACAAGACGAACACCAAAAGAACAAGGATCAAAAGGTTTCAATTCAAACATATCATACATTCTTTTGTGCATAACGGAGGTACTAGCTCCAACATCACATAAAGCATAGCAAGAGAAGTTATTCAACTTAATTTTAATCATAGGATCCCAACTATCTTCTAGCTTTCTAGGTATGGAGGCTTCTACCCTAAGCTTCTCCTCCCTAGCTTTGATAAGAGCATTAGGGATATGCTCCGTGAAGGCAAGATTAAGTGTGCTAGTGTGGGGATCTCTAGACATCTTGTGAAGAAAACCAATAACTTCAGAAAGGGTGCAATTGTCAAAATCAAGGTCACTACTATCAAGTAAAGTGGTAGTGGTGTCCTTTAGGCTCACTTGTTTGGTAGCTTCTATGGTCATAGGAGTTTCTTCTTCTACGGTTGAGGTCATAGCATCACCATTAATAGGTCCAATGGGACTAGGAGTGCATTGGGTGCTAAGAGTTTGGATATCCTCAACAACTTGAATAGTAGCAACAGTGTGGTGGGTAGGAAGGCTCTTAATCCTATCTTCTTCCTCCTTTTCTCTAGCCCATCTCTCTTTAAGTTTAGCCATCATCCTAATGTTTTCATTAATTTGCACTTGAATAGCATTCATAGGAGTGGTCTTCCTCTCCTCAAGAGGAGAAGTTCTAATTTTAAGCAACTCTACCTCATGGGCTAAATTGTCTACCTTCGAAGAGAGATTATCCAGTTTGTCTAGTTTTTCTTCTACACTCTTATTGAAGGCCTTTTGGGTCGTGATGAAGTCTTTAAGCATAATCTCTAGTTCAGAAGTGGAGTTCTTGGTGCTAGGATAAGCATTGTTGTTCCCATAGGAATTAGAGGGGAACGGTCTAGGGTTGCTACCAAAATTACTCCTATAAGCATTGTTATTGAAATTGTTTCTAGAGATAAAGTTCACATCTACTTGATCTTGAGCAATCAAAGAATTTAAAGAAACATCATGAGGATCAATAGAAGATTGCTTGGAAAGTAGAGACATGATCAAGTCACCTTTTTCATTTAGGGAGGAAATCTCCTCGACAGAGTTTACCTTCCTACCTGTTGGAGCGCGTTTGGTGTGCCATTGGGAATAATTGGTCATCATCTCGTCGAGAAGCTTCGTGGCAGCACCAAGTGTAGTTGACATAAAGGTTCCTCCCGCGGCCGAATCTAACAAGTTCCGCGAGGTAAAGTTCAAGCCTGCATAAAAAGTTTGGATAACCATCCAAGTAGTCAAACCATGAGTAGGGCAGTTCTTGACAAGAGATTTCATGCGTTCCCAAGCTTGGGCAACATGTTCATTATCCAATTGTTTAAAATTCATTATGTTACTCCTTAGTTGGATAATTTTAGCAGGGGGATAGTACTTCCCAATAAAGGCATCCTTGCACTTGTCCAAAGAATCTATACTATTCCTAGGCAAGGATTGAAACCAGATTTTAGCTCCTCCTCTCAAGGAGAAAGGAAAAAGCTTAAGCTTAACAATATCACCATCTACTTCTTTGTACTTTTGCATATCACAGAGCTCAACAAAATTATTTAAGTGCAAAGCAGCATCATCTCCAGCACCGGAGAATTGATCTTTCATAACTAGGTTCAGCAAAGCAGGTTTAATCTCATAAGAAGGTGCTGAAGTGGCAGGTGTAGCAATAGGCGTGTAGATAAAGTCATTGTTGTTATGACTAGTGAAGTCACACAACTTGGTGTTCTTGGTGGAACCCATACCAGCAGCAAGCAAGATAACTATTTTTGTGATTTTTGGTAAGGGACACTAAAGCAAAAACTGAAAGGTAAACTAACAAGACTAAAAAGCAAAGATAAAAGATAGCATGCAACTCCCCTATCTTGAAGAGTGGAGTCCCCCGCAACGGCGCCAGAAACTTGCTTGATGGCTTCTCGCCCCTCGTTGGTTACCCTAGCGTAGCGGCAAATTTCCCTTGGCAAAGATACCAAGGATCGAATCCCGTGAGACTCCGAGGGTCGACAAGTAGGTGTCAACGGCGCCAGAAACATAGCGGTTGACGGGACCTGCACACAGATACAGATAACTTTGCTCCCAACGAGTACAGAGAGGTTGTCAATCCCTCCGGCCTTGTTGTTTACAAAGGATCAAACACAAGAGATAATAATGATAGCTATGACTGCAACTAGGAAATAAAAACAGGAAGTAAATAGAAGGTGTGATCAGCGGTGGTAATATGGACCGGGGTCCCATGATGTTCACTAGTAATGTCTCTCTCCCAAAAGACGATAAAACAGCAAAGCGAGGTAAACAAATTACAGCTGGGCAATTGACAGGATTATGTGCGCAAACCAATGCTAACTATGCTGCAAAGAAAGGTAGAGGCTCAAAAGCATGGGCGGTACGCCAAGGCAAGTAGACCGAAATCCATCTGCATCTACTACTAATCATCCACCTTGAGATATCTATCCAGAACATCTCGCTGGTATTAAGTTGCGAATTCCACCCAAAGTGTAAATTCAAAGCAACAGACAACTGCATTAAAAGAACTTTGCGTAAAGTAAACAATCCTTGCACCCGCAAGTACAAGCACTGTTGTTTTCTCCCTTGTGGAAACAACACATCACCTAGACTCATGTTTCTGTCACTCAAGCTAGTCATCAGGGGGCATGAACCCACAATCAAGCATAACGCTCCCTCTTGGAGTTACTACCTACTACTTGGCCAAAGCAATAAACAGCAACGGAGAACATGCAAGAATTACTCAAGAACAAAGATATAAAAGAGGTGAATCAAATATATTACTCAAACACAATCTGAACATAGTCTCATAATCCATCAGATCCCAGCAAACTCAGCAAAGCAACAGCAGAAAGATTACATATGTGCCTCGATCATGTAGGGCAGCTCACGAGGTCTAAACCATGAAGAGCAAAGAGGGGAGGAGAACATCACATAGCTACTGATCATGGACCCATGGTCAAGGTGGACTACTCACGACTCATCCGGGAAGCGTCCATGGTGGTGGAGAAGCTCCCGGTGGTGGTTCTCCCCTCCGGTAGGGTGCCGGGAAGAGTTCTCCTGATGCTCCCGATCTTGGAAGCGCTGCGGTGGCGGAACAGAGGCGAGATCACGAAAAAGGGTTCTGTCCTCGAGGGTTTCAGGACGAGAGGGATATATAGGCGAAGCGGGGCAGCCAGAGGCGGAGCAGGGGCCCCAGGCGCCCCCCCTGGCGCGGCCAGGGGTGGGGCCGCGCCAGGTGGCCGCCTGGGCCTCCCCTGGCTCCCCTCTGGCCCATCTTTGGTTCTTCGCGAAGCTTCCTGTACGCTGATTTTTCCTAAATTTTTCCTGGAATTTTTGGAGCACTTTTAATATGGGGGAAACCTGAAATAGAAAAACAGCAGAAAACAGGAACTGGCACTGTGGTGCACTGAGTTAATAGGTTAGTCCAAATATGATCAAAAGTGTATGGAAGTGCATCAATATCATAGCAATATCACACAAAAGAAGCATGGAGCAAGCAAAAATTATAGATACGTTTTGGACGTATCAGTATGCGACCGCGGAATCGTGATGGGGCTCCTCCTGACACGCTCAGTGGTCGAAGCGCATCGCGATTCGTGCAGGTTTCGCTACGGTTGACCCCGGCCGAAGCCCTGGCGCGCGCGCAGTTGCTCCTCGACTTTCCTCCCGTTACGGGGAAACTCGACGAATGGAGAGCCACCATCCGAAGCCTTGTCGCAGTCGCCAACAAGGATGAACCAAATCCAACGGAGCTCCCAGGTCGACGTTCCGAAGGAGTCCCACGCATCGGCGGCGGGAGGACCGGCAGCGTCGTGGCTACGGTGCATTCTCCTCCTCCTCGCCCGATACCGCGTGTGTCAACTCGTCGGGACGTCGTGGGTGACGCCATCTCCATCGCGTCGTCCGACCCACGGACCCACGGCGACCAGCGTCGAGTTCTTCAGGAGCGAGCTCATGCCGACGCTCGAACCACCATCGAGCGCCGGTGCGGAGCGCGCCACCAGTCGGACAGGCGAGCGGGGCCTGCTGCAGACCGCCCAACACCGGAGAGCCCTGGAGGTCTACCTCGGGCGCCCACTCCGGCAAGCGCACCTCTTCGGAGTACTGTGCTCCCGTCGAGGACGTGCCAGAGAGCTCCACCGGAAAGAAGAAGACCGGTGAGGCCTCAGACACCCACTCCGGCAAGCACACCTCTTCGGAGTGTCGCGCTCCAGTCGAGGACGTGCCAGAGAGCTCCACCGGCAGAAACAAGAGATCCAGGGCCACACCACCGGGAACCAAGAAGGTTTTTGTTAAGGAGGACGGCACGGGAGGGGCTTTCACCATAAGCTCCACCCTTGACAACAAATAGGAAGACGCGCTCGTCACCTTCCTGCGGGCGAATGTCGACGTGTTTGCCTGGCAAGCATCCGACATCCCCGGAGTTCCCAGGGAGGTGATTGAGCACCACCTTGCTGTCTATCCTCATGCGCGGCCCGTCAAGCAGAAGGTCAGAAAGCAAGCTTTGGAACGGCAAGAGTTCATCATCGAGGAGATCCGGAAACTGGAGGCTGCGAGTTTGGTAAGAGGAGTGCTCCATCCAACGTGGTTGGCCAATCTAGTGGTAGTGCGCAAGGCGAATGGGAAGTGGAGGCTGTGTATTGATTACACAGATATCAATAAAGCTTGTCCCAAGGACCCCTTCCCGTTGCCGCGCATAGACCAGATTGTTGACTCCACGGCAGGGTGTGACTTGCTGTCATTCCTCGATGCCTATTCCGGCTACCACCAGATCTTCATGACAAGAGAAGACGAAGAGAAGACAGCATTCATCACCCCATGTGGTACGTACTGTTTCGTACGGATGCCTTTCGGGTTGAAGAGTGCTGGCTCGACGTTTGCAAGGGCAGTCCAGATTGGTTTTGAACCGCAGCTCCATAGAAATATGGAGGCTTATATGGATGATATAGTGGTCAAAACCAAGAACAAGGCAACCCTTGTACCGGATTTACAAGAAACATTTGTAAACCTACGCAAGATCAACCTCAAGCTGAACCCTGAGAAGTGCGTCTTCGGCATCCCGTCTGGAAAGCTTCTCGGGTTCTTTTTGTCGCAGCGTGGGATAGAAGCCAATCCGGACAAGATCAAAGCTATAGAGCAGATTGAAGCACCCAAACGGGTCAAGGATGTGCGTCGGCTTGCTGGCTGTGTTGCCGCCATGAGAAGATTCATTTCCTAGTCTGCCGAGCGCACCCTTTTTCAAGATTTTGAAAAAGGCGGGCCCAATGGAGTGGACGCCAGAAGCCGAAGCAGCATTACAAGATCTGAAGAGGTATCTTTCCTCCACGCCAATACTGGTTGCGCATATACCACAAGAACCGTTGCTGCTATACTTAGCGGCAACAAACCAGGTGGTCAGCGCCGCACTAGTGGCGCGGAGAGAAATCGATGATGAGGTGATAGCAACAACAGAGCCTGATGCCACTGGTGCAGAGGCGACACAGCCAGTTGGAGTGCAGCAGAAGAAGAAAATGATGCAACACCCGGTCTACTTTGTTAGCTCCCTCTTGCAGGGGGCTAGATCAAGGTACTCCGGTGTGCAGAAATTGCTATTCGGCCTTCTTATGGCCTCGAGGAAGCTGCGTCACTACTTCCAGGTGCACGAGATCACTATCGTCACTCGCCTCCCTCTGCAATGGATATTGCACAATCCAGACGCGACGGGAAGGATTGTAGAGTGGGCAATAGAGCTGTCCAGCTTTGACCTCAAGTTTGAAAGTACCTCGACAATTCAGAGCCGAGTCCTGGCAGAGTTCGTCGCAGAATGGACCGCAACGCCTGATGAAGAAGTCCAGGAAACTGCTGTCCCCGGCAAAGAGGCGAGTTGCAACTGGATCATGTACTTTGATGGAGCTTTCTCCTTGCAGGGCGCCGGGGCTGGCGTACTGCTGGTCGCGCCCACTGGAGAGCACCTCAAGTATGTGGTCCAGATGCACTTCCCTAGGGAGGTATCCACGAACAACACTGCTGAGTACGAGGGGCTGCTTGCTGGTCTTAGGATCGCGGCAGACCTCGGAATCAAGAAGCTCATTGTCCGGGGCGACTCGCAGCTTGTCGTCAAACAAGTCAACAAGGATTACCAGAGCCCGTTGATGAAGGCCTACGTCGATGAAGGCAGAACAAGTGGAGGAAATCAGGGCCCGGCAAGTACTTTCCCGCCGAGCTCCCCGGAGCCGCCGACAAGGATGTTGCCGGAGACACTGAGCCCGCCACTAGAGGGCTAACTCCGGTGGAGCGTCAAGCTTTTGCCATCGAGACGGCCGCTCCCTTGGCGGAGGAAATGCCTTTGGTCCTCGCCGTCGAGCCCCAGGCTCCAGCGTGGGCGCAACATACCGTCCGATTCCTTCAGACTGGGGAACTTCCTGAGGAGCAGGAAGAAGCGGAGAAAGTAGCCCGTCGGTCTGCCATGTACCAGTTCATCGATGACGTCCTGTACAGAAGGAGACCGAACAGTGTGAAATTGAAGTGCATCCCTCTAGAGGAAGGACTGGAGCTGTTGGCAGAGATACATGGAGGCATATGTGGATCCCACATAGGGTCGAGAGCCCTTGCCGGCAAGGCATTCCGGCAAGGCTTCTTCTGGCCCACTGCCCTCCAGGATGCGACGGCACTGGTCACCAGGTGTGAAGCGTGCCAGTTCCATTTAAAGAAACTTCATCAACCAGCTCAAGCCCTTCAAACCATTCCTCTCTCCTGGCCCTTCTCGGTCTGGGGGCTCAACATACTGGGCCCTTTCCCCCGCGCCGTCGGGGGCTTTGAGTACTTGTACGTTGCAATTGACAAGTTCACAAAGTGGCCAGAGGTGGAGGCAGTAAGAAAGGTCACATCTCAGTCAGCCGTCAAGTTCTTCAAGGGACTAGTGTGCCGTTTTGGTGTGCCCAACAGGATCATCACTGACAACGGCACACAGTTTACAAGCCGCACCTTCATGCAATATACCCAAGACCTCGGCAGCAAAGTCTATTTCGCTTCCGTTGCTCACCCCCGAAGCAATGGTCAAGCTGAGAGGGAAAATGCTGAAGTGCTGCGAGGATTAAGGACAAAGACCTTTGACAGGCTGCACAAGAGTGGGAGGCGCTGGATTGATGAATTGCTGGCGGTTCTTTGGTCGATCAGAACAACGCCAAATCGAGCCACCGGCCAGACGCCCTTTGCCCTGATATACAGGGCAGAAGAAGTTCTCCCCACAGAACTCATATACGGGTCACCTCGAGTGCTCGCTTATGACGAGCTTGAGCAAGAGCAACTGCGGCAAGACGACGCAATGCTCCTTGAGGAAGATCGTCTTCGGGCGGCTGTGAGAGCAGCACGCTACCAGCAAGCCTTGTGCCGCTACCATAGCCGCAAGGTCCGTGCCCAAAGCTTTGAGGAAGGCGACCTTGTTCTCCGGCGCATTCAATCAGCCAGGAATACGAACAAGTTGACGCCGAAGTGGGAAGGCCCTTATCGGGTAATACGAGTCACCAGGCCTGGCGCAGTCCGCCTGGAGACCAAAGATGCCATTCCGGTGAGCAATTCCTGGAACATTGAGCATCTTCCCAAGTTTCACCCATAAGGTGTGGCTTGCCGGGCCCCCGGAAGCCACCCTTTTGTACAAGCCTTGTAGGCAAGGCATGTAACCCTTCGTACAAAGCCAGGCGCAGACCCTGAGCATAAATAAATGAAGCGCTGGCGCCCTAAGTTATAGCATGCATGCTAAGTCAAGTCTCGTCATTGGTTAGGGTTGATAGTGCTTAGCGGTGGCTAACCCCTAGCTTAGAGGTCGAGTTTTTGTCTTTCCTCTATCTTCTTTGGTTCACAGGACGCGCATACATCCTTGCCGAAGCCACTTGGGGAAAGAAAGAAGAATAGACCAGCACCTAGGCCCCGACGAGCCAGAGTTGCCGGGGGCTACAAGGGCAAGGATTCACCCACGGCAGACCAGGATTGCCGGGGGCTGCAGCTTCAAATAAGTTCTTTATCCCTTATCATGCATTCCATTATGGACTGAGGTATGTGAAACCTCGTTCTTTTCCTTAAGCTACCATGCTCCCATAACTCTAGGCCCTAGGGCTCGTTCCTGGGACTAAGTTTGGTCGTAGTCGCGGTAGCAGAAGTATGAAACGAGGAGCCTGAGCCCACTTCATCCCTGCCTCCGCCAAAGGCGTGAGAAAGGTCGAGCGAAGTAGGGAAACGGCAGGGCCTATTGCTGGGCGAGAAAATGTTTATCTTAAAGATATCAGGGATTTATTCCCTGTTGTGGGTTTTTACCTACGAACAAATGACCCGGCAAACATTCCTTTTTCATTAAAAACATTCCATTCAGGTACAGTCCATAGGGAATGAAAAACATGAACAAGGAGATTACAAGTTTTAAACTTAACGAATGCCCGAAGGCTTACAGACTAAAAAGAGATAAGATGCCCGTAATGTCTTTCTTGTCCCTCTCCTCAGGAGGTAGGTCAAGGAGGCGAGAAGGGCAAAAGGGGAGCCTAGGCGAGCTACGGGTGGCAGAAGACACCAAGAGGACATCTCGGCGGTCGCCTAAGGACTGGGCGGTGATGACAGCGCCGGAGGCAGAGCTCGAAGACGAGGCGGGAGGACGTCAGTACGCGTCGAAGGCGTCGGTGCCCGTGTACTCCGACATGACGACCTTGCCGCCCACCTTCTTCCTCTTCCTCTTCCGCAGCCTCCCTACGCCAGCCGCCAAGGAGACGGCCCCGAGAAGTTCAAGGAGCCAGCGACGCGGATGATGGGGTCGCCGGTGCCACCAGGAGCGGCGCCTGACACCTAGTCGGACCCGTCATCCTGCCGTCCACCTCCCTCGTCGTCGCTGCCGCTGTCCTCCTCGTCGCCCTCGTTCGAGGAGGAGTCTTCATCATCAGAGGAGCTCTCCATGCAGCACCTCGCACGAGTCCCGAGGTGCCCGAAGACCTTGACGGAGAGATGGCCATCCTCCATCAACTTGAAGTGGAGGGTGAGCCCATCCGTCAGGCTGTGGATGCGAGCGAACGTCTTCCATCCTTGGTGAAGATACATCACATGAGGGGCAGGGAAGTCGACGCGAACCCGCGTGCCACTCATCCCGCAACCCCTCATGTGCAGCCGCAGCGACTCCGGCGGATCCACCTACATCTCCCGCGCAAATGGAGTCGGGAGACGAAGGCGACGGCGCGGCTCCCCCGCATCCTAACGAAGAACTCACAAGGGTCATCTCCAATATGACCTTCCATTGGAGGAGCTGCTGGCGGGAGCGAGGCTGGCGGGCCGCCCTGTTCTCCTCTCCCCCAGGCACCCCGGCTTCAGCCACGGCCCCGCCCCCTCCCTCTTCCCCTCGTGGCTGGTTCGGCCACTGCAGGTGCAGGAGAAGGGGGGATGCGTTGTCGAGCAGTGACCCTCGCCGCCACCGTGGAAGGGCCGGGATTTCCTGTCTTCATGGCAAACAGAAGGGAGGAGCAGAAGGAGAAGGAGAAAGAAGATGAAGAAGTGCGGGGCGCCGTCCTTTCCCTCCCGCTCTTTATAAAGGGGCGGGGCTGGGGCTCGACCGCCTCGCTCGGCCAACCAAGACGTAGAAGGCGAGGGGGGCCGGGACCGACCCACTGCTCCAACCAGCGACGGCTCATTTTCCCGCCTCCACTGTTCGCCACCTCAAACGCATGAAGGGCATGTGGCAGACGTGCAGAACCGAGCGGACGGGTGAGGCGACCTCTCCCCACCCCGTGATCATGGGCAGTGAACGCCTTGACGACCGCGCCTCGGCCTCGTTCAGTAAATGGGCCACGCCTCCACACCTCCCCCCGTGTACGGGGAAGGCGCGAAGCCGCCTCCTTTCGCATTTACTGCGACATGACGCATGCCTGCGGAAACCACCCCACGCATGCCGCCAACGTCACGCACGCCCCTCCACCCCGCGCCGCGCGCGCGGGTCGTGGGAGGCATAGCGCGCGGAGAACTTTACCACGGTGAAAACCGCCCCGCCTGCCCGCGCACCGTTCTGGGCCTGGCCCAACAACGTGTCGCGCTTATGTGTGGCCCAGGCCCGGGGGCTCCTGTCGGTGTACAAAAAGAGGGGTACACTTTTTGTACCCCTATGACTGTGCACGGGCAGTCTGAGCCACGGGCACCACCACACCAAGCATGGCAAGGAAGGTGAGCCGGGGTAAGGCCGAAGCTTGATGGAGACTGGAACAACGCCAAGAACACGACCACAAGGAGCAAAGGGGCGAAGCGGCTTTCTCCGGCAAGGTCCTTGCCGGGAGCCAGTTTTAGCAGCCCTGGCAAGACCCTTGCCGGGGCCGGCTCTGGCAGCCCTGGCAAGACCCTTGCCGCGGCAGCTCGCCCCGCACCTACGGAGCAGATCACCCTTTAGTCCACCGCCCCCATGGGGCGAGGATTCGGGAGATATCCCCGTGGTGGCATGCAGATCTTTATGAAGACATCCAAGATCAGATACAAGCTAAGAAGACGACGACCCTTGGCGGGATCCCAGCCAAGGAGAACCACAAGGCCTCCGGCAAGCACCTTGTCGGGGATGACAGCAGGTGCCGCGACAAGACCCTTGCCGGGGCCTCGGCAAGGCCCTTGCCGAGGACACCCGCAGGGCGTCCATCAGGCCCGCACCAACTGTATTTCCACCGCCCCACGCAGCTGCCGACCCAACCAGCTGGACAGGCTCCTGCATAGCAACTTGCAGATCTTCGTGGGGACCCCCCGTTGCGCCACCTTAGCTGCCTGCCTGCCTGCATGGCACCTCAGGCACCGCTGGCCAGGGCGCGTGTCAACACGAGGAGGAGAGGCGACGGACAAGACGGATGTCTCCCCTCGTTCCCGATAAAGCAAGGCCACCTAAGCTAAGCGCATTAAATGCGCCTTGTCCTGTAATGCGAGGGATAACCTTGGATCACTGTACCGTTTCCACCTCCTGTGTGCCACTGTGGCAACCCCTTTATCCTATAAAAGGAGGCCCGAGGCGACCAGGAGGAGGATTCGGCTTTTTAGAACTCCTCACGACTCTTTTGGAGCTCCTCACTAGCTGAAGAACACAAACATATAATCCACCAAAGCAAGAGTAGGGTTTTACGCATCTTTGCAGCCCGAACCTGGGTAAAGGAACCGTATCCTGACTATTAGATCTGCTCTTCTCTCAACCCCGCGCCCCGCAACCGTAGTAGGGATTCTTGTGATCCCATAGGTGTCGATCCAAATACACCGACAAAGAGGGATATAGCTCAAATTTGAGAAAGTCTTCATGAACCACCGAGTATGATTGAAAGAATTAATGAATTGATATGATAAGAACGAAAGTGAAAATCTTGCATGAACCACCGTTAAAATTGAAGATGAGCAAAGAAAAGAACAAACCACTAGGAATAATTGAAAACGAGTGATGAAAGAGAACAAACCACCGAGAATAATTGAAATCTAGCGAAGAAAAGAGAATGAATCGCCAGAAAAAATTAGAACACAAACTCAGAAAAAGAACAAAGAGATCGCAAACGGATTAACGACTGCCCGAACAAAGCACCGGAAGAATGTGAAGAAAAACGAAGAGGCATCAATGAAGAATATTTTGGAGGACGAAGTTGAGAACAAAGAACGAAGAAATCTTTTGAAGTGATGGCCTTCAGAGGATCACAATGGACAAGAATTCATGAAAAGCTCCGGATGGGTAAGGAAAAGTATTTATGACATTTGAGAGGATAACATGAAGCTAGAACCATGAATCTTTGAGAGAACGGACAAGATTTTAAGAAAAACTCTTCTTCGGTCTTCATTTGTTGAGAATGATGACGAGGAACACCACCAAAATCGTTGAGAGACTCCGGACGGATGAAAAGAGGAAGGTTGAACCAAACATGAGAACACTTTAAAAGCAACCTTGGAGAAGGCATATGACTGATGGAATCCATTCTTATGTCACACTTTAAAAGAATTGAAGAATAGCTCTGGAAATATTAGAAGAGTCAGGTAAGATCCTGGGAATAAACCTGTGGGTTAAGGCCCACGGAAAAGAAAACACCGTTGAAAAGGATTATTCGAGTGAGAAACGATGCACCGGAATGTTTGGAAGACTCGAATGAGGTGACAACCTCGAATTAGTTTGAACACTGACGAATCTCCTAAGATGTCTTAGAAACACTGGAACAATTAAATGGCAAGAGACGAACGAGCAAGGGAAAAATGTTTGAAGCAAGGAAAAGAATATGATGAACATCTCATATTTGAATTAAATACACCGGAGAAGAAAAGAGAAGAAGGATGCCGAACTAGACGAGAATTTACCAATTGAAAAAACTGAGAAAAGAATGCAAAGGATTCACACGAGTAGGATGGATACTTGATTAAGGACTCCGGCTCCGAGAAGAAAAAGGGTGGGCGAGTGGGAAAAAAAAGAAAGACCACTTCGGACGGTGAAAATGACGCCGTTGGCAAAGAACTGAGGTTTGATCTTGCAAAAGACGAAGAGGGATGAAGCAACTTGACGAGAAATGCACCGGATGACTAGAGCTGATATCGCAACGAACGAAAACTAACCACGTGATCCTAAAAAAATTGAAGGAGAAGAGAGGTAATTGAAAACGCCTACGTCAAGATTCCTCACTAGAGCGATGAAGGGACTGAGGAGTAAAAAGAGTTCCTACTCTCCGATATAACTAGACTCCAAAATAGTTTTCTTCTAGACTCGACAACGGCCAAACTACGATCAATCAAGGGGACTCCTATGGTTGGTCGAGGCTCTGATACCAACTTGTCACGCCCAAGATGCGATTCTATCTCGATCACTAGATAAAGACTTGTGATTGAGTCACAACCGCATTTCGGGCGCTTGGCAAGATGGATATCATTACATCGTACCATTACATACATACATGGGGGATAAAACAATTCATACAAGTCACATGAATACAACAACATCAATACAAGACATCCGACTACAGATGCAAACATGAAAAGCACAACGACATCCATCCTGCTATCCCAGGCTGCCGACCAGGAACTTAACCCAAGACTGACGAAGCAGAAGAAGAAAGAACTCCAACACAAGTACATCGCTCTCACGTCAAGTCATCGGAACCTGCACCTGCAACTGTTGTTGTAGTATCTGTGAGCCACGAGGACTCATCAATCCCATCACCATGGGTATCAAGACTAGCAAAGCTTTATTGGGTATGGAAAGGATAGTGGTGAGGTTGCAACAACGGCTAAGCAAAAGTATGGTGGCTAACTTACGAGTACAAGAATAAGATGAGCGTCTATGCAAACGGTCGCAAACTAGTAATGATCGCTAAAGATCCTGAACTACCTATGAGTCAAACATAACCCCGCCGTGTTCTCTTCTCAAAGTGAAAAGAGATGGCCACGGTTACTCACACGGTTCGTGTATTTTATTTCGAATCCCCTGCCAAGTTTTCTACAACCGGACATTAACAAATTCCAATCTGCCATATAACCGCAGACATGGCTTTCGAAACATTATAACCCTGCAAGGGTGTCCCAACTTAGCCCATTGCAAGCTCTCACGATCAGCAGAGGTAAAATAATAATAATACCCCTTATCTTAGGGACAACCCAATCAGACTCGGAATCTCGGTGCACAAGACATTTCGACAATGGTAAAACAAGTCCAGCAAGACCTCCCGGCGTGCCGACACCCTGATAGTAGCCACGCATATCTCGTCTCAGGCCATGTTCGGATGACCTAAGCGTACAGGAGCCAGAATACCCCAAGTTACCAAGGGGCGACCCTGCACGGTGCTCTAGTTAGGACCAACACCATCAACCCTGGCCCCTCCCTGTAATGTGGAATTAAGAACCCGGGGACGCGACCCCCTATGCAATTTAATTAATTAATTAAGTTGTTATTATGAGGCAAATTAAAACCAATGTTGGGCTTTACTGGAGGAGTTTTATTCAGAGACGAACTATCAAGGGGTCCCCATATACCCAACCGTGTTAGGAACGCAAAATAGGAACATAAAACCGGTTTATCGGTTCTTAAGGCGGCATGAGTGGAACAAAACCCCGAGCAAAAGGCCAAGCCTTCCACCCATTGCCAAGTATATAGGTGTGTTAATTATAATTATAGATATTGTGATATTACAACAACCAAGATCCAACATGGAGCAATCTTCATCTTCACCTGCGACTAACAACGCTATAAGAGGGGCTGAGCAATCGGTATGATAGCCAAACAACGATTTGCTGGGATGGTGTCAAAGGTTAGAGGTTTCATGGCAACAAGGAGAGGCTAGCAACAAAAGATAGGTAGCGCAACATATAGCGATAGCATCGACACAACTAGCATAGCAATGATAGTAAAGGTATCCAAGGAGACGGTCATCTTGCCTGGAATCCCGCAAGGAAGAAGAACGAGTCCATGAAGAAGACGAAGGAGAAGCCACGAAGACGAACCAAGTGTAGTCGAATGAATCCTCACGATCGCAACGGAATATGAACTAGCGAGAAGAAGCACACAACAAGGTAAACATCCAACATAACAAGACAAGATGCTCAAACAAGTATGATGCATGACAACACTACATCATGCAAATCATGGCAAGAGATGAAGCATGCAGGAACATCACACAAAGCAAGTTTGAATGAGGCCAGAAACAACATATAACAATTCCGGTAAGTCCTCATATGCAATTTTCAAAATTGGTCCAGATCTGAACAAACCATATGTTAAAGTTGTTAAACAGCACGTTAACATGCACCATGATGATCTACTCGATATTCTATTCAAGTTACATATAAAGTTCATTTAATTCGGAGCTACGGCCTAGAAGATATGAGCAAAACAAGTCAAGCATGTCATTGATGCACAACGCATCCAAACATCAAGCAAACACACTCTAAACATGTATACAACATGTTATTATGCATCTACATGCAAAAACACACAAATTTCATATAGGACACGCTCAAAATGAAGCAACGGTTCAACACATACATATGAAACAAGATATAACAACAAGCTATCACAAAACAGCAAGTAGGCATATAGATGACATCAAAACAACATGATACAATAACATTTCATGGCAACAAAGGGCATGGCAAGCATTTACATGTCAAGCACTATAAGCATGAGCACTGAGCTACTGCCAAACACCACTAGAACATGCTCAAAACATCATGACAAGATTGCAAAAGATAACAGATTCACAAACTTAGTGAAATAAACTAAACATGGCAGCAACAAGGACAAGTAGGCATGTTTGCATGTTTGTGCAACTCATTTCAAAGCATATCATGGCATGAGAATATAACCAACAACAAGAATACATGTTTATGAAGCTACACATGGCAAGAACATGGTCAAAGGATGCATAGAACACTAGCTATTCACATGGCAAAACTGAACTTACTGTTAACAGGCTAACAGAAACATTTTATATCAATTTGGGAGCAAGAAATAAACAAGCTACAGCAGGCTATAATGGCAAACAAAGACATGGACGGATAGAGCATAACATGTACGTGATCATTGGGCATCTCAAAACATTCATGCATTTAAGTGGGGCATCAAGCAAACATGGCATCCGGTTATAGCAGTTTCAGACTTTGCGGTTTTCAACAAGTCTCAGAAAATAACAACATCGAGTAGGCCACTTTACAAGCTTGTTGCAAACACCACAAGGCATATCATGAAAAGTGGATTGCACCACAGCAAAGATGACATGATTGTGCTTCTAAAACATATTGACATGTGGATCAAACAAAAATCACACATAAAGATATGAAAAAGACAAATCAGCATCTTATAACAAGTTTCAGCACTTAACAGCCACATGCACTTTTGCAACAGAGATAAACATGACAATATGGCACCTAACATGAATGCAACACCCACCATCATGTAGAGCACTTCACAATGAACATTTTGACATATCATACACTCCATTTGGACCAAAATGCACAAAGTTACAACATGTCAAACATGCTAACATAATGTAGACAAACAACAAGACTTTACACTAACAGCACATAGCAGTTTTGCAACGAAGATTAAGACAACAAGATGAATAGCAACATGCATGCAAATGCAGCTAACATGCAGAGCACTTCGAGACGAACATTTTGACATATCATATGCTCAATTTGGATCACCACACAAAACGTTATCACAGGTCACACATGCACACATAATAACAGTTATCATCAGTTTATATCATTTAGCACTAATGCAACAATGATTAGGGCATCAAGATGAACTCAAACAAGCATGCCATAGTACATATATATGAAGAGCATCACGAGACGAACATTTTGATATATCATATGCTTCATTTGGATAACCGAGCACAGTTACAAGCACCACAACATGGCAACATGATATGCTTTTCTGGGGACTTAGTGAAAAAAAATAGACGAGTGAGCACAATATATTATCTCACTCACGGGGCGGGGAATAGGTGGGCTCACCATGGGCTTCGGCCCAGGTCGTGGAGGAGGAAGCTAGGTCGTAGAAGGCAGTTGGGCCGTGGGGCGGAGCAGGCCGGCTGGACCTGGGGAGGCCGAGCGGATGGGCCGCGGCTTGCGGGCCCACGTGGCCCACGCTCCTCCCGATCCTCCCTGGATCGGGGAAGACAGAGCGAGGCGGCGGCGGGGTTGGGCAACCGGCGGCGAGGGAGCATGGTGCCGGTGAGGGGCGAGGCAGGGCTGGCTGGGAGGAGTGGAACCGGCCGGCCGGTGCCGGATCCGGTGGTAGAGCTGGCTCGGTGGCGCGGGCGGAGCTCTCGGGGTCGCCGACGAGGTAGCGTGGTGGCGGGGCTGCCGGCGGGAGGCGTCAAGGTGGCGGCGGTGATGCTTCCCGGCGGAGGGACGGCGCGGCGGCGCGGAGTCCGGCAGGCGGCGGTGCGCGAGCGAGCGGGAGGCGCGGGGCGCGGCTTGCGTCGGCGATCGGGCCGGGCGGGCCTCGCCCGGGCCTCGGCGGGCCGCGCGGTGGAGGAAGGAGAGAGAGGCGGGGGCGCGGGTGACGTGGCGGTGCACGATTCGCTGCGGGGGCGACGGTCGGCTGAGGTGGCGGGTGGTGATTGGCAGGAACGCATGGCTGGGGGCGGTGGACACGTCCGGTGGCGGCACGTATGCGTCCGGTTGCACGGAGGAGGTGGGATCTAGGGTTTCATCTGCGAAAAATACGGGGGGAGACACACATATATATAGGTAGAGGGAGCTAGGAGAGTCCAAATGAGGTGCGGTTTTCGCCCACACGATCACGATCCAACAACCGAGAGCATGGAGGTGGTTGGGATGGGCTAGCGGGCTGTTGTGGAGGGGTGCTGGGCCAAAAGAGAAGGGCTTCCAGCGATAACGCGGTCAACCGTTGGGGCATCAAACGGACTCCGAATGCGATGAAATTTGACAGGCGGTCTACTTATGCTATAATAAGACCACACACCAACTTTCATCCCATTCCAAGAACATTTTCTGGCCACTTATAAAATAAATATTCGGAAGTGCCACGGGCGCGTGCAAGTGTGTATGGACTCAGAACGGGCAACGGAGAGGATGGGCGGACTCGGACGGATGCAAGTTTTGAAAACTATGCAGATGCAATGCACATGATGACATGGCAAAATGCAACACACAAGCAGATGACATGGCAACAACAGCGAATAAGATGATGACACCTGGCGCATCGTTCATGGGGTGTCACACCTAGTGATAATGTTAATAATGATGTTCATACTGATGCTAAACCTAGTAATGATAATGATGTAGAGATTCACCCGGGTCTCCATTCACCTAGGATGAAAAGCATGGGTAGAGGTGTCATGTCACCTCTTGCACGCGAAGGCATGAGAAAGCGCCTGTCCATCTTTGCGGATGATGTAGTACTGTTCGTCAAGCCCAATCTGCTGGACCTTGAAGTCCGCAAGTGTATCTTTGAGCTGTTTGGGGAGGTGGCAGTGCTGAGAATCAACATGCACAAGTCGGGAGCCTTACCTATCAGGTGCTCAGAGGATGAAATAGCTATGGCATGCAGTGAGCTCGAGTGCCTATTGGGGTCGTTCCCGATCAAGTACCTTGGGCTGCCACTTTCGTTAAGGAAGCAATCTGCAACACAACTCCAGTACTTGGTGGACCACATGGCAAACAGGCTACCAAAGTGAAAGGCATCACTTATGCCAAAGAGTGGCCTGCTAACTCTAGTTCATTCCGTACTTTGCGCCATGCCAATCCATGCTATGATGGCGTTAGATCTCCCTGTGAAGACTATCTCAGCAATGAACAAGATCTGCAGAGGCTTCGTGTGGTGTAGCAGAGCGGAAGCGAATGGTGGCAATTGTGTGGTTGCATGGGACATGGTTTGCACGCCCAAGTGGGAAGGTGGGTTGGGGCTGCCAAACCTAAGATGGATGAACATCGCCATGCAGGCCCGTTGGCCGTGGCTCAAAAGGATAGATGAGTCAAGGCCATGGAGTGAGTTCCGGATAAAAATCACGGACGATGCACATCTACTGTGCCAGGCAGCTATGAGGAGCACGACACCGTCGGGCCGCTCAACGTTCTTTTGGGAAGACAGATGGTTGGATGGCCAGAGAGTCCAGGAAATTGCACCACAGGTGTATGACCTTGTGCCACCTAGAACGCACAGGACGAGATTGGTCTGTTCGGTCATGGAGAGTGGATCTTGGGCGATGGACTTAAATCCCAATTTTGGGACAGAAACCCTGGATGAATTCCTCACACTATGGCAGGTGGTCAGTACTTGGGAGGCTCCTGATGATGAGCCAGATGAAAGCTCTCTGTGGGATCAACATATGCGGCTGGGGTTTAGAGACGAGAGGTAATCCCAACGGCGGACGTGACATGGAAGTCGTGCGCTCCTTTGCAATGCAGATTCTTAACCTGGTTGGCCATGAAAGACAGGTGTTGGACCTCGGACCGTCTTGCATGAAGAGGCCTACCACACCATGACACATGCCCTTTCTATGATCAAGAGGAGGAAACGATCAGAGGAGGAAACGATCAACCACATTATGCTCACATGAGTGGGCGATCGACAAGTGAGGATTGAACAATGTGAGTACGAAAGACTTGCGCACCATCTTCGCACTAACGTGGTGGGAGTTGTGGAAGCATAGAAATGCAATCGTCTTTGAGGCAGCGTGGCCTTCAGTTTTTCAGTTGCTGCACAAAATTTGCTATGAGGGTTTGGTCTAGTCCTCGGCCGGGCTACTAAAAGGGAATGTAACTCCCTTCTTTAGCAGGGTGGCGAGGTGGGTGAGCGGTGAGGATTAGGATGTACGGATAACCCTGTAAACTATGGTGGAGGCACTCTTTGCCTTATATTATTTAATATATGATATGCACACCCGTGCATATTCGAGAAAAAATAATGTAGAGATTGAACCTGCTGTTGATTTTGATAACCCAGAATCAAAGAATCAATGCTATGATAAGAGATACTTCATTGCTAGGAAACATGGTAAATAATGAGAACCATGGGTTCAGAAACCCATGCCCTTTCCTCCTAAACCATCCAAGAAAAAAGATGATGAGGAATTTGAATGCTTTTGTGAGATGATTAGACCTATATTTTTGTGTATGCGTTTGACTGATATGCCAAAAATGTCTCCCTATGCTAAGTATATGAAAGAAATTGTTACTAATAAAAGAAAGATAACGGAAGCTGGAATTTCCACCATGCTTTCTAATTATACTTTTAAGGGTGGAATACCAAAGAAACTTGGAGATCTAGGAATACTCACTATACCATGCTCTATTAAAGGAAACTATGTTAAAACTGCTTTATGTGATCTTGGAGCCGGTGTTAGTGTTATGCCTTTATCTTTGTATCATAGACTTGATTTGAATAAGTTGACACCTACTAAAATATCTTTGCAAATGGCCGATAAATCAACTGCTATACCCATCGGTATTTGTGAGGATGTGCCTGTTGTAGTTGCAAATGTTACTATCTTAACGAACTTTGTTATTCTTGATATTCCCGAGGACGACATTATGTCGATCATCCTTGGTAGACCCTTTTTGAATACTGCAGGGGCTGTTATTGATAGAAACAAAGGCAATGTCACTTTCCAAAGAAACAACCTCAAGTTAATAGCATCAATACTACTGGAAAAATTTTGACACTTGCTATTGGAGGTTTTGAATTCCCTCTTCCTACTGTCAAGAAGAAATATGATATTCTTATTGTTGGGGACATGCATATCCCCATTGAGGTAACCTAGTGTTATTCGAAATTTTTCCGGTTTTATGTTATTCGAAAGAAGTTTGTTAGTGAGACTTGATCAACCTCGTTAACGGATTCCTTTTGATGGGCATGAGATGGATGAATTTAGAGAGCACCACCATCTATACCCACCTTTTACTTTCTGTTATTTAGATTAAATAAAGAAAAATAGTATTATCCGTCTGTTTTCTGAATTATCCATACAATAAAAAATGTCCCGAAAATAAAAGTTCTCCAAATGCCCTGAAAATTTAATATGATTTTTTGTGGAATATTTAAGAATTTCTGGCACTGAGAATGCACCAGGGGGATGCACCAGTGGGCCACAAGGGTGGGGGGCGCGCCCCCGTCCTTGTGGGCCCCACGTGGCCCCCTCCACTTATTTCAGCACCCATTTTCTTCTTCTTCCTCCAGAAAAGTCCTCCCATTGCTGAAACCCGTGTTCCAGCTCGTTTTACAGCCATTTTCGATCTCCTTGATCAAATCATCATTCGCAAAACTATTTTGGGGGATTGCTCTTCGGTATGTGACTCCTCTGATGGTCCAATTATTTTTTGTTCTAGTGCTTTATTTATTGCAATTTTTGCTGTTGTGGTGACCTTGTTCTTGAGCTTACATGTCAAATTTATATGGTCCAAAGTAGTTTTGATGCATGATATAGCTTGTAGGCACTTGTAGGAGTAGTTGCTATCAATTTTGTTTACTTTGGTTCACTTTTATTTTGAGTCACTAAAATTTTCAGATTTTTTCGGAGAAAGAAAATGTCTAAGAGAATGTACCAAGGTGGTCCTTCAAGGAAGCAAGCACCAAGGCTCGCGATATGCGAACCGGACCTAGAACCGCCAAGGGAAGCTCAAGTGCGGCCGTGTGAATGGCCATCAGATGAATTTATGATTTGCGCAGGTTTCAAGGATGAGTTTGAGGCGTACGTACAACATGCCTACCTTGAGGACATCGTGTCAGATAAGTGCCTACAATACTATTACCTCACCAATTCCTTTGTGCGGAGGCTTGAGTTCTCATCTAAGCGCAATACTCATACTGTCCTATTTGATCTTTATGACGATTCTTATACTATGGACCTAGAAGATTTTTTTGATGCATGCAAAATCCCACAGTGGGGCAGTCTTAGTGATCCTCACAAATCTGATTACCATGATTTCCTTGAAAGCATCGTCGTGGGGGAAACTAGAAACATTACAGAAGCCACTATAGGGAGCATTCATTTTCCCGTTATACATTATTTTTCTCTCTTTATAGGAAGATGCATTAATGGTAAATATGAGCATAGCCACCTTTGTGTTCCAGATGTTAGTATTTTTAAGTGTGCGGTGTTAAGTGATAAGCGTTATAACTTGGGGGCTATTATTGCAAGGAGGTTACATCATAATGCTAAAGATGGAGATTTATTGGGAGGGATTTATGCAACTCGCTTAGCTAATTATTTAGGTGTACCCATAAGAGGATATGATATTGAGTTGCCACCTGCTTTTCTGGATTATGATGCTATGATACGTTACCAGTTTCTTGAGAGGAACGAACAACATCGCTAGTATCGACTAAGCTTTGACAAACGGCGTGCCATCCATATTACTCTTCCTGCTCTTGCCTTCTTAATTTTTTAGGAAAAAGGGAGATATTTTATAACCAGAGAGGAGGCGAACGAATATGAGAGAGAGGCGCAGGCCGCTCCCCTCCAAGAAGAAGCTCGCCAAGCAGTAGCTGCTGCAGCACAGTACAACCCCAACTATGATTCTGGATATCATCCGGGCCAGTGGTGGCCCTAGACCAACTTAGGAAAAAGCCTAAGCTTGGGAGAGTACGTATTTCTCACCAACATTACATTCATTTTCACACATTCATTCCAGTTGTCGGTGTTCATACTTTTTCATTGTATTATCCTTGTTAGTTTGTTTTTCTCGCTTTTCTTCTTGTGTGTTTGAAAAACTTTGAAAACCCAAAAATATTCTCGCTTATTTTTGTCTTTTTCTTTCTTGCTTGTTCTTGTAGTAGTTTGTAGTATTAAAAGATAATCCAAAAAGATTTCTCGTTCTTCCATTGTTTGTTGGGAGCTTTCTCGTGTAAATAGTTTTCTCGTTCTTGTTTTACTTTCTTCATAAAAACAAAAAATCCAAAAATATTTCAGTGTGTTTCTTTGACATTATTTTATTTTCCTTTGGGGGTCAAGAGGAGAAGACCATGATGAAAATGATGAGTGGCTCTCATATGCATTATCGATTTTCTAACAAGAGCCCATATTACCTTGTCTTCTCATTCGAATAAATGTTTGCAGATTCCAGCTTAGTCCAATGCACTTGCACTCTTATTATTATTCACACCGTTCGGTCGTGCAAGTGAAAGGCAATAATGATGATACGTGATGAAATGAGTGAGAGCTGGTAAGAACTCGACCTATTTTGTTTTTGTAAATATGATTAGCATGTCGTTCCTGATTCAGCCTATTATGAAAGAAACATGTTTGCAATGACAATTAGAGATTATAGTCACTCATGCCATGCTTAATTAGCAAGGAGCTTATAATGGTTTACCTTGCGTGCCAACATGCTTTTAAAATGATTGTGATGTGGTATGATAGGATGGTATCCTTCTTTGAATAATTTAAGTGGCTTGACTTGGCACATGTTCACACATGTAGTTGAAACAAAATCAACATAGCCTTCACTACGATGTATGTTCATGATAATTTATATCCTACTCATGCTTGCACTTGATGTTAGTTAATCTCAAGGAATGTTTATGACCGTTGTAGCTCTCTAGCTGGACGCTCCCCAGTCTCTTTCTAGCCTTCACCTGTACTAAGCGGGAATACTGCTTGTGCATCCACTTCGATAAACCCAAAGTTGTTCCATATGAGTCCACCATACCTACCTATATGCGGTATTTACCTGCCATTCCAAGTAAATTTGCATGTGACAAATCCTAAACCTTCAAATAAAATTCTGTTTTGTATGCCCAAATCGCTCATGTGGCGACTGGGGGCTGTCTTTATCTTCCATGCTAGGTGGGTTATTCTCATGATGCGTGGACTCCGGTTGTCATTCACGATAAAATGGCTGGTAATCGGGATGCCCGGTCCTATGATCAAAAGATCAAAAATAAAATCGCAAATAATTAAACAAAGCTCCCCCAGGAGTTTTGTTGGTTTAGACGGCACCCGTTGTTTCAGGTAAGCCGTGGAGTGTGTTTGATGGTGGACGGGGAGTAAAACTTTACCATTCTGTTTGGGAACCACCTATATTGTATGTAGCATGGGAGATAATGAGAAATCTTGGTCGTAGCGTTGACAACAAAAGCATACCGCTCAAAATTATATTCATCTATGATTTAAAAACTTGAGCTCTGGCACCTCTGCAAATCCATGCTTCCCTCTGTGAAGGGCCTATCTATTTACTTTTATTGCTGATTCATCATCCTCTTATAAAAAGCACCAGTTGGAGAGCACATATGTCATTTATATGCTTTGTTATTAATTGATATTGAGTATGAGTGTGACTCGATCTCTTTAACCATGAATTACAATGTGTAGTCAGTCCTTGATCTTCTCAGGTGCTCTGCATTTATGTTTTGCGGTCTCGGAAAGGGCTAGCGAGATACCACTTTGTCATATTATATCATGATTGTTTTGAAAAAGTGTTGTCATCTGAGATTTATTATTATTGCTCGCTAGTTGATTATGTTATTGATATGAGTAAATGTGAGACCTAAATGTTATTGTGAATGTGGTTAGTTCATAATCTTTGCTGAAAACTTGAATGTTGGCTTTACATATTTGCAACAACAAGATCAAACAGAGTTTGTAAAAGTTTTTCTTTGTCACTTTCAGTTTATCAACTGAATTTCTTAAGGACAAGCAATGGGTTAAGCTTGGGGGAGTTGACACGTCTCCGTCGTATCTACTTTTCCAAACTCTTTTGTTTTGGACTCTAATTTGCATGATTTGAATGGAACTAACCTGGACTGATGCTGTTTTTAGCATAATTGCCTTGGTGTTATTTTTGTGCAGAAATAAAATTTCTCGGAATGACCTGAAATTTCACGGAGGTTATTTTCAGAATATATAAAAATACTGGCGAAAAGATCCACCAGAGGGGCCCCACCCGTCCTTGTGGGCCCCCTTGACCTCCACCGACCTCAACTCCAACTCCATATATTCACCTTCTGTGAGAAAAAACTCAAAGAGAATGATTCATCTCATTTTACGATACGGAGCCGCCGGTACCTCCTGTTCTTCCTCGGGAGACCTGATCTGGAGTCCGTTCGGGGCTGCGGAGAGTGGAGATCATTGCCGTCGTCATCATAAACCTTCCTCCATCACCAATTCCATGACGCTCACCGCCGTGCGTGAGTAATTCCATCGTAGGCTTGCTGGACGGTAATGGGTTGGATGAGATTTATCATGCAATCGAGTTAGTTTTGTTAGGGTTTGATCCCTAGTATCCACTATGTTCTGAGATTGATGTTGCTATGACTTTCCTATGCTTAATGCTTGTCACTAGGGCCCGAGTGACTTGATTTCAGATATGAACCTATTATGTTTTCATGAATATATTTGTGTTATTTATCCTATCTTCCAAGTCAATAGTCACCTACTATGCGTTATGATCCGGCAACCCCGGAGTGACAATAGTCGGGATACTTTCCAGTGATGACCATAGTTTGAGGAGTTATGTACTCACTACGTGCTAATGCTTTGGCTCGGTACTCTATTAAAATGATGCCTTAATATCCCTTAGTTCCATTAGGACACCGCTGCCATGGGAGGGTAGGACAAAAGATGCCATGCAAGTTCTTTTCCTTATGCCCGCATGACTATATACGGAATACATGCCTTTATATTGATGAATTGGAGCTAGTTCTATGTCATCCTAGGTTATAACTGCTACATGATGAATATTATCTGATACCTCTCCAACGTATCTACAATTTATGAAGTATTCATGTTGTTTTATTATCATTCTTGGATGTTTTACAATCATTTATATCATTTTTGGGACTAACCTATTGACACAGTGCCAAGTGCCAGTTGCTGTTTTTTAATGTTTTTTTACATTTCAGGAAATCAATATCAAACGTAGTCCAAACACCGCATAACTTTTTGGAGATTTTTTATGGACCAGAACCTCAGTGGCCTCCCGCACCCTCTCTTTACCCTATAAATTCCCAAATATTTCGAAACCCTTCGGGGGTGACCCTAGATCGGAAGTTCCTCCACTGCAAGGCTCTATAGTCCATGAGATCCAATCTAGAGCCCTTTCCGGCACTCCGCCAGAGGGGGAAATCATCACCGATGGCCATTTTCATCATCCCGGCGGCCACCATGATGAGGAGGGAGTAGTCCACCCCCGGGGCTGAGGGTATGTACTAATATCTATGTGTTTAATCTCTCTCTCGCGTGATCTCAAGATGTCACGATCTTGATATATCATGGGCTTTGTTAACATAGATGGATAATATGATGTTTCTTCCCTCTCTACTTTTGTTGTGATGAATTGAATGTTTACCCTTTGAAGTTTTGTCATGTTGGATTGAATGTTCAGATTTGAGAACACATGATGTATGTCTTGCGGTATGAATACTTGAGGTGACAATGGGGTATCATATTGATTCAGTCGATGTATGTTATGGCACTCAACTTGCGGATTTCCGCGGTGATATTGGGGTAATCTATGCATATGGGTTGATGCATGTTTTTATTACCTTTTCTCCGATAGAAACTTTGGGGTCTCCTTGTAGTTCTTTGTGTGGATTGAATATTATGATCATGAAGTTGTTTGATGCAAATTGTAGAATCAACTCATGGATATTTGTCGTGATATTGGAATATCTAGGTGACATTAGAGTTGGTTGATGTGTCTCATATGGTGTTATTTTAGTACTAACTTGTAATGCCCCAGATGTAACACTTTCCATTTGTGGCAATATATGAAACTTTGACTTCATAAATTCCATTCAGGGCTCTTCTTTCATTTCGGGTTCTTCGTTTTGTCGTGTGCGTGTGTGCATTTCATCCATGTCATGTTGTCATGTGCATTGCATTGCATTTGTGTTGTCACTTGCACCCGGTTCCACTCGCCTCTTCCGTTGTCCGTTTCGAGTTCCGACACTCACACACGTGCCCGTGGCTCCCCCGAGTCCTTCTTTCGGTGTGGCCATGTAACGTTCCCGAAATGACTTGAGACTTACCGTGCGATGTTGTTTTGGTACGTGTAGGCCGCCTGTCAAGTTTCGTCGCGTTTGGAGTACGTTTGGTACTCCAACGGTTAACCTAGTGGGCTAAAAGTACCTTTTCTTTAAGGCCCAAGACCCCCTCCACAACAGCCCACTAACCCAGCACAACCCTTCCCATCATCTCGGTCGTCGAATCGTGATCGCGTGGCCGAAAACCCCTCCCCATTTGGAGTCTCCTAGCTCCCTATGCCTATAAATTAGTCGCCCATGTCCATTTTTCGAGCAAAACCCTAATTTCCGTCCCTCCGCGCCGCTGGACACGCCCGGACGCGCCTGGACACGTCCGCCCGCCGCCGCCCGGCCAATCAGGCCACGACACGTGTCGCCCCGCCGCCGGGTCTTCCCCCGCGCCGCCGCGGGCCCGCGAGGCCAGCCTCTGGCCCTCCGCCGCCCGCCTCCCGGGCCGATCCGCCCCCGCGCGCCGCGCGCCGTCTTCCCCGCTGCCGGCGAGCTCCGCCCGTCGCCGGCGAGTTCGCCCTGCCGCCTCTGCCTCCCGCCGCGGATCCCCGCCGCCGTTGCGCCACGCTCCGCCGCCGGTGCGCCGCGCCTCCGGCCCGGCGCCGCGCCCCCGCACCACCTTCTCCGTCTCCGCCGCCGGCCGGCACCGCCGGTCTCGCCGCCACCGGCCCCCGCGGCTTCCTCGCTGGCCAAGCCACCACCCGCCTCCGTCGGGTCCGATCCGATCGGGACGATGCCACTCCCTGGTCCACCTCAGATCCGCCCCGGCTTCGTGGGCCACGTGAGGTCCAGCCGGCCCAGCTGCCCCGAGCCCAGCCGCCTCTGCCCGAGCCGGGCCTACTCCTCCGCGACCTTGGCCGAGCCCGCTAGGGTGAGTGGCCCAAATCCCTCGCCTGAGCGTGTTTTTTTTATTTTGCGCTCGTTGTGTTCTGTGAAAATATGGCTAAGTCCCTGAGAACTGTTATTATGTTGCATGTTGTGATGGCTGTAACTTTTGTGTGCTTATCCAAATGATGTATATGATATATCAAAATGATCGTGGTGATGTGCTCTACATTTTGTTCCATTGTGGCATGCTTGTTTGAGATCATCTAGATGTCCTAATATTCGTGACAAGAGTGCTACTTGTTATAAACTGTTGAAACTTGTTATTTTCATGCCATGTTTGAGATGTGGTAACTTGGTGCATGTTTATCCAAATGGAGCATATGATATGTCAAAATGTTCATTGTCAAATGCTCTACATGATGGTTGCTGTAGCATTCATGTTAGATGTCATATTGCCATGTTAATCTCTATTGCAAAAGTGCATGTGGTTGTTAAGTGTTGAAACTTGTTATGAGATGCTGATTTGAAGTGCTCGTTGTTATTGATGTGTTTGTCTCCATGTCACATGTCAATATGTTTTAGAATCTCCATCATATGGTCTTTGCTGTGGTGCAAACCACTTTCCATGATATGCCTTGCGGTGACTTAAAAGAGCTTGTAAACATGCCATGCCAACATAACTGTTTTATACTTAGTGAAAATTCTGCTAAGTCTGGAATCTGTTATAACCTGATGCTATGTTTGCTTGATGCCCTAGTCAAATTCATGCATGTTTTGGAGTGGCCAATGATCATTCTTTGTTGAACATATTGTTGTATATCCATTCATGCCCTTACTTGCACATATGGATTGCCGTAGCTTATTTAATTCTTGCTCTCAAGCTGCTATAAATTATAGCTGTCAGGTTTTTAACAACATGATCAATTTGGTGTAGCTTGTTGCTATTGATCCATGCCTCCTATGGAGTTGCTCCAATGGAGTTGTTTGCTGTAGGATATGTCTACTTCATGTCCATGCTTATTGTCATCATGTTTGGGTGCTGTAGAGTATATATTTCTTGCTCCAAAGTTGCTATGTGGTTGTTAACTTCAGCTTTGCATTGTATCTTGTTTCGTGTGTATGTGTTGTACCGTTGCTCCGTTTTGAGCGTGCCCTATATGAAACTTGTGTGATTTTGCATGTAGAATTATAATATCATGTTGTTTACATGTTTGGAGTGTGTTTGCTTGATGTTTGGGTGCATCTTGCACCGTTGCCATGCTTGTCTTGTTTTGCTCATATCTTCTAGACCGTAGCTCCGAATTAAACAAACTTCATATGAAACTTGACTAGAATTTCATGTAGATCATCTTGGTGCATGTTAACTTGCTGTTTAAAAACTTTAACTTAAGGTTTGTTCAGATCTGGACCAATTTCAAATTATGCATATGAGGACTTACCGGATTTGCTATATGTGGGTTCCGGCCTCATTTAAACTTATTGTTTTGTGTTGTTCTTGTGTGCTTCATCCCTTGCCATGAAATGCATCATACTTGCATCATGTTGATTGTGCATTGCACCTTGTTTGATGTTGTGCCATGTTGTGTTCTTGTGTGAGTTGAGCCGGGAGACGAGGCCGAGAACGAGGTTCCTACCGAGGTTGAGTACGAGGAGCCGTCTTACGATCCCATCGACGACTCGACAAGCAAGATGACCTGACCCAGATATCATTACTATCTTTGCCTATTGCTAGATGTCTCGCTCTTTAGCTTATTGCCTCGATGCCCATGTTTTTTTGGCAGCCTCCTATTGTAACCATGAATCTCTCTAACCACCCAACCTAGCAAACCTTTGTTTGGCTACGTAAGCTTCGCTCAGCCCCTCTTATAGCATTGCTAGTTGTAGGAGAAGATTTGAAGATTCTTGCTTCATGTTGAAGTTATTGTTGGGATATCACACTATATAAACTCTTAAACTAAATCATCTATATATTTGTAATGGGTGGAAGGCTAAGCCTCTTCTTGGTGTTTTGTTCCACTCATGCCGCCCTAGGAACCGTATAAACCGGTGTTATGTTCCTTGATTATGCGTCCCTAACACGGTTGGGGTTTATGGGCCCCCCTTGATAACCCGCTTAGCGCTAAAGCTTTTCCAGCAAGTCCCAACATTGGTACTACATTTGCCTAACAACTAAAACTTGCATAGGGAGTTATAAACCCTTTTCTTAATCAACAACCCGGGCTAATGCTCCACATGAGTGTTGGTCCAAACTGGGGAGCCTGCGGGGCCACCTTTTGGGAACCCGAGGGCTGGTAAAAACCCATAGCATCGCCCATCCAGACGTGGCCTGAGACGAGATATGCGCGGCTACTATCAGGGTGTCGGCACGCCGGGAGGATTTGCTGGATTAGTTTTACCTTAGTCGGAATATCTTGAGCACGGGATTCCGAGAATACTCGGGTCTTCCCACCTTGGAGTTACGACTCCGCAGATCGTGAGCTTGTGATGGGCTAATGTCACACCCTGATTTTCATATCACATTGCTTAAGCTAATTTTCATGTTAAAAATGTGGATTTGCAAAAACTTTTGAGTGTTTTTGACTTTGCTTGATTTGACTTTTGTCTGCTGTTTGCTAGTGCTCTAAAAATCAAATAAATCCTCCAACTCTTATACTTCATC
>LR738715.1:520547492-520565017 GCA_902687465.1 Secale cereale | reverse complement strand
CTTGGTGTTTTGTTCCACTCATGCCGCCCTAGGAACCGTATAAACCGGTGTTATGTTCCTTGATTATGCGTCCCTAACACGGTTGGGGTTTATGGGCCCCCCTTGATAACCCGCTTAGCGCTAAAGCTTTTCCAGCAAGTCCCAACATTGGTACTACATTTGCCTAACAACTAAAACTTGCATAGGGAGTTATAAACCCTTTTCTTAATCAACAACCCGGGCTAATGCTCCACATGAGTGTTGGTCCAAACTGGGGAGCCTGCGGGGCCACCTTTTGGGAACCCGAGGGCTGGTAAAAACCCATAGCATCGCCCATCCAGACGTGGCCTGAGACGAGATATGCGCGGCTACTATCAGGGTGTCGGCACGCCGGGAGGATTTGCTGGATTAGTTTTACCTTAGTCGGAATATCTTGAGCACGGGATTCCGAGAATAATCGGGTCTTCCCACCTTGGAGTTGCGACTCCGTAGATCGTGAGCTTGTGATGGGCTAATGTCACACCCTGATTTTCATATCACATTGCTTAAGCTAATTTTCATGTTAAAAATGTGGATTTGCAAAAACTTTTGAGTGTTTTTGACTTTGCTTGATTTGACTTTTGTCTGCTGTTTGCTAGTGCTCTAAAAATCAAATAAATCCTCCAACTCTTATACTTCATCTCCTTGACCCAAAACCTTTTCCCAATGATCATGCCATGTGTATAGACCAGTATAGAATTTTCTTATAAAAATATTTTGGCCAAATGGTATTTTCTAAAATTAGTTTTCCAAAAACCCCTGAATTGAGGTTTGCACTGCAAGTACCTTATTTAGGGTGTGAAAAATCTTTCAAAAAGTTTATTTGAATCCTATTAGATATAGGACTCCCAGAAACCACAAAAGTATAATTCTAAAAGTTATTTTTATATTTTATTTAAAAGATTTTTCTTAAGGCCAGAAATGGTCTTTAATAGGGAAAAATTATTTAATCATTTCAAAAATATTTGCCAAAATTCAGGGAGACTCATAGGACATATATTGTCCATATATAAGAGTTTCAGCCCATGGTCATGTTCAAAATATTGGACAAATCCTTCCAAAACCTTTTCTGGATATTTCAAGCTTTTGAAATATTTACAAAGGAAATATTCTCCAAAAATTCCAGGGAAATTCTATCATATCATATATGACATATTTGATGATGTTGCAAAGCCTCATGCCTTGAGGATCAAGGAAACATCCTCTAATCCCCTCAAAACCATTATGTCCATATTTGAAGTTTGAGCAACTTTACATTGCCAAACTTGTCAAAATGCTCTCAAATTTGTTGCACATGCTAGAATGGCCTAATAAGGCATCTAGACCAAATGGCACAAGAATTGGAATAGAGCAACTTGATCAGATCACCCCAAAACCCCTTCTGTTCAAATTCAAATTTGAACAACTTTACATTGTCAATTTTTTATCTGGAGCCTCAAACTTTGTGGGCATGTTCATAACCCCAAATGATGATGCTACACCAAGTGGTGCATCAAGGGGAGATGATTTGCTTAACTCCAACATAATGAAACCATTTCTATTCATTTCTAGGGTTCACCAAAGTTACATTGGCCACTTTGCCCAAATGAGCTCAAATTTGGTGGAGAGGCCTAATTATGTGTGACATTTGATCCTGTTAAGTCCCATGCCAATTCGAAATCATTTGCTTGACCAAACACTGATCAAACACCTTCTGCAAGTTTGCCAAAACCAGTGTTTGAACCTCTTTTACTTTTTCTCCTTACCTCAAATTCTTACCACAGCCTATTCTGATCATCATCTACCCCCTGTAACATTCCCATGGCCTCAGCTCAATTATTGGAGGGGGTAAAACCCCAATTTACACTGCTGGACAGCAGGTTTCACCCTCTTCCTCACCTCCCTCCTCATCCCAGTGGTTCCCCAGAGCATCCAAGACCTCCACGCCATTCTTTACTACTCCCTAACACTGCTGGACACAAGAGGACACGGCCAAGGAGCTAAAGGCACGTCCATGCCGGCCAAAAGCCTGCTCTGGAGCGCGCTACTGTGCTCTGGAGCACTACAGCCGCCCCCAATCACCGGCCCCGACCACCTAGGGCCTCCCCCCTCGTGTCCCCCAAGGAGGCCTCGACGTCCGCAACACGCCGGGCGGTCGGCCCCCTCCTCTCTCCTCCTCCCTCACCTCTGCCCGCACGCGCACCGGCCGACCCTGTGCACCAGTGAGTGACCTCGGACGCGTGGCCTCTCTAGCGCCTCCCCGCTACTCCTCTGCTTTTCCCTTGGACTGGACCTCGTCCACGAGCGCCCTAGACATGCTCAGGAGAGCCCGGATGGCCTACAGCAACGGCCACGACCTCGCCGGCGCACAGCCCCGCGGTGAACCTCGGGCTAGCCTATAAAGGGCCTCCCCGAGCCCCTCTCTGTACTCCATCCACTCCCTCACCCTCCAGAAAGCCTCCCTGAGCAAAGCACGCTCCCTCCCGAGCCCTCCTTCCTCCTCCTCTGTCGCCATTGCCTCCATGGGACCTTGCTCGAATTCGGGCCCCTCGGCCTCTCCCTCTCCACCTAGCCACCACCGGAGCCTCTCACGCACCCCCTTCAGCCTCCCCGTGCTCCGCCAATCCTCCCCAGGCCGCCGTGCGCTCGAAGCCCAAAGTGACCGGAGCCCTCCTCCGCCACGGTAGGATCCCTGCTCGATCTGGTCCTCCCCGGCAGGCGTGTCACCCACGACCGGATGCGCCTCTCCGCGCTGGTCGTTCCGGTGGCCGGAGCGTCGCCGGAGACGGCCTGAGTCGACGGGGGGCCATGCCGGCGAGCGCTCGGCCGCGCCTCCTCCGCCTCGCCTCTCTCCGCGCGGGAGGAAGAAGGACCTGCCACGGGGTCCCCAGGCAGGCCCCACCGGTTTAAGTGGAGACGGCTTCAGCCAGCCCGCCTCCCCCGCGCGGAAGCGCATCCCCGAAAGACGCTTTCGACGTGGCCGAGTCCCTGCATGCTGCTGTGCAGATGGGCCGGCCCGCAAGCTATCCTCCGCCCTGAGCGCAGTGGAGGGTAAACCCTTATCCTTTTTCTTCTTTTTCTTTATTCCGTCAACTTCAAAAATGCCTAGAATATTCATATAAACTCCAAATTGCATGATTCAAATTTCCTATGGCTCCATAAATCATGCTCTATCACATGGTGCAACATGCACATTATTCCAGAAACTTTCCCCACACAAATATTTATCAAATGCCTTTATTTCATTTCTGTGATGAACTTTAGAAAATCACAGAGAGCTCATTTTTTATCCAAATGCAGTGATTCAAGTTCCTAGATGCTTGTCATGTCCAAACTTAGTTTTGGAACATTTTTATTAATAGTTTCTGTACCCCACCAAATATTGAGCCATTTCTTCATATTTATCAGCTTTGGGAAATCCTAGGAAATTCATTTCAAATCCAAATCCAGTGAAACCAACTCCTAAATGCTTCTAAAATCATGACTTGATGATGGGTACCTTTGCTCATCATTCAAGGAAATATTTCTGTATACTTCTTCCAAATCCATAAACCCTTTGGTTCCATCATATTGGAATGTTCCAAACTACCTATTGAGCCAACACATATGACACCACCTTGGTCATTTCTAATATGACCAGAGGTATCCTAGAAAAGTCCAACTCCTATTTTTAGAGCACTTTTATTTTTGCTTTGATTGTGTTGCTTATTATGATTGTTTCCATCGTTAGTTGACGTAATAAACTGAGTATTCGGAGATGGACCAGAAGATTTGAAGACTCGGAAGAATAAGGCAAGCAGCCCTTTGACCATGTTCAAGAGACCTTTTTATGCATGTCTCATAACACCTTATTATTCAATGCATCGGAATCATATTGAGGTGGAAACCACTTTGGTTGCTACCTTTGTTGCTTTACTGTTGAAACTTGCATCAAACATGACCCTACCTTCCTATGAGGTTTATGTGGGTGGGAGTAGTTAGGTTGCTTTAATAGTGGCTACGCAAATGGGACGGGTATATGCATGGTGACGAAAGCAGGATACTTTCAAAAGACTTTTCGAAAACCCCGTCGGGTGCCACTTATGCCCGAGGGAGATGGTGAGATGGGTAACCACTTGATGACGAAGTGGTGTACCGAGGCAAGTGTGTGTGTGTTGTTTTTAAAACGGATTGGTTTAAGTTGCGACCGTTATTCCAACCTTACATGCGCAACCACTCTACCCTTATATGGGAAAGGGCATTATTGATTACCTAGGTCGATACTAGCATGGTGCCCGCATTACTAGTGACGGGAGTGACATGAGGTCACTCTTGGGACGGGGTCGTGCTTGGATAGGCGGCCATGATTGTCTTTACAGGGCACCGGACACACCGTTGGTACCCCGTGCTTGTGATATGTGATGAATACGGAGCGAGTCTCCACAAACTTTGAGATGTGAAATGTTTGGCACGGGGCTGCTACCAATCGAGTGGACTCTATGTTAGTGTCGTCTAGGGAAAGGGAGTGATCGGGTGCTTACCCTGGATACTTGAGGTATCGCGGGTCGTGGATGACATGGAAGTTCCCCGGATCTAGTGGGTAAAGTGTGCAACCTCTGCAGAGTGTAAAACTATTCGAATAGCCGTGTCCACGGTCATGGACAGTTGGGTAACCGCTCTTGGGCTACGTCCAATGTTTGCGAAACCTGGTGTGTGTGTGTGAGGAAACAACATGGTTCAGTGATATTGATGATGTGATACCTAAGGAAGTTACAATGAGCTTGAACATGAGTTGATTACAACTCTTTCTCGATATGATGTCTGTGACCTCCTGATACTTGTTACAGACACATGCATATCCATGTTATATATTGATCATACTTGCATATGAAAAACTAGCTTTCCGCAAAACTGCCAACCTAGCAGTAGAGCCTTGCATAATTATTCTGTCATCACACTTGGGTTGCTTGCGAGTACATTCAATGTACTCATTGGCTTGCCACTGGTTATTTTATTGGCCAGGCAGGAGAGAACATGTTATGATGAAGATTTCTCGGTGACGAGCATGCGAGCTAGGACGCTTCCCAGTCAGAATGCCTGTAGGGTTAAGGCAGATGGCATGGGTCCCAGTTGTCTTTGAAGATTTTCCGCTGCGATGATATACTCAAGACTTGACCACTATGGTCCTATTTGTGTAACACGGTATGTAAGGATGTAAGACTCTTGTTATTCAGCTTCTGTGTGTTCAGTGAGCATTGATCTCTGGGATCACTGTACACGTGCATTCGGTGATCACGACTTAGGAGTCGGGGTCCCCACAGAGCTGGTATCAGAGCCATCCTGACTGTAGGAAGCCTTAGTTAGCATGGTCGTTAGTTAGGGTAAAACTATTTTCAAAACTATTAGTAGTTTTCAAAACTATCTATACTTCTCTTCCCTTCTCAGTTTTTGAAAACTAGGCTATACTTGACCTCTTCCCCTTCAAAACCTTGGTCGCTAGAACCCTTATGCCCCAGACCACTGGATTTTCTATAATCCTCGTGGAGTGCACCTTGCCAAACACTCACCCACAACTTTTGCACACAAGATTGGTGACACCACGACAAGACGGTACCAACAGAAACTACAACCTCGATGAGTGAGGACATGAAGACCCAGAAGATGGTGGTACCCTTGACAGTGTCCCAAGAAGATACAACGTTGGCCTATGATGACCAGGGTATAGGTTATGCAAAATCATGATATACACCGCTAATAGAGTAATCATGTCACTACCGTTGTTGTATCGACAACCACCGGTGGATGAGAACCTTGCCATTTGGTCCGCCTCACTATAGTGAGCAGGAAAACGGTTCTCTTCGTCCCCCGCTCTTGGTGTCGATGTTTTCATCAACGAAACCGACATGCTGGACCTCTATTATGCCTTGTTATTATCATTACATATGGATTGCCTACCTGGTACCCTCGACGCCCCAAAAGGCACAAGGGATCGTCATGATTAAAGAGACAAGAGAAGACCAAGTCAACGCCAGCTACAAGGGCTAGACCCCGAGACCTCCAAATCACTTGCAAGGTTTATTCCACTTCTCTCTCCTTCTGAACTATTCAGCAGAGACAACCTTTTGCGCTGTCGTAGCAACTCTTGTCATATTAACTCTTCTCTAACCTCCTTGTAGATGGCCGTCGCCCCCACGAGACTCCTCATGATCGGATTTCCACCACTCCTAAGGGATTGCCTCCAACAATGCCACTATCCCTTGGAGCCGATGTACACCCTGCACGAACTAGACAATGGTGAATTCAAGACGGAATTCTATGCCAAAGTGATTGTACCTGCCAAGACCTCACCTCAAGGCTGGTTCTTTATCGGACCACCTATGCCCACTAAGGACCTGGCCATACAACAAGTGGCCTACGAGGCCCTTCTTCGCCTTCGAGATCTCCTCCCAGAAATGAAGGAAGGTCGGGCTACTTGTTACCTGCCCAGCAAAAGCGGAACAGGAACCACCTCGCAGGCTATGATTCCCCCAGGAGATGAAGACCCCACCCTCAAGCTCCAGACCTGCTTCGCCCACACAGCCGATTATCTTCTGCGCAATCTCACGGAAGAATTCCTCAAGTCCCGCGAAGATTTCCCTTCACTTCTACATCTCCACTGCCTCGAGAAGAAGAAGGTGATCGAGCGGGAACAACAAATTACTGCCCTACAAGTCTACATTGCTAATCAGAAGCAACATATCGAAGAACTTCAAGGAGCTCGCCATCGGACCTCGCGAAGAAGGCATAGGGCTAGACTACCGTATCAACGTCATGGGGGACCAACGTCAGGCCACCAGAAACAAGACCCAAGACGGGATAACAACCTCTTTGCTTCCATCACATGTTACGAGTGTGGTGAGCTCGGGCATATCAGAAGGATGTGCCCCAGCAAGCAGCCGTCTGTCAAACCACCGGAAGACCCACAGAGCTGAAGACTGAAGGCCTTCCTCCTCACGACTGTCAATCCGAGAACCCCTAGGGTAGGATGAGTCGTGTATCCCCTTATGCGAATTCGAGTCTATGTAGCGGTTTCTATGAAACCATGTCATGTGTTGCTTGTCCTTATATGTTTGTGTTTTCGATATAAGTCGCACTTTTGCCTTGGGCAGCATGTACGCGACTATATCACCTATCTTATCTTAACAAATGTGTGTGGCCTTAACGGCACTTGGTTGTTTGTTCTTTCACTATAACCCCCCCTTAGGCATTTCCCTCTTCTACGCTCCTTCTTTCCCCTATTCTCTCTCTCCCCAGTTGAAGACCCGCAAGACAAGATGCACCAAGGACTCTACCTCGGCAACCAACTGGCACTGAAGACTTCTGCTACAACCTCCGTGATCAAGTGCAACCCCGTAGAGTTATTTTTAACCCTCTAAACCAGTAACCCCATTCCTAGACCCTTCGAGACTTCACGAGACACTCCAGCACAAATCCTCAACCATGTGCCTAACCCATGGTAAAGCGAGAGAACCAGTTAAGCCTTTATAACCTTGCATAACACTGGGTTCGTAAAGGAACTAGTGAACACGATGAGTGAGCACATTTTTCATCCTGATATAGCATGAGGTCTGACGATGCCATAGATAGACCAGTTCGAGGATATTGGACAGATGACTTGATGGATTGTGAGGTTTTCATGTTGGTAGGATCATGACTTTGGGGAAGTATGTAGGAGTGCCCGTTGGACATGAGATTTGGATTTATGTAGGTGATTCTGGTTGGTATAATGCTGGATATGTCTGCATGATTCGGAGTAAGATTGGATTTAGGCCTATGATTCTGATTATGATATCATGCTTCTCGGTGGACAGTAACCTAGGAGATTGGATTATTTGTCGGAGTTGATTTAGGGATCTATTTAGTCGTGATCTTGGAGTTTACTTGACCCAGATGACGGGAATTTGGTGGACTTACTATCGTGATGCATAGTCCTTCCAAGTATTTGGGGATTATAGGGACTTGAGATCTTGTGGAACACCGTAGACATCGGATTTGTAGAATTGTTGGATTATGTGGTGATTGATGGTAATTACCGGGCTATTGGAGTTGATATATAGGAAGGAAACAAATCTTGGAGTGGCATATGACGTGATTCCTTAGAATAGAGATGCATTATGTTGAGCCTTGCAAGACTAGGTTGAGTACTTGGATTGTGAAGATTAAGTTAAGCTCAGCAGCATGTATGATCTACCTTTGGATTTTAGAGGTAGACATACATATAGATTTGGGGATCATAGACAGTACAATTTTGTTAGACCGTCTCTTGAGAGTCATGAGGATATGTATGGCATGCGTGGTGATTGAAGTTGGTCTCTGCAAGAAGATGCTTTTCCCATTTGGAGTACTAGATAGAGCTATTGGCATCTCAGAAACTGTGCTTAAGGATAAGATGATATAAGTTCGCTTACTCACTAGAATCCTTGAAACCCTTAAGCCCCACCGAGCCACCACCTGGCCAGATTCTGACCACGGGCCTTGACTCAGAGTCAGGAAGGCCTCCGCAGATACTCAACCGAGACCACCACCAATACCTCAGCTTACCTTGCATACCCCCATAGACCTCTTGGAGTAAGTGGACAAGATGGGTAACATCATTATTTGATGGCCTACTTGTCTGCCCGGAGATGAAGAAGCGACGGACAGCTGGATAGAAGACGTTTGAAGACTGCCCTGTCAAGAAAGAAGATCTACACCAACCACCGTCATCAAGAAGTAAACTTCCGTGTTGAAGACCGGGCGTATCTGCAAACCACCCCTCTCAAGGAGCCGAGCATTTCCGTGTCGAAGGAACGCTCACACCAAGATGTATCAAGACTTGAAGGCACGATTCTGGTGGCACGAGATGGAAAGAGAGATTGCAACCTATGTTGCAAAGTGTGGTGTGCCAAAGGGTCAAGGCTGAACATCAGCGACCCGCTGGATTGCTTCAACCACTCAAGGTTCCTGAGTGGAAGTGGGATAAAGACGGAATGAACTTCGTCACTGGATTACCAAGGTCGAATAGAGGACGTGACTCTATCTGGGTCATAGTCGATCATTTGACCAAGGTGGCCCATTTCATTCCTGTCAAGACCACTTATGATGGCAACCGGCTGGCAGCTCTCTACATCGACCGAATCGTAAGTCTTCACGGCGTTCCCAAGGAGATTGTGTCAGATCGAGGAACCCAGTTCACCTCAAGGTTCTGGAAGAAGTTTCGAGAAGCCTTGGGAACCAAGTATCTTTCAGCACGGCTTTCCACCCGCAGACCGGAGGTCAGACTGAGCGAGTCAATCAGATTCTCGAAGTCATGACTCCGAGCCTGTGTCTTGGCGTATGGAGCCAAGTGGGAGGATTGTCTCCCTTTTTGCCGAGTTCTCCTATGACCACAGTTACCAGTTGAGCCTTCTGATGGCCCCATTTGAGGTGATGTACGGACGCAGATGTCGCACACCCCTCAACTGGTAAGAGGCTGGAGTAGGACTAGTCTTTGGACTGGATATTCTGCGCGCAGCGGAAGAGCAAGTCCAACTAGTCAGAGAACGTTTGAAGGCAGCCAAGTCAAGGCAAAAGAGCTATGCTGACACTCACCGTCGGAACATGAGTTTCCATATCAGGGACCACGTGTACCTGCGGGTAACTCCTCTGAAGGGAACCAAGCGTTTCCACGTCAAGGGGAGGCTCGCACCAAGGTTCATTGGACCCTTTGAGATCACTGCAAGTCATGTGGTAGACGGCTCCCCAGCTAGATCTACCACCTGAGATACCCTCCGTGCACCAAATCTTCCACGAGCCCCCACTCTGGAAGTACTTCTTACCTCCTAGCTAGCCCGATGCCCGCAAGGACATCGATCACCGAGCCTTTGACAGCTAACCCAACCTAACCTATGCAAGAGACCCCTCAGCAACCTCCATCAAGGAAGGCCTCAAGAAAGAAGCCATACCATCAAGCACTTCAGGATTCCAAGGAGCACCGCTCGGAAGCAGAACCAACAAGGAGAAGTGAAGACTACCCCGTATCCAAGACTCCGCTTTTCTTTCCACGCCTAGTCTGGGAATCTCGGGGACGAGATTCTTATAAGGGGGGTAGGTCTGTCACACCCTGATTTTCATATCACATTGCTTAAGCTAATTTTCATGTTAAAAATGTGGATTTGCAAAAACTTTTGAGTGTTTTTGACTTTGCTTGATTTGACTTTTGTCTGTTGTTTGCTAGTGCTCTAAAAATCAAATAAATCCTCCAACTCTTATACTTCATCTCCTTGACCCAAAACCTTTTCCCACTGATCAAGCCATGTGTATAGACCAGTATAGAATTTTCTTATAAAAATATTTTGGCCAAATGGTATTTTCTAAAATTAGTTTTCCAAAAACCCCTGAATTGAGATTTGCACTGCAAGTACCTTATTTAGGGTGTGAAAAATCTTTCAAAAAGTTTATTTGAATCCTATTAGATATAGGACTCCCAAAAACCACAAAAGTATAATTTTAAAAGTTATTTTTATATTTTATTTAAAAGCTTTTTCTTAAGGCCAGAAATGGTCTTTAATAGGGAAAAATTATTTAATCATTTCAAAAATATTTGCCAAAATTCAGGGAGACTCATAGGACATATATTGTCCATATATAAGAGTTTCAGCACATGGTCATTTTCGAAATATTGGACAAATCCTTCCAAAACCTTTTCTGGATATTTCAAGCTTTTGAAATATTTACAAAGGAAATATTCTCCAAAAATTCCAGGGAAATTCTATCATGTCATATATGACATATTTGATGATATTGCAAAGCCTCATGCCTTGAAGATCAAGGAAACATCCTCTAATCCCCTCAAAACCATTCTGTCCATATTTGAAGTTTGAGCAACTTTATATTGCCAAACTTGTCCAAATGCTCTCAAATTTGGTGCACATGCTAGAATGGCCTAATAAGGCATATAGACCAAATGGCACAAGAATTGGAATAGAGCAACTTGATCAGATCACCCCAAAACCCCTTCTGTTCAAATTCAAATTTGAACAACTTTACATTGTCAACTTTTTATCTGGAGCCTCAAACTTTGTGGGCATGTTCATAACCCCAAATGATGATGCTACACCAAGTGGTGAATCAAGGGGAGATGATTTGCTTAACTCCAACATGATGAAACCATTTCTGTTCATTTCTAGGGTTCACCAAAGTTACATTGGCCACTTTGCCCAAATGAGCTCAAATTTGGTGGAGAGGCCTAATTATGTGTGACATTTGATCCTGTTAAGTCCCATGCCAATTGGAAATTATTTGCTTGACCAAACACTGATCAAACACCTTCTGCAAGTTTACCAAAACCAGTGTTTGAACCTCTTTTACTTTTTCTCCTTACCTCAAATTCTTACCACAACCTATTCTGATCATCATCTACCCCCAGTAACATTCCCATGGCCTCAGCTCAATTATTGGAGGGGGTAAAACACCAATTTACACTGCTGGACAGCAGGTTTCACCCTCTTCCTCACCTCCCTCCTCATCCCAGTGGTTCCCCAGAGCATCCAAGACCTCCACGCCATTCTTTACTACTCCCTAACACTGCTGGACACAAGAGGACACGGCCAAGGAGCTAAAGGCACGGCCATGCCGGCCAAAAGCCCGCTCTGGAGCGCGCTACTGTGCTCTGGAGCACTGCAGCCGCCCCCAATCACCGGCCCCGACCACCTAGGGCCTCCCCCTCGTGTCCACCGAGGAGGCCTCGACGTCCGCAACACGCCGGGCGGTCGGCCCCCTCCTCTCTCCTCCTCCCTCACCTCTGCCCGCACGCGCACCGGCCGACCCTGTGCACTAGTGAGTGACCTCGCACGCGCGGCCTCTCTGGCGCCTCCCCGCTCCTCCTCTGCTTTTCCCTTGGACTGGACCTCGTCCACGAGCGCCCTAGACATGCTCAGGAGAGCCCGGATGGCCTACAGCAACGGCCCCGACCTCGCCGGCGCACAGCCCCGCGGTGAACCTCGGGCTAGCCTATAAAGGGCCTCCCCGAGCCCCTCTCTGTACTCCATCCACTCCCTCACCCTCCAGCAAGCCTCCCTAAGCAAAGAACGCTCCCTCCCGAGCCCTCCTTCCTCCTCCTCTGTCGCCATTGCCTCCACGGGACCCTGCTCGAATTCGGGCCCCTCGGCCTCTCCCTCTCCACCTAGCCACCACCGGAGCCTCTCACGCACCCCCTTCAGCCTCCCCGTGCTCCGCCAATCCTCCCCAGGCCGTCGTGCGCTCGAAGCCCAAAGTGACCGGAGCCCTCCTCCGCCACGGTAGGATCCCTGCTCGATCTGGTCCTCCCCGGCAGGCGTGTCACCCACGACCGGATGCGCCTCTCCGCGCTGGTCGTTCCGGTGGCCGGAGCGTCGCCGGAGACGGCCTGAGTCGACGGGGGGCCACGCCGGCGAGCGCTCGGCCGCGCCTCCTCCGCCTCGCCTCTGTCCGCGCGGGAGGAAGAATGACCTGCCACGGGGGCCCACAGGTCAGCGACCCCGGAGGCAGGCCCCACCGGTTTAAGTGGAGACGGCTTCGGCCAGCCCGCCTCCCCCGCGCGGAAGCGCATCCCCGAAAGACGCTTTCGACGTGGCCAAGTCCCTGCGCGCTGCTGTGCAGATGGGCCGGCCCGCAAGCTATCCTCCGCCCTGAGCGCAGTGGAGGGTAAACCCTTATCCTTTTTCTTTTTTTTTCTTTATTCTGTCAACTTCAAAAATGCCTAGAATATTCATATAAACTCCAAATTGAATGATTCAAATTTCCTATGGCTCCATAAATCATGCTCTATCACATGGTGCAACATGCACATTATTCCAGAAACTTTCCCCACACAAATATTTATCAAATGCCTTTATTTCATTTCTGTGATGAACTTTATAAAATCACAGAGAGCTCATTTTTGATCCAAATGCAGTGATTTAAGTTCCTAGATGCTTGTCATGTCCAAACTTAGTTTTGGAACATTTTTATTAATAGTTTCTGTACCCCACCAAATATTGAGCCATTTCGTCATATTTATCAGCTTTGGGAAATCCTAGGAAATTCATTTCAAATCCAAATCCAGTGAAACCAACTCCTAAATGCTTCTAAAATCATGACTTGATGATGGGTACCTTTGCTCATCATTCAAGGAAATATTTCTATATACTTCTTCCAAATCCATAAACCCTTTGGTTCCATCATATTGGAATGTTCCAAACTACCTATTGATCCAACACATATGAAACCACCTTGGTCATTTCTAATATGACCAGAGGTATCCTAGAAAAGTCCAACTCCTATTTTTAGAGCACTTTTATTTTTGCTTTGATTGTGTTGCTTATTATGATTGTTTCCATCGTTAGTTGACGTAATAAACGGAGTATTCGGAGATGGACCTGAAGATTTGAAGACTCAGAAGAATAAGGCAAGCAGCCCTTTGACCATGTTCAAGAGACCTTTTTATGCATGTCTCCATTGTTGAGGAAATCATTAACTGGTACCTGCTCGGTTGGCTTGCGAGTAGGGGATTAATCGGCTAATCGGCAAGTTAATCGGCCATTTATTAAGTTAATCGGGTGATTAATCGGTTTATCGGCTACTCGGTGACCCTACGAGTAGGGATTAATCGGCAAGTTAACTGGTTAATCGGGTGAATTCTTGAACAGGGCATGTCTCATAACACCTTATTATTCAATGCATCGGAATCATATTGAGGTGGAAACCACTTGGGTTGCTACATTTGTTGCTTTACTGTTGAAACTTGCATCAAACATGACCCTACCTTCCTATGAGGGTTATGTGGGTGGGAGTAGTTAGGTTTCTTTAATAGTGGCTACGCAAATGGGACGGGTATATGCATGGTGACGAAAGCAGGATACTTTCAAAAGACTTTTCGAAAACCCCGTCGGGTGCCACTTATGCCCGAGGGAGATGGTGAGATGGGTAACCACTTGATGACAAAGTGGTGTACCGAGGCAAGTGTGTGTGTGTTGTTTTGAAAACGGATTGGTTTAAGTTGCGACCGTTATTCCAACCTTACATGCGCAACCACTCTACCCTTATATGGGAAATGGCATTATTGATTACCAAGGTCGATACTAGCATGGTGCCCGCATTACTAGTGACGGGAGTGACATGAGGTCACTCTTGGGACGGGGTCGCGCTTGGATAGGCGTCCATGACTGTCTTTACAGGGCACCGGACACACCGTTGGTACCCCGTGCTTGTGATATGTGATGAATACGGAGCGAGTCTCCACAAACCTTGAGATGTGAAATGTTTGGCACGGGGCTGCTACCAATCGAGTGGACTCTATGTTAGTGTCGTCTAGGGAAAGGTAGTGATCGGGTGCTTACCCCGGATACTTGAGGTATCGTGGGTTGTGGATGACACGGAAGTTCCCCGGATCTAGTGGGTAAAGTGTGCAACCTCTGCAGAGTGTAAAACTATTCGAATAGCCGTGTCCACGGTCATGGACAGTTGGGTAACCGCTCTTGGGCTACGTCCAATGTTTGCGAAACCTGGTGTGTGTGTGTGAGGAAACAACATGGTTCAGTGATATTGATGATGTGATACCTGAGGAAGTTACAATGAGCTTGAACATGAGTTGATTACAACTCTTACTCGATATGATGTCTGTGACCTCCTGATACTTGTTACAGACACATGCATATCCATGTTATATATTGATCATACTTGCATATGAAAAACTAGCTTTCCGCAAAACTGCCAACCTAGCAGTAGAGCCTTGCATAATTATTCTGTCATCACACTTGGGTTGCTTGCGAGTACATTCAATGTACTCATTGGCTTGCCACTGGTTATTTTATTGGCCAGGCAGGAGAGAACAGGTTATGATGAAGATTTCTCGGTGACGAGCATGCGAGCTAGGACGCTTCCCAGTCAGAATGCCTGTAGGGTTAAGGCAGATGGCATGGGTCCCAGTTGTCTTTGAATATTTTCCGCTACGATGATATACTCAAGACTTGACCATTATGGTCCTATTTGTGTAACACGGTATGTAAGGATGTAAGACTCTTGTTATTCAGCTTCTGTGTGTTCAGTGAGCATTGATCTCTGGGATCACTGTACACGTGCATTCGGTGATCACGACTTAGGAGTCGGGGTCCCCACAGCTAAGTTGGGACACTCCTGCAGGGTTTGATCTTTCGAAAGCCGTGCTCGCGGTTATGTGGCAGATGGGAATTTGTTAATATCTGGTTGTAGAAAACTTGACACCATGTTCAGAACACACTACCAGCGTGAGTAACCGTGATGGTCATTTTCCGAAAGGGGTTCAGGAAGTGAACACGATGGGGTTATGATTGACGTGCTTAGATAGGATCACTTCGTGATCACTTTGACGCTCGTGGCACTTCTCTTCTCGCTCTAAACACGTAAGCTAGTGCTAGTGCAGCTGCAACCTTTATTCTTCAGCCTTGTTCCACACCCAAGGCTTAGATAGTTTACTACCCGAGAACGGGATTGCTGAGTCCTCCGTGGCTCACATATTCTACACAACACCAGATGCAGGTACTATGGTGAACTACACATGTGACGACACGGAGCTGTACTGGGAGTTCGATGAAGAACGTGAGCGATACTATGTGCACTATCCCGATGATCAGTAGTGGCTTCTACTAGGGGCGATTCGGACCTTGTGGCTTTATTTATTTTTGGTATCTTTCATTTGGATCTTCGTCCGTAGTCAGACTGTGATGTTATTTGGATGATGATTTGCTTATGTAATGTATTGTGTGACGTGGCGAGTGTAAGCCAACTACTCTTTTGCAATTTCATCCCTATTTTACAAGAGTCGTGAAAAGATACCATACTTGAGATCATTCTAGTATGAGCTTATACCTTTAAGTCGTGCCTCGACACGTAGGAGGTATAATCTCATACTGGGCATTACATAACTCTTGGTTAGATTGATCGGAAAGAATAGCTTTGTGTTATTTTAGTACGAACTCTAGGATAGATTGATCGGAAAGAATAGCTTTCAGGTGGTTTCGTACCCTACAAACAATTTCTATCTTTTGTTCTCCGCTAATAGGAACTCGGGAGTGATTCTTTATTGCACTTTGAGGGATAATCATATGATCCAACTATGTTAGCATTGTTGCCAGATTGCACTAGCGAAAGTACAAAACCTAGGCCTCATTTTCAAGCATTACAATACCGTTCGTGCTCTGTATTACTATTTACTACCTTTCTGTTTTTTATTGTTCGTACTACAAAAACTCATATCTACTACCCATATTACACTTGTATCACCATCTCTTTGCCGAACTAGTGCATCTATACAATTTGCCATTGTATTGGGTGTGTTGGGGACACAAGAGACTTTTTATTATTTGGTTGCAAGGTTGTTTGAGAGAGACCATCTTCATCCTACACCTCCCATGGATTGATAAACCTTAGGTCATCCACTTGATGGAAATTTGCTACTGCTTACAAAACTGTGCTCTTGGAGGACCAACACGAGTCTACAAAAACAAGTTGTGTAGTAGACATCAAGCTCTTTTCTGGCGCCATTGCCGGGGAGGTGAGTGCTTGAAGGTATATCTTTAGATCTTGCAATTAGTTTCTTGTTTTATCACTAGTTTGGTCTATAAAAGAAAACTATAAAAATGGAATTGAGGTTGGATCATATTATTCATCTTTATAATGTCTTTCGTGAAAATGATGGAAAGGAAAATTGTGCTCAATTGTTAGAAGAAGAATGCTATAAAATGTTAGGCATAAATTATGAGCATGATTGCAATGTTGTTAGTATGAATGCTTTGAATATCCATGATGCTAACGATATGCAAAGCCATAAGCTTGGGGATGCTATGTTTGATGGAGATGATATTTTTAGCCCCCCCAAGATTTGATGTGGATTTTTTTTATAATGGTAGCATGCCTCCTATTTATGATGATTATATTTATAAAAGTGGATTTGGAGAGTGCACGACTTTATTTTGTGATGAATCCACTACTTTGGAGGATGTTTCAATTGACTATGATAACAAAGTTGCTATCTATGAGGATTATGGTGATGACATGTATGCTATATTGAATAATGATAACCATGAAACTTGTCATCATGACTTTAATTTTCAAACTCATGATAGTTATTTTGTTGAGTTTTCTCCCACCACTATTCATGAGAATAAAATTTTCTTATGTGGAGAGTAGCAAAATTTATGTGCTTATGCATCATGAAAAGAATGCTTTATGTGATAGCTATATTGTTGAATTCATTCATGATCCTACTGAAAATTATTATGAGAGAGGAACACATGCTTGTAGGTATTGCCATAATACCAAGTTTCCTCTCTATGTGTTGAAAGTTTTGAAGTTTTGCTTGTTTTGCCTTCCTATGCTAGTTGATTCTTGCTCCCAAAAGTTGTTTGATCACAAAGTCCCTATGCATAGGAAGTGGGTTAGACTTAAATCTGTTTGCCATGTGATTCATGATGCTCTCTTGCATGTTTCAATTCATATCTTTTATGTGAGCATCATTGAAATCATCATGCCTAGCTAAAAGGCATTAAAGAAAAGCG
>LR738715.1:520530300-520547482 GCA_902687465.1 Secale cereale | reverse complement strand
TTATGTGGAGAGTAGCAAAATTTATGTGCTTATGCATCATGAAAAGAATGCTTTATGTGATAGCTATATTGTTGAATTCATTCATGATCCTACTGAAAATTATTATGAGAGAGGAACACATGCTTGTAGGTATTGCCATAATACCAAGTTTCCTCTCTATGTGTTGAAAGTTTTGAAGTTTTGCTTGTTTTTCCTTCCTATGCTAGTTGATTCTTGCTCCCAAAAGTTGTTTGATCACAAAGTCCCTATGCATAGGAAGTGGGTTAGACTTAAATCTGTTTGCCATGTGATTCATGATGCTCTCTTGCATGTTTCAATTCATATCTTTTATGTGAGCATCATTGAAATCATCATGCCTAGCTAAAAGGCATTAAAGAAAAGCGCTTGTTGGGAGACAACCCAACACTTATACCTAAAGTTTTTGCGTGTTCACATGGTTAAGCTACTCTAGTAATCACGTTTTACATGTTTTGTGTCAATAAAGTGCCAAGTAAGCCTTTGGGGTAGTGTGGATGATAGTTGATTTGATTCTGTGCAAAAACAAAAAAGTTTTGCTTCCAGTGCATAAAATTCAATAGATCATTGGAATGTGATAATTAGCTGAAATTTTTACACATGATTGATATACAAATTTCCTACGTCGTCCTATTTGTTCAGAATTTTTAGAGTTGAATACGTATGGTGGTTGTCCAGATCATTACAAACTGTTATGTTTTTGACAGATTCTATTTTCATGGCATAGTTTGCTTGTTTTCTAGTTTCTATGGCTTATATTGATCAATATAATTTTTAGAAATGATATGCTACAGTAGGCACTGTGCTATAACAATTATGAATCTTGTCTTTGAAAGTACCAAAGTGATTGATTTGTTTTATCATACTAACCCATCTCACGAAGTTCCATTAAGTTTTGTGTGATTGAAGTTTTGAAGTTTTCGGTGACATATTGATATGCGGAGAATAAGGAGCAGCAAGACCCTAAGCTTTGGGATGACCAAGGCCCCCCAAGGTAATATTGAAGGAACAACCAAGCAACTAAGCTTGGGGATGCCCCGGAAGGCATCCCCTCTTTTGTCTTCAACATTACCGGTAACCTCACTTGAAGCTATATTTTTATTCGTCACATGATATGAGTTTTGCTTGGAGGTGTCATTTTCTTTTGTTAGGATTTCTGTTCTGGTATTTAGAATAATGTTTTGTACCTTTTATTTCAATAAAAGTGTCAAGGATAGACTTTACCATGCTTATTTTGCAAGTTTACATGTTGTTGTTTGAAAACGGAAAGTTTTTCGCCGTTGTAAAAATTCCCGAGAAAAGTCAGAATGTGATAAAAGGTTGAAACTTGTTGCACAGAAAGCCATGAGAAATTTCCTACAACATGTTAAACTTTCAAACCAAATGAGCTAGCGAAGTATGGATCCTCTTGCATTGTTTACAGACTGTACTATTTTGACAGATTACTGTTATCTTTGCATATGTTTGCTTGTTTAATGATTTTATTTGAGGATGGGAGTATTAAATATGCAGAGGCATTTAATATGCAATGTTGAATAATAATTTCGGTGATTTGCTACAATAGAGAATGATAAGGTTTTTTTGCATTGGTTTATACTAACTTATCTCATGAGTTCTTGTTGAGTTTTGTGTGGATGAAGCTTTTGAGATTTAGGAAAGCCGTGATATGATAAGAATTAAGGAGACACAAAAGCTCAAGCTTGGGGATGCCCAAGGCACCCCAGGATAATATTTCAAGAAGTCACAAGCATCTAAGCTTGGGGATGCCCCGATAGGCATCCCACCTTCCTTCATCAACAATTATCGGTTAGTATCGGTTGATCCTAAGTTTTTGCTTCTTCAGATGAGATGTGCTATTCTTGAAATGTCAGTTTATTTTGTTTGCTTGCTGTTTTAATAAAATACTTAGATCTTAAAGTTTTTTTTAAAATAGAGAACCCAAAATAGTTACCAGGGAGGCTAGGTAAGCGGCATTCACATCCCGTCAACGAAGCTCTTTTCTGGCGCCGTTGCTCTAGTGCTTCACTTTTATCTTTTTTAGCACAATGTGCTTTAGTATTTTTGAAGAAATTCTCTGTTGCTTCACTTAAATTAATTTGTGAGAAATAAATATTATGCTCATGATCTTCATTTATATCTTTTGGGAGTAGCTTGTCATTTACTCTTGTTCTTCACTTATATCCTATGAATAAATTCTTGAATAAATTGAATGTCATGAAGTTGAAATCATATCATGTTTAGTGGTAGCTTCACATTGGGTTTAGAAAGTGAAATCTTTTGAGGCTCGACAATTACAATCTTGGTCATACAAGCAATTGATGAATAATTAGCATAAGGAAGAGAACTTTCACATGCAAATACACTATCTTGGAAATCTTTTGTGATTGTGAGCCCCCATCAAAATATTATATGCCAAAATTGTTGACGTTGGACAAGGAAGATAACGTAATGGTTTATGTTTGTTCATATTCACATAGAAGTTATATTGTCATAAATCCTTCAACATGTGGTACTTGCCCCCCCACCTTTGCTAGCCAAAAATTCTGCACCAAATAGAGATACTACTTGTGCATCCAAAAACCCTTAAACCCAAATCTTATCTTCAAGAGTCCACCATACCTACCTAAGGATTGAGCAAGATCTTTCAAGTTAGTTGTGATCGGTGCAAAAAAGGCAATAAACAAATTGCTTCTAAAAGAGTTAGATCATTTAGTGTAAGCAAAAATTGAGCGTTGTACGAACTTATGATGGCAAAGTAATAAAAGTGACAGACTGCATAATAAAGGTTGCTATCATAAGGGGCAATATAACATGACATTCCTTTGCATTAAGGTGTTAAGCATACAAAAAAATAAACGCATGGCAACTTCTGCTTCCCTCTGTGAAGGGCCTATCGTTTACTTTTCAGTATTTACTTTTATGCAAAGAGTCAAAGTTTTTCTCTCTATTCCTTTTTATTTTTCCCTTTTGGCCAGCACCATGTGGTGAGGAAAGATTTAGGCACATATGTCCAGCTGAATATGGGTAGCATGAGTTATTATTGTTGACATCACCCAATGGTGAATACGTAGGGAGGCGAAATTACAAGCCCCTATCTTTCTGTGTGTTCGGTTCAACCGTTTTGCTCATGTGTATGGAGTGAGTGTGAGCAATCATAGGAGACGATATGATGGTTCAGTATGTGGAGCTCTTACTTAAACTCGGTTGAATAAGTTGAATTATAATTGCTTGGTGACTGAGAACATAGGTTGTTGAGTTTCAAGAGAATTCATTGTTTGAACCTTAACATGTGAATTAGTTGCTACTCTACATGAGAAGTTTTATAGTAAATAATTGTTGTTATCATGCTAGGAAAAAGTGATTGAAATTTTCATTGATCAAACCTGTGCACTTTGCTAGCATTCACACTTCATAAATTATTTCTTTTATCATTTACCTACTCGAGGACGAGTAGGAATTAAGCTTGGGGATGCTGATACGTCTCCAACGTATCTATAATTTATGAAGTATTCATGTTGTTTTATTATAAATCTTGGATGTATTACAATCATTTTATATCATTTTTTGGGACTAACCTATTGACATAGTGCCAAGTGCCAGTTGCAGTTTTTTTGCATGTTTTTTACATCATAGGAAATCAATATCAAACGGAGTCCAAACACCGCGAAACTTTTTGGAGATTTTATATGGCCTAGAACACCCAGGATGGGCTAGAGCAGCACCTGGGGGTGCCCTGAGAGGGGCACAACCCACCAGGGCACGCCTGGGGGCCCAGGCACGCCCAGGTGGGTTGTGCTCACCTCGGTGGCCTCCCGCACCCCCTCTTTACCCTATAAATTCCCAAATATTTCGAAACCCTTCGGGGTGACCCTAGATCAGAAGTTCCACCACCGCAAGGCTCTGTAGTCCATGATATCCAATCTAGAGCCCTTTCCGGCACTCCGCCAGAGGGGGAAATCATCACCGATGGCCATTTTCATCATCCCGGCAGCCACCATGATGAGGAGGGAGTAGTCCACCCTCGGGGCTGAGGGTTTGTACTTGTAGCTATGTGTTTAATCTCTCTCTCACGCAATTTCGAGATGTCACGATCTTGATATATCATGGGATTTGTTAATATAGATGTATTATATGATGTTTCTTCCCTCTCTACTCTTGTTGTGATGAATTGATTCTTTACCCTTTGAAGTTTTGTCATGTCAGATTGAATGTTCAGATTTGAGAACACATGATGTATGTCTTGCGGTATGAATACTTGAGGTGACAATGGGGTATCATACTGGTTGACTTGATATATGTTATGGCACTCAAATTGCGGATTCCCGTGGTGACATTGGGGTAATCTATGCATAGGGGTTGATGCATGTTTTTATTATCTTTTCTCCGATAGAAACTTTGGGGTCTCCTTGCAGTTCTTTGTGTTGATTGAATATTATGATCATGAAGTTCTTTGATGCATATCGTAGAATCAACTCATGGATTGTGGTGACATTGGAATATCTAGGTGACCTTAGAGTTGGTTGATGTGTGTCATTTGGTGTTATTTTAGTATGAACTCTTGGTTAGATTGATCAGAATGAATAGCTCTGTGTTATTTTAGTACAAACTCTAGGATAGATTGATCGGAAAGAATAGCTTTGAGGTGGTTTCGTACCCTACAAACAATTTCTTTCTTTTGTTCTCCGCTAATAGGAACTCGAGAGTGATTCTTTATTGCACTTTGAGGGATAATCATATGATCCAACTATGTTAGCATTGTTGAGGGATTGCACTCATGAAAGTACAGACCCTAGGCATCATTTTCAAGCATTGCAATACCGTTCGTGCTCCGTTTTATTATTTACTACCTTGCTATTTTATTGTTCGTACTACAAAAACTCATATCTACTATCCATATTACACTTGCATCACCATCTCTTCGCCGAACGAGTGCACCTATACAATTTGCCATTGTATTGGGTGTGTTGGGGACACAAGAGACTTTTTACTATTTGGTTGCAGGTTTGTTTGAGAGAGACCATCTTCATCCTACACCTCCCACGGATTGATAAGCGTTAGGTCATCCACTTGAGGGAAATTTGCTACTGTCCTACAAAACTCTGTGCTTGGAGGCCCAACACGAGTCTATGAGAACAAGTTGTGTAGTAGACATAATTATCTGACACCTATCATTGTCGATCCATTGCCTATGATTTCGCTTCATATTAATACTTGCTTCGTTACTTTCGTTACTGCTGCTGTCACCATCACTACAAAATTGCTACTGTTAATCTTTCCACCGTTACCGTTACTTCCATACTACTTTGCTGCAAATATTAAGTTTTCCAGGTGAGGTTGGATTGACAACTCAACTGCTAATACTTGAGAATATTCTTTGGCTCCCCTTGTGTCGAATCAATAAATTTGTGTTGAATGCTCTTGTAATGCCCAGTATGTGACTATGCCTCCCACGTGTCGAGGTATGACTTAAAGGCATAATCACATACTAGAATGATCTCAAGTATGGTATCTTTGCACGACTCATGTAAAAGAGGGGATGAAAATGAAAAAGAGTAGTTGGCTTACACTCGCCACATCACACAATGTAATACATTAACATACATCATCCAATAACATCAGAGTCCGACTACGGACGAAGATCCAAATGAAAGATACCATAAATAAAGCAACACAAGGTCCCGATCATCCTAGTAAGAGCCCTATTGATCCTCGGGGTAAGACACGTAGTATCGTCCACGCTCTTCATCGAACTCCCAATACAGCTCTAAACCACTACCTGTGTAGTTCTCTACGGTACCTGCATCTGGTGTTGTGTAGAATCTGTGAGCCACGGAGGACTCAGCAATCCCATTCCCGGGTAGCAATACTATCAAAGCCTTGGTGTGGAAAAGGCCTATAACAAGGTTGCAGTAGCACTAAGCACTAACTTACGAGTTCAGAACGAGAAGAGAACAAGTGCCAACGATCTTCAAAGTGATCATGAAGTGATCCTAACTACTCACGGTCAAACATAACCCCACTGTATTCACTTCCCGAACCCCTTCGGAAAGAGACCGTCATGGTTACTCACGCAGGTAGTGTATTATGAACATGGTGTCAAGTTATCTACAACCGAATATTAACAGATCCCATCTGCCACATAACCGCGGGCATGGCTTTCGAAAGATCAAACTCTACAGGGGTGTCCCAACTTAGCCCATCACAAGTTCACGATCTCGGAGTCGCAATTCCAAGGTGGGAAGACCCGAGTATTCTCGGAATCCCGTTCTCAAGATATTCTGACAAAGGCAAAACTAATCCAGCAAGACCTCCCGGCGTGCTGATGCCCTGATAGTAGCCGCGCGTATCTCGTCTCAGCCACGACCGGATGGGACAGCCTATAGGAAAATACCAAATACCTCGGGTTTCCCCAAGGCGGCCCTGCAGTCTGCCCGCTTGGACCAACACTCATGAGGAGCACTGGCCCGGGGGTTGTTAGTTAAGTCCACGGTATAGCTAGTCCCTATGCAAATTTTAGTTGTTAGGCAAATGTAAAACTGATGTTGGGCCTTGCTGGAATAGCTTTAACACTAAGCGAGTTATTGAGGGGGGCATATAAACCCCAACCGTGTTAGGGACGCGAAATCAAGGAACATAACACTAGTTTATCGGTTCCTAGGGTGGCATGAGTGGAACAAAACACCAAGCAAGAGGCTTAGCCTTCCACCCATTACAATTATATAGATGATTTAGTTTAACAGTTCATATGTTGTGATATCCCAAGAATAACTTCATCACGGAGCAAGAATCTTCAAGTCTTCACCTGCAACTAACAACGCTATAAGAGGGGCTGAGCGATGCTTACGTAGCCAAACAACGATTTGCTAGGTGGGTGGTTAGAGAGTTCATGGCAACAATAGGAGGGCTGACAAACAGACATAGGCATCGAGGCAATATCTAAACAGCGAGACATCTAGCACAGGCAAATATAGTAGTGATATCTGGGTATGGTCATCTTGCCTGTTGATTCCACGGAGGGATCATAACCTTGCTCCTCAAACTCGGCCTCGGTAGTAACCTCGAACTCCGAATGGGCTCCCGGCTCTACTCAACACAAGAACACAACAACGACACAATATCCAACATGGTGCAATGCACAATCAACATGATGCAAGTATGATGTGCGTATGCATGAGGAAGCACTTGAGCCTAAGGAGAAGATGATGGAAAAAGGCCTCATCTTGGAAAACCAAGCAAGCCACTGGATAGAGGGGAAGATTTCAGTTGAAATCGATATAAAGATCACCGGAAACGGACGCACGGTTTGCAAATGGCAAGCAAAACAATATTCAAGCAAAATTGCAGTTTACATCAACATGGCATCTTTGGAGCAAGAAATAATCATGCTACATCACCCAAACATGGAGACAAAGGGCATGGATGTGAAATAGACATGATACTTAATAATCATGAGCTTAGAACACACCCAGAAACCTACTAGAACACAATTAACCAAGCATGGCAAGTTGCAATAAATTTACAGAATTCTCAGACTTAGTGAAAATTAAAGGCATGGCAGAATTACAACGGAATGGCATGTTTACAAGCTTGTGCAACTCAACTCAAAGCATGGCATGGCAAGTTATGGTAACACGCAGCAAGAAGACATATTTGAGAAGCTACTCAAAGCAAGAACATGCTTATAGGATGCATAGAACACTAGCTACACTCGTGGCAAGTCTGAACTTGTTGATAACATGCTGACAGCTACATTTTATAGTCACTTGAGAGCATGAAAACAACAAGTTACAGCAAGCCATCATGCAAACAAAGGCATGGCCATAACATACATAACATTCTTGTCAAGAATAACCACATGGCTACTTCTACAACATACTAGAACATGTCCCAAACAACATGGCAAAAGAGCAAAAGTTTATCCAGACTTAGCAAAATCTGGGCACGCTGACAGATAAATTTTATAGCAACTTGAGGGCCTCATAATAACAATCTACAGCATGGCATCATGGAAAACAAGTGGATGGATCGCTAGAGCTTGACATATACTTCAAGGAACATCCATTGGACAACCCTTAACATGCACAACAAAGACGGTGGCATCATGGATACATGGCAATAAATTTAACAGATTCACACTTAGCAGAAATTTGTAAACATGATGACATGTTAACAAGCTTGTTGCACTCATATCAAGACATATCATGGCATGGGAATGCATCTAACATGTAGAGCACATACTCAAGAGCAAAACTCATGTTGACACCTAGCTCATATGACACATAGGTGAACAAGCACAAGCATGGCAAAACATGATCTCATAACAAGTGCATAAACTTATCAGCCAAATGCACTTTTTCAACAGAGATAAACATGGCAATATGACACCTAACATGAATGCTACAGCAACCATCATGTAGAGCATTTCACAACAAAGATCTGGACATATCATTCACTCAAATCGCACCAACATGCACAAAGTTATCAGATCTCAAACATGGCAACAAATTTACACAGACAACTAGTTACAGCAACATGCACCCTTTCCACAAAGATTAAGTCAACAAGATAAAATCTAGCATGCATGAAACTGGTACTAACATGTAGAGCATGACGAGATGAACATTTTGACATAACATACGCGCAAAACGAAGCTACGAGCGTGAAGTTATCACATGGCAAAGAGGCAACAAAATTAACAGATCTAGGGACTTAGTGGATTTTTACCCTCCAAAAAAGTCAAACGTGGACGGGACGGAGCGGGACGAGGAGATCCGGGCGCGGGTCCGTGTTTGGATGGAGGGAGTGGTGGATCTGGTCCAACTGACCAGATCCACCGGATCGGTGGCGGTGGTGGCCGGCGGCGGTGGCCGGAGCTGGCCGGCGGCAAGGCGGCGGTCGTCGGAGCGGCCGGGCCGGCCGGGGCGGCGGTGAGGGCCGGCGGCGGAGGGCGCTGTGGTGGCGGCGGTCGGCCCCCGAGAAGGCAGCGGAGCCGGGCGGTGGTGGCGGCCGGCGTTGGAGGCGAGGCCGGCGGCGGCGCGCGCCCGAGGCGGCGGCAGGCGAAGCCGCGCCGGCGGGAGCGCCTGGGAGCGGGGGTCGCGCGCGGAGGAAGATGGGCTGCGGGGCCGGCCTCGGGCCCGCCGGGCCCATGCAGAGCGGCGGCGGGGCGGATCTGGCGGGCGCGGCGTGTCCGGCGCGGAGCGGACACATCCGCCCGGCACGGAAATCGAGGCGGGGCTAGAGCTAGGAGGAGGCTAGGGTTTTGCCCGAAAATTTCGGGGGAGGGGCTAATTTATAGATTCTGGGAGCTAGGAAGGTACAAATGGGGTGCGGTTTTCGCCCACACGATCATGATCCGACGACTGAGAGGATGGGAGCAGTTGTGCTGGGTTAGTGGGCTGTTGTGGAGGGGGTCTTGGGCCAAAAGGAAGAGGAGCTTTTAGCCCACTAGGTTAACCGTTGGAGTATCAAACGAACTCCAAACGCGATGAAACTTGACAGGCGGCCTACACGTACTAAAACAACAACGCACGACAAGTCTCACCTCATTCCAAGAACTTTACACAACCACATACGAAAGAAGGACTCGTAGGTGCCATAGGCACGTGTGTGAGTGTCAGAACTCGAAACGGACAATGGGAAGAGGCGAGCGAGACCAGGTGCAAGTGACAACACGAATGCAATGCAATGCAAATAATAACATGACATGGATGGAATGCACACACGCACGCAACAAAATGAAGAAACCCGAAATGAAAGAAGAGCCCAGAATGGAATTGATGAAGTCAACATTTCATATATTTCCATAAATGGAAGGTATCACATATGGGGTCTTACAGCTCTACCCTCGAAAACTGTTGCGATCCCCTATACTTGAGGGTTATCAGTGCCTTCGGCCCAAGACGATGGACAGCGGAGCCCGACTATCACTGGTGGGACGGTATCTGGACCATCTAGGGCCATCACTCTCGTGCTCACAGGGGGCGGGGCATCTCCGCATACTCCCACCATTGTGAGGCCTACTTCACTGGCCCGGGTAATGGAGGTTGGAGTATGCCGGGCCTGACCGTGGTGGACGCCCGTGCCCTTGTTGCTACACCGACATCTTCGCCGATACTCGAGCGGTAGGAGGATACCGTGAGTGTGGGGATGGATGTTTTCTCATCGTCCTTGCATCGCTCACCTGGAGTGGTGTCTCTCTCGCCTAAGACCCAACCCTCTTCAGCCTTGGGGTCCCCGACGTTTGTGCCTGCTATGCCACCTCCGTCTGGCTTGGGGTTGGGCACGACCAGCACCGACTCTCCCGTGACCGGCCCCATGGCTCATCTGGTCCTCTCGCCATTAATGGTGTCCAGACGTAGTGTCCACCTCTCTTGCTCTCGAACTCTCTCGGGCGGTCGGATCCCATTGATCACGAAGAAGGCGGCCATGCCTACGGCGGCAAGGGACCTCATCCCAGGTACGATAGCTCCCAACCCTGACCCTTCCTATTTTTGTTCTAGATTTGAGATCCTTGGTTTTATTCCACTTGCGCATCTTGGAGACATTGCTTCGGATGGTAACATTGTCTTTCTATGCGAGAAAGGCGCTCGACTAGAACAAATTTTGGACACTTGCACGAAGCCTTTGGTTAGTAGGTTAGTCCCAAAAATAATATAAAAGTGCGTATTAAAGCCCATTAAACATCCAAAACAGATAATATAATAGCATGGAACAATAAAAAATTATAGATATGTTGGAGACATATCATCCATCACAGACAATTTTCATGTGGTAAACGTTTGCGCAAGGTGGCCTAACACAAACAGTTTTCAGGAGAAAGTCGTGTGTGATTGTTCATTGATCCAACACGGTTTATTCCTAGAAACTTGTGACATCCCGAGACCGACGCTCTAGGAGCCTTCCATATATTTCAATGTCACCGTGTGTTTCATTTTGCTTGCTCTATTTATTTTTGCATTGTATCATGTCATCATGCTTAATGTCACTGATGTTTTGCAACTCAAACAAATAAATGGTATGGTTCTCCGATCTATTTAAATCCAGGGAGTTCACATGGTGATTTATCTTTATAACATATCCTTGTAATAGTTATGGAGCTATTATAATTAATCCATTAATTTGGAATCACCAAATACACTTGCAAATTTTCCATGTCTTTTCTACTTCAAGTTTAGTCTCCAAACTTTGCTGTAAATTCTATTATCATTTTCCCAAGCTCTTCCTAAATGCTCAACATTTTTGGACACTTCTAAAACCAAGTCCTAGTTCAAACCCATTTGAATTAAATTCAAATGAGTTTGAATTATATCTTTCAATCACGCCTCTCCTATTTTTCGTGGACCGTGCACATTTTTACGAGTCCGTGAAAATTATCCCCATGCCCAAATTCCACCATACCTTCTCTTTCTTTTCTTTCTCTTTTTCTGTTTTGTTTTAAAATGGAAAAAGAATGTAGAGAGAGAGAGAGAGAGAGAGAGAGAGAGAGAGAGAGAGAACCCAGCACACCTAGGCCGAGCCGCAGCCAGGCCTACCCACCATGGGCCAAGGCCCATCTCCCCGCCACTCAACCCTAGCCGATCATCCCTCCGTCCCTTCTAGTACCGCCAAAGGGATCGAGAGATCCCTCGACCTCTCCCTTATGCCCGATCCCCGCAACCTCTCCTCTCGTCCTCCCCGCGCCTGGCCCTCTCCTCCCCGCGCCTTCCTGAGCGCCATGGCCATCGCCCACTCCCTGCACCCGCCGCCACTCACACCGAGAGACAGAGAGAGGAGCGGACCTCGCGCCCCCGCGCCCGACCTCCTCCTCGCAGCTCCGGCCGGTGAGTCCAGCAATCGAGCTCCGTTGCGCCCCCTCGTAGGCCCCTGCCTCACGCTCGTCTGCGTCCGCCACCGGCCTCTGTCGGGGGAAACTGTCCTCCCACAAGCACCTATGGGACCGGAGCCCCTTTCTACGTTGCGGTAAGGGAGCGGAGGGAGCACGGAGAGCAGATCGAGGAGCGCACGCGGGCAGTTTACCCAGGTTCGGGCCGCGCGGACGCGTAAAACCCTACTCCTGCTTTGGGTTGTATTAAGTTCTTGGGCTCGGGAGCTTGAAGATCTACAGTAACAGCTACACCGAGCGAGAGTATGAGCAAGTTTCTGGGATCGAACCCCCTCTACGTTGTGCACGGGCCTCCTTTTATAGCCCAAAGGGGTCACCGACAGGTGTCAACGTAGAGGAGGGTAAAAGTGTAATTTTGGTGGTAGTTGTAACAGTGCGTGAATAGTGCATGAATATTGGATGAACTGTGGTCTTCACCTAACTTTGACAGTGGGGGACAAGGGTATTAAATGCCCGTAGCCGTTGACCCCAAAAGTGTCCGTCCATGCTTCTCCGTTCGCCACGGCGGTAGCCTCGTCACCGTGGCTTTCCACCGTGTGCCCCAGGCTGCACAGCCATCTGCCACGTGCCCCTGGAAGGGCCCCAGGGCGACGCGTGGGCCGATGAGCTGGAGCGCGGGCACACAACGTAGGTTTCCCCGGCAAGCACCTTGGCGGGGTAGTGATCTTGCCGGGCCTGGAAGCTTGTCGCTCTCCGGGTCCTGCTGGGGCGCAAGATGCGCCGAGGCATCTTTTGAGATATGTATTCCTTGGCCTTCCTGGCAAGCTCCTCTTGCCAGGGTCTTGTGCTAAAGTGACAACCTTGAGCCTGGTGCGGCCTTCCCGGCAAGCTCCTCTTGCCGGGGCCTTGGTCTTCTGTCTCGTATACTTTGTTCTTGAATGGCTTCATAGGGACCAGAAAGGTTTCCGGCGAGCACGTGGTGAGCCCCGCCACGGGAAGCTGCTACTGCCCGTGCACAAGTTGGGGTACTAAGGTACGCATATCTTAGTACACCGACAGCCTCCTCCTCACACTGCTTCGCCGTCGAGCTCCTCCGCCTGGCCAGCCGCGAGCCAGCGCTGCCGGCCGCCGGAGTTCTTCTTTTGTGCGCCGTCGTTGACCAAGACCAGGTCGTGCCGCCCCGTCACCCTGCGCTCCCTCATCATCTCTCCCTCGTCCACCATGCTGAGCACCGACCTTGCCTCCGCCCCGCGACAGCAGGCCGTACCTCCCCCGTCGACCCGCCTCCTCCTCTTGGCCTCACAACCTAACGCCATGGACGCTCGCGTCCCCGACCTTGCAGCAGAGCGTCGCCGTGCCTCCCCTGCAACCACTCTTGCTGCCCCTACTGATGCATTCTGTCCGAGCACCACGACAACCAGTGCCTTGGACACCCGAAACACCATGTTTTGCTGCTTTTGGGTGCAAATGTTCTGTTCGGACCATCCGGATTCGCCGAGTTCCTCTCCGTCAAGTTCGACTACGGTTGAGTATATCACTACCGTCGACCTTCGCCAAGTGCCTCGACGACCACAAGTGTACGACCACGCGTGATTCCCCGGACACCAAGTTCAACGATGTGCCAAGTACCTCTTCGACGACCCGAACATCTACAGAAAACGTGTACCACTACCGGCACAAGAACTAAGATCGGCAAGTTTGAAGACTCCAAGACCACGATGAACATTTTTGAAGCGCCAAGTACCACGACGCCCGGAGCCCTCGGAACCGCCAAGTACCACTACGCGCGGAGACGCCAAGGCCGTTTTGGGATTCACCAAGTACCCCACCAGCGAGACCGACGCCCGAACGACTACATACCGAAACGCAAGTACCGCCACGACCATGTACGACTACCGCCGCTGAAGGCCGTCGAGTGAACAACTACCATCACTGTGGATCAGACAAGACCAAGTGTACCACGACCGTCGACCTCGGAGAACTATGGACATCAAGTTCCACGTCATGACCCCGAACATCTACAAACGTGTACAACTCCTTCCACTACCACCGACGTTAACGACTATGAAACGGGAACGACTACTTCGCACGACACCCCGTGAACGACTACTTCCTCTTCGAAACATGTATCTCTTCTGTCGAACTAGGCCCCCCTCCAAAATGCATGCTTTAAAGGTATACCGCCGAGACGATGACCCGTGTACGAATGCTTGCGATGTATGATTTGAACCGTGTGTTTGCACCGTGATCGAAGTGCCACTCGTTACCATGCCACCGACATGTGGGAACCCGGTATGCGGGATCACCTCACTACATTTTGCATAACACACTCACGTCCACTCGTTTGCACCGGTCTCTCAACGAGTTACCGGAACTGGAACGTGCTGTGGCATCATTTCCGTTTTTGCCGCCATGACACCCCTTTCTTTCCGTCGTCGCGACCAAATGGCCCATGTCTTCTTCATGTCAGCATTTAACAGAAATTGCATATGACTTGCCATGGCATCCTCATACATGTAAAGAAACACTTAAAATGTTGCTTGCATTTATTTTTCTTAAACGGCTAAGTCCCTGTTTCATACATCATATATGCATGTTTGACTTGATGTATCTTTGTGCATGTTCAACTGTTTGGAGTGTATCATATGTCAAAATGTTCATCTCTGAGTGCTCTACATGTTGGTTGCATTTGCATACATAATAGGATGCATTTTGACATGTGAATCTCTGTTGCAAAAGTGCATGTTGCTGTTAAGTGCTGAAAACTGTTATAACTTGCTGATTTGTCATTTTCATATCTTTTTGTGTGATTGTTGTTTGATTACCATGTCAACATGTTTTAGAAGCACAATCATGTCATCTTTGCTATGGTGCAATCCACTTTTCATGATATGCCTTGTGGTGAGTGCAACAAGCTCGCAAAGTGACCTACTTTCTATTGTTGTTTCCCGAGACTTGTTGGAAAAACTGTTAAGTCTAAAACTGTTATATTGTGGTGCCATGTTTGGTTGATGCTATAGTCAAATCCATGCATGTTTTGGAATGTCCAATGACGATGTCTTGAAGTCCATGTTATGCTCTATCCATCCATGTCCTTGTTTGTAATTCTAGGTTGTTGTAGCATGTCTCTTTCTTGCTCTCAAATTGCTAAATAATGTTTCTGTCAGCCCGTTATCAGTAAGTTCAGTTTTGCCATGTGAATAGCTAGTGTTCTATGCAACATATGACCATATTATTGCCTTGAGTAGCTGCATAAACATGTCTTCTTGCTATGGGTTATATTCACATGCCATGATATGCTTTGAGATGAGTTGCACAAGCTTGCAAACATGCCTACTTGTCATTTTTGCTGCCATGTTTAGTTTATTTCACAAAGTCTATGAAACTATTATCATTTGCAATCTTGCCATGATGTTTTGAGCATGGTAAAGTGGTTTTTGGAAGTAGCTTAGTGATCATCTTTTTAGTGCTTGACATGTACATGCTTGCCATGCCCTTTGATGCCATGAAATGTTCCTGTAGCATGTTGTTTTGATGATTACAAAATGCCTAGTTGCTGTTTTGGGTCAGATTGTTGTTATATCTTGTTTCATGTGTATGTGTTGAACCATTGCTCCTCTAATGCCCAGGATGGGACTATACCTCCTACGTGTCGAGGCACAACTTAAAGGTATAAGCCCATTCTGGAGTGATCTCAAGTTCGGTATCTTTGCACATCTCATGTAAAAATAGGGATGAAAAGAAAAAGAGATAGTTGGCTTACACTCGCCACGTCACACAATTCATTACATAGTCAAACATCATCCAAATAACATCACAACCCGACTACGGATGAAGATCCAAATGAAATATACCAAATACATAAAGCCACAGGTTCGAATCGCCCCTAGTAGAAACCTCTACTGATCATCGGGATAGTGCACATAGTAACGGCTACGTTCCTCATCGTACTCCCAGTATAGCTCTGTGCCATCGCCCGAGTAGCTCACCATGGTACCTGCATATGGTGTGGTGTAGAAATTGTGAGCCACGAAGGACTCAACAATCCCGTTCCCGGGTAACACATCTATCTAAGCCTTGGTGGAACAAGGCTGAAGAAAAAGAATAAAAGACTGCAGCTGCACTAGCCCTAGCTTACGTGATAAGAGCGAGAAGAGAAGTGCCACGAGCGATAAAGTGATCACGAAGTGATCCTAACTAAGCACGTCAAACATAACCCCACCGTGTTCACTTCCCGAACCCCTTTTGGAAAATGACCGTCACGGTTACTCACGCTGGTAGTGTGTTCTGAACATGGTGTCAAGTTTTCTACAACCGGATATTAACAAATTCCCATCTTCCACATAACCGCGGGCACGGCTTTCGAAAGTTCAAAACCCTGCAGGGGTGTTCCAACTTGGCCCATTACAAGCCCACGATCCGCGGAGTCGCAACTCCAAGGTGGGAAGGCCCGAGTATCCTCGGAATCCCGTGCTCAAGATATTTCGACCAAGGTAAAACTAATACAGCAAGACCTCCCGGCGTGCCGACACCCTGACAGTAGCCGCACACATCTAGTCTCAGGCCACGACCGGATGAGCACTACGTACAGATACCGATGACCCCAGCAAGCTGGGTGGCACCGCAAGTGGCTCTAGTTTGGACCAAAACTCAAATCGAGCACTGGCCTAGGGGGGTTGATTAATTAATCCTCGGGTTAATTACTCCCTCGGCAAGTTTTTAGTTGTTAGGCAAATGGATTACCAATGTCGGGCCTCACTGGAAGAGTTTTAGCACTAAGCGGGTTATCGAGGGGGTCCCATAACCCCAACCGTGTGAGGAACGCAAAATCAAGGAACATATCACCGGTTTATACGGTTCCTAGGGCGGCATGAGTGGAACAAATCACCAAGCAAGAGGCTTAGCCTTACACCCATTACCAATATATAGATGATTTCATTAAAGGGTTTATATAGTGGAGTGTCAAAAAAAGAGTTTATATAGTGTGATATCCCAACAAGCTTCAACATGAAGCAAGAATCTTCAAATCTTCTCCTGCAACTAGCAATGCTATAAGAGGGGCTGAGCGAAGCCTACGTAGCCAATCAAAGGTTTGCATAGGTAGGGTGGTTAGACAGATTCATGGTTACAATAGGAGGCTGACAGACAAACATGGGCATCGAGGCAATAAGCTAAAGAGCGAGACTTCTAGCAATAGGCAAAGATAGTAATGATATCTGGGTCAGGTCATCTTGCATGTCGAGTCGTCGATGGGATCGTAAGACGGCTCCTCGTTCTCAACCTCGGTAGTAACCTCGTTCTCGTACTCGGTCTCGGCTTCCGGCTCTACTCAACACAAGAACACAC
>LR738715.1:520493666-520517706 GCA_902687465.1 Secale cereale | reverse complement strand
GAGGGCTCCCGGCGGCGGAGAGCTTGAAGGGCGGCGGGGCGAGGTCGGGAACGGGCCGGCGGCTCGGGCCGGCGACGGAGCTCGACGGGGCCGAGCGAGGCAGTGGCGGCCGGTGCCGACGACGGAGGAGAACGGGCGGAGGGGCTCTCGGGGGAGGCCCGGGACGGCAGAGGCGGTGGGCCCGCGCTGGGCCAGGCAGGCCGGCGCGGTGGGACGGCGGCGGTGCCACGTGGCGGCTGCGGAGAGGCCGGAGGCGGCGGCGGACATGTCCGGCCAGGGAAGAAATTAGGGTTTTTGGACGAAAAAATGGAGGGGTGGACGTTTTTATATGCACAAGGAGCTAGGAGACTCCAAATGGGGAGTGGTTTTCGGCCACGCGATCACAAATCGACGACCGAGATGATGGGAAGGGTTGTGCTGGGTTGGTGGGCTGTTGTGGAGGGGGTCTTGGGCCTCCAAGAGGAGGTACTTTTAGCCCACTAGGTTAACTGTTGGAGTACCAAACGAACTCCAAACGCGACGAAACTTGACAGGCGGCCTACACCTACCAAAACAACATCGCACGACAAGTCTCGCGCCATTCCGGAAACGTTACATGGCCAAACACGAAAGAAGGACTCGGGGATGCCACGGGCACGTGTGAGAGCGTCGGAACTCGAAACGGACAACGAGAAGAGGCGAGTGGGACCGGAAGCAAACGACAACACTAATGCAATGCAATGCACATTACAACATGACATTGATGAAATGCACACACGCACACGACAAAACGAAGAAACCCGAAAATAAAGAAGAACCCGGAATGGAATTGATGAAGCCAAAGTTTATATATTGCCATATAGGGAAAGTGTTACATCCGGGGCATTACAGCTCCGTTTTAGGCGTGCTCTATATGAAACTTGCTTATTTTTGCATGTAGATGCATCATATCGTGTTGTATACATGTTTGGAGTGTGTTTGCTTGATGTATGAATGCATCTTGCATCTTTTCCATGCTTAACTTGTTTTGCTCATATCTTCTACGCCGTAGCTCCGAATTAAATGAACTTTGTATGTAACTTGACTAGAATTTTGTGTAGATCATCATGGTGCATGTTAACTTGCTGTTTAACAACTTTAACATAAGGTTTGTTCAGATCTGGACCAATTTCGAAATTTGCATATGAGGACTTACTCGAATTGTTATATGTTGTTTCTGGCCTCATTTAAACTTGCTTGGTTGTGTGTTCTCGTTTGCATCATCTCTTGCCATGTTTTGCATCATGTAGCCTTGTCATGCATCATATTTCGTTGAGCATCTTGTCTTGTTTATGTGTTGTGTGTTTACCATGTTGTTTGCTTCTTCTCGTTAGTTCTTGTTTCGTTGCGATCGTGAGGATTCGTTCGGCTACACTTGGTTCGTCTTCATAGCTTCGTCTTCTTCATGGACTCGTTCTTCTTCCTAGCGTTATCTCAGGCAAGATGACCGTCACCTTTGATCTCAGTACTATCATTAATTGATATGCTAGTTGTCTCGATGCTATCGCTATATGTCGCGCTACCTATCTATTTGTTGTCAGCCTCTCATTGTTCCCATGAAATACCTCTAACCTTTGACACCATCCTAGCAAACCATTGTTTGGCTCTGTTACCGCTCGCTAAGCCCCTCTTATAGCGTTGTTAGTTGCAGGTGAAGATGAAGATTGCTCCATGTTGGAACTTGGTTGTTGGAATATCACAATATCTCTATTTAGATTAATGCACCTATATACTTGGCAATGGGTGGAAGGCTTGGCCTTTTTGCTCGGTGTTTTGTTCCACTCATTCCTCCTTAGGAACCAATAGACCGGTGTTATGTTCCTTGAGTTTGCGTCCCTAACACGGTTGGGGGTATGGGACCCCCTTGATAATTCGCTTTGTTTACAGCTTTTCTAGCGAGGCCCAACCTTAGTTTTCCATTTGCCTAATAACTAAAAAACTTGCATAGAGACTTTCTGGACCCCGTGGATTCTTAATCAACCCCCGGGCCAGTGCTCCTATTAGTGTTGGTCCAAACTGGGCGAAGTCCGGCGCCCCCTAGTCAACCAGGGTCTCAGCCAACCCAAAGTCTCGCCCATCCGGTGTGCCCCGAGAACGAGGTACGTGCAACTCCTATCGGGATTTGTCGGCACATCAGGCGGTCTTGCTGGATTAGTTTTACTATTGTCGAAATATCTTGTGCACGGGATTCCGAGAACACTCGGGCCTTCCCAATTTTGGAGTTGTTACCCCGCTGATCGTGATAGCTTGTGATGGGCTAAGTTGGGACACCCCTGTACGGTTATGATCTTTTGAAAGCCGTGCCCGCGGTTATGTGGCAGATTGGAATTTGTTAATATTCGCTTGTAGAAAACTTGATAGAGGATCTGGAATAAAATACACCAACCGCATGAGTAACCGTGACCATCTCTTTTCATTTTGAGAAGAGAACACGGTGGGGTTATGTTTGAATCGTAGGTAGTTCAGGATCATTTAGCGATCATTACTAGTTTGCGACCGTTTGCGTAGATGCTCATCTTATTCTTGTACTCGTAAGTTAGCCACCATATAATGCTTAGCCGCTGCTGCAACCTCACCACTTAACCTTTCCATACCCATTAAGCTTTGCTAGTCTTGATACCCATGGTTATGGGATTGCTGAGTCCTCGTGGCTCATAGATACTACGACAACAATTGCAGGTGCAAATTTCCGATGACTTGATGCGATAGCGATGCTTACTTGTGTGGAGTTCTTTCTTCTTCTTTTTCGGAAATCTTGGGATAGGTTCCTGGTCGACAGCCTGGGATAGCAGATGGATGTCGTTGTACTTTTCATGTTTTTCATCCATAGTCGGATGTCTTGTGAATGATGTGTTGTATTCTTGTGGCATTCTATGACTTGTATGTATCCCCATCTATGTATGTAATGGTACGATGTAATGATATCCATCTTGCTAAGCGCCCCTAATGCGGTTGTGCCCCAATCATGAGTTTATCACGTGATCAGGATAGAATCGCATCTTGGACGTTACAAGTTGGTATCAGCGCCTCGACCGACCATAGGAGCCCCCTTGCTTGATCGTAGAATGGCCGTTGTCGAGCCTAGAAGAAAACTGTTTTCGGAGTCTAGTTATATCGGTGAGTAGGAATTCTTTTTACTCCTCAGCCCCTTCGTCGCTCTGGTGAGGAATCTTGACGTAGGTGTTTTGAATTACTCCTCTCCCCCTTCAATTTTTTAGGATCTTACAGTTAGTTTTCGGTCATTGTGGTGTCAGCTCTTTCATCTGGTGCAATTCTCGTCAAGTTGATTCGACCCTCCTTGTCTTTTGCTAGTTCAATCCTCAGTTCTTTCCAACCGGCGTCGTTTTCCCATCAGAAGTGGTCCTTCTTTTTCCCACCCACCCACCCTTTTTCTTCTCGGAGTCGGAGCTGTTAATCGAGTATCCATCCTATTCGTGTGAAATTTCTTCATTCTTTCCTTAACTAATTCAACTGGTGAATTCTAGTCTCGTTCGACATTCTTCATCTCAATTCAATTTGTTTTCGGTGTTCTTCATATTCTTTTCCCTTGGCTCAGATTGTTTCCCATTGATCATTCCCCATCGCCATTTAATTATTCTGGAATTTGGAAAACATCTCAGGAGATTCGTGTGTGTTCTAATTTACTCGAGGTTGTCCCCTCACTTGAGTCTTGCAATTATTCCGGTGCATCATTTCTCATTCGAATAATCCTTTTCAACGGTGTTTTCTCTTCGGTGGGCTCATAACCCACAGGGCTATCCCAGGATCTTACCTGACTCTTCTAATATTTCTGGAGTTATTCCCAAATTCTTTTCAAGTGTGACGTAAGAATGGATTCCATCAGTCGTACGCCTTGTTTCCTCTTGTTACCGGAGCTTCTCAATCTCGTTCATCTCCGTTGTGTTCTTCCTTTCAAATTGTTCAACCTCTCAAGATTCTTTTCTTTCTCTCATCTCTCCAAGAATAATTGTTCTTCTTATTCCTCTTCCATCTCGTTCCTAAGATCTCGGGACGAGATCTCTTGTTAGTAGGAGTGTGTTGTGACACCCCGAGATCGATGCTCTAGAAGCCTTCCATATATTTCGATGTCACCGTGTGTTTCATTTTACTTGCTCTATTTATTTTTGCATTGTATCATGTCATCATGCTTTATCTCATTAATGTTTTGCAACTCAAACAAATAAATGGTATGGATCTCCAATCTATTTAAATCAAGGGAGTTCACATGGTGATTTCTCTTTATAACATATCCTCCTAATAATTATGGAGATATTATAATTAATCCATTAATTTGGAATCACCAAACACAATTGCAAATTTTCCCATGTCTTTTCTACTTCGAGTTTAGTCTCCAAACTTTGCTCTAAATTCTATTATCATTTTCCCAAGCTCTTCCTAAATGTTCAACATTTTTGGACACTTCTAAACCAAGTCCTACTTCAAACCCATTTGAATTAAATTCAAATGAGTTTGACTTACATATTTCAATCATGCCTATCCTATTTTTCGTGGACCAAGCACATTTTTACGAGTCTGTGAAAATTATCCCCATGCCCAAATTCCACCCCTACCTTCTCTTTCTTTTCTTTCTCTTTTTCTGTTTTGTTTTAAAATGGAAAAAGAATGTAGAGAGAGAGAGAGAACCCAGCCCACCTAGGCCTAGCCGCAGCCAGGCCTACCCACCATGGGCCAAGGCCAATCTCCCCGCCACTCAACCCTAGCCAATCGTCCCTCCGTCCCTCCTAGTGCTGCCAGAGGGATCGAGAGATCCCTCGACCTCTCCTCAGTGCCCGATCCCCGCGACCTCTCCTCTCGTCCTCCCCGCGCCTGACCCTCTCCTCCCCGCGCCTTCCCGAGCGCCATGGCCACCGCCCACTCCCTGCAGCCGCCGCCACTCACACCAAGAGACAGAGAGAGGAGCGGACCCCGCGCCCCCACGCCGACCTCCTCCTCGCAGCTTCGGCCGGCGAGTCCAGCCATCGAGCTCCGTCATGCCCCCTCGTTGGCCCCTACCTCACGCTCGTCTGCGTCCGCCACCGGCCTCCTCCTCACTCTGCTTCACCGTCGAGACACTCCGCCTAGCCAGCCGCGAGCCAGCACCGCCGGCCGCCAGAGTTCTTCTCCCGTGCGCCGTCGTCGACCAAGACCAGGTCGTGCCGCCCCATCGCCCCTGCGCTCCCTCATCCTCTCTCCCTCGTCCACCTCGCCTAGCCCCGACCTTGCCTCCGCCCCGCGACAGCAGGCCGGACCTCCCCGCGACCCGCCTCCTCCTCTTGGCCTCACAGCCCGACGCCATGGACGCTCGCGTCACGGACCTTGCAGCAGAGCGTCGCCGTGCCTCCTCTGCAACCACTCTTGCTGCTCCTGCTGCATCGTTCTGTTCAAGCGTGTGACGCCCGAAGACCGACGTCCCAGAAGATTCCAGATGTTTCGGGTTCTCCCGTGTGTTTCATTTGTGTTTGTGTTATTTATTTTTGCATTGCGTCATGTCATTGCATCATTTGCATTGCATTCGCATGTTTTCACAAAACTCGTAGTCGTTGGTAGTGTCGCTTCCCGTTTGTCCCTGTTGACCTTTCGCAACCCCTTGCAACTTGGTGGTTCGTTTTCTCTCTTGCCCTCATAGTGCACAGAGCCCCTCACGTGCGCGTCCGAAACTCACCCGGACCCGACCCGGGCTGTCGTTACCGATGGATCCGGATCATCCCCAAACATCCCTAAAATATCTCTGTTTTCTTATTTGGACTTCCTAGCCTATTTTTTCCTCGACCGTCAGATTTCGATCGGATGATCCAAAGCCCCTCTTCCTCATATATATATAGACCAAACCTACCTAAATTAGACCAAACCCTATTTGCTAGGGATCCTCCTAGCTGCCGCCACTCGTCTTGTCTCGGGATCCATCCCGCATCCACCTCGCCTTCAGCCACCCACCAACCAGAGTAGCGCCCGACCTCCCCGTCCCATCCATCCCATCGATCCCCACCAAACCAGTATCGCATGTAGTGCCCTGGTTCTCCACACTTGAAGCATGTCATAGTGCCAGTGCGTGGAGCAAAGTTGGTAGGTGGTCCTCCATAAGTCTTGGCAGGCGCATACTGTTGGGTTGGACGAGGCGCCTCATAGGATGGCCTATGTGTGTACTTGGGTGGCAGAGCAGTGTTAGGAACCCACAACCGGCGCTTGTGAGAGCCAGAGCCGGATGAGGAACCAAAATCACGAGGATGCTTGCATGTGGCTTCGAAATCAGTCTGGCCCGTCTCAGCACTGATAGCTTTGTTCACCAACTTCTGGAAGGAGGTGCACTCGTGCAGATGTAGATGTCGGTGAAGTTCAGGGCTGAGTCCCTTATGGAACCTCGCCTGCTTCTTGGCATCGGTGGATACAACCTCAGGTGCATAGCGTGCCAAGTTGCCAAACTCGCGACTATCGCCATCCACGGTTAACCGGCCCTGGGTGAAATTGCAGAATTCCTCCCGCTTGCGATCCATGAGACCTTCTGGGATATGATGTTCACGGAATGCCTCACTGAACTCAGCCCAAGTAGTGATTTGGCCAGCGGGACGCATAGCCTCAAAGTTTTCCCACCAGAGACTGGCAGGGCCCTCAAGATGGTAGGCGGCGTAGGTAACCTTGTCAGCTTCGGCCACATGGGCAGAGTGTAGCTTATGGGTGATACTGCGAAGCCAGTCATCCGCATCCAGAGGTTCAGCGGAGTGATGGAACTTCGGTGGGCACATCTTGATAAAGTCATTGATTGACACCACGTCATTCCTCTGACGAAATCCAGTGTTCTGCTCGATGCGTTCGAGCAGACGTTTGGTCTCTCTCTTGTTCCGTTCTGCCTCGAGCATAACTTCAGCCAAGGAGGGTGGCTGGGGCAGATTCTCATTTCTAGCCCCACTAACCTCACCCTGCTCCTGAGTAGCAGGAGTGCTGCGAGTGTTGACCATCCTAGGAAAACAAAACAACGGCTTAGATAAGGATGGCAAAAACTTGACATAGGAGTGCAGAATGTAATGGATGACACGGAATGCAGAGATGTTCATCCGTACGACATGGTAATATAGAAACTGCCATATATACACCAGTGGTCATACACACCATACATAGTTTAGTACAAGCCAAGGCTAAAGTACAACTGCGGTGAAAGACGATACATCTCATCAGAGGCATTCCAAGATCCTATACATTATTTAACTACACCTCCGGAACTCAGTACTAGCTAAGTCATATCCCACAAGACACGCATGACTGTGGAAATACAACTACTACGATACTACTACTGCCACGGTCTAGCTCAGACATTCCCGTAGTAATCTTCGTAAAGATTACCACCGTAGCCTGGAAGTGGAACAGATGGATCTTGAAACTCTCGAGCACTCGAAGGATGTGGACCATAAGGACATGGATGTGGCCTCGGTCCCGATGCTGGTGGTAACCGTCGCCCACGTGGAGGTGTAATAGCCCCAACATCACGCCAATCCATACGATCAGGCAGACGAGTCCGCACGGGATACAAATCCCGCATATCCAGATATCCAGCGTGCACAGCAGGTGCAAGCCGTGTCAAAGTAGTCCAGTGGGTGGCTCGAGTGTTATACAGCTCCATCCGGAGGGCACGGACCTCACGGTCCCTATCCTCCAGCATCTGGATAGTAGTCTGAAGCAGTGGCTCCTCATGAGCAGCATCAGTATATAGACCAGTGTAGTAGCCTTCCTCTCCAGGAAGCGAGGCTAGCATGTAACAGAACTCAATGTTCAGCAGCAGGGCATGCCTAGCCCGGATGATGGTCATCATCGAATAAGCGGCATCCTGCACTACCATCTCGATAGTAACCCCGAGTCCATAAGACCAATGGATGGGGTCGTTACCTCCGGGATATGAGGGGTATATCCGGACTGTGCCGAAATACTGACTCTGGTTGAAATCCCGGTACTGTTCTTCCACAGTGTACTCAGGATACCAACGGTAGCCGGTCTCAGTCAACACACGGACTAGCATGGCCGTGTGACCGGGCACATTAATGCACCGAGTCAAACGAACCACTTGGTGGGGTGTGCGGCCAGACATCTGAAAGACGAAATAATGCAAAGGCATTAGAATTTCTAGGAGAAATCGGGCAGCATAACAACTGTAAATGCTCAAAAAAGATTTTGAGACATCATACAAATGATAGCATAGCCACTCAACAATATCATATCAAGGTTCCGGGTCCAACTAATCATCATAAAAGAAGGGTAGAAACTGAACTGAGGCTTGAAAGCAACAATCCTAAGAGTCTACGGATTAGTAACACTTGAACCTAGTAAGGATGAGAGGCCTAGTCCTAAACCCCCGTAGAAAGAATAGGCTGCCTCAGATCAGAAGGGCATAAGGTAAAGAAGTAAAAAGAGCCTTACGTTCCCTTCCACAATCAATTCCCCTACATATAACTAAGAATTTTTCTAGACTCAACATCGACCAGTTTGGCTTGAGAAACCTATAGGCAGTCCGGCTCTGATGCCAACGCTGTGAGGACCCCGATCCTAAGTCACACCGATCTAGCTTGTAACACGTCATATCACTTTGCAGCCTCACGCATGGTATCCCCACGGGTGCCACCTTACCTGGCCCGGGACCGTTTGCGCATTTTGGCACACGTATATGACAGTGTCGCTAGCATCCATATGACAGAGAACCCGGGCCGACATGGCTAGTTATAAACCAAAAGTGGCACTAAATTACAGAGACAGGCATCCATGACCCAGCAAAGAACGTGTCGGTCATCAACGTATGAACCCAAGTCGTAGCAAGCTACATGGACTTAAAGGAACAACACGTGACATTTCCCCTAAGGGACAGACACATGAACGAAGAAGGACACATGCCGGCCATCCCAAGTGTTCCGAGCAGTAGCAAGCTACCAAGGCCCAATGGAAGCACTAGGAGGCATTTCCCTGTAAGATAGGCTACCAAAGGAAAACAACTAGTTGTCGGATCCCACACATACCAAGCATTTCAATCATACACACAATATGCTCAATATGTGCAAATACAACATTGCATCACAACAGAACTCTATGACTCAAAGTACAATATGCTCAATATGTGCAATACAACATTGCATCATACACACAAAGCTTACGTGTTTAGAGCGAGAAGAGAAAGTGCCAACGATCGCCAAAGTGGTCACGAAGTGATCATATCTAAGCACGTCAAACATAACCCCACCGTGTTCACTTCCCGAACCCCATCGGAAAGCGACCGTCATGGTTACTCACGCTGGTAGTGTATTATGATCATGGTGTCAAGTTTTCTACAACCGGATATTAACAAATTCCCATCTGCCACATAACCGCGGGCACGGCTTTCGAAAGATCAAACCCTGCAGGGGTGTCCCAACTTAGCCCATCGCAAGCTCACGATCTGCGGAGTCGCAACTCCAAGGTGGGAAGACCCGAGTATTCTCGGAATCCCGTGTTCAAGATATTCTGACAAAGGTAAAACTAATCCAGCAAGACCTACCGGCGTGCCGACACCCTGATAGTAGCCGCGCGTATCTCGTCTTAGGCCACGACCGGATAATTCATCATATAGGTTTTTACCAGCCCTTGAGTTTCCTCGAGGTGGCCCCACAGTCTGCTCAGTTTGGACCAACACTCATGTGGAGCACTGGCCCGGGTTGTTAATTAAGGAAAGGGTTTATAACTCCCTATGCAAGTTTTAGTTATTAGGCAAATGTAAAACCAATGTTGGGTCTTGCTGGAAAAGCTTTAGCGCTAAGCAGGTTATCAAGGGGGCCCATAAACCCCAACCGTGTTAGGGACGCAAAATCAAGGAACATAACATCGATTTAAACGGTTCCTAGGGTGGCATGAGTGGAAGAAAACACCAAGCAAAGGCTGAGCCTTCCACCCATTGCCAAATATATAGATGATTTAGTTTAACAGATTATATATTGTGATATCCCAACAATAACTTCAACATGAAGCAAGAATCTTCAAATCTTCACCTCCAACTAACAATGCTATAAGAGGGGCTGAGCGATGCTTACGTAGCCAAACAACAGTTTGCTAGGTTGGGTGGTTAGAGAGTTTCATGGAAACAATAGGAGGCTGACAAACAGACATAGGCATCGAGGCAATAATCTAAAAGAGCGAGACATCTAGCATAGGAAAAGATAGTAGTGATATCTGGGTAAGGTCATCTTGCCTGTTGAATCCTCGGGGGGAACGTAACCTTGCTCCTCACACTCAACCTCGGTAGAAACCTCATACTCCGTATCGTCACTGGGCTCTAACCAAACACAACAATGCAACAACGGAACAAAATCAATCAACATGCAGTGCTCAACCACATGATGCATGAACATGTTGAACAAGGACAATAATAGATGTGATGCATGGCCTAGGGGTCACAAGAGTGCACCAACATCATAACCAAACAAGATCAAACACAAGCATGGGACAAGCAAAGGAACAACTTAACACGTTTATGTAGTTTTCCAAACAGGCATGCAACATGTTTTATAGAAGTTGGTTAACATGGCAAGGGTGCAACTAACATAACAGCAACATGCTCGCACATTTAAATGGGCTGGAATTAAAGAACAAGAATATCCAGAAACTCCCATATTAATTTATTAGCATTTGGGACAGATTTGAAAAACTTATGTGATGGAGTTTTCAAACATGCTAAACAACAGCACCAAAATATTCTACACATTTTTCTACCCCAAATGCATATAAAGTTTGTTAAATTTGGAGTTGTAGATATTTAGTTAGATTTTTACAAGTTTAAGCATATTTAAAACAAGTTTAAATTCAAACAACATTTTAAATGTTTTTAAACATGGCAGCAAGTAGCATATTCATAATCTACAAAAAATTCTAAGCACTTTTCATATATAACACAAATTCATCAGAAACATATATATGAAGATATTAAATAAACAAGAAAAACAGAAAAGAAAAAAAAACAGAAAAAGAAAAAGAAAACAAACAGACGCCAGGGTCCAGATCGACCCAGGGCTTGCTAGCCCAAGTCACTGACAGAGGGGGCCCGGCGGGGCTGTGCTGGCAGCGTGGGTGCGCGCGGGGGCTGGGAAGCCGCTGTGAGGCTGGCAGGTGGGTCCCTGCTGTCAGCCACAGAAGAAAAGCAAAAAGGGGGCGAAACCACCTGCCCCTGCGAGGGATTGAACACACAACCCCCTGCGATAACTGACGGAGACAAACCACTGCACTACTGATCGGAACTCAACAGATAGCAGATGCAAACTCTAAAGACTAAACAGCAGAAGCAGCAAGCAGGGGAAGCGTTGGCCTCGTCGGAGCTGCTCCGGTGACCACACAGCGCGGCGGAGGGGTGCGAGATGCTCCAAAAGGAGTTCCGCATCCATCTAGCACGCTAGCAGCACCTAACGTCTACTGCAGCACCGGCGGCGAGCAACGACAACATGACGGCGACGGAGCACGGCGAGGCGAAGCAGAGGCCTAGGCGGCACGGCGACTGCACGGGAAGCTCCTACGCGTCGGATGGCAAGCGAAGCGCTAGAGGGGTCGGAACACTCGCTAGCGATGAGGTCCGACGGCGATGCGCTCGGGCGCTCGGTGAACTAGGGGCTAGAGAGCACGCAGAAAGGGGAAAAGGGCATGGGGAGAGAGAGGAGCTCACCACGAGCACATTGGAGTGCTTGGCTAGCCCAGTTGTGGACGGAGTCGACGACGGCGCGCCTCGAACACCTACGGCCACCGGAGAGGAAGAAGAGCTTGACGTGGAGGCGATCGGGTCCGCGTAGTCGATGTAGAGGAAGGAGTCGACGTCGTGGAAGCTGATAGACAACGTTGGCGAGGCTGCGGTCGACGAGGAGCTCACCGGCGACGTGGTCGCGCTCTTAGATGCGCTCGAGCATCAACTGGATCGACGGATCTGGGGGTGCTTGGCTCTCTAGGCGGCGACGAGAGGAAAGTGGAACCCTAGGAGAAGGGAGAGGACGAGCTGCGGGTTTAAAAAGGGGGCGGCGACGGCCTCGACGTCCGTGAAGTCACGGCACGATGGCGCGGGCGCGCGTTGCTCTATTTTGGCTGACGGAGGAAGATGGGGACGCGGCTCTGTGCCACAGACAGGTGGGACCAAGGGGGGAAAAGGCTACGGCGCGACGGCGCGGCTGTTGGCTGGGCCCGCGGGTGGAGTTGGGCTGCGCTGTGAGGGAAAAGAAGAGATGGGCCTAGGGGAGAGAGAGAAGGAGGAGGAGGCCCAGGTGCACTACTGGAGCTGCTTTTCCTCCTTTTTCTTTATTTCTTCAAGCAGACAAGAAAAGAAAAACACAGAAATAAAGAAGAAGAGTTAGGGGAAAAGAAAAATATCCCTATGCTCAATGATTTATGCCCTATTTAAATAAATTGACTTGGACATTTTTAGAGGCAGAAAAATAAAAGGAGTTTGAATATGGTTCAAACTCTTGATATTTTAAAACCCAACCAAATCATTTTCAAAAGGGCTGATATTTGGTGGAGAGGTTGTTCACATGGTGCAAGATTTAAAGGAGGAGAAAGAATCATTAAGGCACTTGGCTAGGTGGCTTGCACAAAAGAGCAAAGATAGGGCAGAAGAAAAGAAAGAAGAAGAAGAAGAAGAAGAAGAAGAAGAAGAAGAAGAAGAAGAAGAAGAAGAAGAAGAGGGATAAGGGGGGTAGGTTTAGCTAGGCATAGCTAGACCACACACACAACAACAAGACCTCACACATACACTACAATAAAAGTAAACTAAGATGCCATGATGATATGATGATGAAGCAATGCAAGGATGCAAAATAATAAATGATATGGCAATGCAAAGAAAATAAATGACAAGAACCCCCAAGGATAATGACAAGGATCAAAATAGGAAGCTTTATTGCCATTATTGGAAAGTGTTACATATTAGGCATTACAAACTCTCCTACACTACAAAAAGATCTCGTCCCGAGATCTAGGACTGGAAGAAGGAAGGATACTCTTCTCGTTCCCATGTAGCTTCTCGGTCGGTATGGTGTGACCACTTAACTTTCAAGAACTTGATTGACTTGTTACGGGTTTTGCGCTCAGTTTCCTCAAGAATAGCAACAGGGTGCTCACGATAAGACAAGTCTTGTTGAAGATCAATCTCCTCGAACGGAATGGTGCGTTCAGGTGTCTTGAAGCACTTGCGGAGTTGAGACACGTGAAACACATCATGAACATTTGCAAAGTTGGAGGGAAGCTCAAGTTGATAGGCTAGATCACCTCTTTTGCCAAGAATCTTGAAAGGGCCCATGTATCTAGGAGCAAGCTTTCCTTTGATACCAAATCTTTGGGTTCCTTTCATAGGAGAAGCACGGAGATAGACATGATCACCAATGTCGAAAGCCAAATCACGATGCTTGCCGTCATAGTAGCTCTTTTGACACGATTGAGCGGCTTTGAGATTCTCACGTATGACTTTGCACATATCTTCGGCTTCTGAGATCAAATCATTGCCAAGAAGTTGACGTTCACCAGTCTCGGACCAGTTGAGAGGGGTACGACACTTTCTGCCAAAGAGGATTTCAAAAGGAGCTTTGCCGGCACTTGCTTGGAAGCTGTTTTTGTAAGAGAACTCGGCAAACGGGAGACAATCTTCCCACTTCATGCCAAAAGAGATGACACAAGCTCTCAGCATGTCTTCGAGGATCTGGTTCACTCTTTCGACTTGACCACTAGTCTGAGGGTGAAACGCAGTGCTGAAATGAATCTTAGTGCCCATGGCGGACTAAAAGGAGTCCCAGAACTTGGATGTGAACAAACTTCCACGGTCTGAGGAGATGACTTGAGGAATACCATGCAACGAAACAATTCTGGAGGTGTACAACTCTGCCAACTGAGTTGCATTGATGGATTCTTTGACGGGAAGGAAGTGAGCTACTTTAGTTAGCTTGTCAATCACTACAAAGATAGCATCATTCCCCTTCTTGGACTTAGGGAACCTAGTGACGAAATCCATTTCAATGTGGTCAAATTTCCACTCGAGAATAGGTAGAGGTTGGAGGAGGCCGGCTGGACGTTGATGCTCTGCCATCACTGTCCCGCAGACATCACATTCATTCACGAATTGGGCAATCTCCCTTTACATGTGAGTCCACCAGTAAGATTGCTTGAGCTCTCGGTACATCTTGGAACTTCCGGGATGAATCGAGAGGAGGGAGTCATGTGCTTCATTCATTATGAGCTTCCTGAGATCACCCTTGGGAACCACAATTCTGTCCTCAAAGAACAAGGTGTCTTTCTCATCAACACGATAGCACTTGTATTTGGGAGTACCCTTAGCAATACCATGTTTCACTTTCTGCACCATAGCATCACTTAGTTGGGCCTCACGGATCTGATCTTCCAAGGTAGGAGCAACTTGAAGGTTTGCAAGAAAGCCTTGCGGAACAACTTGGAGGTTGAGCTTCCTGAATGATTCACAAAGTTCCGGCTGGAACGGTTTGAGAAGGAGACTGTTGCAATATGCCTTTATTCTCAAGGCATCTGCTATGACATTGGCCTTGCCAGGTGTGTACTCAATGTTTGGATCATACTCTTGGATCATCTCAACCCAATGAGTCTGGCGAAGGTTAAGGTTTGGCTGTGTGAAGATGTACTTCAAGCTCTTGTGATCGGTGAAGATGTCCACTTTTCTCCCCAACAGAAGGTGTCTCCATGTGATCAAGGCATGTACAACTGCTGCTAGCTCGAGATCATGTGTGGGGTAATTCTTCTCATTTGGTTTCAACTGACGAGAAGTGTATGCCACAATCTTCTTGTCTTGCATGAGAACACCACCAAGTCCTTGCAAAGAAGCATCACAAAAGACTTCATAGGGCTTGGACTCATCCGGAGGAGTAAGAACCGGAGCAGAAATGAGCTTCTCTTTGATTGTTTTGAACGCCACATCACAATCAGGAGTCCGGGAGTACTTGACATTCTTCTGAAACAGGTTGGAAAGAGGCTTGGCAATCTTGGAGAAGTTCTCAATGAACCTTCTGCAATAGCTAGCGAGACCAAGGAAGCTTCGGAGGTGCTTGACATTCTGTGGGGGTTCCCAGTTGACAATAGCATCAACTTTCTTGGGGTTGACAGAAATACCCTCAGCAGAGATGATATGACCAAGATATAAGACTTTATCAGCCAGAGTTCACATTTGGAGAACTTCGCATAGAACTTGTGTTCACGGAGCATGTCCAGAAGCAAACGGAGGTGCTTGGCATGGTCTTCTTCATTCTTGGAGAATACCAAGATGTCATCCAGATAGACGAGAACAAATTCATTGGTGTAGGGGTTGAATATGAAGTGCATCATCCTCGAGAAGGTGGGTGGAGCATTTGCGAGGCCAAAAGACATGACCGTGTATTCATAAGAGCCAAAACTCGTTCTGAATGCGGTCTTGGGAATATCTTCTTCACGGATACGGATCTGGTGATAACCCATCCGGAGATCGAGCTTTGAGAACACCTTTGCTCCTTTGAGCTGCTCGAACAATTCATTGATATTGGGGAGCGGATACTTGTTCTTTATTGTCTTCTTGTTCAATGGCCGGTAATCAACGCAAAGGCGTTCCATGCCATCCTTCTTCTTGACAAATAGAACACCACAGCCCCAAGGAGAAGTACTAGGCTTGATTAGACCCATACGCTCTTGCTCATCGAGTTGTTTCTTCAGCTCCTTCAACTCATTAGGAGAAAGCTTGTACGGACGCCGACATGCTGGCTCGGTATCGGGCTCGAGTTGAATGAAGAATTCAACTTGACGATGCGGAGGCATGCCTGGAAGCTCTTTAGGGAAAACATCTTCATACTCATTGACAACCGGAATCTGAAAGATGGCATTAATCTCGCCCTTGTCATTGAGAGAGAATAGCCTGATTGTGTTATCTCGAGAGGCGAAGATAATCACATCTTCATCAGGATGAGTAAGCTTGACTTCCTTATTTGCACAATCAATGTTTGCATCATGCTTGGAAAGCCAATCCGTCCCAAGAATAAGATCAATGTCGGAGTTACCGAGAATAACCGGAGAAAACAGAAAGCGGTAATTACCCATATGAATAGATACATCCGGAGCCATCAAATTAGAAGTCATGTTTTTGCCCGGAGAAATAATTTGCAACTTCTTATCCAGAAATGCCGAAGTGAAATTATGCTTGGTAAAGAATGGTCTTGACATGAAGCAAAGTGATGCACCAGAATCAAACAATACTTTTGCAGGAATAGAGTTAACTGGAAGATTACCAAGTATCACATCTGAAGAATTTTCTGCTTGAGCTGCATTCATCAGATTCACTCTTGCTTCCTTGGGGTTGTGCTTGATAATAGCAGTGCTGATAGGTGGAGGAGGCGGAAGGCGCCTTGGGTTGGGACACTTGTTAGCATAGTGACCCTTCTGAGTGCACTTGTTGCAAACCACTTCTGAGAGAGGACGGTGATAAGGACCACTTGACTTCGAAGCTTGAAAGTAAGTCTTGGACAGATTTCTTGGGTTGGCTGGGTGGGAGAAACCACGGCCACCAGAGTGCTTGTTGTTGTTGTTTGGAGGGCGGAGCACTGGAGGAGGCGGAAGCCAGAACTTCTGCTGTTTTGCAACCACTTGGGAAGAAGAGGAGGAGTTAATAGCATCTCTGATCCTCTTTTTGGAAGCTTCAACCTTGAGCTGGGCTGCCTCTTGCTTAAGAGCCATGTTATGGAATTGATCAAATTCATCCAGCTCAAACAAGGTGAGAGCTAGTTGGAGTTCATCCTTCAGACCACCACGGAACTGATAAATCTTTCTCTTGGCATCTGGGATGTCTTGCTTGGCATAGCGGGCAAGGTTCTGGAACTTGACATTGTATTGATAGACGGACATGGTGCCTTGCTTCAGGTTGCGGAATTGCTCACGCATGCCTTCAATGACACTAGTTGGAATGTGGTGAGAGCAGAAATCCTTGCAGAAGTCAGTCCACGAGATTTCACGTCCACCTCTGGAATCTTTGTACTGTTGCCACCAATCAGCGGCTTGGTCCTTGAGTTGGAAGGCGGCAAACTTAACATAATCCTCAGGTCTCATGTTACTGTATTCAAAGTGCTTCTTGATGTCCGTTATCCAGTCTTCAGCATCTAGTGGATCCACACAGTAACTGAAAGACTTCGGTTGGTTTGCCAGGAATTGGTTGAGGGTTGCAAAGTGAGGTTGATTGAACAGATTGCCTTGGCCTTGGTTCCCATGACCACCTTGATTTGCTTGGTTGGCTTGAATGTTCTGCATCATTTGCATAAGCATCTGGGTGTTCTGGTTGGTCGCTTGCATAATTGCTCTCCAGGCCTCAGACGGAGGAGGGGAAGGAGGACGATCAGGAACTTCTTCACCCTCTGGGTTAGCATTGGGAACCTTCTTATGAGCCATCCTAAAGGAGATGACAACTATTAGCCATTGATTGAAATATATAAGCTGAATCAATGGCTAGAACTTGCAACATAAGTATTCACAAGAACATTCGAACAAAATGAACGATTGTAATCCACAGTTCAATGGTACAACAATCTTCATGAGAAGCCACTTGGGAGAACAAAAGGTAAATAAAACAACAAGGAGCAGATAGAACACATACAAGATAGAAGCTTCGTTCCACATGTTCGTGCTGAAAGCTCATGGAACGTGTTACAAAATGGTTTTGCAATCCCTGGATCAGCATAGCCAAGGACCTTTTAAGATGCAACTCCCGACCGGAACAACGCCCATAAAACCACTTCACTCAATGTAGAACCCCGAACTCCATATCATGCATTCGTTGGAAGAATGCCTACGAACTACCAGATGAACCCACCTATTAATTTCCGAAAGTTTCTGGTTATGCAATCGGGTGTTGGGGATACAGGGGAAGCACCGCGCACTCAACTCTAATCCTAGATCCAGCTGTATCCATCCTTCAACACATAACCAGTTATTTTCGGAAACCGTTTACCTTGGACCTTCGAAACGCGTTTGCATACAAGCTATGGCAATACTCCCGAACTACCTCCCCAGTACTGGGTGATGTCGGGGTTATCTTACCACTAACCACATAGAAGAGTTTTCGATGTTGGCCGTCTTAAGTATTCCAGAACTGCTGCGATAGATTTGTGACGACAACACCTCGGAGCTCAACTCCCCGGGACACTGCCACAACCCCTAAATGACAGGAGGCATCAAGAACAATGTTCTCGTCACAAAGACATCGGAACAATCCAAACAATACTCGCGTGATCCTAAAAAGAATTTGGTGAATTTTTGAGAGTAGAAGAGATAGAACATCGTCAGGAGTCCTCACCAGAGTGATAAAGGGATGAGGAGTAAAAGAAATCCTACTCTCCGATATATATATAGGACTCAAACATTTTCATGTGTGTGCCTAGACTCAACCGTCAACGATTCGGTCAATCAGTGGGGGCTCCAAGGTCGAGAAGGCTCTAATTACCAACTTGTAATTCCCAGTATGAGACTATACCTCATTCGTGTCGAGGCACGACTTAAAGGCATAATCTCATACTAGAATGATCTCAAGTATGGTATCTTTGCACAACTCATGTAAAAGAGGGATGAAAATGTAAAAGAGTAGTTGGCTTACACTCGCCACGTCACACATTGCATTACGTAAACATTCATCATCGAAATAACATCAGAGTCTGACTACGGACAAAGATCCAAATGAAAGATACCATAAATAAAGCAACACAAGGTCCCGATCATCCTAGTAAGAGCCCAACTGATCCTCTAGGTAAGACACGTAGTATCGCCCACACTCTTCATCGAACTCCCAATACAACTCTCAACCACCAGCGGTGTAGTTCTCAACAGTAACTGCATCTGGTGTTGTAGAATCTGAGAGCCAAGGAGGACTCAGCAATCCCGTCCCCGGGTAGCAATACTATCAAAGCCTTGGGTGTGGGACAAGGCTGGAAACAAGGTTTCCAGCAGCACTAGCACTAGCTTACGTGTTTAAAGCGAGAAGAGAAAGTGCTAACGATCGCCAAAGTGATCACGAAGTGATCCTATCTAAGCACGTCAAACATAACCCCACCATGTTCACTTCCCGAACCCCATCGGAAAGCGACCGTCACGGTTACTCACGCTGGTAGTGTATTATGATCATAGTGTCAAGTTTTCTACAACCGGATATTAACAAATTCCCATCTACCACATAACCGCGGGCACGGCTTTCGAAAGATCAAACCCTGCAGGGGTGTCCCAACTTAGCCCATCACAAGCTCACGATCTGCGGAGTCGCAACTCCAAGGTGGGAAGACCCGAGTATTCTCGGAGTCCCGTGCTCAAGATATTCCGACAAAGGTAAAACTAATCCAGCAAGACCTCCCTGCGTGCCGACACCCTGATAGTAGCCGCGCATATCTCGTCTCAGGCCACGACCGGATAAGTCATCCTACAGGTTTTTACCATCCCTTGAGTTTCCTCGAGGTGGCCCCATAGTCTGCACAGTCTGGACCAACACTCGTGTGGAGCATTGGCCCGGGTTGTTAATTAAGAAAAGGGTTTATAACTCCCTATGCAAGTTTTAGTTATTAGGCAAATGTAAAACCAATGTTGGGTCTTGCTGGAAAAGCTTTAGCGCTAAGCGGGTTATCAAGGGGGGCCCATAAACCCCAACCGTGTTAGGGACGCAAAATCAAGGAACATAACACCGGTTTAAACGGTTCCTAGGGTGGCATGAGTGGAACAAAACACCAAGCAAAGGCTTAGCCTTCCACCCATTGCCAAATATATAGATGATTTAGTTTAACAAATTATATATTGTGATATCCCAACAATAACTTCAACATGAAGCAAGAATCTTCAAATCTTCACCTGCAACTAACAATGCTATAAGAGGGGCTGGGCGATGCTTACGTAGCCAAACAATAGTTTGCTAGGTTGTGTGGTTAGAGAGTTTCATGGAAACAATAGGAGGCTGACAAACAAACATAGGCATCGAGGCAATAATCTAAAAGAGCGAGACATCTAGCATAGGCAAAGATAGTAGTGATATCTGGGTAAGGTCATCTTGCCCGTTGAATCCTCGGGGGGAACGTAATCTTGCTCCTCACACTCAACCTCGATAGAAACCTCATACTCCGTATCGTCACCGGGCTCTAACCAAACACAACAATGCAACAATGGAACAAAATCAATCAACATGCAGTGCTCAACCACATGATGCATGAACATGTTGAACAAGGACAAGAATAGATGTGATGCATGGCCTAGGGGTCACAAGAGTGCACCAACATCATAACCAAACAAGATCAAACACAAGCATGGGACAAGCAAAGGAACAACTTAACAAGTTTATGTAGTTTTCCAAACAAGCATGCAACATGTTTTAAAGAAGTTGCTGAACATGGCAAGGGTGCAACTATAACATAACAGCAACATGCTAGCACATTTAAATGGGCTGGAATTAAATAACAACAATATCCAGAAACTCCCATATTAATTTATTAGCATTTGGGACAGATTTGAAAAACTTCTATGATGGAGTTGTCAAACATGCTAAACAAGTTTAAGATATTTAGTTAGATTTTTACAAGTTTAAGCATATTTAAAACAAGTTTAAATTTAAACAACATTTTAAATGTTTTTAAACATGGCAGCAAGTAGCATATTCATAATCTACATAAAATTCTAAGCACTTTTCATATATAACTCAAATTCATCGGAAACATATATATGCAGATATTAAATAAACAAGAAAAACAGAAAAGAAAAAGAAAAACATAAAAAGAAATAGAAAACAAACTGACGCCAGGGTCCAGATCGACCCAGGGCTTGCTAGCCCAAGTCACTGACAATGGGGGCCCGGCGGGGCTGAGCTAGCAGCATGGGTGCGCGCGGGGAATGGGAAGCCGCTGTGAGGCTGGCATGTGGGGCCCTGCTGTCAGCCACAGAAGAAAAGCAAAAAAGGGGCGAAACCACCTGCCCCTGCGAGGGATCGAACACACGACCCCCTGCGATAACTGATGGAGATAAACCACTGCTCTACTGATCGGAACTCGACAGATAGCAGATGCAAACTTTGAAGACTAAACAGCAGAAGCAGCAAGCAGGGGAAGCGCTGGCCTCGTCGGAGCTGCTCGTCGGAGCTGCTCCGGCGACCACACAGCACGGCGAAGGGGTGCGAGATGCTCCCGAAGGAGTTCCGCATCCATCTAGAACGCTACCAGCACATAACGTCTACTGCAGCACCGGCGGCGAGCAACGACAGCACGGCGAGGCGAAGCAGAGGCCTAGGCGACACGGCGACTGCACGGGAAGCTCCTACGTGACTAGACGACGCGATCGGATGGCAAGCGAAGTGCTAGAGGGGTCGGAACACTCGCCGGCAACGAGGTCCGACGGCGATGCGCTCGGGCGCTCGGTGAACTAGGGGCTAGAGGGCACGCAGAATGGGGAAAAGGGCACGGGGAGAGAGAGGAGATCACCAAGAGCACGACGGAGTGCTTGGCTGGCCCAGTTGTGGATGGAGTCGACGACGGCGCGCCTTGAACACCTACGGTCACCGGAGAGGAAGAAGAGGAAAAAGAGCTTGACGTGGAGGCGACCGGGTCCGCGTAGTCGATGTAGAGGAAGGATTCAACGTCGCGGAAGCTGATAGACAACATTGGCGAGGCTGCGGTCGACGAGGAGCTCGCCGGCGACGTGGTCGCTCTCTCAGATGCGCTCAAGCATCAACTGGATCGACGGATCTGGGGGTGCTCAACTCTCTATGCGGCGACGAGGGGAAAGGGGAACCCTAGGAGAAGGGAGAGGATGAGCTGCGGGTTTAAAAAGGGGGCGGCGACGGCCTCGATGTCCGTGAACTCACGGCACGACGGCGCGGGCGCGCGCTGCTCTGTTTTGGCTGACGGAGGAAGACGGCGACGCGGCTCTGTGCCACAGACAGGTGGGACCAAGGGGGTAAAAGGCCAGGGCGCGACGGCGCGGCTGTTGGCTGGGCATGCGGGTGGAGTTGGGCTGCGCTGCGAGGGAAAAGAAGAGATGGGCCTGGGGGAGAGAGAGAAGGAGGAGGAGGCCCAGGTGCACTGTTGGAGCTGCTTTTCCTCCTTTTTCTTTATTTCTTTAGGCAGAAAAGAAAAGAAAAACACAGAAATAAAGATGAAGAGTTAGGGGAAAAGAAAAATATCCCTATGCTCAATAAAAGTAAACTAAGATGCCATTATTGGGGGGTAGGTTTAGCTAGGCATAGCTAGACCACACACACAACAACAAGACCTCACACATATACCACAATAAAAGCGAACTAAGATGCCATGATGATATGATGATGAAGCAATGCAAGGATGCAAAATAATAAATGATATGGCATTGCAAAGAAAATAAATGACAAGAACCCCCAAGGATAATGACAAGGATCAAAAGAGGAAGCTTTATTGCCATTATTGGAAAGTGTTACATATGGGGCATTACACATATTGATTCACTCGATGTATGTTATGGCACTCAACTTGCGGATTCCCGCGGTGACATTGGGGTAATATATCCATAGGGGTCGATGCATGTTTTTATTACCTTTTCTCCGATAGCAACTTTGGGGTCTCCTTGTACTTCTTTGTGTGGATTGAATATTATGATCACGAAGTTGTTTGATGCATATCGTAGAATCAAGTCATGGATATTTGTGGTGACATTGGAATATCTAGGTGACATTAGAGTTGGTTGATGTGTCTCATATGGTGTTATTTTAGTACGAACTCTTGGTTAGATTGATCGGAAAGAATAGCTTTGTGTTATTTTAGTACGAACTCTAGGATAGATTGATTGGAAAGAATAGCTTTGAGGTGGTTTCGTACCCTACAAACAATATCTAGCTTTTGTTTTCCGCTAATAGGAACTCGGGAGTGATTCTTTATTGCACTTTGAGGGATAATCATATGATCCAACTATGTTAGCATTGTTGAGAGATTGCACTCGCGAAAGTACGTACCCTAGGCCTCATTTTCGAGCAATGCAATACCGTTCGTGCTCCATTTTATTTTTTACTTCCTTGCTGTTTTTTTATTGTTCGTACTACAAAAACTCATATCTACTATCCATATTACACTTGCATCACCATCTCTTTGCCGAACGAGTGCACCTATACAATTTGCCATTATATTGGGTGTGTTGGGGACACAAGAGACTTTTTATTATTTGGTTGCAGGATTCTTTGAGAGAGACCATGTTCATCCTACACATCCCACGGATTGATAAACCTTAGGTCATCCACTTGAGGGAAATTTTCTACTGTCCTACAAAACACTGCGCTTGGAGGCCCAACACGAGTCTAAAAGAACAAGTTGTGTAGTAGACATCAAGCTATTTTCTGGCGCCATTGCCGGGGAGGTGAGTGCTTGAAGGTATATCTTTAGATCTTGCAATCGAATCTTTTAGTTTCTTGTTTTATCACTAGTTTGATCTATAAAAGAAAACTATAAAAAATGGAATTGAGGTTGCATCATATTATTCATCTTTATAATGTCTTTCGTGAAGATGATGGAAAGGAAAATTGTGCTCAATTGTTAGAAGAAGAATGCTATAAAATGTTTGGCATAAATTATGAGCATGATTGCAATGTTGATAGTATGAATGCTTTGAATATATATGATGCTAACGATATGCAAAGCCATAAGCTTGGGGATGCTATGTTTGATGAAGATGATATTTTTAGCCCCCCAAGATTTGATGTGGATTTTTTTATAATGGTAGAAAGCCTCCTATTTATGATGATTATATTGATAAAAGTGGATTTGGAGAGGTCATGACTTTATTTGTGATGAATCCACTACTTTGGACGATGTTTCAATTGACTATGATAAGAAAGTTGCTATTATGATGATTATGGTGATGACATGTATGCTATATTGAATAATGATAAACATGAAACTTGTCATCATGACTTGAATTTTCAAACTCATGATAGTTATTTTGTTGAGTTTTCTCCCACCACTATTCATGAGAATAAATTTGCTTATGTGGAGAGTAGCAAAATTTCTGTGCTTATGCATCATGAAAAGAATGC
>LR738715.1:520481991-520493656 GCA_902687465.1 Secale cereale | reverse complement strand
CACTGCGCTTGGAGGCCCAACACGAGTCTAAAAGAACAAGTTGTGTAGTAGACATCAAGCTATTTTCTGGCGCCATTGCCGGGGAGGTGAGTGCTTGAAGGTATATCTTTAGATCTTGCAATCGAATCTTTTAGTTTCTTGTTTTATCACTAGTTTGATCTATAAAAGAAAACTATAAAAAATGGAATTGAAGTTGCATCATATTATTCATCTTTATAATGTCTTTCGTGAAGATGATGGAAAGGAAAATTGTGCTCAATTGTTAGAAGAAGAATGCTATAAAATGTTTGGCATAAATTATGAGCATGATTGCAATGTTGATAGTATGAATGCTTTGAATATATATGATGCTAACGATATGCAAAGCCATAAGCTTGGGGATGCTATGTTTGATGAAGATGATATTTTTAGCCCCCCAAGATTTGATGTGGATTTTTTTATAATGGTAGAAAGCCTCCTATTTATGATGATTATATTGATAAAAGTGGATTTGGAGAGGTCATGACTTTATTTGTGATGAATCCACTACTTTGGACGATGTTTCAATTGACTATGATAAGAAAGTTGCTATCTATGATGATTATGGTGATGACATGTATGCTATATTGAATAATGATAAACATGAAACTTGTCATCATGACTTGAATTTTCAAACTCATGATAGTTATTTTGTTGAGTTTTCTCCCACCACTATTCATGAGAATAAATTTGCTTATGTGGAGAGTAGCAAAATTTCTGTGCTTATGCATCATGAAAAGAATGCTTTATGTGATAGCTATATTGTTGAATTAATTCATGATCCTACTGAAAATTATTATGAGAGAGGAACATATGCTTGTAGGTATTGCAATAATACCAAGTTTCCTCTCTATGTGTTGAAAGTTTTGAAGTTTTGTTGGTTTTGCCTTCCTATAGTAGTTTGTAGTATTAAAAGTTTTGTTTGTTTTGCCTTCCTATAGTAGTTTGAAAACCCAAAAATATTATCGCTTCTTTTTGTGTTTTTCTTTCTTGCTTGTTCTTGTAGTAGTTTGTAGTATTAAAAGAAAATCCAAAAAGATTTCTCGTTCTTCCTTTGTTTGTTGGGAGCTTTCCCGCGTAAATAGTTTTCTCGTTCTTGTTTTACTTTCTTCATAAAAACAAAAACTCCAAAAATATTGCAGTGTGTTTCTTTGACATTATTTTATTTTCCTTTGGGGTCAAGAGGAGAAGACCATGATGAAAATTATGAGTGGCTCTCATATGCATTATTGATTTTCTAACAAGAGCCCATATTACCTTGTCTTCTCCTTCGAATAAATGTTTGCAGATTCCAGCTTAGTCCAATGCACTTGCACTCTTATTATTATTCACACAGTTCGGTCGTGCAACTGAAAGGCAATAATGACGATACATGATGAAATGATTGGGAGCTGGTAAGAACTCGGCCTATTTTGTTTTTGTAAATATGATTAGCATGTCGTTCCTGATTCAGCCTATTATGAAAGAAACATGTTTGCAATGACAATTAGAGATTATAGTCACTTATGCCATGCTTAATTAGCAAGGAGCTTATAATGGTTTACCTTGCGTTCCAACATGCTTTTAAAATGATTGTGATGTGGTATGATAGGATGGTATCCTTCTTTGAATGATTTAAGTGGCTTGACTTGGCACATGTTCACACATGTAGTTGAAACAAAATCAACATAGTCTTCACTACTATGTATGTTCATGATAATTTATATCCTACTCATGCTTGCACTTGATGTTAGTTAATCTCAAGGCATGTTTATGACCGTTGTAGCTCTCTAGCTGGTCGCTCCCCGGTCTCTTTCTAGCCTTCACCTGTACTAAGCGGGAATACTACTTGTGCATCCACTTCGATAAACCCAAAGTTGTTCCATATGAGTCCACCATACCTACCTATATGCGGTATTTACCTGCCGTTCCAAGTAAATTTGCATGTGCCAAATCCTAAACTTTCAAATAAAATTCTGTTTTGTATGCCCAAATCGCTCATGTGGCGACTGGGGGCTGTCTTTATCTTCCATGCTAGGTGGGTTATTCTCACGATGCGTGGACTCGGGTTGTCATTCACGAGAAAATGGCTGGTAATCGGGATGCCCGGTCCTATGATCAAAAGATCAAAAACAAAATCGCAAATAATTAAACAAAGCTCCCCCAGGAGTTTTGTTGGTTTAGACGGCACCCGTTGCTTCGGATAAGCCGTGGAGTGTGTTTGATGGTGGACAGGGAGTAAAACTTTACCATTCTGTTTGGGAACCACCTATATTGTATGTAGCATGGGAGATATTGAGAAATCTTTGTCGTAGCGTTGACAACAAAAGCATACCGCTCAAAATTATATTCATCTATGATTTAAAAACTTGTGCTCTGGCACCTCTGCAAATCCCTGCTTCCCTCTGTGAAGGGCCTATCTATTTACTTTTATTGCTGATTCATCATCCTTTTATAAAAAGCACCAGTTGGAGAGCGCATATGTCATTTATATGCTTTGTTATTAATTGATATTGAGTATGAGTGTGACTGGATCTCTTTAACCATGAATTACAATGTCTAGTAAGTCCTTGATCTTCTCAGGTGCTCTGCATTTATGTTTTGCGGTCTCAGAAAGAGCTAGCGAGATACCACTTTGTCATATTATATCATGATTGTTTTCAAAAAGTGTTGTCATCTGAGATTTATTATTATTGCTCACTAGTTGATTATGTTATTGATATGAGTAAATGTGAGACCTAAATGTTATTGTGAATGTGGTTACTTCATAATCTTTGCTGAAAACTTGAATGTTGGCTTGACATATTTGCAACAACAAGATCAAACAGAGTTTGTAAAAGTTTTTCTTTGTCACTTTCAGTTTAACAACTGAATTGCTTGAGGACAAGCAATGGGTTAAGCTTGGGGGAGTTGACACGTCTCCATCGTATCTACTTTTCCAAACTCTATTGTTTTGGACTCTAATTTTCATGATTTGAATGGAACTAACCTGGACTAATGTTGTTTTCAGCAAAATTGCCTTGGTGTTATTTTTGCGCAGAAATAAAATTTCTCGGAATGACCTGAAATTTCACGGAGATTATTTTCAGAATATATAAAAAACTGGCGACAAGATCCACCAGAGGGGCCCACACCCTGGCCACAAGGGTGGGGGCGCGCCACCCGTCCTTGTGGGCACCCTCGACCTCCACCGACCTCAACTCCAACTCCATATATTCACCTTCGGGGAGAAAAAATCAAAGAGAATGATTCATCGCATTTTACGATACGGAGCCGCCGGCACCTCCTGTTCTTCCTCGGGAGACCTGATCTGGAGTCCGTTCGGGGCTCCGGAGAGTGGATATCGTTGCCGTCGTCATCATCAACCTTCCTCCATCACCAATTCCATGATGCTCACCGCTGTGCGTGAGTAATTCCATCGTAGGCTTGCTGGATGGTGATGGGTTGGATGAGATTTATCATGTAATCGAGTTAGTTTTGTTAGGGTTTGATCCCTAGTATCCACTATGTTCTGAGATTGATGTTGCTGTGACTTTGCTATGCTTAATGCTTGTCACTAGGGCCCGAGTGCCTTGATTTCAGATATGAACCTATTATGTTTTCATGAATATATTTGTGTTCTTTATCCTATCTTGCAAGTCAATAGTCACCTACTATGCGTTATGATCCGGCAACCCGGGAGTGACAATAGTCGAGATACTTTCCGGTGATGACCACAGTTTGAGGAGTTCATGTATTCACTACGTGCTAATGCTTTGGCTCGGTACTCTATTAAAATGAGGCCTTAATATCCCTTAGTACCATTAGCACCCCGCTGCCGCGGGAGGGTAGGACAAAAGATGCCATGCAAGTTCTTTTCGTTAAGCCTGCATGACTATATATGGAATACATGCCTTTATATTGATGAATTGGAGCTAGTTCTATGTCATCCTAGGTTATAACTGCTACATCATGAATATTATCTGATACGTCTCCAACGTATCTATAATTTATAAAGTATTCTTGTTGTTTTATTATCATTCTTGGATGTTTTACAATCATTTTACAATCATTTATATCATTTTTGGGACTAACCTATTGACACAGTGCCAAGTGCCAGTTGTTGTTTTTAATGTTTTTTACATTTCGGGAAATCAATATCAAACGTAGTCCAAACACTGCATAACTTTTTGGAGATTTTTTATGGACCAGAACCTCGGTGGCCTTCCGCACCCTCTCTTTACCCCATAAATTCCCAAATATTTCGAAACCCTTCGGGGTGACCCTAGATCGGAAGTTCCTCCACTTCAAGTCTCTGTAGTTCATGAGATCCAATCTAGAGCCCTTTCCAGCACTCCGCCAGAGGGGGAAATCATCACCGGTGTCCATTTTAATCATCCCGGCGGCCAACATGATGAGGAGGGAGTAGTCCAACCCCGGGGCTGAGGGTATGTACTAATAGCTATGTGTTTAATCTCTCTCTCTCTCGCGTGATCTCAAGATGTCACGATCTTGATATATCATGGGCTTTGTTAACATAGATGGATCATATGATGTTTCTTCCCTCTCTACTCTTGTTGTGATGAATTGAATCTTTACCCTTTGAAGTTTTGTCATGTCGGATTGAATGTTCAGATTTGAGAACACATGTTGTATGTCTTGCGGTGTGAATACTTGAGGTGACAATGGTGTATCATATTGATTCACTCGATGTATGTTATGGCACTCAACTTGCGGATTTCCGTGGTGACATTGGGGTAATCTGTGCATATGGGATGATGCATGTTTTTATTACCTTTTCTCTGATAGAAACTTTGGGGTCTCCTTGTAGTTCTTTGTGTGGATTGAATATTATGATCATGAAGTTGTTTGATGCATATTATAGAATCAACTCATGGATATTTGTCGTGACATTGGAATATCTAGGTGACATTAGAGTTGGTTGATGTGTCTCATATGGTGTTATTTTAGAACTAACTCTTGGTTAGATTGATCGAAAAGAATAGCTTTGTGTTATATTAGTACGAACTCTAGGATAGATTGATCTGAAAGAATAGCTTTCAGGTGGTTTCGTACCCTACAAACAATTTCTATCTTTTGTTCTCCGCTAATAGGAACTCGGGAGTGATTCTTTATTGCACTTTGAGGGATAATCATATGATCCAACTATTTTAGCATTGTTGAAAGATTGCACTAGCGAAAGTACAAACCCAAGGCCTCATTTTCAAGCATTGCAATACCGTTTGTGCTCTGTTTTAATATTTACAACCTTGCTGTTTTTTATTGTTCGTACTACCAAAACTCATATCTACTACCCATATTACACTTGTATCACCATCTCTTTGCCTAACTAGTGCACCTATACAATTTGCCATTGTATTGGGTGTGTTGGGGACACAAGAGACTTTTCATTATTTGGTTCTAGGGTTGTTTGAGAGAGACTATCTTCATCCTACACCTCCCACGGATTGATAAACCTTAGGTCATCCACTCGAGGGAAATTTGCTACTGTCCTACAAAAGGGTGCGCTTGGAGGGCCAACACGAGTCTACAAGAACAAGTTGTGTAGTAGACATCAAGCTCTTTTCTGGCGCCATTACCGGGGAGGTGAGTGCTTGAAGGTATATCTTTAGGTCTTGCAATCGAATCTTTTAGTTTCTTGTTTTATCACTAGTTTGGTCTATAAAAGAAAACTATAAAGATGGAATTGAGGTTGCATCATATTATTCATCTTTATAATGTCTTTCGTGAAAATGATGGAAAGGAAAATTGTGCTCAATTGTTAGAAGAAGAATGCTATAAAATGTTTGGCATAAATTATGAGCATGATTGCAATGTTGTTAGTATGAATGCTTTGAATATCCATGATGCTAACGATATGCAAAGCCATAAGCTTGGGGATTCTACCTTTGATGAAGATTATATTTTTAGCCCCCCCCCCCCCCCAAGATTTGATGTGGATTTCTTTATAATGGTAGCATGCCTCCCATTTATGATGATTATATTGATAAAAGTGGATTTGGAGAGTGCACGACTTTATTTTGTGATGAATCCACTACTTTGGAGGATGTTTCAATTGACTATGATAACAAAGTTGCTATCTATGAGGATTATGGTGATGACATGTATGCTATATTGAATAATGATAACCATGAAACTTGTCGTCATGACTTTAATTTTCAAACTCATGATAGTTATTTTGTTGAGTTTTCTCCCACCACTATTCATGAGAATAAATTTGCTTATGTGGAGAGTAGCAAAATTTATGTGCTTATGCATCATGAAAATAATGCTTCATGTGATAGTTATATTGTTGAATTCATTCATGATCCTACTGAAAATTATTATGAGAGTGGAACATATTCTTGTAGGTATTGCCATAATACCAAGTTTCCTCTCTATGTGTTGAAAGTTTTGAAGTTTTGAAGTTCTGCTTGTTTTGCCTTCCTATGCTAGTTGATTCTTGCTCCCAAAAGTTGTTTGATCACAAAGTCCCTATGCATAGGAAGTGGGTTAGACTTAAATGTGTTTGCCATGTGATTCATGATGCTCTCTTGCATGTTTCAATTCATATATTTTATGTGAGCATCATTGAAATCATCATGCCTAGCTAAAAGGCATTAAAGAAAAACGCTTGTTGGGAGACAACCCAACACTTATACCTAAAGTTTTTGTGTGTTCACATGGTTAAGCTACTCTAGTAATCACGTTTTACATGTTTTGTTTCAATAAAGTGCCAAGTAAGCCTTTGGGATAGTGTGGATGATAGTTGATTTGATTCTGTGCAAAAACAAAAAAGTTTTGCTTCCAGTGCATAAAATTCAATAGATCACTAGAACGTGATAATTAGCTGAAATTTTTACACATGATTGATATAAAAATTTCCTATGTCGTCCTATTTTTTCAGAATTTTTACAGTTGAATAAGTATGGTGGTTGTCCAGATCATTAGAGATTGTTCTGTTTTTGACAGATTCTATTTTCATGGCATAGTTTGCTTGTTTTCTAGTTTCTATGGCTTATATTGATCAATATAATTTTTAGAAATCTATGCTACAGTAGGCACTGTGTTATAACAATTATGAATCTTGTCTTTGAAAGTACCAAAGTGATTGATTTGTTTTATCATACTAACCCATCTCATGAAGTTCCATTAAGTTTTGTGTGATTGAAGTTTTCAAGTTTTGGGTGACATATTGATATGAGGAGAATAAGGAGCGGCAAGACCCTAAGCTTGGGGATGGCCAAGGCACCCCAAGGTAATATTGAAGGAACAACCAAGCAACTAAGCTTGGGGATGCCCTGGAAGGCATCCCCTCTTTTGTCTTCAACATTACCGGTAACCTCACTTGAAGCTATATTTTTATTCGTCACATGATATGAGTTTGGCTTGGAGGTGTCATTTTCTTTTGTTAGGATTTTCTTTCTGGTATTTAGAATAATGTTTTGTACCTTTTATTTCAATAAAAGTGTCAAGGATAGACTTTACCATGCTTATTTTGCAAGTTTACATGTTGCTGTTTGAAAACGGTAAGTTTTCCGCCGTTGTAAAAATTCCCGAGAAAAGTCAGAATGTGATAAAAGGTTGAAACTTGTTGCACAGAAAGCCATGATAAATTTCCTACAACATGTTAAACTTTCAAACCAAATGAGCTAGCGAAGTATGGATCCTCTTGCATTGTTTACAGACTGTACTATTTTGACTGATTACTGTTATCTTTGCATATGTTTGCTTTTTTAATGATTTTATTTGAGGATAGGAGTATTAAATATGTAGAGGCATTTAATATGCAATGTTTAATAATAATTTTAGTGATTTGCTACAATAGAGAATGATAAGGTTTTTTTGCATTGGTTTATACTAACTTATCTCATGAGTTCTTGTTGAGTTTTGTGTGGATGAAGCTTTTGAGATTTAGGAAAACCGTGATATGAGAAGAATTAAGGAGACACAAAAGCTCAAGCTTGGTGATGCCCAAGGCACCCCAAGATAATATTTCAAGAAGTCTCAAGCATCTAAGCTTGGGGATGCCCCGATAGGCATCCCACCTTCCTTCATCAACAATTATCGGTTAGTATCGGTTGATCCTAAGTTTGTGCTTCTTCAGATGAGATGTGCTATTCTTGAAATGTTAGTTTATTTTGTTTGCTTGCTGTTTTAATAAAATATTTAGATCCTAAAGTTTTATTAAATAGAGAACCCAAAATAGTTGCCGGGGAGGCTAGGTAAGCGGCATTCACATCCCGTCAACGAAGCTCTTTTCTGGCGTCGTTGCTCTAGTGCTTCACTTTTATCTTTTTGAGCACCGTGTGCGTTAGTATTTTTGAAGAAATTCTTTGTTGCTTCACTTAAATTAATTTGTGATAAATAAATATTATGCTCATGATCTTCATTTATATCTTTTGGGAGTAGCTTGTCATTTACTCTTGTGCTTCACTTATATCCTATGAGTAAATTCTTGAATAAATTGGAATGTCATGAACTTGAAATCATATCATGCTTAGTGGTAGCTTAACATTGGGTTTAGAAAGTGAAATGTTTTGAGGCTTGACAATCACAATATTGGTCATAGAAGAAATTCATGAATAATTAGTATAAGGAAGAGAACTTTCACATGAAAATACACTATCTTGGAAATCTTTTGTGATTGTGAGCCCCCATCAAAATATTATATGCCAAAAAAATTGACGTTGGACAAGGAAGACAACGTAATGGTTCATGTTTGTTAATATTCACATAGAAGTTATATTGTCATAGATCCTTCAACATGTGGTGCTTGCCCCCCACCTTCCACACCAAGTAGAGATACTACTTGTGCATCCAAAAACCCTTAAACCCAAATCTTATCTTCAAGAGTCCACCATACCTACCTAAGGATTGAGAAAGATCCTTCAAGTAAGTTGTCATCGGTGCAAAAAAGGCAATAAAAAAATTGCTTCTAAAAGTGTTAGATCATTTAGTATAAGGGAAAATTGAGCGTTGTACCAACTTGTGATAGCAAAGTAATAAAAGCGACGGACTGCATAATAAAGGTTGCTATCATAAGGGGCAATATAACGTGATGTTCCTTTGCATTAAGGGGTTGAGCATACAAACAAATAAGCGCATGGCAACCTCTACTTCCCTCTGCAAAGGGCCTATCGTTTACTTTTCAATATTTACTTTATTTTTATTTTTTTACTATATACTGCAAGGCAATAGCCTCACATCCCTCTTTATTTAAACCATAAAAGGAAAGTAATTACAAAGTCTAGGTACAACTAGTGTTAGAAATACTTACATCACAAATAATCTATACAAAGAAACTAAGGAAGGTTAGCTAGCCAATCCCTGTAGCTATCCCTGTATTTACATTTAATCCTGTGGGATAAAATGGTCATGTCATGGATGAAATTGTGTCTCCATTTCCTGAAAAGAGGCAGTACATTTCTGAAGACTTTCCCATTCCTGATGATACATATGTTCCATGCAGCAGTGAAAACCACTTCAGTAAAGAAAGGTTTGTCAAAATCAGACCTGGCTTTTGAAGCCATTTGGTAAGTGGTCATACCAGGCTGAGGATCCCAAGAAATTTGTAAATAATTCCAAACTCTTTGGCTGAAAATGCAGGAGAAGAATAGGTGGCTCACATCTTCATGAATAAGGTGAGGATAGAGAACACAGGTAAGATCATCCACATGCCAATGCCTCCATTGAAGCATGTCTCTGGTATTCAGCCTGTCCCTAAGCAACAGCCAGCCAAACATATTAATCTTCATTGTGCAAGAGTTCTTCCATATCCATGGGAAAATAGGATCAACAACTATATGCTGATGCACCTGAGTATAGTAAGATTTAGGCCTAAAATTTCCTTTATTAAAAGGCCAAATCCAACTATCATTTTCTTGGGAGGTCTGCTGGGTGTCCAGAACAATCTTGAGTGACTGAAGCTCATCAAAAGCTTGCGTGGAAATAGGCAGGTGAAAACTCTCCATGATATCCTGGTCCACCACTTGAGCAACTGAAAGTTGCACATCTATCACAAATGAAAATAATCTGCAAAAATTATGACTAAGTGTGGCTCCGTTAAGATCATATATCCAAGGATCATTCCAAAAAAGAATAGATGTTCCATTACCAAGGCAAGGCTTGGCAAGATTTAGGTATTTGAAGGACAAGTTGAAGACATCACGCCACCAGAAGGATCCACAAAGGATAGTTGAATGGGGCACAGAGTCATGATAATAAGAGTCCCAGACCAAACTGACCCAAGGTATGTCATGATGATTATAGAACTTGTGAAGGAACTTCATCAACAAAGCTTCATTTTGAACCCTGAGATTAAGCACACCAAGGCCACCTTTATTTTTTGGCAAACAAACCAGATTCCATGCAGCAAGGGATTGTCTTGGGGTGTCAGAATTGCCTCTCGAAAGACATTGTCTCTATATTCTTTCAATCTGCTTCAAAATACCAAGTGGAATGTCCAAAGTGCAAAGAAAGTAAATGGGCATGGAGGATAATACAGACTGTAACAGCTGCAGTCTGCTGCCTTGATTGAGGAAGCAGGAAGATGCAGAGAGTCTCCTTTCAATTATGTGCACCAAAGGTAGCAAGTCCTGCACTGTAGGTTTAGTGGTACCCATAGGCAGTCCTAAGTATGTAAAAGGCATTGTTCCAAGTTTGCAGCCTAAAACATTGGATAACCTGTTGGCCTCCTCAATAGATAGGTTGATAGGTACCATCATTGATTTAGCAAAGTTAATAGATAAGCCAGTGGATGCTACAAAAATATCTAGCATGTCCTTTAAGGCAAGGAGTTGATGATCCACAGCTGGCAGAACAATGAGAGTGTCATCTGCATATTGAACTATGGGGTAGTCCTGACAGTTTGTGGGTATTGGCAGAGTTAAAATTCCTCTGCTGCACATGTCATTAATCACAGACTGTAGCAAGTCAGCAGCTAACACAAACAGCAATGGGGACATGGGGTCCCCCTGTCTGACCCCTCTCTTACAATGAAAGTGATTACCTGGTACCCCATTGAGTAAGATGGATGAAGATCTAGAAGATAAGATATTCCTGATCCAAGAAATCCATTTCTCATTAAAACCTTTGTATCTGAGTATTCTGAGAATAGCCTCATGTTCAATAGTATCAAAGGCTTTAGTGAAATCTAGTTTAAGCAGCACAATAGGCCTTTTGGATGCCTGTCATTGATGTATATACTCAAAACACCAAGCCAAGCAATCTTGGATAGATCTAGACTTCAAAAACCCATACTGATTCTTATGCAGACATGAAAGGATAACTTTTTGCAGTCTGTTAGCTAGCAGTTTTGTTAGAAACTTTAAGCAAGTGTTGGTGAGGGAAATAGGCATATAATCATTGAAAGTCTCAGAGCTGATTTTCTTAGGTATCAGAGTGATCAAAGATGTGTTTATACATTCCAAGTCCAAGGAACCATCATATAACTCTTGCACTAGTAACATGAAATCCTCTTTAACCAAATCCCAACATTTAAAAAAAAGACCAGTGAAACCATCAGGGCCAGGAGCTCTATCAGGTGGCATTTGCTTGATAACCAGATCAATTTCCTCCATGGAAAAAGGCTTAGTCAAATCATCAAGTCCCTCAACTCTTTTAATAATAGTGGCAAGGTCAAACCCCATATGGATATCATTGGAACAACCCATTCTATCCTTAAATT
>LR738715.1:520434710-520481981 GCA_902687465.1 Secale cereale | reverse complement strand
TGCACATGTCATTAATCACAGACTGTAGCAAGTCAGCAGCTAACACAAACAGCAATGGGGACATGGGGTCCCCCTGTCTGACCCCTCTCTTACAATGAAAGTGATTACCTGGTACCCCATTGAGTAAGATGGATGAAGATCTAGAAGATAAGATATTCCTGATCCAAGAAATCCATTTCTCATTAAAACCTTTGTATCTGAGTATTCTGAGAATAGCCTCATGTTCAATAGTATCAAAGGCTTTAGTGAAATCTAGTTTAAGCAGCACAATAGGCCTTTTGGATGCCTTTCATTGATGTATATACTCAAAACACCAAGCCAAGCAATCTTGGATAGATCTAGACTTCAAAAACCCATACTGATTCTTATGCAGACATGAAAGGATAACTTTTTGCAGTCTGTTAGCTAGCAGTTTTGTTAGAAACTTTAAGCAAGTGTTGGTGAGGGAAATAGGCATATAATCATTGAAAGTCTCAGAGCTGATTTTCTTAGGTATCAGAGTGATCAAAGATGTGTTTATACATTCCAAGTCCAAGGAACCATCATATAACTCTTGCACTAGTAACATGAAATCCTCTTTAACCAAATCCCAACATTTTAAAAAAAAGACCAGTGAAACCATCAGGGCCAGGAGCTCTATCAGGTGGCATTTGCTTGATAACCAGATCAATTTCCTCCATGGAAAAAGGCTTAGTCAAATCATCAAGTCCCTCAACTCTTTTAATAATAGTGGCAAGGTCAAACCCCATATGGATATCATTGGAACAACCCATTCTATCCTTAAATTCTTGCAGGAATAAAGCTGACATAGTAGCATGGTCAGATATTATATCATTATCCACATTAATACTGGATATGGTGTTTGACCTTAATCTTTCAGTTGCCATAGCATGAAAAAACTTGGTGTTCTCTTCCCCAACTCTAATGTTCCTGATTGTGCATCTCTGCTTCCAGTAGATAAACTGCAATCTGAGCACTTCTTCCAAATGAAGTTTCACAATTCTTCTGAAGTTAGCTTCAGGTAAATATAAAGGCATATGCTCTTCAAGAGTATCAAAGTGCATGATAACCTTATTGCAGTCTTGAATAAGCCTTTTGCTCCTGGAAAGATTGGTGTGCCAGACTTTAAGAGCATGTCTCAGATTCTTAAACTTTGTAGTTATGATGGCAGCAAATCATTTTCTATGGACAGGTTTAGACCAAGATTGGCTGACACAATCCATAAAATCAGGCAAATCTACCCAGTAATTCTCAAAACGAAAGATCTTGGCCTTAGGGATCATAGTTTTAATAGTTACCACACAAGGTGTATGATCAGAAGTTGATCTGGCTAGAGGAACCACCAAAGTATTGGGATAATGAGATGTCCAGTTGACAATAGTAAAAAACCAGTCTATTTGTTCCAACAAAGGAACAGCTTGCATATTGGACCAAGTAAATCTTCTGCCCTTCACAGGTAATTCAATAAGACCTAGATGTCCAATAACCTCATTAAACAAGAGCATAGCATTAACACTTCCACCTGGCCTATTTCTATTTTCCATGGATCTGAGAAAGTTAAAGTCCCCAAGCAAAAGCCAGTTATCATCCATGGGTATAACTAAATTATGGAGCCATGTGATAAAATCATCTCTAGCTGGGTTTTGACACGGCCCATAAACAGTAACCAAAGTCCAGATATCAGAGTTGTGTTTGGATTGGAATTCCACAGATATGCCAAAGCTTAAGGATTCAATCAGCTTGCCTGAAAAAAGTGCAGAATTCCAAGGTACAATCATACCACCAGAGGCCCCAACCGAAGGAACAAAGACAAAATGATCAAAACTTCTCGGGCAAAATTTGCGAATGAAGCGTTGATCCATAGTCTTACATTTTGTTTCTTGTAGGCAAATAACAGAGCATCCACTTTCCTCAATTTTTTGGCGAACAACACGTTGGCGATTGTGTGAATTTAAGCCCCTCACATTCCAGCATAGCACTTTCCAGTCTCTAAAGGTATTATAATCCATTACAAACCCAAAATAAGAGTAGCAAAAACAGTCACCACATAGTGATGACCCATCAACGGACGCAGGTTGCACTGAACTTCAAAGACTGAAAATAAGAAACTAACTAGATAAATGGTTTTAACAGGGGTTAACCATAAAACCAGAATAGATTGCATGTTTGTCGGTGTACTAAGGTAGGGGTACCTCAGTTCCCCAACTTGTGCACGGTCAGTTGCAGCTTCCCGCGGCAGGGTTTACCACGCGCTCGCCGGAGACCTTTCTGCTCCATATTAAGCCATTCAAAAACAAAGTATGCAAGACAGAAGATCGAGACCCCGGCAAGTGGAGCTTGCCGGGAAGGCCGTACCAGGCTCAAGACTGCCCCACTAGCACAAGGCCCTGGCAAGAGGAGCTTGCCAGGAGGACTAGAAGACACGCCTCGGCGCTATATGCGCCCCGGCGAGGGCCCGGGGAGCGGCAAGCTCCCGGGCCCGGCAAGATCAAGGCCCCGGCAAGGTGCTTGCCGGGAGAGTTGCGCTGTGTGCCCGCGCTCCAGCTCATCGGCCCACGCGTCGCCCTGGGGCCTATCCAGGGACGCGTGGCGGATGGCTGTGCAGCCTGGGGGACACGGTGGCACTCCACGGTGGTGGATCCATCGCCGTGGCGGACGGAGACGCAAGGGCGGGAGCTTTTGAGGTCGACGGCGACGGGCATTAAATGCCCTTGTCCCCCACTGTCAAAGTAGGTAGCGACCACTGTTCGCGCACTGTAGCTCCACTGTTCCCGCACTGTTACAACTACCACCTCTTTTACGCTTTTACCCCTTTCTCCTACGTTGACACCTGTCGGTGACCCCTTTGCACTATAAAAGGAGAACCATGCACAACGTGGAGGGGGTTCGGAACCTAGATCACCCATACGCTCGGTGTAGCTGCTTCTTCAAGCTCCCGAGCTCTCTAACTCAATACACAACTAAGCAGGAGTAGGGTTTTACGCGTCCACCGCGGCCCGAACCTGGGTAAAACTGCCCGCGTGCTCGCCACGATCTGCTCTTCGTTCTCCCTCCGCCCTCGTACCGCACAGACAAGGGGCTCCGGTCCCATAGGTGTTCGTGGCGGACAGTTTCCCCCGACATCTTTGGCGCGCCAGGGAGGGGGCGTCGAGGTTGCGCGAACCTGATCCGGCGTTCGCGCGGGCGCATTCTTCATCAACCTCTCCGAATTCGTCAAGTTCACCAGCAACAGCTCCATGGCCCCGAAGAAGAAGGCTTCGGAGGTCGGAGGCCCGTCTGTGTCTCACCCGCCGCCACCAGAGCCAACGGTGGGCGGGGGAGACGCCGTCGGAAGGGTGGTCGCCGGCGAGGACACTCACGGCGCCACCAGATCCAAGAACAGGACGGACGACCGAACCTCGGTCTCCGTGGACGCACCGCGTCCCTCTCAGCACACAACAACCCAGCAGCGCCATGTCACGGGAGGTGGCATCCGTTTGCTGGGCCAAGGACAAACCGGGGGCTCGCGGGACGCCCCGGACCTCCGTCCGGGCACAAGCAAAGCAAAGGCGCCGGCGCGGGACCCCGCTCCTTCTAACGCCGTTAGAAGTCCGAGCGTATCCCGCTCCTCGCACCGCTCGCCCGCGTTCCCCTCCACTCCAGCGGAAGCGCTCGCGAGAGCGCAACTGCTCCTCGACTTCCCTACAGCGGCAGACAAAGCCGAAGACTGGAGGGCCACCATCCAGAGCCTGATCGCCTTCGCCAACAACGATTCTCCACAGCAGCCGTCGGCCTCGCGGCCGCGGCAAGCTGAGAAGACGAAGGCCGACGGCGACAGGACCGCCGGGGGTGCGACAAGCGTGCACTCCCCGCCGCGGAAGCAGAAGACGCCGCCCCGCCGGAACAACGCCGACGACGGCTCCACAGCCTCGTCGGACCCGCGGGCTCGTCGGGATCAGCGCCAGGTCCTCGACGACCGGCGACAAGAAGACGCTCGCACCACAATCGAGCGCCGCCGAGAAGCTCGGCGACAATCAGATAACAGAGCTGGGAACGCTGTCGACGCGCGCGCGCCCGGTGAACCAGGCGACTTGCCGTACGCGGCAGGCTGCCCTGCGTTCACCCGCGAGCTGCGGCGCGTCCAGTGGCCCAGCATGAAGAATTTCAAGCCCGACGTACCGGAGAAGTACGACAGCAAGACGCACCCCTCGGAATTCCTCAGCGTCTATACCATCGCAGTGCAAGCTGCCGGGGGGCGCGACGAGAAGATCTTGGCAAATTACTTCCCGCTCGTGCTTAAGCCGAACGTCCGTTCGTGGCTTATGCACTTGCCAGAAGGTTCCATCTCTTCTTGGGCCGACCTTTGCCACCAGTTTGTTGGCGCCTTCACCGGCGGCCACAAACCCCACGGCCAGGAGAGCGATCTCCACATTCTGGCCCAGAAGGAAGGCGAAACCCTGCGCAAATACATCCAACGCTTCAGCCGTGTGCAGCACAACATCCCTGATGTCCACCCTGCCGCGGTTATCAGCGCGTTCCACCAGAACGTGCGTAACCGCCGCATGCGTGAAGAAATGGCGATGACCAAGATTCGGGATGTCAGCGAGCTCTATGCTCTGGCTGACAAGTGCGCACGCGCAGAAGAGGGGAGGAGACTCCCCGGGGAGGATGCTGGCGCAGGAGGAAGCGACAGCGACGACGCCGCCCCGGCAAAGAAGAGCCGGCGGCGGAATAACAGAAGGAAGGGCAAGAAAGAGGTGCTTGCCGCTGAGAAGTCCGGCAAGGAGGCTCCCACCAAGCAAACGCAGGCTGGCGGCTCCGGCAAGGAGCCTGCCCCTGTAGCGGCGGCTGACAAGCCGGGCAGCTCCGACAAGCAATACTGCAAGATCCACCGCACCAAGGGTCACGATCTCTCCAACTGCAAGCGCGTTGAATATCTCGTCGAGCAGCAGAAGGCTGAGTACGAGAGGCGCGACAAGAAGAAGGCCCAAGGTGGCGGGGAAGAGCCAAGCAAGAAGCGGCCGTTCAACGGCCGGGGAGGACGCCGCGGCAAGGCCAAGCAGCGGCAAGGAGATCGACCTCCCCGGGGCCGCGACAAGGACGAAGAGGACGACGACGAAGACATGGAGGACGAGGATAACAGCGAGCAGGAGTTCCAGAAGGCCACGGAGGTCCTGTGCGTCGACGGTGGCGCCTCTCTGCACACCTCCCACCGCCAACTAAAGCAGTGGGTGCGCGAGGTGAATGCAGCAGAGCCGCCCGTGGAGTCGCGCAGGCTCCTCAAATGGTCCAGCACGCCCATCGTTTCTGATCTTGAGGATCACCCTGACCGCACCACTGCGGTCGGGTGCTTGCCGATGCTGGTCTCACCCACCATCCGCAACCTCAAGGTCACCAAAATGTTGGTTGACGGCGGGGCCGGGCTGAACTTGATCTCCTCTGCTGTGATCAAGAAACTCCAGATTCCAGATGGCGAGCTCGAAGAAACTGGTTCTTTCCAAGGAATCAACCCGGGAAGGAGCAAGCCCAAGGGAAAGATCACTCTGCCGGTGACCTTTGGCGGGGAGCTCAACTTCAGAACTGAGCGCATCACTTTCGACGTCGCCGATATTCCATTGCCCTACAATGGAATACTCGGCCGTCCTGCCCTCGCCAAGTTCATGGCAGCTTCCCATTATGCCTACAACGTACTCAAGATGCCGGGGCCGATAAGCGTCATCACTGTCCACGGCGACAAAAAGGATGCGCTTGTCTGCGCAGACAAGATCTACCGGGATGCAGCGGCTGCGGCGGAAAAGGACACACTTGCCGCTGAAGCTCCCGGGGGGAAGAAGACGAAGACCAAGTCCGGCAAGTGCTCTGGGACCCACTCCGGCAACCGCACCTCTTCGGAGTGCAGCGCTGCCGTCGAGGACGTTCCATCGAGCTCCACCGGCAAGTGTAAGAAGGGAATGGCCGCTCCTCCGGCAACCAAGAAGGTGTCCGCCAAGGAGGACGGCACTGGTGGTACCTTCACCATCAGTGCCACGCTCGACAGCAAATAGGAAAGCGCGCTCGTTGCCTTCCTGCGGGCGAATGACGATGTGTTTGCATGGCAACCATCTGACATCCCCGGTGTTCCCAGGAAGGTAATTGAGCACAAGCTTGCTGTTTGTCCTCATGCGCGGCCCATCAAGCAGAAAGTGAGGAAGCAAGCCGTGGAGCGCCAAGAATTCATCAACGAAGAAATCAAGAAGCTAGAGGCAGCAGGCCTAGTTATAGGTGTGATCCATCCGACGTGGTTGGCAAACCCAGTCGTCGTGCGCAAGGCCAATGGGAAATGGAGACTGTGTATAGACTTCACCGATGTGAATAAAGCATGTCCCAAGGATCCATTCCCTTTGCCACGCATTGACCAGATCGTTGACTCCACGGCCGGATGTGAGCTACTCTGTTTTCTTGATGCATATTCAGGCTACCATCAGATCTTTATGGCCAAAGAGGATGAAGAGAAGACTGCATTTATCACTCCATGTGGCACTTATTGCTTCATACGCATGCCATTTGGATTGAAGAATGCAGGCTCAACCTTTGCAAGGGTAGTATACACTGCTTTTGAGCCACAGATCCACAGAAATGTAGTGGCTTACATGGATGACATCGTGGTGAAGAGCAAGAGCAAGGAAACCCTGATCCAAGATTTGGAAGAGACATTTCAGAACCTGCGCAGGATACAGCTCAAGTTGAACCCCGAGAAGTGCGTCTTTGGAGTCCCCTCCGGCAAGCTTCTCGGGTTCTTTGTGTCACAGAGGGGGATTGAAGCCAACCCCGACAAGATTAAAGCCATTGAGCAGATAGAGGCCCCAAAGTGCGTCAAAGATGTCAGGAGGCTTGCAGGTTGTGTGGCTGCCCTCAGTAGGTTCATTTCAAAGTCTGCAGAACGCGCCCTACCTTTCTTCAAAATCTTGAAGAAGGCAGGTCCCATGAAGTGGACTCCGGAAGCGGAGGCAGCGCTGCAGGATTTGAAACGGTACCTGTCCTCCACTCCAATACTAGTCGCACCTAGACCACAGGAAAAGTTGTTGTTATACCTAGCGGCAACCAACCAGGTGGTTAGTGCTGCGTTAGTAGCGGAAAGGGAGTCCGACGAGGAGTCAGCACCACCGGCAAGCGAATCCAACGACAAGCAGGGGGCTGCTCCGGCAAGCTCTGGCCCCGACAAGGATAACTCTGCGCAGGAACAAGAAGGAGTGCGAAGAAGGATGGTGCAGCGCCCGGTGTATTTTGTAAGTTCCCTCTTGCAGGGGGCTAGATCAAGGTACTCTGGTGTGCAAAAGTTGCTTTTCGGCCTCCTCATGGCCTCGAGAAAGCTGCGCCATTACTTCCAAGCACATGAGATAACAGTGGTCACTCGCTTTCCGCTGAAGAGGATATTGCACAACCCAGAAGCAACAGGCAGGATCGTCGAGTGGGCACTGGAGTTGTCAAGCTTTGGACTCAAGTTTGAAAGTACTTCAACCATACAGAGCCGAGCTTTGGCAGAATTCATAGCTGAGTGGACCCCAACGCCCGATGAAGAAGTCCAAGAAACAAATACGCCCGTACAAGAAGCGACAAGTGAATGGGTAATGTATTTTGACGGTGCCTTCTCGCTGCAAGGCGCCGGTGCTGGCGTGGTACTCATCGCGCCCACCGGAGAGCACCTCAAATATGTTATCCAGATGCACTTTCCCAGGGAGCAAGCGACGAACAACACTGCAGAATATGAAGGCTTGCTTGCCGGCCTCAGGATTGCGGCCGAACTTGGGATCAGGAAGCTGATTGTGCGGGGAGATTCTCAGTTGGTGGTCCGACAAGTTAACAAGAGCTATCAGAGCCCTTTGATGGAAGCTTATGTCGATGAAGTAAGGAAGCTTGAGGAGCACTTTGAAGGTCTGCAGATGGAGCACGTTCCGAGAGCTCAAAATGAAATTGCAGATGGCCTTTCAAAGTGTGCTTCGATGAAGTTACCTGTGGAACCAGGGACCTTCTTGCTCAAGCTGACTCAACCATCCGTTACACCATCAATTGGGCAGTCCAAGAAGAGAAAGTTGGTCTCCGGCGACTACTTGCTGGCGGATCTTCCTGAAACCGCCGCCAAGGTCCCCAAGATCAACAACCACAACGCTGAGGAACAGTTCGCTCCTGCAGATCCTCGGGTCTGTACAGTTGAAGCAAGCGTTCCCGACAAGCCTCGCCCCGGCAAGCTTGCCGGGGGACCATCAGCTCCGGCAGAACCAGAGGTCCTTGCCGTAGAAGCTGAGGTTCCCGCAGCGGCCCTCGAGCCTTTAGTCCTTGCCACCGAGCCCCAGGCTCCGGCATGGGCGCAGCAGATCGTCCATTTCCTTCAAACTGGAGAACTTCCCGACGACCCAGAAGAAATAGAGAAGATAACCAGGCAGTCAAGTATGTACCAGTTCGTGGACAACGAGCTGTACAGAAGAAGGCTCAATGGTGTCAGACTGAAGTGCATCTCCAGGGAAGATGGACAGAAGCTGTTGGCGGAAATACACGGAGGCATATGCGGCCTCCACATTGGCGCAAGGGCGCTTGCCGGGAAAGCTTTCCGGCAAGGGTTCTTTTGGCAAGAAGCCCTCCAAGATGCAACTGCACTAGTAACCAAGTGTGAAGCGTGCCAGTTCCATGCAAAGCAGATTCATCAGCCAGCTCAAGCTCTCCAAACAATCCCTTTGTCCTGGCCCTTCTCGGTCTGGGGGCTCGATATCCTCGGCCCCTTCCCCCGAGCTGTCGGGGGCTTTGAGTACTTGTACGTTGCAATCGACAAGTTCACAAAGTGGCTAGAAGTGGAGCCAGTGAGAAAGGTGACAGCACAGTCAGCAGTCAGGTTCTTCAGGTCGATTGTTTGCCGTTTCGGGATCCCTAACAGGATCATCACCGACAACGGTACGCAATTCACTAGTCGCACCTTCATGCAGTACGTCCAAGACCTTGGCGCCAAGGTCTGTTTCGCTTCTGTTGCTCACCCGAGGAGCAACGGTCAAGCGGAAAGGGCCAATGCTGAAGTGCTGCGCGGACTCAAGACGAGGACCTTTGACAAGCTGCGCAAGTGCGGAAGAAACTGGATAGAGGAGCTGCCGGCGGCTCTTTGGTCAATCAGAACGACACCAAGTCGAGCCACCGGACAGACACCCTTTGCTCTAGTCTATGGAGCAGAGGCAGTTCTCCCCACGGAACTCGTATACGGATCTCCTAGAGTGCTCGCTTATGATGAGCTCGAGCAAGAGCAACTGCGGCAAGATGACGCGTTGCTCCTCGAGGAGGGACGTCTCTAGGCTGCTGTACGAGCTGCTCGATACCAGCAAGCCTTGCGCCGCTACCATAGCCGCAAGGTCAAGGCCAGGAGTCTCGAGGAAGGCGACCTTGTTCTTCGGCGCGTTCAGTCCGCCAAGAATTCCAACAAGTTGACGCCGAAGTGGGAAGGCACTTATCGGGTGAGACAAGTTACGAGGCCCGGCGCTGTCCGCCTCGAGACCGAAGAAGGCTTACCGGTGAGCAACTCCTGGAACATAGAGCATCTTCGCAAGTTTCACCCATAAGGCGCGGTTGCCGTGATCCGCTCCGGCAACCACCTTTTGTACAAGCTTTGCCGCTGTTGCATGTAACCCTTTCTACAAAGCCGGGCGCAGACCCCGTGCATCAGTAAAGTTTTTGTGTTTCTCTCGCCGATTGCCTTTTGCATGCTTTTCTTTGCTATTTGCATGTGTTGTTTGGCATTTGGTGCAACACTCAAGTATCCGGTAAGCATTAGCACGCCGAAAGGCCATGTACTTGTTTCCCTCTTCTTTTCCTTTGCCTCTTAAGCAGAAGGAACGTTCCTCGCGCACAAGTTTGCCGGGGGGGAAGGAGGTGGAGGAGGAACCAAGTGCTGTTCAAGAAAGAGAAGCCTTACCGGGAAGCAAGCAATATATGAAAGCTAAGTTATTAGAATTCGACCAGTTCAAATTTTAAAATTTTAGTTGTCTTCCTTGAACAATCACACTTTGTATGGAAAACCTGTGCGCGGAGGAACCTACACGTAGCTTGCCGCACCCTTATCTTGTTTCCGAGGTCGCTCAACGATTTAAGTGAGCTGCGACAAGTGTCGCGCCCTTGCTTCGTTTCCGAGTACGCTCAGCAAGCTAAGTGCGTTGCGACTAGCCGCGGCGAGGTTGCTTGCCGGTGAGACCTTGGCCAGTAGGCTGCTCAGAGTCCTGCACTCAGCGCTCGCGGCAAAGGCCCCTTGCCGACAAGCTCCCCGGGAGCGTAGGGTGAAAAACATACAAAGTCAAGGATTAAGACAAGGAAGATAACATTGCACTGATTGATCAAAATGAGATAAATATCTTACAAAGGATAACTTGTCACAATGGACTAATGAGTTCATGACATCATATGCAGCAACAAAAAGAGATAAAGATAATGGAGGCCTAATCTACGCGGTCGCCCTCCTTCCTGGAGATCTTGGCCACCTTGGCAATGATGTGGGCGACCTGCTCCTTCAGAGCCTCCATGTCCGCGTCAGCCGGCAAGCTGCGAAGAACGTTGGTGAGGTTGATGCCCGGATTGCGGTATACGATCTTCGTCAGCACGCGCTCCAGAGTTCCCGTGCAGAGCAGGCGCGTCTCCTCGGCCAGTTGCACGGGGATCTTCTTCCGCAGATCAGCAAGGGCCGGCGCGATTCCCCTGAAGAAGAGGCTGAGCTTGGCGCTGTGTGGGAGGTTTGGATCCGGGGAGTAGATGAGGTGCTCCAGCTTCAACGCCAGCAGCTCCTGGTCGATGTTGGACGCACAAGATACTAAGTCTTCGGTCCATACCTCAACGGTTTTGCGGAAGAGCTCAGCCGCTTTGTTGGCGCTGTCCACTAGGGTCCGCTCCTTGCGGAGCTCCTCCTTCAACTTGGTCTCCCGGGCCCGGGCGGCGTCGAGTGAATCCTTCAGTGTAGAGACCTTCAACTCCAAGTCCTCGATGGAGTCCTTGGCGGCCTTCAACTCGTCGCCCCTCTCAGAAAGACGCACCTGGAGTTCTGAATTGGTGTGGGCGTCCTTCTCGCGCTCCGTGATGAGCGCGGCGACCTTCTCCGCGCTCACCTTCAGCGACTTCTCCAGCTGCACGACCTTGGCGGCGAGCTCCTTCTTGGCGGTCTCCGCGGCAGCCGCGGCGGTTTTCGCCTCCTTTAGTTCCCCGCCAAGGGCCTCCTCCCGAGCGGCAAGGTCCTCCTCATGGGAGTCGAGTTGGACCTTCCGCTGGGCGAGTTCTCCTTCTCGCAGGGACAGCTCCACCCCGGCGAGCCGCTGCTGCTCTTCAGCCTCAGCCTTCTCCAGCACCCACTCCTGGTATTCGCCGGCGAGCCGCTCGCGCTCCTCCGCCACCTCGCGGAGGGCCGCCTGGTTGGCGGCGCTGAGCTCCGCCGTGCGCTTCTCCATCTCCGCGGCGGCCTTGGCGGCAAGGGCTTCCCGGGAAGCAAGCTTCGCCTGCCTGGCCCGGTAAAGGGCCAGGAGCTGGTGAAGTAGCTTCTCCTCCTCGGGCCCTTCACTCCCGCCGGGCGCCTCGACAATCTTCAGGCCCGCGGAGGCGAGGACCTCCCCATCAAATGCCTCGCCCTCCGCGGGAGCTCGCGACGAAGACCCCCAAGGCATCTGGATGAAGACGCCGTTGGGGGCCTCAAGGTAGTAGCCCTGCTCCTTGCCGGCGGAGGGGTCGGTGGCCGGCGCAGCACTTGATGCTCCCGCCGCCTCCGGGTCGGCGGTGCGGTCGCCGTCCCCCTCCCCGGCGGCTGCGTCCGCAGCCGGAGCGGTCTCCTGCGCGGCCGGCTCGGCGGCTCTCGCCGTGTCCTCGGCGACAGGGACGTCGCCGCCGCTGCCCTGCGCGCCTTCCTCATCCTCGATGTTGATGACTTCCGTCTCCATCGGCTCGGGAGGAGGAGGATCTAAAAAGAGGAAGAAGAAAAAGAAGTTCAAGCAAAGATCCAAAAAGAAACAACGCCAAGAAGACAAAGTACAAGACTTACCTTGGCGGACGTCATCAGCGGCGGGCTCCCTCGCCGGGGAGCTCTGCCTTGGCGGAGTGGCCACCTTCGCCGGGCTGCTCGCCCTCGGCGGGGTACTCGCCCTTGGCGGAGTACCCGCCCTTGGCGGAGCACTCTCCCTTGCCGGAGAGTTCGGCCTCGGCGGGGACGGCGGGGCCTGCGGCTCCTCAAGGACGGTCTCCGGGCGCTCCTGCCGCTGTGGCTCCACCTCTGCACGAGTCAAGACAAAGGCATCAAGATATTGAAACAATACAAAATCCTCAAGCGCACCCCGACAAGCGGAAGCATGGACCCCAGACTTACGCTGGGGGCTGCGCTGGGGGCTGCTCCTCGGAGCAGCGCTCGGGTCCGGCAGGCTTGGCTCCGGCACGTCCCCGGTTGCCGCGGTGGCCGAGCCTTCCGCGACCTCGACCACAGGCGCCTTGGCTTTCTTCGCCACGCGCTGAACCAAGGTCCTGAAATCAAAGCAACAAACAAAATCAGCATCAACAATAATCAAGATGAAACTCGAGAAGGTGTAAGATCTTGGATCCTTACTCCTGATCCTCTTCGTCGTCCTCGCTCAAGGCGGAGAAGTCATACTCCACCTGGGGCGCGTCGGCACGAGGAGTAGAAGATGAAGATTCCCTCGGGCGCTTGGCGACCCCGGGGGCTGGGGGCTGCGAAGACCCAGCCCCTGTGGTAGCCGGAGCCCGGGGAGCGGGCGGAGCCGCTGCTCCGCTCCGAGAAGACCCCTATCGGCTCGACGCCTGCTTGCGGGACGCCTCCGTCGTGGCCCGCGCGCGGGCCGCCTCCGCTGTGACTGGTGCGTCGGTCGCCCCCGGCGCAGCTTGGCTCCCCCGGGGAGCTGCCCGGCGAGCTGGTTGTTGTCGGGGCGCCTGCGCCCTCTCTCCCGTCGCCGTCTTGAGGAGACGCTTCGGTGGAGACTGCCTTGGGCTTGCCGGGGGCGGGGAGCTCTCCGACGAGGAGAGGTCGTCGGCGTAGAGCTCCGTAGATCCGTCGGAGTCCTCGGCCTCCTCCTCCTCCTCCTCCCCGGCCGGCTCGCTGGGCCCAGCGCCCTGCGCTGCGGCCTCTTTTCCTTTGGCGCCTCCGCTCCCTCCGGCGCCTCCGCTCCTCGCAGCGCCTCTGTTCCCTCCGGCGGCACCCTCCATTGCCGCGGCCTCGGCCACGATTCCGTGGATCCCGGAGTGCCTCAGAGAGGGGACCCCGGCGAGCGCGTCGGGAGGAAGTTGCAACAGTCTGCGGATCTCCGCCTCCTCCGCCCGGCTGGACGCATCCGCAGCCTCCGCCTCGTCAGGCGTGTACCCAAAATCTCCTGCCGCTGCGGCTGCAGCGGCCTCTTCAGCCCGAGAAGCTATGTAAGCAAGCTCCTGCTCGGTGGTGTCCCGCGTGTGCTCCTTGATGTCGTTCTTGTTCTTCGCCACCTCCACGAGGTTGTCAAAGAAGCTGAGGACGTCTATTGGCTTGGGCGGAATCCACGTGTGGTCCACGCCGTGCGAATCGCAAGCGGGCATCATGGCGCAGAGACGATCCCGGACTGTGCTGTTGCAGAGGGGCACCACTCCCCGGGGAGGCCTGAACCACTCAGGGTGTGCCGGGTCATACTTGAAGAGTTCCCGGACCATCCCCTTCAGCTCCAGCGTCGTGAAGTTGAAGTTTAGCCCGGGGCGCAGCCTCATTATATCCGCCGGGCCGCCGTACTCCCAGGCCGGCCTTTTCCTGTCTTGGAGAGGGGCGATGCGGCGGCGGAGAAAATCTGCGCCTACCTCTGCAACGGACAGCCTGGCGGTCCGAAGACGAAGAATCCGGACGAGGGCGACGTCGAGCTTGATGTCGTCCGAGTCCAGCTCGCTCCAATCCCTGCCGCGCACGATGGGCGTTGTGCGCGGCGCGGTGAAGGGCTGCGGCTCGTCCTCAACAATCCAGCACCACTCCGCACGCCATTCCTCCCACTTGCCGCGGAGCTCCCCCGGCAAGTAGGACCCCTTCTTGTTCAGACGGAAAACCCAAGAAATTCCTCCGGAGAGGGGGGCGTCGGCCTCTGCTCTAGGAGTGAAGAAGTGCCTAAACAGCGCTACGTTTGGGTGTATCCCTATGAAGTTTTCGCACATGTGTGCGAAAACCGCCATGGTGAGGATGGCGTTGGGGGTGAAGTCAAGAAGGTGGAGGCCATAGGTGTGCATGACGTCGCAGAAGAAATTAGAGAAAGGAGGGCAAAGACCGCAGTGGAAGAAGGCTGCGAAGAAGTAATACCCGCCGGGGTAGTTGTCCTTGGCGGCGGCCGAATAAGCTTGAGTGCGGGGGTGCGCCTTGGTTTCCTTGGCCCAGAACAAGTAGTACTTGTTCCAGAGCTCCCGCGCGCCGAGCCTCGGCGGGAAGACGAGGTTCCGCTTCCGATACGCGGCGAGCCTCGCCGCTTGCTCCGACTTCTCCCTCTTGGCCTTCTCCTCCTTCGCCTTGTCGGTCTTCGGGGCCATGGCGGACGCGGCGGAGGAAGGGGGACGAAGAGCCCGGCGACGCCGGAGATGTAGACGGCGGCGGCGGAGGTGTGGAGGCGGAACGCAAAGAGGGTTTCTGGAGGAAGAAGAAGATGCAATGAAAGCGCAAGGAGGGGAACCGCTCCTGCTTCCTCTGCTTTTATGGGGGAGTGGGGGGCGTTTCGCCCTTTTCATTGATGGAACGTGGGCACGTCCCATCCCACGACGCCGCAATCGACGCGTGCCGTTACGGGGGGATGCGGCGGATACGGAAGTGGATTCGGCACGCCGTGGGCCGCGTGTGCCCGTGCACTGTTTTGGGCCTGGCCCAACAGCGCTCGGCACCGTGTGTGGCCCAGGCCCGGGGGCTCCTGTCGGTGTACTAAGGTAGGGGTACCTCAGTACCCCAACTTGTGCACGGTCAGTTGCAGCTTCCCGCGGCAGGGTTTACCACGCGCTCGCCGGAGACCTTTCTGCTCCATATTAAGCCATTCAAAAACAAAGTATGCAAGACAGAAGATCGAGACCCCGGCAAGTGGAGCTTGCCGGGAAGGACGTACCAGGCTCAAGACTGCCCCACTAGCACAAGGCCCTGGCAAGAGGAGCTTGCCAGGAGGACTAGAAGACACGCCTCGGCGCTATATGCGCCCCGGCGAGGGCCCGGGGAGCGGCAAGCTCCCGGGCCCGGCAAGATCAAGGCCCCGGCAAGGTGCTTGCCGGGAGAGTTGCGCTGTGTGCCCGCGCTCCAGCTCATCGGCCCACGCGTCGCCCTGGGGCCTATCCAGGGACGCGTGGCGGATGGCTGTGCAGCCTGGGGGACACGGTGGCACTCCACGGTGGTGGATCCATCGCCGTGGCGGACGGAGACGCAAGGGCGGGAGCTTTTGAGGTCGACGGCGACGGGCATTAAATGCCCTTGTCCCCCACTGTCAAAGTAGGTAGCGACCACTGTTCGCGCACTGTAGCTCCACTGTTCCCGCACTGTTACAACTACCACCTCTTTTACGCTTTTACCCCTTTCTCCTACGTTGACACCTGTCGGTGACCCCTTTGCACTATAAAAGGAGGCCCATGCACAACGTGGAGGGGGTTCGGAACCTAGATCACCCATACGCTCGGTGTAGCTGCTTCTTCAAGCTCCCGAGCTCTCTAACTCAATACACAACTAAGCAGGAGTAGGGTTTTACGCGTCCACCGCGGCCTGAACCTGGGTAAAACTGCCCGCGTGCTCGCTACGATCTGCTCTTCGTTCTCCCTCCGCCCTCGTACCGCACAGACAAGGGGCTCCGGTCCCATAGGTGTTCGTGGCGGACAGTTTCCCCCGACAATGTTAAACATCATTAGCTGAAGAAGATGAGGATGAGGAGGCCGGCTACGCACTAAGCTGCTCGGCGGTGATCTTCTCAGGGGCGATGCCAAGGCGACCTCCAATCTGCTGAAGAACTTTGATCGATGTAGGCGGAGGAACTGCATCTTTTGCTTCATTAGGCTCTTGGTCATGCTGCACTCGATGCTTCTTGAGGAGCTTGGCTGAAGGCTTCTTGAGAGGGACAGATTTCGGCGCACTCTGCCGGAAACCATCCCGAAGCGCAGAAAGCCTAGCGCTGCGTCGTACTTCTGATTCGACCAGAACAACACTGATTTTGCGGCGTCTTGGCTTTTTAGCCGTTGCAGTGAAACTGAAAGAGGCCATCTCCACAACTGTCAGATGTGGCATACCTGAAGGAGCAATTGCCTCGTCTGATACTGGAGCAACTTCATCGAAACAGAGAGAACGAGCAACTCTGGGTTTTGAGCAAACTACCTCAATTAAGAAATGTGGAGGCGGTCTGAAGACCAACTTATTGCAGAGGTGTGTGCTTGAAAACGAAACTTCCCAGGATCTTTTTGATAAGATGATCGGCTTAAAAGGGCTGAGCTGTGGCATACCTTTGGTAATCTGCAGATTCTCAACAAACGGCATCATACTAGTAAAACACCGAGTCCAAAGCATCTCAGGTGGAATCTGTGGACCAAAAACTGTCAGCACATGGCCAACGAAGATCGGCGCCTAAATAGCGGGAGGCTGATAGACTGCTAAAGCTTACTGGCTCTCCCCTTCAGAACTGGAAGCTGGCCCAGAGTTTTGCATAACCACTAACTCTTGAGAAACAGCCTGTGGGTTATTGTCTTGAACCCAATCCTCAACGACAACCTCGTCATTATGCAGATCATGTTGAAGTGGATGGTTAATATGTGGCTGTTCTGGTGGGTCGTTCCACCCCAACTGAGGGTATTCCAGCATAACAAAGTTAATATTGTCAAACTGCAGGTGTCCTCGGAGAGGGTGCAGATTGCCATTGAGTGGCATCTGGTCTTCATCCGCGGGGAGGATGATACGTCCAAAACGTATCTATAATTTCTGCTTGCTCCATGCCACTTTTGGGTGATATTGCTATGATATTCATACACTTCCATACACTTTTGGTCATATTTGGACTAACTTACTAATCCAGTGCACCCCAGTGCCAGTTTCTGTTTTCGGCTGTTGTTGTATTTCAGGTTTTCACGTTTCGAGAACTGCCCAGAAAAATACAGAAAAAATATATAAAAAATCAGCGTTCCGGGAACGACACTGCTTCGGAAGGGGAGCCAGGGGGGGCACAGGGGCCCCAGGCGCCCTGTGGGTGACCCCCCTGGGCCGCGCCGGGGCGGCGCCTCGGCCCCCCGAGAGCCCCCCGATGCCCTACTTTGGCAGATATTTAAAGGGTCCCCCGTAACCCATGAAACAAGACCTCTTTTTCGCGATCCCATCTCTGTTCCGCCGCCGCCGCTTCCAAGATCGGGAGCACCAGGAGAACTCTTCCCGGCACCCTGCCGGAGGGGAGGATCACCACCGGGAGCTTCTCCACCACCATGGATGCCTCCCGGATGACTCGTGAGTAGTCTCCCTTGGACCATGAGTCCATGACCAGTAGCTATGTGATGTTCTCCTCCCGTTCTTGTGCTTCACTAATTAGTCCTCGTGAGCAGCCCTACATGATCGAGGCACCTATGTAATCCTTATGCTATTGCTATGTTGAGTTTGCTGGGATCCGATGGATTATGAGATTATGTTCAGATTGATCTTGAGTAATATATTTGATTCACCTCTTTTATATTTTAGTTCATAAGTAATTCTTGCATGTTCTCCGTTGTTATTTATTGCTTTGGCCAAGTAGTAGGTAGTGACTCCAAGAGGGAACGTTATGCTCGATTGTGGGTTCATGCCCCTCGATGACTAGCTTGAGTGACAGAAACATGAGTCTAGGGGATGTGTTGTTGCCACAAGGGGGAAAACAACGGTGCTTGTGCCCGCGGGTGCAAGGATTGTTTACTTTACGCAAAGTTCTTTTAATGCAGTTGTCTGTTGCATTGAGTTTACACTATGGGTGGGACTCGCAACTTAATACCAGCAAGATGTTCTGGATAGATATCTCAAGGTGGATGATTAGTAGTAGATATTGATGGATTTCGGTCTACTTACTTTGGCGTACCGCCCATGCTTTGAACCTCAACCTTTCTTGCAATGTAATCAGCATTGGTTTGCGTTCGTGGTCCTGTCAATTGCCCAGCTGTAATTTGTTACCTCACATAGCCGTTTTATCGTCTTTTGGGAGAGAGACATCACTAGTGATCATCATGAGACTCCGGTCCATATTACCATCATTGATCACATTCACTATTTACTTTTCGCTATTTACTTACTATTGCAAAAACACTATCTATCACTACTATCATATTGCTTTTAACCCTTTGTGAACTACAAGGCCGGAGAGATTGACAACCTCTCTGTACTCGTTGGGAGCAAAGTTATTTGTATCTGTGTGCAGGTCCATGTTGATTGCTGATTGCGCCATTAGCAATTGACACCTACCTATTGAACCTAGGAGTCTCTGGGGATTCGATCCTTGGCATCTTTGCTAGGGGAAAACACTTCTACTTACTGCATCTTACACCTTCCACTTGGGGTAATCCAACGAGGGGTTCGAGGCCCATCAAGGAGTATTTTCTGGCGCCGTTGCCGGGGACTCCACTCTTCAGGATAGGGGAGTTGCATGCTATCTTTTACCTTTGCTTATTAGTCTTGTTAGTTTACCTTTCATATTTGCTTTAGTTCCTTTTATCGAAAATCACAAAAATAGTTATCTGGCTTGCTTGATACTATGGGTTCCACCGAGAACACCAAGTTGTGTGACTTCACTAGTCACAACAACGATGACTTTATCAGCACACCTATCACTACACCTGCCACTTCAGCACCTTCATATGAAATTAAACCTGCTTTACTGAACTTAGTCATGAGAGAACAATTCTCTGGTGCTGGAGATGATGCTGCTTTACACTTGAACAACTTTGTTGAACTTTGTGATATGCAAAAGTACCAAGAAATAGATGGTAATATTGTTAAGCTTAAGCTTTTTCCTTTCTCCTTGAGAGGAGGAGCTAAAATTTGGTTTCAGTCTTTGCCTATAAATAGCATAGATTCATGGGACAAGTGCAAAGATGCTTTTATTGGACTATCCACCTGCTAAAATTATCCAACTTAGAAGTAACATCATGAATTTTAAACAATTGGATAATGAACACGTTGCCCAAGCTTGGGAACGTATGAAATCTCTTATCAAAAACTGCCCTACTCACGGTTTGACTACTTGGATGGTTATCCAAACTTTTTATGCAGGCTTGAACTTTACCTCGCGGAACTTGTTAGACTCGGCCGCGGGAGGAACTTTTATGTCAACTACACTTAGTTCTGCCACAAAGCTTCTCGATGAGATGATGACCAACTATTCCCAATGGCACACCGAACGCGCTCCAACAGGTAGGAAGGTAAACTCTGTCGAGGAGATTTCCTCCCTTAATGAAAAAGTTGACTTGATCATGTCTCTACTTTCGAAGCAATCTCATATTGATCCTCATGATGTTCCTTTAAATTCTTTGATTTCTCAAGAACAAGTAGATGTTAACTTTATCTCTAGAAACAATTTCAACAACAATGCTTATAGGAGTAACTTTGGTAACAATTCTAGACCGTTCCCCTCTAACTCTTATGGGAACAACAATGCTTATCCTAGTACCAAGAACTTCAATACTGAACTAGAGACCATGCTTAGAGATTTCATCACTACCCAAAAAGCTTTTAATAAGAATGTAGAAGAGAAACTACATAAACTAGATGATCTTTCTTTTAAGGTAGACCACTTAGACAATGAGTTAAAATTGCTAAAAATTGAAACTTCTTCTCTTAGGGAGAAGGATGTCATCCCTATTAATGCTACTCAAGTGCAAATCAATGAAAATATTAGGATGATGGCTAAGCTTAAAGAGAGATGGGCTAGAGAAAGGGAGGAAGAGGAAAGAATTAAGAGCCTTCCTACCCACCACACTGTTTCTACTATCCAAGTTATTGAGAATGTTCACACTCTTAGCACCCAATGTACTCCTGGTCCCAATGGACCTATTAATGGTGATGCTATGTCAACTACCAAACAGGTGAGCCTTAAGGACACCTCTACCACTTTACTTGATGCTCGTGACCTTGATTTTGATAATTGTACTCTTACAGAAGTTATTGATTTCCTTCACAAAATGTCTAGAGACCCCCGCACTAGCACGCTTAACCTTGCCTTCACAGAGCATATCACTAATGCTCTCATCAAAGCTAGGGAGGAGAAACTTAGAGTAGAAGCCTCCATACCTAGAAAGCTAGAGGATGGTTGGGATCCTATGATAAAAATTTATTTAAATGACTTCTCTTGTTATGCATTATGTGATGTTGGTGCTAGTACCTCTGTTATGCCCAAAAGGATATATGATATGCTTAAATTGAAACCTTATGATTCTTGTTCTTTTGGTGTTCGTCTCGTTGATTCTTCCATAAAGAAACCTTTGGGGAGGATTGACGATTTCTTATTGTTGTCAATGATAATTATGTCCCCGTTGATTTCACTATTATGGATATTGAATGTGATCCTTCATGTCCAATTATTTTGGGACGTCCCTTTTTGCGCACCGTTGGTGCTGTCATTGACATGAAAGAGGGTAATATAAAATTTCAGTTTCCTCTCAAGAAAGGGATGGAACACTTCCCTCGTAGGATGGTCAAGTTACCTTTTGAGTCCGTTGTACGGGCTAGTTATTCTTTTACTCTTGATAAAACTTGATCTATGCATTATGCCTAGCTTAAAGGCATAAAAGAAAGCGCTTTTGGGAGGCAGCCCACATGAATAAATTTTTTGCTTTTGTTGTGTCTTGATGTTGTTTACTGCTGTAGCATCATCATTGTATCTTTGCTTTTCATATTTGTGCCATGTATAGCCTCTGATTGCTAGAAAGTTCAAAAGTTGTGAGGTGCTGTCCAGGAAACAGATTCTGTCCTTGGATAGAAAAATTCGTATAAAATCACCAGATCATCTTTTTGGTCTGAGTTTTTTCTACAGCGTTCTCTATATAATTTTCTTTCGTGCGTCAGTTCTGAGTTTTTTTATTTGAGTTGCAGAAGTATCCCGAACAGGTCAATTACTGCCTGCTGTTCTGTTTTTCACAGATTCTGTCCTGTTTTGCCTTACCTTCACTTTGCAAATTAAGAACTTGTTTTTTCTTTGCGAAAACCTTTTGGCAATCTTGAGAAACAGTAGAACTTCAAGAATATCCTTATTTCCAGCAAGGTATAATTATTTTATTAAGGGTACTAACCTCGCTAATCAGATTATGAATGAGTTATGTATGAAGGGAGTTTTCAAGTGTGCGAGGGAAGATGATAAAAAGATTCAGGAGTGTCAAGCGCTCAAGCTTGGGGATGCCCCCGTGCACCCCCAAGAAATATTCAAGGAGACTCAAGCGTCTAAGCTTGGGGATTCCCCCCGTGCATCCCCTTCTCCATCAACATTATCAGTTCGTCTTTCGTTCCGCTGTATTTTTATCACTTCATGTGTTATGTGCTATGCTTGGAGCGTCTTGATTTTAGTTTTCTTTTTAGTTTTTCATAACGAGTCGGAACCCAGCATTCCTTTATGTGGGAGAGAAACACGCTCCACCTCTACCTCGAACATTACATAGAATTTTCATGTCTATCTATGCTGTGTGTGTTCTTTATCTTTTAATAGCTACTATCGTGCTTTGCTCTTAGTATTCATGCTTATCTTTTCAAAGAGCTTTTATTTAGTTGGTTGCTTGAACTCTTTTTAAATTACCATGCTCACCTTATTAAGAGAGTTTGCTTCCGTTGCATGGGTTAATATGTCTATGATAAAGATGCTACTTTCATGATGATGCTTAGTAGTTCAGGTTTTCTTATGGTTAATCTCAGATAGCTGGGGGGTTCCCAATGTGTCATTGGAGTACCAACTTGGTTTGTTTTCCTATGATGTGGTATGGTTTAGTAATATATTCCTTCGAGAATTTATTTTGATTGACTTGGCGTATGCTCACGCATATTCAAGACTGTAAAGAAAGTCTGTCAAGCCTTGATGATCTTTTGTTTCTAAGTAGCGATATAACTACCATGCCTGATTCAATATTGCTTTGTCGCTCTGCATGATTATGACCGTCATTGCTCTCTTAGTTGGTCGCTCCCAGTCTTTTGCTAACCTCCACCTGCACTAAGCAAATTAATGATGCAATACATAGCTCATGGGAAAGTAGCCTAAAAACTATTGTGGTAAAAAATATGTTGCTTATGTATCTTATTTCTTATGAGTTGCTTGTTGAGCGGTAACCATGTTTCTGGGGACGCCATCAACTGTCACACTTTTGTTGAATATCATGTGAGTTGCTATGCATGTTCGTCTTGTCTGAAGTAAGGGTGATTTACCGTGGGTTGAATTAATATGCATATTATTAGAGAAGAACATTGGGCCGCCAACCAAAGCCATGCCTCATGGTGGAAGTTTTAGCTTGGACCTTAATCCTCAATCTCTCATGAGAATATGCTTATGCATTAAAGAGGAGTCCATCATCTATTTTCTATGTTGTCCCGGTATGGATGTCCTCAAGTTGAGATTTATCAAAAACGAGAAATCAAATGCGATCTATCTCCTTGGACCTTTGTACAGGTGGCATAGAGGTACCCCTTTGTGACACTTGGTAAAAACATATGCAATGCAATGATAACCCATGGGGATCCGAGCTAATTAGGACAAGGAGCGAGCACTATTGGTATTCGATGCATGAGGCTTGCAACTTATAAGATGTTTTATACATGACACATATGAAGTACTACTACCTTTGAAACAATTGCTTCCATGTTTCATAATAAAAAGCTCTAGCACTTCAAGCATCAACTACTGAGAGCATGATTGTCATTCTGAGTGTAATGTGCATTGTCCCAAAGTAGCATTGTCTTTTGCCTGATTGTGATATCGTTTATTCTGAAATGATTGTATCTAGTCATCACTTAAACCTTGAAGGTGCCCTTGCATTTATGTTTTGCATCACTAAAAGGGGCAAGCTAGATATCACTTGATCATATTTGCACATCATGTTCATTGCAAATCTTTTTGTTGTTTCAGTTTCATGTTGTAAAACTTTCGGTCATTTGTGATTTTCTCTTGAGACAACTTAATTACTGTAGAATCATTGTCTCAGTAAGCTTTTGTCATATGACTATGAGAAAGTCCAGTATGGTTAATAGCATGTCACCACAGAAATTATTCTTGTTATCATTTACCTACTCGAGGACGAGCAGGAATTAAGCTTGGGGATGTTGATACGTCCAAAACGTATCTATAATTTCTGCTTGCTCCATGCCACTTTTGGGTGATATTGCTATGATATTCATACACTTCCATACACTTTTGATCATATTTGGACTAACTTACTAATCCAGTGCACCCTAGTGCCAGTTTCTGTTTTCGGCTGTTTTTGTATTTCAGGTTTTCACGTTTCGAGAATTGCCCAGAAAAATACAGAAAAAATATATAAAAAATCAGCGTTCCGGGAACGACACTGCTTCCGAAGGGGAGCCTGGGGGGCCACAGGGGCCCCAGGCGCCCTGTGGGCCCGCCCCCCCTGGGCCGCGCCGGGGGGGCGCCTCGGCCCCCCGAGAGCCCCCCGATGCCCTACTTTGGCAGATATTTAAAGGGTCCCCCGTAACCCTGGAAACAAGACCTTATTTTCGCGATCCCATCTCTGTTCCGCCGCCGCCGCCGCTTCCAAGATCGGGAGCACCAGGAGAACTCTTCCCGGCACCCTGCCGGAGGGGAGGATCACCACCGGGAGCTTCTCCACCACCATGGACGCCTCCCGGATGACTCATGAGTAGTCTCCCTTGGACCATGAGTCCATGACCGGTAGCTATGTGATGTTCTCCTCCCGTTCTTGTGCTTCACTAATTAGTCCTCGTGAGCTGCCCTACGTGATCGAGGCACCTATGTAATCCTTATGCTGTTGCTATGTTGAGTTTGCTGGGATCCGATGGATTATGAGATTATGTTCAGATTGATCTTGAGTAATATATTTGATTCACCTCTTTTATATTTTAGTTCATAAGTAATTCTTGCATGTTCTCCGTTGTTATTTATTGCTTTGGCCAAGTAGTAGGTAGTGACTCCAAGAGGGAACGTTATGCTCGATTGTGGGTTCATGCCCCTCGATGACTAGCTTGAGTGACAGAAACATGAGTCTAGGGGATGTGCTGTTGCCACATGGGGGAAAACAACGGTGCTTGTGCCCGCGGGTGCAAGGATTGTTTACTTTACGCAAAGTTCTTTTAATGCAGTTGTCTGTTGCATTGAGTTTACACTATGGGTGGGACTCGCAACTTAATACCAGCGAGATGTTCTGGATAGATATCTCAAGGTGGATGATTAGTAGTAGATATTGATGGATTTCGGTCTACTTACTTTGGCGTACCGCCCATGCTTTGAACCTCAACCTTTCTTGCAATGTAATCAGCATTAGTTTGCGTTCGTGGTCATGTCAATTGCCCAGCTGTAATTTGTTACCTCACATAGCCGTTTTATCGTCTTTTGTGAGAGAGACATCACTAGTGAACATCATGAGACTCCGGTCCATATTACCGTCATTGATCACATTCACTATTTACTTTTCGCTATTTACTTACTATTGCAAAAACACTATCTATCACTACTATCATATTGCTTTTAACCGTTTGTGAACTACAAGGCCGGAGAGATTGACAACCACTCTGTACTCGTTGGGAGCAAAGTTATTTGTATCTGTGTGCAGGTCCAGGTTGATTGCTGATTGCGCCGTTAGCAATTGACACCTACCTGTTGAACCTAGGAGTCTCTGGTGATTCGATCCTTGGCATCTTTGCTAGGGGAAAACACTTCTACTTACTGCATCTTAAACCTTCCACTTGGGGTAATCCAACGAGGGGTTCGAGGCCCATCAGAGGATATCTGCAAACTCCGCCGAGAGAACGTACACCGGTGCAATCCAAGAAATTCTAGTAACACCAAAATCACCATATTCACGATAAACTACGTCACGCGGAACTTGCTCAGGACATGGGAAGGAGGCATAGACCAAAGTGCGTACCATACGCGGATCCTCTTGGTGCCACTGATGAAAATGGCCAAAATTACTAACTGCATCGGATATGTATTTGGTGGTGCGATAAACTAGTGGAATTCCCAACATCATAATCCAACCTCTACAAAAACCTTGGATAGCTCTACGATTGATGCCATGGTTGTGCGGTATGAAGCGTACAAAGTGACCATTGCCAAGATTGTAAGGTGGATGATCCATGATAGCATGCCTAGATGCAGCACTTCGAAACTCAAACAAGCCAACACCCTCAATCCAATGTTGATCGCAAAGAACATCGCGATGAAGTTGAGTCATAACAAAATCACTAACCAGCTGACGAAACTGTTGAATCTGGCCAGGCGGCGGTGGAGGCTCGACAATACCGATAGCGTACTGCTCATGACGTTGGTCCGGAGCAACCGCCAGAGAAAGAAACATCCGAGGCAGCCGGGTTGGTCCTCCATCGATGACATCAAACCCCGGCGGGATGAACTCCAAAGGACCTATAGCAAAGTTAGCCATTGATGGTGGAGGCGGCGAAGAAGGAGCTTGGCCAACAGGAGAGGACGGCAGCGATGTGACAATACGCTGCGTGTGCGTGTGGGTAGTCGTCTCTAAAACCGAGGAGTCCCGTCGAGGTTGAATAGAACGAGGACTCGTGGCAGGTGCGGATTCCACCTCCTTCGATTTACCAAGATTCTGTGGCATATTCTTAACTTTCCAAACTAACCCGTTATCCTTTGCCCATTGTTTGCATTGAAAGCCTCGGTGTCCAGAGCGATTGCAAGCTGAGCAAACCAGACAGGAGACTGACATGTGGCCCTTTTGAAAACATTTAGTGCAGGTTAAAACACGGGCCACCATGTCATCCACCATGTCGTCAAACTGAGCACGCGCCTCTTGCGACGATGGAATATCAGCCTGTAACATGTCAGTAGACACAATCAGCCCGATAGATGCAGGCCCAACATGGGGAGCCGATGATTCCGGCTTCGACGTGTTTGAAGCCAGCAACGTATCTCGATCATGCAGATCTTGTGGTTGCGATATGCCCGCCGAAATATTAGGGTGAGAGAAATCCGCGGATGTAACTGTGCCAAAAATAATAGGCGGCAACGCCGCCGTCAAACGCAAGCTCACCGGCGGCGAGGGGTGGATGATAACCCTCTCATGAGCATAAATATAATAACCCGCTTCTATAATGGAATCAATCTCATCCTGTGTTGCAGGGTATCTCTAGCCCTTGCAAGCCTCATAATTTTGCATTGTGGCAAAAGAAATCCTTTTCCGAACGTGCTTTCCCAATCTAAGAGAGGACTTACGAGGTGGGTGATGCATAGCTGGCATACCAAGGGCAGCTCGCCTCTTGGAGGGACTAATGAGGATCCATTCAGCATCACATTCAAGATTCCAACGATGGAACTCACGTTCCCAATTAGGGCCTCCACGACCCCAAAGGTTGAAATAACATTTGAAATTCAAGCAAGTAAAAGAACGAAGACTAAGAACAAGAAACCCAACTTGCTTAGAGGAGACATTGAAAGAATAAACCTTATCATGTATGTATGAGACTCCCAATTCAATAGCAGAACCTCCAATGACCGCTTCCAAAGCTGCCGCGACAGAATCCTCCGTGAGACAAAAGTCATGTCTCCCAAAAGATACAACCATCGTGAAATGACCAGTGTCATCCGTAGGATGAATGGTAAGACCAGTAGATCTGAAAACCTTATCCGCAAACTCAAAACCATTGGAGAAATCCAAGCCAAGGGTTGATCCAGAGGAGATCGCCATGAGAAAATGATATCACCAAGTAGAGGAGAAGACGCCGAAGGGATTGATCGGAGAGAAACCTCAGATTAGAGGTGGTGTGGAGAGATCGCCATCAATGGTGGGTGGGAGCGGTGGGAGGTGGGAGTCACCATGTCCTCAAAGAGTCAAAGTTTTTCTCTCTATTCCTTTTTATTTTTATCTTTTGGAAAGCACCATGTGGTGAGGAAAGATCTAGGCACATATTTCTAGCTGAATATGGGTAGCATGAGTTATTATTGTTGACATCATCCAAAGGTGAATACATTGGGAGGCGAAATTACAAGCCCATATCTTTATATGTGTCCAGTTGAAACGTTTTGCTCATGTGTATGCGGTGAGTGTGAGCAATCATAGAAGACTATATGATGGTTGAGTATGTGGAAATCTTACTTAAACTCTGTTGAATGAGTTGAATTACAATTGCTTGGTGACTGAGAACATGGGTTGTTGAGTTTCAAGATAATTCATTGTTTGAACCTTAACATGTGAATTGGTTGCTACTCTAACATGAGAAGTTTTATAGGAAAGAATTATTGTTATGATGCTAGGAAAAAGTGATTGACATTTTCGTTGATCAAACTTGTGCACTTTGCTAGCATTCACACTTCATAAATTATTTCTTTTATCATTTACCTACTCAAGGACGTGTAGGAATTAAGCTTGGGGATGCTGATACGTCTCCAATGTATCTATACTTTATGAAGTATTCATGATGTTTTATTATCATTCTTGGATGTTTTACAATCATTTTATATCATTTTTTGGGACTAACCTATTGACATAGTGCCAAGTGCCAGTTGATGTTTTTTGCATGTTTTTTACATCGCGGGAAATCAATATCAAACACAGTCCAAACACCGCGAACCTTTTTGGAGATTTTTATGGACCACAACACCCAGGATGGGCCAGAGCAGCACCTGGGGGGTGCCCCGAGGGGTGCACAACCCACCAGGGCGCGCCTGGGGGCCTAGGCGCGCCCAGGTGGGTTGGGCCCACCTCGGTGGCCTCCCGCACCCCCTCTTTCCCATATAAATTCCCAAATATTTCGAAATCCTTTGGGGTGAACCTAGATCAGAAGTTCCGCCGCTGCAAGGCTCTATAGTCCACGAGATCAAATCTAGATCCCTTTCTGGCACTCCGCCAGAGGGGGAAATCATCACCGGTGGCCATTTTCATCATCTCGACGTCCACCATGTTGAGGAGGGAGTAGTCCACCCTCGGGGCTGAGGGTTTGTACTAGTAGCTATGTGTTTAATCTCTCTCTCGCGCGATCTCGAGATGTCACGATCTTGATATATCATGGGATTTGTTAACATAGATGGATCATATGATGTTTCTTCCCTCTCTACTCCTGTTGTGATGAACTGAATCTTTACCCTTTGAAGTTTTGTCATGTCGGATTGAATGGTCAGATTTGAGAACACATGATGTATGTCTTGCGGTATCAATACTTGAGGTGACAATGGGGTATCATATTGATTCACTTGATGTATGTTATGGCACTCAACTTGCGGATTCCTGCGGTGACATTGGGGTAATCTATGCATAGGGGTTGATGCATGTTTTTATTATCTTTTCTCCGATAGAAACTTTGGGGTCTCTTTGTAGCTCTTTGTGTGGATTGAATATTATGATCATGAAGTTGTTTGATGCATATCATAGAATCAACTCATGGATATTTGTGGTGACATTGGAATATCTAGGTGACCTTAGAGTTTGTTGATGTGTGTCATATGGTGTTATTTTAGTATGAACTCTTGGTTAGATTGACCAGAAAGATTAGCTTTGTGTTATTTTAGTATGAACTCTAAGATAGATTGATCAGAAAGAATAGCTTTTGAGGTGGTTACGTACCCTACAAACAATTTCTATCTTTTGTTTTCCGCTAATAGGAACTCAGGAGTGATTCTTTATTGCACTTTAAGTGATAATCATATGATCCAACTATGTTAGCATTGTTGAGAGATTGCACTCGCGAAAGTACGGACCCTAGGCCTCATTTTCAAGCATTGCAATACCGTTCGTGCTTCGTTTTATTATTTACTACCTTTCTGTTTTTTATTGTTTGTACTACAAAAACTCATATCTACTATCCATATTACACTTGCATCACCATCTCTTTGCCGAACTAGTGCACCTATACAATTTGCCATTGTATTGGGTGTGTTGGGGACACAAGAGACTTTTTATTATTTGGTTGCAGGTTTTTTTGAGAGAGACGATCTTCATCCTACACCTCCCATGGATTGATAAGCCTTAGGTCATCCACTTGAGGGAAATTTGCTACTGTCCTACAAAACTCTGCGCTTGGAGGCCCAACACGAGTCTACAAGAACAAGTTGTGTAGTACAAATCATTATCTGACACCTATCATTGCCGATCCATTGCCTACGAGTTCACTTCATATTGATACTTGCTTCGTTACTGTCGTTACTGCTGCTATCACCATCACTACAAAACTGCTACTGTTAATCTTGCCATTGTTACTTCCATACTACTTTGCTACTAAATACTTTGTTGCAGATATTAAGTTTTCCAGGTGTGGTTGAATTGACAACTCAGCTGCTAATACTTGAGAATATTCTTTGGCTCCCCTTGTGTCGAATCAATAAATTTGTGTTGAATGCTCTACCCCGAAAACTGTTGCGATCCCCTATACTTGTTGGTTATCAGTGCCTTCAGCCCAAGACGGTGGACGGCGGAGCCTGACTATCGCTGGTGGGACGGTATCTGGACCGTCTGGGGCCACCACTCTCGTGCTCACATGGGGTGGGGCATCTCCACCTACTCCCACAGTTGTGAGGCCTACTTCACTAGCCCGGGTCATGGAGGTTGGAGTTGTGCCAGGACAGACCGTGGCGGAGGCCCGTGCCCTTCTTGCTACACCGACATCATCACCGATACTCGAGCGGTAGGAGGATATCGTGAGTGTTGGGATGGATGTTTTCCCGTCGTCCTTGCCCCGCTCACCTAGAGTGGTGTCTCTCTCGCCTAAGACCCAACCCTCTTCAGCCTTGGGGTCCCTCATGTTTGTGCCTGCTATGCCACCTCTGTCTGGCTTGGGGTCGGGCACGAGCAGCACCGACTCTCCCGTGACCGGCCCCATGGCTCATCTGGTCCCCTCGCCATCAATGGCGTCTAGACATAGTGTGCACCTCTCTTGCTCTCGGACTCTCCCGGGCGGTCGGATCCCGTTGATCCCAGAGAAGGCGACCATGCCTACGGCGGCACGGGACCTCATCCTAGGTACGATAGCTCCCAACCCCGACCCTTCCTATTTTGGTTCTTGATTTGCGATCCTTGGTTTGCTTCCACTTGCGAATCTTGGCAACATTGCTTCGGATTGTAACATTGTATTCCTATGCGAGAAAGGTGCTCGACTAGAACAAATTTTGGTCATTTGTGCCAAGGAGATGCTGGATGGGGCGCTTGTAGAGGCCCATGCTCGTGCGGAGCATGGAGCTGCGCCTCCACCACTTGATGTGGTTATAGAGAGCCCGGGGCGGTGGCAGGGCCATCCTGCATGACCGTGGGGGCGGATACCCTTGGACGCCATTCAAAGGGAAGGGCGCTGAGGGAAAGGGCGCTGAGGGGAAAGCCGCCCATGCTCCTCAACCCCATCGAGCAACTGGTTGTGGTGTGTGGAGCTAGTGTCGGGATTCCCTCCCGGGAGGCCTCGACAGGTGGTGCCCCTATTAGGAAGGGACACCGTGGCCACATGGCTAAGTAGACCCACATCCCGCAAATGGCAGTCGGGCTAGTCCAGCCCCACCCGAGGGACCGAGCAGTCCAACAATGATTCCTATATGAAGCTCCTATGTTGGAACATACGGGGTTTCGGGCACGTGGGCCGGAGGCGGCAATTGATCGAGTACCTTAGGCATGAGGAGATAGATATAGGAGTTTGGTAGGAGACGATCCATCAGGACTTTACCATCCAGGAGCTTCAGAGGCTCTCTCGTCACCCATTATCCTAGCAGTGGATGCCTGAATACGGGTTATCTGGGGGCATCCTATTGGGGGGGGGTCGTGAGGATTTGTTCTCGGTTGAGGATATGGACCGAGTAGAATTCTTCCTTAGTATGTCCATCATCGAATGGCGTGTGAATCTCAGTTGGGTGGTGATCATCGTCTATGGCCTGGCTGATCAACGACGGTCAACAGACTTCTTAGCTGAGATTAAGGATAACGTCGATCGCTGCACTACGTCGGTGGCCGGAGACTTTAATCTTATTTGTCACAAGGCTGACAGGAGCTCCCCCAATGTGGATCGTTTGCATATGTTCTTGTTCAACGATTGCATTGCTAATATGGCTCTATGAGAGATAGCCCGTGTAGGGGCTAGATTCACGTGGACTAACAACTAGGTGGACCCTATCCAGAGGGTGCTTGGTAGGGTCCTAGTGTATGTTAAGTGGGAGATCATGTTCCCTCTATGCTCGCTTAGGGTGTTCATGCGGATTGGGTCTGATCGTGCTTCCCTACTGTTCTCCTTGCGGGACGGGTCACCACCGTGAGCGAGTTACTTCCACTTCGAACCGTCGTGGTTGTTGCAGTCGGGGTTCTTTGAGATAGTGCGGGACCGTTGGGTCGAAGCCGCGGCTTCCCCACCACGGTCATTGAACTAAGGCCGCCCGCCACTTCATGACGGGGTGGGGGCCAACCTTGGCACGGACCTACGTGCCTGTAAAGGGCCCTGCTACACCAGATTAAGGCCCTGGATGAGGAGGCCAGTTCGACCAGCCTCTCGGACGATGATTGGCCTTGGCGGTACGCCCTTGAATCCTCATTGATGGAGATACTAAAGGGTGAGGAATTATTCTAGCAACGACGTGGGGGCCAGAAGTGGATACTCAAGGGATATGCCAATACCGCGTATTTCCAGACGATTTCCAATGGAAGTTGTCGAAAATTATCTACTATGTGTCTCTTGGAGGGGGACAACCTCCTGGAACACCCGGAAGAGATTAGGTCCCACATTTTCTCCTTCTTTAAGGGGCTCTTTACGACGGAACCCCTGGCAAGGTGTCTTTGGTAGAGGATTTCTGGCCGACCGCAGATAAAGTCTCTCACATCGAGAATGTGGAACTAACTCTCCTATTCTCTCCAGAAGAGGTGGGTAGGGCTATGTAAGTGCATCTAGTGCCCCCTAGTTGGTTTTGGATTATTGACGACAAACATTGTCGTGGAATTAACACGTCAGATGTCCAATTTACGGACTTAGTGGTGAGGCTGGGCATCTATGTAGTAGCTTGAGAGGGGTTGAGCGGAATCGAGAGACGCGATGCAAGACACGGATTTAGACAGCTTCGGGCCCCGGGAAACATCATCCGGTAATAACCCTACATGCTGTTTGAGGCTAGGTCTCATTATGATCCTTGTGGTGTCGCCGGTAAACCGGCTCTTTGTGTCTAACCCTAGAAACTTGTCTAAACTTCTCCTCTAAACTTGTCTCTTGTCTAACTTGTGAGAACCTGTCAGAACTTCTCCTCTTTGGGGAGCCCTGCCCCTCCTTATATATGTCGAAGGGGCGGGTTTACATGACTAGTCCTAGTAGGACTAGGATTGATCTATTACAAGGAGTCCTACTCTTGCTTCTTTTGTAAGAGAATATTCCTTGCGCTTTATTTATAAACCGGCCCACTATTAATATGAACCGGCCTTCTGGGCCTTGGGCCTTGTCATCCATGATCCGCCTGCCGGGTTACCAATAACTTGCCAAATATAAACCGTCTTAAGTAGAATGCCAAGTCCGGCCGGGTTATAATTCCGGCCGGTTCATACCGCTGGGTATATCCCCGACAAACATGGTTGAGGGACTAACATATTTGTGAGAATTGCAAGATAACACAGGTAATAGTCCCTCACTGATTTGGTTTACCTACCAGAGATGACCCCTAAAAATGTGTGTGAAGACATTGAAGACAGTGGTGGCTCGTCAAGACATTCACGTGAAGATATTGACCTATGAAGACATTCGATGAAGACTACGGAATGCGAAGACATAGTTTCTTTCGTAGTTCTTTTTCTTCTTTCTTGAGCCATAGGAACCATTGTACTGTTAAGTGGGGTCCAAGTGAAACATAGTCAGAGACTGATGTGATGCTCTACCAAAATCCTATGTCTTCGAGCGAAGACAATGAGAGCAAATCTTATCCAGAGTTGGATGAGTCAGCTTTGCTTGGAGCTCAAGCTAAGTTGCCGCGTGTGTTCAAAATCCGACCGTTGGACACGTGTCAGTTCTTTAGTGACCAAGGGTCATTTCGGACATATCATGTCGGGTTGCCTCCTGGCTATAAATAGCCCACCCCTTACACCATAAAGTAGTGGCTGCTTAGAGTTAGTGCACGGCTTTTGTCGTTTGAGAGCAACCCACCTCCGAAGCCTTTGAGACAAAAGATCCCTGCGAGGACAAAGCCCAAAACACCAAGAGCCAAAGAGTGTTAGGCATCACTGAAGTCTTTATGTCTGTGTGATCTGAAGACTTGTTACACTTGAGGACTGTGTATCCTCCAGCCAGTTAGGCGTCGCGTTCTGAGCATCCAAGAGTCATTCGGAAGTCTACCTTGAAGACTTACCAGAGTGATTGGGCAAGGACTTGGTGTCCTTAGATCAAGGGAAATAAAGTGAAGACACGGTCTTTGGAGTTCAATCGCAGCCTCCCTAACCAGACGTACAGTTGTTATAGCAACTTGAACTGGTCTACCAAATTCCCCGCGTCTCCAAGCTACTGGTTCTATCTTCCAACTCATTTACATTCTAGTTTGTCTTTGTGAAGTCATTGCATGTTTGTCTGATCTGTTTGACTTCTCTGTGTGAAGACTGTTCCCTGTTTAGCTTCATTATGTCTTCCATCTTGATCCATGTTATCTAGCTACCTATAGTCTTCGTATTTTCACTATGATGCTTACCTGACTATTGTGTCTAGAGTTGTTTATCTTCCGCTGCTTATCATATAGCTTCTTTTCATCTGTCTGTCTTCAAAATTAGTGTGTATTGAAGAATTCCGCAAAAATTGCCTATTCACCCCCCCTCTAGTCAATAACTTGCACTTTCAATTGGTATTAGAGCAAGGTGCTCCCTTGTTCTGTGTCGACTGCAGTGATAACCACCTGGAGTTTTAGTTATGTCTACTGCAGGGATAATCAAAGTCTTCGCTGCGTGCCCTATATTTGATGGGACTGATTACCCCTTCTGGAAGAATAGGATGTCCGTGCATCTTGAAACTATCAACGATGATCTCTGAACATCATCTATGGTCATCTGACCAAAGGACAGTACGGATGTGTGAGTGCACTGGATTCAGCCAAGCTGGTATGGGACTGGCTGTCCAAGGTCAATGAAGGCGTCTCAACACAGAGAGACTCAACGATTGACGTTCTTCGCAATCTCTTCAATCGCTTCAAGAGAAATGACAATGAAAATGTCCATCATACATTTGATTGCCTCACTGATGTCACCAATGAGCTTCATGCACTTGGCGCTACTGAAATCACCAAGCATGAAGTTGTGAAGCTATTGAGGTCTCTTGACAGTTTGTTTGACACCTTGGCATTGATGATTCAAGAACGACCTGACTTCAAAAGTCTTGATCCATCTGACATACTTGAGAGGCTCAACACACATGAGTTCCAGCTATATGAGAAGAGAGATATCTATGGCCCCAACTATGGTCGATCCAGAGCTTTGAAGGCTAAAGCTGTGTCTTCATCTGAAGAAGACTCTGACTGCAGCTCTGAGGATCCTGGAGACATTGGCAGAGAACTAGCTATGCTTGTTAAAAAGTTTGAAAGGTTCTCAAGGAAGAAAAACTTCGGAAAGTATTCAAGATCCAGCTCAAGAAACAATGAGGCTTCTTCTCATGACTACAAGAAGAGAACATGCCACAAGTGCAAAAAGCCTGGCCACTACATATCTGAGTGTCCTTAGTGGGAGAACAAATCCAAGAGAAAGAAGAAGAGCAAGGAATATGATTCTGACGACAAGAATCAGAAGAAATCTTCAGAGTCTTCTTCCAAGTCTTCATCAAAGTCCTCGTCTTACAAGAAGGGTTGATCTGGCAAGGCTCATGTGTTCATTGGCAAGGAAATGGATTCAGAGGAGGAGTCTGCTTTTGAGGAGGCAGAGGTGGAATCCGAGGACTCTGATTCAGGCATGGCTAGCCTAGCTCTAGCCTCGGCATTTGTCGCCAAGTCCATCTTCAACACTGACGATAATGGTCACTCCGCCGACGCCGAAGCAAATGATGAGGACGACTCTTCTCCAACCTACTGCTTCATGGCACGTGGTGCAAAGGTAAACTCACGCGATGCCTACTTTCAGACCTGCAGTGAAGATGACTCTGAATGTGAATCCAAACCCACCTATAATACTCTTGCTAAAATTGCAGCCTAACAACAAAATGCTATGGAACATATTCAAAAGATACTAGACAAAAGTGATGATGTTCTGGACGCGAAAATGAATTAAACTCAGTGCTTAATTGAAGACATAAAAAATCTTCATGTTAAGTATACTGAACTTGAAAGTCGTCATGAAACCCTCTCAGGTACTCATGAGAAGCTTTCCTATGGTTATCTTCAAAGGAAGCAGGACCTAGAGAAACTTAGAGCATCTCATGATGATCTTCAAAAGGAAAATGATTCACTACTCGCCCAACAGATTATTTCTGCTCAGGAAGACTTTGTGCCACCTTGTCTAAAATGTCTTGAGTGTGACAATGCTATCTCTGTTGTTGAATGCTCTACTGCTTCTGAAATTGCAATATCTTCAACTGTTGATGTGGTAACTAACCCCTCTATTGAGGAAACCACTGCTATTTCTGATGAGAATGCTAGGTTGAAGACATTGCTTGAAACAGGCGTGTACAAAAGCCTAAAAGGGCATCAGACACCGTGCGATGTTCTCACGAAACAAATTTTGAACCGAAACCCTAGGAAAGAGGGTGTTCGGTTCGCAAAGAAAATGAATGTTGATGGTTCATACTGGAAGCCTGAGTAGTACCCCAAAACAACATGGGTTACTGCAAAGGGCCCTCCGGTAGATCCATCTACCTTATCTGGCTTCACTTGTGCTAACCCTATTGTCATTAATGAGTCATTTGACTCAAACTATAAACTGTTCAAGGATCAGAACGATAAAGTGTTTGCCAGGTTCATTGGAACTAACTACAGGAATGGGTCACCTATGAAGAAGATCTGGGTTCCGAGAAGTCTTCTAAAAACCTTCCAGTGAATGTCATCGTGACATCACCTGGAAAGAAGTTCAACCCCAGACCAAAGGCTTCATATGGTCCAAAGACTTCATACAGACAAAGGACCTCACTGGGTCACTCTAACACAAAAGTTTTGCAGGGAGATTGTCATCAGACTCATGAATATGAGCATGTTTCATCTAACCGCTTTGTTCATAAGACAAAGAATTTCTCTCCATATTCATATGAGTATTATTCACTGCTACCTCTTGAGCATGCGTTGGTTTTCCCTTGAAGAGGAAAGGGTGATGCAGCAAAGTAGCGTAAGTATTTCCCTCAGTTTTGAGAACCAAGGTATGAATCCAGTAGGAGACAACGCACAAGTCACCTAGTACCTGCACAAACAATCAAGAACCTTGCAACCAACGCGATAAAGGGGTTTTCAATCCCTTCATGGTCACTCGCAAAAGTGAGATCTAATAAAGATAGTAAAGTAAATATTTTTGGTATTTTTTTGTATAGATTGGAAAGTAAAGATTGCAAAATAGTAAATGAGATGCGATGTAAATAAAAGAGATTCAATATAATAGGAAAGAGACCCAGGGGCCATAGGTTTCACTAGTGGCTTCTCTCAAGATATCATGTATTACGGTGGGTGAACAAATTACTGCCGAGCAATTGATAGAAAAGCGCATAGTTATGAAGATATCTAAGGCAATGATCATGAATATAGGCATCCCGTCCGTGTCAAGTAGACCGAAACGATTCTGCATCTACTACTATTACTCCACAAATCGACCGCTATCCAGCATGCATCTAGAGTATTAAGTTCATAAGAACGGAATAACGCATTAAGCAAGATGACATGATGTAGAGGGATAAACTCAAGCAATATGATATAAACCCCATCTTTTTACCCTCGATGGCAACAATACAATATGTGCCTTGCTTCCCCTACTGTCACTGGGAAAGGACACCGCAAGATTGAACCCAAAGCTAAGCACTTCTCACATTGTAAGAAAGATCAATCTAGTAGGCCAAACTAAACCGATAATTCGAAGAGACTTGCAAAGATATTAAATCATGCATATAAGAATTCAGAGAAGAACCAAATAATATTCATAAATAAACTTGTTCATACATCCACAATTCATCGGATCTCGGCAAACACACCGCAAAAAGTATTACATCGAATAGATCTCCAAGAGAATCGAGGAGAACTTTGTATTGAGAATCAAAGAGAGAAGAATCCATCTAGCTAATAACTATGGACCCGAAAGTCTGTGGTAAACTACTCATGCTTCATCAGAGGGGCAATGGTGTTGATGCAGAAGCCCTCCGTGATCGACTCCCCCTCCGGCAGATCGCCGGAAAAGGCCCCAAGATGGGACCTCACGGATACAGCAAGTTGCGAGGGTGGAAAAGTGGGTTCATGGCTCCCCCTGATGTTTCTAGGGTATAAGAGTATATATAGGCAAAAGAAGTATGTCGGTGGAGCTACGAGGGGCCCACGAAGGTGGGGGCCATGCCTACCCCCTGGGCGCGCCCTCCTGCCTCCTGGCTTCCTCGCGGAGCTCCAGACTTGTACTCCAAGTCTTCTGGATTGCTTTCGATCCAAGAAAGATCATCGCGAAGGTTTCATTCCGTTTGGACTCCGTTTGGTATTCCTTTTCTGCGAAACTCTAAAATAGGCAAAAAAAACAGAAACTAGCACCGGGCCTCCGGTTAATAGGTTAGTCCCAAAAATAATATAAAAGAGCATATTAAAGCCCATTAAACATCCAATACAGATAATATAATAGCATGGAACAATAAAAAATTATAGATACATTGGAGACGTATCAAGCATCCCCAAGCTTAACTCCTGCTCGTCCTCGAGTAGGTAAATGATAAAAACAGAATTTTTGATGTGGAATGCTACCTAACATAATTATCAATGTTATTTTCTTTAGCGTGGCACGAATATTCAGATCCGAAAGATTCAAGACAAAAGTTTAATATTGACATAAAAATAATAATACTTCAAGCATACTAACAAAGTAATCATGTCTTCCCAAAATAACATGGCCAAAGAAAGTTTATCCCTACAAAATCACATAATTTGGCTATGCTCCATCTTCGTCACAAAAAATATTCAAATCATGCACAACCACGGTTTCAGCCAAGCAATTGTTTCATACTTTAGTATTCTCAAACTTTTTCAACTTTCACGCAATACATGAGCGTGAGCCATGGACATAACACTATAGGTGGAATAGAGTGGTGGTTGTGGAGAAGACAAAAAGGAGGAAGATGGTATCACATCAACTAGGCGTATTAATGGGCTATGGAGATGCCCATCAATAGATATCAATGTGAGTGAGTAGGGATTGACATGCAACGGATGCACTAGAGCTATAAATGCATGAAATCTCAACAAAAGAAACTAAGTGGGTGTGCATCCAACTTGCTTGCTCACGAAGACCTAGGGAATTTTCAGGAAGCCCATTGTTTTATAACGAAAATTCCCACTAGTATATGAAAGTGACAAAGAAGAGACTCTCTATCATGAAGATCATGGTGCTACTTTGAAGCAAAAGTGTGGAAAAAACATAGTAGCATTGTCCCTTCTCTTTTTCTCTCTCTTTTTTTCATTGGCTTCTTTGGACTTTCTTTTTTTCATTGGCTTCTTTGGCCTTTCCCCCTTTTTTTATTTCCTCACACGGGACAATGCGCTAATAATGATCATCATCACACTTCTATTTTTTTACAACTCAAGGATTACAACTTGATACTTAGAACGAAATATGACTCTATATGAATGCCCCCGGCGGTGTACCACGATGTGCAATGAATCAAGAGTGACATGTATGAAAAAATTATGAAGGGTGGCTTTGCCACAAATATGATGTCAACTACATGATCATGCAAGGCAATATGACAATGATGAAGCATGTCATAATAAACGGAATGGTGGAAAGTTGCATGGCAATATATCTCGAAATGGCTATGGAAATGCCATAATAGGTAGGAATGGTGGTTGTTTTGAGGAAGGTAAATGGTGGGTTTATGGTACCGGCGAAAGTTGCGCGGTACACGAGAGGCTAGCAACGATGGAAGGGTGAGAGTGCGTATAATCCATGGACTCAACATTAGTCATAAAGAACTTACATACTTATTGCAAAAATCTACAAGCCATCAAAACCAAGCACTACACGCATGCTCCAAGGGGAAGGGTTGGTAGGATTTAACCATCGCGTGATCCCGACCTCCACACAAAGGAAGACAATCAAAGAAATACCTCGTGCTTCAAATTTGTTACCCAACGGTTACCATATATGCATGCTACGGGACTTGCAAACCTCAACACACGTATTATTCAAATTCACAATTACTCTACTAGCATGACTCTAATATCACCATCCTCATATCTCAAAACAATGATCAAGCATCAAACTTATCATAGTATTCAACGCACTTTATATGAAAGTTTTTATTATACCCATCTTGGATGCCCATCATATTAGGACTAGTTTTATAGCCAAAGCAAATTACCATGATGTTCTAAAAGACTCTCAAAATAATATAAGTTACGCATGAGAGATCAATAATTTCTATAAAATAAAACCACCACCGTGCTCTAAAAAGATATAAGTGAAGCACTAGAGCAAAATTATCTAGCTCAAAAGATATAAGTGAAGCACATAGAGTATTCTAATAAATTCCGATTCAAGAGTGTCTCTCCTAAATATGTATTAAGCGAGGATGATTGTGGCAAACTAAAAAGCAAATACTCATATCATACATGACGCACCAAGTAAAACACATATCATGTGGTGAATAAAAATATAGCCTCAAGTAAAGTTACCGATAGACAAAGACGAAAGAGGGGATGCCTTCCCGGGGCATCCCCAAGCTTAGGCTTTTGGTTGTCCTTGAATTTTACCTCGGGGTGCCTCGGTCACCCCAAGCTTAGGCTCTTCCCACTCTTTATTCCATAGTCCATCAAATCCTTACCCAAAAACTTAAAAACTTCACAACACAAAACTTAACAGAAGATCTCGTGAGCTCCGTTAGTATAAGAAAATAAACCACCACTTTAAGGTACTATAATTAAATCATTATTTATTTATATTGGTGTTAAACCTACTGTATTCCAACTTCTCTATGGTTCATACCCCCCGATACTACTCATAGATTCATCAAAATAAGCAAACAACACACGAAAAACAGAATCTGTCAAAAACAGAACTGTCTGTAGCAATATGTAACTTTCGAATACTTCTGTAACTCCAAAAATTATTACATAAATTGATGGACATGAGAAATTTGTCTATTAATCATCTGCAAAAATAATCAACCTAAAATCACTCTCCAGTAAAAAATGACAGCTAATCTCGTGAGCGCAAAAGTTTCAGTTTTTTACAGCAAGATCGCAACGACTTCACCCAAGTCTTCCCAAAGGTTCTACTTGTCACAACCACTAATTAAAACATAAAACCACATCTAAACAGAAGCTAGATGAATTATTTATTACTAAACATGAGAAAAAAAGCAAAGAACAAAAATAAAATTTGGTTGCCTCCCAACAAGCGTTATCGTTTAACGCCCCTAGCTAGGCATAAACAACGCAAATAGATCTAGGTATTATCATCTTTGGTATGCAATCCATAAGTGGCTCTCATAATAGATTCATAAGGCAATTCAATTTTCTTCCTAGGAAAGTGTTCCATGCCTTTCATTAATGGAAATTGGAATCTAATATTTCCTTCTTTCATGTCAATAATTGCACCAATCATTCTAAGGGAAGGTCTACCAAGAATAATAGGACATGTAGGATTGTAATCTATATCAAGAACAATGAAATCTATGGGCACACAATTCCTATTTGCAACAGGAATAACATCATTAATCCTTCCCATAGGTTTCTTAATGGTGGAATCCGCAAGATGCAAATTTAAAAAACAATCATCAAATTCACGGAAACCTGGCACATCACACAAGGTTTTTGGAATCATGGAAACACTAGCACCTAAATCACACAAAGCATAGCATTCATAATCTTTAATCTTGATTTTAATAGTAGGTTCCCACTCATCGTAAAGTTCTCTAGGGATAGAAACTTCTAGTTCAAGCTTTTCTTCATAGGATTGCATTAAAGCATCAACGATATCTTTAGTAAAAGCTTTATTTTGATTATAAGCATGAGGAGAATTTAACACGGATTGCAACAAGGAAATACAATCTATCAAAGAGCAATTATCATAATTAAATTCCTTGAAATCCAAAATAGTTGGTTCATTGCTATGTAAAGTTTTGACCTCTTCAATCGAACTTTTATTAATTTTTTGCATCAAGATCTAAAAAGTCTGAATCATTAGGACGTCTTTTAACAAAAGTTGACTCATCTCCACTCCCATCTTTGTCAAGATTCATATTGGAAAACAAAGATTTAATAGGAGTCACATCAATCAATTTTAGATCTTCATCATTATTATCATAAAAACTAGCAGAACACGCTTTCACAAGCAATCTTTTTAGCACACATCCTAGAAGTTCTTTCTTTGCACTCATCAATGGAAATTCTCATGGCTTTGAGAGACTCATTGATGTCATGCTTAGGTGGAATAGATCTAAGTTTCAAAGAATCAACATCAAGAGAATTTCTATCCACGTTCCTAGCCAAATCATCAATCTTAAACAATTTTTTTGTATAATCATCCATACATTCAAACCATGCGCAGGAAAAATTATTATCATAAGTTTCATCCTCTCCCAAGATTGTGCTACATGCTCATGATCAAGTTGTTTGAAATTCATAATATTGTTCCTAAGGGAGATGTTATTAGCGGGTGGAAAATACTTGGCAATAAAACAATCTTTGCACTTATTCCATGAATCAATACTATTTTTAGGCAAAGAAGAAAACCAAGTTTTGGCCCGATCTCGTAGTGAGAACGGGAATAGTTTTAATTTAACAAGATCATTATCTACATCTCTTTTCTTTTGCATATCGCATAAATCAACAAAATTATTCAGATGAGATGCAGCATTTTCACTAGGAAGGCCAAAAAATTTATCTTTCATGACTAGATTCAATAAAGCAGCATTGATTTCACAAGATTTACGCATTAGTAGCGGGAGAAGTCGAAGTGCAAATAAAATCATTATTATTGGTGTTGGAAAAGTCACACAATTTGGTATTTTCTTGAGCCATCGTGACAAAACAAGCAATCCAACACACAAGCACACAAAAAGCAAGCGAACACAATGAATGGAAGAGGGGCGAAGAAAAGGCAAAGGTTTTTGAAAATCGTTTTCGAAGTGGCGGAGAGGAAAACAAGAGGCGAATGTCAAATAATGTAATGCGAGGGAGAAGAGTTTATGATGGGTACTTGGTATGTCTTGACTTGGTGTAGATCTCCCTGGCAACGGCGCCAGAAATCCTTATTGCTACCTCTTGAGCATGCATTGGTTTTCCCTTGAAGAGGAAAGGGTGATGCAGCAAAGTAGCGTAAGTATTTCCCTCAGTTTTGAGAACCAAGGTATCAATCCAGTAGGAGACAATGCACAAGTCACCTAGTACCTACACAAACAATCAAGAACATTGCAACCAATGCGATAAAGGGGTTGTCAATCCCTACACGATCACTCGTAAAAGTGGGATCTAATAAAGATAGTAAAGTAAATATTTTTGGTATTTTTGTTGTATAGATTGGAAAGAAAAGATTACAAAATAGTAAAAGAGATGCGATATATTATGGTGGGTGAACAAATTACTGTCGGGGGCCATAGGTTTCAATAGTGGCTTCTCCCAAGATAGCATGTATTACGGTGGGTGAACAAATTGCTGTCGAGAAATTGATAGAAAAGCGCATAATTATGAAGATATCTAAGGCAATGATCATGAATATAGGCATCACGTATGTTTCAGGTAGACCGAAACGATTCTGCATCTACTACTATTACTCCACACATCGACCGCTATCCAGCATGCATCTAGAGTATTAAGTTCATAAGAACGGAGTAACGCATTAAGCAAGATGACATGATGTAGAGGGATAAACTCAAGCAATATGATATAGACCCCATCTTTTTATCCTCGATGGCAACAATACAATACGTGCCTTGATGCCGCTATTGTCACTGGGAAAGGACACCGCAATATTGAACCCAAAGCTAAGCACTTCTCCCATTGCAAAAAAGATCAATCTAGTAGGCCAAACTAAACCGATAATTCGAAGAGACTTGCAAAGATATCAAATCATGCATATAAGAATTCAGAGAGGAACCAAATAATATTCATAGATAAACTTGTTCATAAATCCAAAATTCATCGGATCTCGGCAAACACACCGCAAAAAGTATTACATCGAATAGATCTCCAAGAGAATCGAGGAGAACTTTGTATTGAGAATCAAAGAGAGAGAGAGAGAGAGAAGAAGCCATCTAGCTAATGACTATGGACCCGAAGGTCTGTGGTAAACTACTCATGCTTCATCGGAGGGGCAATGGTGTTGATGTAGAAGCCATCCGTGATCGATTCCCCCTCCGGCAAATCGTCGGAAAAGGCCCCAAGATGGGATCTCACGGATACAGAAAGTTGTGGCGGTGGAAAAGTGGTTTTGTGGATCCCGCTGATGTTTCTAGGGTATAAGAGTATATATAGGCGAAAGAAGTACGTCGGTGGAGCTACGAGTGAGGGAGTCCTAGATTACGGGTTCCTTGGGCATCCGGGCTACGTAACGTGGGCCGGACTAATGGGCAATGAAGATACAAGATGCAAGCCTTTCCTCCGTGTCCGGATATGACTCTCTATGGTGTGGAAGGCAAGCTTGGCATGCGGATATGAAGATTCCTTTCTCTATAAACCGACTCTGTACAACCCTAGCCCCCTCCGATGTCTATATAAACCGGAGGGTTTAGTCCGTAGAGGCATTAATAATCACACAAGCTAGATTTCTAGGGTTTAGCCATTACGATCTTGAGGTAGATCAACTCTTGTAACCCCTATATCCATCATAGTAAATCAAGCAGGAAGTAGGGTATTACCTCCATCAAGAGGGCCCGAACTTGGGTAAACATCGTGTCCCCTGCCTCCTGTTACCTTCGATCCTTAGACGCACAGTTCGGGACCCCCTACCCGAGATCTGACGGTTTTGACACCGACATTAGTGCTTTCATTGAGAGTTCCACTATGTCGTCGTCGAAAGGCTCGATAGCTTCACCAATCATCTACAACAATGCTGCCGGGAAGGAGATTTTTCTCCCCGGCTAGATTTTCGTGTTCGGCGGCTTCGCACTGCGTGCCAACTCGCTTGGACACCTGGAGCTGATCGAAAGCTACGCCCCTGGTCACTAGATCAGTTTTGGAAACCTGAACTATGCCACGGATATCTGAGGAGACTTGATCTTCCAAGGGTTCGCGGCTCCAACCACCGCTTCGGCCATAAATCCAGAGTGCGCCACCCAGTCCGGATACGGGAATCTCGAGCCCGCCGGACTATCTGCGGCCATAAGTCTCAACACTGGAGAACCAGAGAGGACAGCGTCACCGGCAGTTACCACGAAGTCAGACTCTTCTCCGGACACTGAGCCCGGCCAGGGAACTTCGGTCCCCATCCAAACCTTGCTCTTATATGAGGCTCTGGACTTAATGCAATCCCTCGCCATCACAGAGGAACAGCTTCCAAATTGCACCCAACCCGTACAAGGGTCTGAAACTAGGGAACTTTACTTCCCACCCACCATCCACTTTATAGCCACCGTCGAAGACTTAACTGACATGCTCAACTACGCCTCCGAGGACATCAACGGTATAGATGACGATGCCGGAGAGGAGCAGGCCCAAAACCCGCCGTTCATTGGACGCTGGACGGCCACTTCCTCATACGACGTGTACATGGTGGACACACCCAAAGAAGGCGACGACGATGATAAGAAGGATCCAGTCGAGGAAGAACCTCCTGAGATACCGTCGAATCGTCAATGTCAGCGGCGCCACTCTAAATCGCATCGCGGAAAATACAGCTACACAGGCACTAGAGAAAATGACACTCTGCAACACGCCGAAGAACAAGAAGACCCCATCGAACCAACATCCGAACGGGGTGATCGGGAGGAGGGGCAAGTCGACCCTGATGAGCAAGCAGGGAGCAAAGACTCGGAATATAGCAACTAGAGGACGACGTCAGCCTCGGCGACGAAGACTTTATCGTGCCAGAGGAACCCCTTGAACAAAAATGCCTTAAGCGCCGGCTAATAGCCACGGCAAGAAGCCTAAAAAAGAAGCAGCAGCCGCTTCAAGCTCACCAAGAACTGCTCAACAACAGATGGACTAATGTCCTGGCAGCCGAAGAATACGGCCTTGAACACCCAACAAAGAGTTACCCGAAGCGTAAGATGCTCCCCCAATTCCACGAAAGCGCGGGAGCCCATACCACCCGCGTGTAACACGGCAGACGGACCTGACCGATCGCCATGCGGCCGGGACAAAATGACTGCTCAAGCCGAACACCAACCTGCACCACCTCGCCGTAAAAGCAGAGAAACAACAGCTCGGGGATACACATATGACCTGCGCCAGGACCTGGGAAATAGAGCTGGACAAACCATAGAAATCTATGGATCGCGAGCGCATGCCCTGGCACGAGAGGACGGTTACCAATCCTGGCGCGACAAGCAAAACCACGCCTGGGCTGAAAACTACATACGGACTTCATCCGAACTGCGTCGTGATGTAGCCCGACACAGAGGTGCTGCACACCCCCTATGCTTCACCGATGAGGTAATGGAGCACCAGTTCCCAGAAAGGTTTAAACCCGTGAACATCAAATCATAGGACGGCACAACAGATCCCGCAGTATGGATTGAAGATTTTCTTCTCCACATTCACATGGCTCGCGATGACGATCTACGCGCCATCAAATACCTTCCCCTCAAACTTAAGGGACCAGCACGGAACTGGCTGAACAGCCTACCAGAAAATTCTATTGGTAGCTGGGAATTCTTGGAAGACACATTCAGAGACAACTTCCAAGGCACCTATGTTCGGCCCCCAAACGTCGATGTCCTTAGTCATATAATACATCAACCCGGGGAATCGGCCCGGCAGCAATGGACAAGGTTTCTAATTAAAAAGAACCAGATTATGGATTGTTCAGACGCTGAAGCCCTCGCGGCTTTCAAACATAGCGTCCGAGAAGAGTGGCTCGCCCGGCACCTCGGCCAAGAGAAGCCGAAGTCCATGGCAGCCCTCACCACACTTATGACCCGTTTTTGCGCGGGAGAGGATAGCTGGCTCGCTCGTCGAAGCAATAGCACCAACGACCCTGGCACCTCCGAAACCAGGGACGGCAATTGCAAGCCACGACGCGACAAGCACAAGCGTCGGAACAATAACGATGGAACCCAAGACACGGCGGTCAACGCCGGATTCAGCGGCCCCAAACCCGGTCAATGGAAGAAGCCATTCAAGGCAAACAGAGATGGCCCATCCAGTCTAGATAGAATCCTTGATCGGCCTTGCCAGATTCATGGCACCCTCGATAAACCCGCCAATCATACCAACAGAAATTATTGGGTTTTTTAGCAGGCCGGCAAAATCAGCGCTGAACACAAGGGAATAGGACCGCCCAACAACGACAATGGCCAGGAGCCTCATCAACCGAACACAGGGGGACATAAGCAATTTCCCCCGAAGTAAAAATAATGAATATGGTATATGTCACACATATCCCTAAAAGGTAATGCAAGCGCGTACTATGGGACATCCACACCATAGAGCCGGTTGCCCCAAAATTCAACCCATGAACGGCTTGTCCGATCGCCTGTGATTGAAAGGACCACCCAACCAGTATTTATCATGGAGGTTCGGCAACACTGGTCCTCGATCCAATCATTAACGGATTTCACCTCACGCGAGTCCTCATGGACGGCGGCAGCAGTCTCAGTATACTTATCAAGACACTGCCCGCAAAATGGGCATCGATTCATCAAGAGTCAAGCCCACTAAAACTACCTTTAAGAGAATAATACCTGGTGTGGAGGCCCGTTGCACGGGCTCAATCACACTGGAAGTCGTCTTCGGTTCGCCGGACAACTTCCGAAGCGAGGACTTGACCTTCGATATCGCCCCTTTCTATAGTGGCTATCACGCACTGCTGGGATGCGCCGCTTTTGCCCGATTCAATGCGGTTCCGTATTACGCCTACCTAAAGCTCAAGATGCCCGGTCCACGTGGCATCATTACAATCAACGGAAGCGTGGAG
>LR738715.1:520404751-520434611 GCA_902687465.1 Secale cereale | reverse complement strand
CCCCCCGCCCGTACTGAGGAGAATACCGCGGCCATCGCAGCCGACGTACAAAGCGGCCCGGTCAAGATGCATTCTTTATCGGTTACTAGGCTGCCGGACTTTATTATGCAAAGCTGGACAGTTCCGCATACCGACAGCCCAACAAACCCAGGGCTAGATTAGTAGTTTCGCCTCCGTTGATCGCCATGTACAACAGCGAATTTCATACCGCGCATGCATAACTATGCACTCAAAATACCTTGTGCATCAGCGGAGGCAATACACAGGATCGGCCTATAGCACGGTTCGACCTTATATGGCCCTCCCCTTTTCTCTAATAATCTTTTTGCTTTTTATCACACGTGAAATCAAAACCTACTCATCCTATGGCTTCACAAAAGACTCTCTCCGAGCATGGTTCCGTATAGATAGCCTAAGACCATTCCCCTCAAGGAATATTTCTTACTTGGGCAAAAGCGACGCAGGCGTGCGGTAGGAAGGTGCAAGGGATTTCGTCGACCACAAAATTCCCTCGAAGAACCTTGTATAGATCTTTTCCCTCAGCCCTAGACCCCCGACATGTAAAAAGGACCTTGGTGATTGTGGTACCCTCTGTAAGACTACACTTTGACGTATCAATCAGATTAAAGTGAGCCAAATTCTTATTTGGCATCGTCTTTACTTAAATATCATCTCTTAAGTTGTCTCACGAACACACCTCGGCATAAAATGTCAGGGGCTCTATAAGGTAACATATGTGTTGCCAAACAAAAAGTCTGAATAGCTTAACAACACAACTCGGCGTCCCGAGATCGGCAGTATATGCATCAGCTCCCAAACATGTCTTTGGTCAATAGTTGGGTTGCCCGGCTCCTATGTTTGCTACCTTACGTTCCGTCTAATCGGCTAGGATAGTAAAGGGAGAACTACTACGATTGAGTTTCTGGTTCGCCCGGTTAAACCCCTCAGTAGAGAAAGCCAAAAATTGATTGTCATGATGTGGCGAGAGCTGGTTGGCTGCTCGGCGACTTATTACAATCTTTAGCGATTTCTTCTGTATTACAGGAAGGACTGTTTCCCGGTCACATATGTAGCGCACCCATATTGGGGGCAGCCACGTACATACTAGGGTCTACTCAGTAGACCCATCGTCAAACTCCTATGGCTAAGTGAGAGCAATAAAACCAAATAGTCTGATTGCCTGGTTCGCCGCACTGATACCTCCTTCATGGACCAAGACGTTGGGTTAAGTGTATTGAAGTGCAACTCCGAACACCTCGGTAGTATCTACATGGGGGTTGAAGCCGACGACTAGGAACTCTCAGGTATAAAAACGGCCGCACAGGAGGATAAAACTCCTCATAAGGAAAAGGATATATTACAAAAGACTTAGTTCATAATACAAACTCCTGAATAGTTCGGACTCGTACATTCGAACACTACATCCTTGGAGCATTGGCCTTCTATAAGGCGGGCACCAGTTAGTACGTCCTCAAAGTAGCGCTCTGGTGTGCGGTGGTCCTTGCTTTTAGGCGGACCCTCAACTGCCACCTTTTCGGCCTTCATCTTTGCCTAATGCATCTTGACACGGGCAAAGGCCATTCGCGCCCCTTCTATGCAAGACCACCTCTTGACATTGTCGATTCGGGGTAGCGCATCAATGAGACGCCGCACAAGGCCAAAGTAGCTGTCCGAAATATCTTCGGTCGGCCACAACCGGACTATGACGTCCTTCATGGTTGCACTGGACATCTTATGCAGCTCCACCCATTGTGTCATCTGGTCATTTAGCAACCCGGGACGCTTCGGCCCCGCAAACTATGACTAGAAGAGCTTCTCCGTCGCGTACCCCTCCTGGGCCGGGAAGAATTGGGCAGCGTCCGTAGCACTCTTCGGCACATCCGCATATGCTTCTGGAGAACTCCATAGTCGTTTAAGTAAGGCATACTTCGGGTCCCCAAATTTAGCCTATAAAAGAAAGGGCTTACCAGCCACTATCTGTCCAGCTTGACGGATTTCTTCACGCGCTGCGTGGGATTCGGACCGCGTGTCCGAAGCGTCTTGAAGGGCCTTGGCGAGTTCGGTCCCCTTCTCCTTATTTTCCTTTCCCAAGGACTCACACTTGGCGGTGATGTCCTTGAGCTTTTGCTCCATCTCGGTCACTCGTTCCTCAAAACGGTGCCGAGCGGCCAGTTCGGCCGTCAAATCCGCAGCTGCTTTATCACCAGCCGCCTTGCTTACCCTTGCCTGCTCCTTGGGTTGGGCAAGCTCACCCCTTAGGGTCTCCACCGCGGCGGCACCATCTGTTCATACACGCACATTGCAGCTCTTGAAATTCCTCAAACGCACGGACATAAAACAGGCATACAACAAGATGTATCTTATACCATGCGCTTGGTCGAGCCACGTGTTAACAAGGACTAGGTCCTCATCGGTTCGCTCCAGTTTTCGTTTAAGTTCGGAAACTTCCGCCGATTGGGCAGTCCCTGCTAACAGCGAAGCTTATTTTAGTGCAAATCGAAAGTATGTTACCACCTGACAACTGATTATCGATCCTTTGCTCACTTTTCTTTCAAAAACTGAACAGAGTCTCAGGGGCTACTATCTATATATAGGCATATTTCTCATAAAAATAATCAAAACATTGCATTGCGTACCTCGAAGCCCGCCAGCAGGCTGGAGAAGGCTTCGTTCAGCCCGCTCCGCACGGACTGAATCTTCTCTGACACCGTACCCATCAAGAGACGGTGCTCGTCTAGGATGGATGCACTTTGGAGTGCGTCCGCCGTGGTATTTGGCGCCTCCGGATTGGCAGAAGTCGCCGCTCTCCCTTCTCCTGCAGGGGGTTGCTCATTAGACTCTGGTGCCTTACGGACTTCCGGAGTAGTATGCGGTGAGGGCTTGGATTGATCGGGGCTCTCGTCGCCGGTCTTCTTGGGGGTTGTACCCCATAGTCCTCTGGCAGCCGAGGCATTACCCTCTAGCGCCATTAAATCCCCCCCCCCCCTCCCGCGCCTCTTCAAGGCTTGGGGAGGGCCTGTGAGATATCACCTCGGCGTCATCCGCCCTAGGTGGCGGGGAAGCCAATGGAGGCGACTCACTCTCCATCATATCCGGCGCCAGATCCCCCGAGGATGAGGATAGCTGGGGAAGATCGCGGGCCAGACTAAAAGATAGAACTTAGAGTTATCGCCATAGGTCATAGAGATCGGATAAAGTGTAGGATCCTGGGCTACTTAGGAGTCGGCTTGAGGCTTTGTCCGGCAATGGTGCTTCGGGATGGCCTCGGCGTCTGACTCCGAGTCATCAGTGATGATGGTTTTGTCCCTCTTGGAGGATTCGGCCTCCAGGTCCTCGGAGGCTGCCCTCTTCTTGCCCTTGTGGGGAGGGTCTTCCTCTTCTTCCTCCTCTTCGTCATCATCGTCGCCCTCGTGGGATTACGGGGCATCAGCTTCTCTGGACATTGCATCCGAAGTTCCTTCCTCCTTCTTCTTATTATTATTGTCCTTCTTAACCGGCGCCTGGTACGGCGCTAGGACCAGCATCCTCATTAGCAGAGGATTGGCTGGGTCTTCAGGGAGCGGAGTCGGACACCGCATCTGCTCCGCCTTCTTGATCCAAACCTGTTTTGGGGATAGACTACTCAATACTTCTCCTTCAAAGCGGCAAGCCTATTGGTGTTCGGAGGTTTAAGAATTTATCTCGGTGGCTGGATGGTTGCAATCGAGGCCGGTGTTGTCTGATGACTTTGGCCATTTTTTCTGCTTCTTAAAAAGCATCTTCCAAATCCCCTTACGCATCGTGATGTAGAACCGTTGTAGGGTCCGCGGCCCTTCCGGATTGAACTCCCACATCTTGAGGGGCCGCCGTTGCCAGGGAAGTGCGCGGCGGATCAGCATCACTTGGATTACATCAGCAAGGGTAATATCCTTCGCTATCGTGCTCTTGATGCGTTTCCGCAGCAGCAACACCTCAGGGACCGACTCCCAATCCGGATCATTGTCGGTCCAGGATGTGAGCCTCCGTGGGGGTCTGGATTTAAAGGCTGGAGCCTCTGCCCATATGGAGCTGAGGGTGTAGGCGTACTGGAAACCAGGGTACCCAGACTTTCCTATCTGCGGGCCGCGACGCGCTCCAACTACGGCCTGGTACGGCCCAGCCGATCAACTAGCTGCCCAAGACCCTCGTGAGGGAGCTAAGCCTCACGAGGAGAACTACATCAAGACCTCCTCAGGAGCAGCCTTAGCAAGGTGCTCCAGAGGGGCGGAGAATCCAAGGCCAAGCCTACCTCAGGAGGAGGCAGTGATGTCAGCAGTGACGCATCGCACCAGCGGGTGCCAGCACGCGCCAGCGCGCGCCAGCGGCGCAGTTATCATTTCGGTGCAAGGGGGAGAGCGCAGCCGCAAGTTCCCGAGGAGCGGGGCAAATGTTTCCCCATTGGTGCAACAAGACCGAAGACCACAAGGATGATAAGGAGGATGTCACCGTCGAGCCCACCACCGCGTCACCGCCTGGTCCTTTTTGCAGACGAAGACTGCTTTTGTTAGGGCAGGAACGTCCTTGTGTTCCTGCTCAAAAATGGCCTTGTGGGATCCCTTCCCGCCTAAACATTTCGGGGGAAGAGGACCGTGGCCGCCTATATAAGTAGCTAGGATTCCCACTATGAAGGGATCGACTCATACATTCCGCCACAACGCAAGGAGCAAAAACACTTGCCTCCTGACCTTCCTAAGCTCGCCTCCTGAGCTTAGGAATCTTTGTACTAGCTCATATCCCAGCTCGCCCGAGGCTAATCCACCAAAGCAGGAAGTAGGGTCTTACACCACAAGGTGGCCCGAACCTAGATAAACTCTTGTGTGTTATGTCTGTTGTTTGCTTGAATCCTTCCACCGAGACGAGGGCGAGGCGCTAGGTAGGCGTGAGTGGGAGAGATCTTCATTCACGCCCCTGTGTTCAAACTTATCTGGTTTTGCGGAGCCCTAAATCCGACATTTGGCGTGCGAGGTTGGGGGCGTGTCGAAATATCGCCTCTCAGACGACCTCGCCTCACCCTCGCCCATCGACCCCGCGTCGCCCAGCTCCAACAAACCGCGACCACGATGGCAGAGGGGCACCAGACACGTGCAGAAGCCCGTGGCACCCGCGCCGCTCAGGCATCGCCCTTTGGCCGCGAGACTCGCTGCCACCCGTCCTTGATCGGGGCCGACGACACGATGAGCATCACCGACCCGCCGCCAGGGGACCGGCAGCACCCACCGTACAATCGACGCCACGGCTGTGCGGCGGCACGGGCTACCGAGCACGCGGCGGCAATTTCGCGGGACCGGCGCGAAATGGCGAACATGAGGGCCGCGCTACTGGTGGCAAGGGAACTGCTAAGGTGTCGGTTGCTCGATAGCGGCCACGATGCGCTACTCCTCAGGGTGGCCGAGCTCCTCGATGCCGCCAGCACCGGAGCCGAGCCATTCTGCTTCCACACGATGACGTTGGGGACCGGGTGCCGCCCCAGCCACAACCGGTCACCCGTATGGTCAAGACCCGTGGCGACCTACGAGGGCGACATGGGGTATGATCCGCTGAACCCTGTATATGACGCCGCCCCTCTGCCTTGAAGCCATTTGTACTCAGGAACCGCCCCCGTCGAGGAGCCATCAGGAGGTGACCCCAGGACTACACCAAGCGTCGGGTGCAACCAGGCGCCGGCACCAGGGTGCTCAGGAGCGGAAGGTCGGGAGGCAGATCCCCCGCTCTTAGCCCTCAACCCTTCATCATCATCGCCCACGGCCATGGAGCACGAATGAGACGCGCGCTGGTGCCTGCGGGGGGCCGGCACTCGTAGCACTAGCCGTAGGCCACGGGCCACCAGTGTCTCTGGCCCCGAGCCTCGGCAGGCCAAGGAACTACCCTGGTTGCCGCGTCAAGACCGAAAGGGAGGGTAAGGCCCGGGAAAGGCCCTCGTCCCCCCGCGCGTGAACCGTCGCGCATGAGCCCGCCCTGGATTTCACCAGGGGCTCGCTGGCGGCGGGTATGATGCGCGCGGGGAGGCACCTTCTCCCCCTCCGTCCAACCTCAAGACACCGTGCCTCCGGGCGTACCATCCCCCAGGGCTGCCGAAGGTGCGTCTGGAGGCGGTATGGCAGCCCGTCCTACGCGCACTAGGAGGGCCCAAGACCGCGGCTCCGTCCCCCTGCTCACGAAATCTCGTACCCACTGGGCCCGACCCTGATCAGGAAGGGCTCAGGGGCCATTAGGAGCGTGAGTAGGGCGGGGTCCCCCTCGCACTTCAAGACGCAGCGTCTCTGAACGACGTTAGCCCTGAGGGGCGAAGCGCGCTCAGAGATCCCGTGAGTGGCGCGCCTGGTGCTCGGAGGGGGGCCTATGGCCAAGGTCCCATCCCCCCATTATGCGTAGTGTCCCACTTCATGAATGCCGCCTTCGGGTGAGTTCATGAGGGAGCGGACTAGTGCGGGGCCGGGCCCTCAAAGCGAAGGGGTGGGCACATCAGAAGATCTCCGCTCGTGACACTCTCCCGTAGTAATGAGTGGGGTTGTACATGACCCAGAGTCTCCGGAGCGTCGCCCTAGGACCTCGGGGGCTCCCTCCCACACCAAGTGGATGCACCTTGCTCCGCGTTGGCCGTCGACACTGCCCCCCAATGGCTATGCCCACACCCGCCGGTGGTAGCCCTATGCTCCGCGCTGGGGAGAAGACTGAAGACCTGCTCAGGGGCCGGACGTGGCCCCTCCTTTTTGCCATTCGCATTTGCTCCTTGTGTATCCACTTTTTCAAGACGACCTCGCCACCGCGCGAGTCCTTCCTTGAATAAAAGGGATAATTTTTGTCTGTGTTTTGCGATTTCCTCGTGTTTCCTCGCCAGTCCATTTTTTCGTCTTGCTCAGCCGAGCTGGGCTACGTCCGCAACCCCGCCCTATCACTCCTCGCGAGTAGGGGCCGAAGCGTGGGCGCATGTTCTGTCTGATCCGCGGCCGGACCGCCAACCACTCTTGCGCTCACAGCAGGTACTCGCGAGGCGCGCCCGGACGAGGTCTGCGGACGCTCCTTCCTGACACGCGACAAGGGCTTAAGGCCACAGCCTCAGAAACAAGCAAGGTAGTGCCTAAAAACATATCCTTCCGGTGTTCAATTACATCATCAAGAGTTTAAGCCTTGTGACACCCATCTCACCCGGATCTGGAGCCACAACCAAAAACAAATTTACAGCAGGAACTGGACTAAGCATCAACTCCTTCACCGGAACTGTCGGTGTCGCTCCCCTCAAGCGTCGGCGCATCATCGATAGCTGGAACGAGCTCCGTCACCAACGCATCCACGTGGTCGCTCACCCAATTCTCTGAGGGGCCGGCGACCGCCTCAGGCGCAGGCTCCAGCAGGGCTTCGAAGTCCGTATGAGGGTCAAGACGGTGCAAGTTGCCGAAGATGCGGGAGACCGCACTCCTCAGGACGACGCGGCTTTGCTCCTCGACAAGCTGTCGAGCCTTCCTGACCCCGCCTTCAAAACGCTCCACCACCCTGGTAAAGAACCCGAGATACCCGGTGTCATCATTAACCAGGGGGCCGGCAACCCCCGAGCCAAGAAGTTCTCCTAGGGCCCAGCCGGCCCGGTACCGCAGGGCCTCAAACATCTCCGAGCGGGTGTGCTGCATCCTACGGACTCGTGCGGCCTCCTCAGAAGTTCGAACCGCGAGGGCGGAAATGTCTTCCACTTGCTTATGAAAGCAGGACAGTTCCGCCCTGGCGGTGGCGCGAGCGTCCTCCGACGCCCGCTAATGGCGTTCCGCCTCGGCACACGCCTTCTTCGACGCCCGTTCGCAACGCTCGGCTGCGACGCGAGCCTTCTTCGACGCCTGTAGACGACGCTTGACATCCGCCAGTTTGCTTTTAAGAGATGTGATCTCCTTCTGAAGCCCGTTGCGCTTGTCAGCAAAGCGAGTCTCGTGAAGCCCCAGCTTCTCGCGGTAATCATTCCGGAGACGCTCCGCCTCCTTGGCGGCCTTCTTCGCGGCAACCTCGCGATCATCAAGGTTGCCCTCGGCTTCGGCTATCTGGCGCTCCATCGTCTCTAGGCGTTCGCACTCCATGTTCAGCTCCATCGCCTCAAGTGCTAGCGCATCCTCCCGTGCTGAGAGGCACGCCGGTCTATCATCATCAACCACAGGTATGGCAAGGGCAGCCCTCCGTGCCCGAACCTGGCCCTCGAGCACGGCGTTCGAGGCTTCAAGCTCGCGCTCAAGCTCCTCGGCGGCCGCGCAGCGGCGCTCAGCGTCTCGGGTCTCCTTCAGGGCATGGTCGCAAGCCTCCTGAGCCTCGGCAGCCGACGCTTCCACCTTCCTTAGGGCGGTTTCGTGCTGCAGCTGGCTCAGGTTGACGGTGGTCCTCAGCTGGCGCCAACCCTTCGCCAGAGGCAGACCCTCGGCCTCAACACGCCCATCTACTTCAGCAACCTCGACTTCGAGACACTTCAGGGCATCCGACGCCTCCCGCACAAGGTCATGGCGGACCACACTCCTGCGCACTGCAAGTTCCAGAAGACGACCGGGCTCGTCCCCGGCATCCGCGCCGCCCAAAGGGGGCTCCCCCTCTCCCTCGTGTTTGGCGTGTGCCTCGGGGCTAGCCCCGGGGGCGCGCGGTACTTTCAGCGCAAGGAGCAGGCGTGGTCCTGACGGGCGGACAGATGCTCGAGCTGCCTCAAGAGCTTGCAGACCCATAGTGAAGGCAAGACCGGGGACACGGAGCGAGCTCCCGATGTACCAAGAGTTGCCTTGCTCCAGAAGCGCTCGGGGGCTAGGAGCACGACCTGTGCGATAAGACCCGGGCGCGATTTCAAGAGCCCGCGCGAGGCCTCCCGAAGGCCCGGCATGGCCCGAAGGAGGGGTGCAGGTGGAGGCTCCTGCGGGCCTCGTCGAGCGGCTCAAGGACGAAGAGGAAGAGAACCTTCGGAGCAAGAGTCCAGCAGAACCACATTGCGAAGGATAGGGAGAACCGAAGAACACGCACCTACTTGGTACAGTCGGCTTCATCCTCTTCAGGGCCCTCGGGGCAGGGCCAAAGATGCTCCTCAACCTCCGCCTCTTGCCTAGCGTCGCGAAGGACGGCTGGAGGCTGCTTGAGGCCGATATGCCTAGTCCTGGGGCAAGGTCGCAACAGGCGCCCGCGGCCGGCGCCCCGCTCCCTGATGCGGTGCTCCTTGGACTCGCCTCAACCGGAGGCCGTTGCGCCTCCCCCTCAGTTGCTTCAGGAGCTAGCAGCGCCTCGGCACCTTCCGCCACCTCCGTCAGCACCGACGCCTGAGCTTTGTCCACTTGCTCCAGGGACGGAGTCGACCCCAGGCTAGGGGCTCCGCCAGGTGCGTCTGCCCCAAAAGGGAAGGACGGGCTCGCAATCCCGGATACCACCAAGGAATCGTCATGAGGATCAGGGGCGCCTCCTGGGATCAGCCCGCACGCGTCGAAACGGGGCATCCTTTCAACAAGATCCCTTCCGGCTACAGGAGCCAAGTACAAGGGAGCCGTGGAACCAGGGCGAGCTTCAGGCACTCCACCGACGAGCAGCCGCATCAGCCCCTGGAGCGTATCAGGAGGGAGCTGCTTCTGCTGGAGACGCGCACGATCATCGAGGACCCACATCGGGCTAGAAGGGCGCTGGAGTGGGGCGACACGGAGGACAAGGAAGTCCCTCACCACCATCACCAGGGTCAATCTGCTTCTCCTTAGGTTGGCCATTCGGCGCATCACTGGCTCCGCCCATGGATCTGAAAGGGCCTCATGGCCCCAGCCCGAGTTCGGCACCGCCGGTGCATCAGGAAGATGGAATTGGGGGCTGTACGCGGCGGCGTCAACGAACACCCATTGTCGGCGAAACCCTTCTATGGTTGGGTGAAGCGAGAAGTCAATCCCGGAGGCAGCAGTCGCCTCCACCGCACGCAGCGACACGCACCCCGAGCACTGCCCCCTGTCAACCAAGGAGAGGGCGAAGAAGTGGCGAAGCAAGGCCACGGAGGGGGAAACGCCAATGAAAGCTTCACACAGGAACGCGAAGCTAGAAAGCAGGATGATGGACCCAGGGTCCAGGTGCAACGCCCGAGTCTGGTAATGCGTGAGCACTGCATAGAAGAAGGCCGAGAAAGGGGGAAGGAGACCCCCAAAGATAGCGTGGAGATGAAGCTGGATGTTGCTAGCACCAAGCTCCGCCACCGGCCGGGAAGCAAGCGAGACCTGGGTCGGCCCCCACTCGTTAGATGCATCGGCCAAGGCGCGGCGCACCTTGTCCAGACCATCCTAGTTCACTATGGCGGAGCGGCCCGGTGTCGGCTCAAGCACCGGCGGCGACGTGGCAGGCTCGCCGTCCCCCCTCTTCTTCGCCTTGCGCAGCATGACGGCGAGGGGGAAGGGGCAGAGAAGGCAAGTAAAGAAAGGGAGCGATTGGAAGGCAGAAAGCAGAGGCGGCAGCAAGAAGACCTACCAGTAGTGTGATTGGCAAGGTGCACGACTACCAAGACTGCGTGGGAGGCGGGGCCGCCCACGTCCCATCCAACCATCGCACGCTAGCATGGCCCGCAGCCTTTGGGGCCCGCGGCGCTTCGTCCTCAACTAAGGCTTTGCCCCGAAGCCAACTCTGCGCGCACCTTGGGCCCGGGGGCTAATGTCGGCGTACTGGGAACAAGGGTACCCAGACTTGCCTGTCTGCGGGCCATAACGCGCTCCTACTACGGCCTGGTACGGCCTAGCTGATCAACCAGCGGCCTGCGAGGGAGCTTGAACCCACGTCCACATGGTTAAGAACTTTGTGCTTTACTAACTGAGCAGTGGACCCTTCAATATAATGGAATAAGGCTTGTGTACCTTAAATTTTTGACAGGAACGATTGGTAGCCCCCAAGGGCCTGCTCATTACAATGTGATGAGTCGGGTCTTCAATAAGGCCAATAAAAAGTAATCTTGTATTATCCCCCAAGTGCCATGGTGCATGCTGGCAGTGACATGGGACTTGCGTATTTGATCTAATCTAAATTTGAATAATATAGCCCCGAAGTGCCGGGTCGTAAGCCTGCAGCGACTCGAGACTATTCCTTCCATTGTAGAATAAATCATATCCATTGATAAAATAATAGCCATTGCACTAAAGCGACTTTGAAAACCTCAATCATAATATTGGTTATTGATAACCATAATAAAAATCCAACCATGTTGGCTATTAAAGATTTGGATAATATAACCTGGTTTGAAAACCGGTTCCTGCAATATAAACCAGTATATCTATACATATATAATGCATGTTATGATGATGCAATGATGATGCAATGTATGATGATGCATGTGCATGATAATAAGATACTTCAATGAAACTAGCATGATAGCCACTGGATTATCCTTGCTTTTTGTAAGCCGGCTCTCACATAACCCAATCGACGTTTGAACCTGGATAAGTTCAGATATGACTTATTGAGAGTACACGAGGTTGGAGTAGCATCAAGCAAACAAGCAGGTTTAACCAAGTTTCAATGATGGCGGCTTAGCAGCCTGGATCTATCCTGACTATGTGTAAGCCATGCTCTCACATGACAAACCGGCGTTTTAACCTTAACAAACTCATGATCTTTGGTGAAAGGGGGAATCCTACTCCCGGTGGGAGTAGGACTCCCCTAGGGCGCGCCATAGAGAGGGCCGGCCCTCCCCCTCCTCCACTCCTTTATATACGGGGGTAGAGACATCCCATAGACACACAAGTTGATAAGTTGATCAGTTGATCTCTCCCAACCGTGTGCGGTGCCCCTCTCCACAGAAACACACCTCAGTCATACCGTTGCAGTGCTTAGGCGAAACCCTGCGCCGGTAGCTTCATCATCTCTGTCACCACGTCGTCGTGCTAACGAAACTCTCCCGCGAGGTTCTACTAGCTCAACAGCTTGTGGGACGTCATCAAGCTGAACGCGGAGGCTCCGTACGTTTGGTGCTTGATCGGTTGGATCACGAAGAAAGTTCGACTACATCAACCGCGTCACTAGATGATTCCGCTCCCGATCTACAAGGGTACGTGGACACACTCTCCCCTCTCGTTGCTATGCATCTAGTAGATAGATCTTGCGTGTTCGTAGGAAATTTTTGAAATACTACGTTCCCCAACAGTGGCATCATGAGCCAGGTCTATGCGTAGATGATATGCACGAGTAGAACACAAGTGAGTTGTTGACGATACTAGTCATGCTTCTTACCAGCATGTCATACTTTGATTCGGCGGTATTGTTAGATGAAGCGGCCCGGACACGTACGCTTACGCGAGACTGGTTCTACCGACGTGCTTCGCACACAGGTGGCTGGCGGGTGTCAGTTTCTCCAACTTTAGTTGAATCGAGTGTGGCTACGCCCGGTCCTTGTGAAGGTTAAAACAGGACATACTTGACGAAAAATCGTTGTGGTTTTTGTATGCGTGGGTAAGAACAGTTCTTACTAAGCCCGTAGCAGCCACGTAAAACTTGCAACAACAAAGTAGAGGACGTCTAACTTGTTTTTGCAGGGCATGTTGTGATGTGATATGGTCTAGACATGATGAGTTATACGTTATTGTATGAGATGATCATGTTTTGTAAAGTTATCGGCAACTGGCAGGAGCCATATGGTTGTCGCTTTATTGTATGAAATACAATCACCATGTAATTACTTTACTTTATCACTAAGCGGTAGCGATAGTCGTGGAAGCAATAGTTGGCAAGACGACAACGATGCTACGATGGATATCAAGGTGTCGCGCCGGTGACAATGGAGATCATGACAGTGCCTTGGAGATGGAGATCAAAAGCACAAGATGATGATGGCCATATCATGTCACATATTTTGATTGCATGTGATGTTTATCTTATTATGCTTCTTATTAGTACAACGGTAGCATTATAAGATGATCCCTTACAAAATTTCAAGGTACAAGTGTTCTCCCTGAGTATGCACCTTTGCGAAAGTTCGTCGTGCCGAGACACCACGTGATGATCGGGCGTGATAAGCTCTACGTTCAAATACAACGGGTGTAAGACAGTTTTGCACACGCAGAATACTCGGGTTAAAGTTGACGAACCTAGCATGTACAGACATGGCCTCGGAACACTGGAGACCGAAAGGTCGAGCGTGAATCATATAGCAGATATGATCAACATAAGATGTTCACCATTGAAAACTACTCCATCTCACGTGAGGATCGGACATGGTTTAGTTTATTTGGATCACGTGATCATTTAGATGACTAGAGGGATGTCTATCTAAGTGGGAGTTCTTTAGTAATATGATTAAATTGAACTTTAATTTAACATGAACTTAGTCCTGATAGTATTTGCAAATTATGTTGTAGATCAATAGCTCGCGTTATAGCTCCCCTATGTTTTTTGATATGTTCCTAGAGAAAACTAAGTTGAAAGATGTTAATAGCAATGATGCGGACTTGTTCCGTGATCTGAGGATTTTCCTTATTGCTGCACAGAAGTATTATGTCCTTGATGCACCGCTAGGTGACATATCTATTGCAGGAGCAGATGTAGACGTTATGAACGTTTGACAAGCTCGGTATGATGACTACTTGATAGTTTAGTGCGCCATGCTTTACGGCTTATAACCGGGACTTCAAAAATGTTTTGAACACCACGGAGCATATGAGATGTTCCAAGAGTTGAAATTAGTATTTCATACTCATGCCCGTGTCGAGAGGTATAAGACCTCTGACAGTACTTTTCCTACAAGATGGAGGAGAATAGCTCAACCAGTGACCATGTGCTCAGATTGTCTAGTTACTACAATTACTTGAATCAAGTGGGAGTTAATCTTCCATATAAGATAGTAATTGACAAAGTTCTCTAGTCACTATCACCAAGTTAGTAGAACTTCACGATGAACTATAATATGCAAGGGATGACGAAAGTAATTCCTGAGCTCTTCGCGATGCTAAAATCGGCGAAGTTAGAAATCAAGAAAGAGCATCATGTGTTGATGGTCAACAAGACCACTTGTTTCAAGTAAAGGGCAAAGGAATAGAAGGGGAACTTCAAGAAGAATGACAAGCAAGTTGTCACTCCTGTGAAGAAACCCAAAGCTATACTCAAGCCTGAAACTAAGTGCTTCTACTACAAAGGAAATTGTCACTGGAAGTGGAACTGCCCTAGATACTTGATGGATAAGAAGGATGGCAAAGTGAACAAAGGTGTTGGTGTACTAAAGTAGGGGTACCTTAGTATCCCGAACTTGTGCACGGGCAGTAGCAGCGTCCCGCGGTAGGGCTTGCCGCGCGTCCGCCATGGCCCACTATGGTTCCTTTGGAGCCATTCAAGAACAAAGTATTCAAGTTAAAGAAACAAGGCCCCGGCAAGAGGAGGTTGCCGGGAAGGCCATTCAAGGCTCAAGACCACCTCTTTGGTACAAGACCCTGGCAAGAGGAGCTTGTCGGGAAGGCCAAACACGGCATTTCAAGAGACTTGCCGCGACGCGCCACGCGTCCCAGCAAGGCCCGAGGAGCGACAAGCTCCCAGGCGCGACAAGATGGCGGCCGCGGCAAGGCGCTCGCCGCGGCAAACTTCCACTAAGCACCCGCGCTCCAGCTCATCCGCCCACGCGTCGCTCTAGGGCCCTTCCAGGCACATGTGGCGGAAGGCTGTGCAGCCTGGGGTACACGGTGACGAGCTGCGATGACGAGGCCACCTTCGTGGCGGACGGAGACGCCCTGGCGGACGCTTTTTGCTCTGTTTGGGGCGACGGCGACGGGCATTTAATGCCCTTGTCCCCCACCGTCAGGGTTAGGTATAGAGCACTATACATACACTGTTCCAACTACCACCCTTTTTACATTTCTACCCTCGGCTGCGTTGCCACCTGTCGGTGACCCCTTTGACCTATAAAAGGAGGCCCATGCGCAACGTAGCGGAGGGCTCCGATCTTCGATCACTCTCACGATCGGTGTTGCTAGCTATAAGCACTGTAGCTCTTCTTGCTCCCAAGCCAAGAACGCAATACAAACCAAGGCAGGAGTAGGGTTTTACGCATCCGTGCGGCCCGAACCTGGGTAAACTGCCCGCGTGTTCGCCTCGATCCGCTCTTCGTGCACCCTCCGCTCCCTTGCCGTACCAAAAAGGGGCTCCGGTCCCATAGGTGTTCGTGGGCGATCAGTTTCCCCGACATTTTTGGCGTGCCAGGTAGGGGGCGTCGAGGTTGTGTGAACCCGATCCGGTGTTCACGCGGGCAAAATCTCCATCAACTTCGTCGACTTCATCAACATGCCGCCGAAGAAGAAGGCTTCGGAGGCAGCAGGCCCGTCCGCGTCAATCCCACCACCGCCGGAGCAAATGGCTGGTGGGGTAGACGCCGGCGGAAGGACGGACGCCGGCAAGGAAACTCACGGCGCCACCAAGTCCAAGGATAAGACGGACGACCGAGCGCACTCCAAGACCTCGGCGTCCGTGCATGCTCCACGCCCGTCTCATGAGGCGCCGGACCGGCAGCGACGTGGTACACAAGGTACCATACGCTTTCTGAGCCAAGGTCAAGCTGGCGGTATGTGGGACGCTCAAGGACAACGTGCTGGCACGAGCAAGGCGCGCTCGCCGGGACGAGACGCTGCTCCTTCTAACGCTGTTAGAAGTCCGAGCATATCTCGCTCCTCGCACCGCTCGCCACCGCTCCCTGCCACTCAGCAGAAGCTCTAGCTCGAGCTCAGCTACTCCTCGACTTCCCTCCAGCGGCCGACAAGGCCGACGACTGGAGGGCCACCATCCAAAGCCTCATCGCCTTCGCCAATAACGACACTCCGCAGCAGCCGACGACGTCGCAGCCGCGGCAAGTTAGCCAGGCGCGTGCTGATGGCGACAAGACCGTCGGGGGTGCAACTACCGTGCACTCCCCGCCCCGAAGGCCAAAATAGCCGACTCGCCGATCAACATCGACGACGACTCCACGGCGTCGTCGGATCCACGAGCTCGCCGCGATCAACGCCAAGTCCTTGACGACAGACGACAAGAAGACGCTCGAACTCGCATCGAGCGTCGAAGAGAAGCGCGGCGGCAATCCGACCAGCGCGCTGGGCCCGCTGTCGACATGCATGCGCCCGGAGAACCAGGCGACTTGCCGTACGCGGCGGGTTGTCCTGCGTTCACCCGTGAGCTACGGCAAGTCCAGTGGCCCAGCATGAAGAACTTCAAGCCCGATGTACCCCAGAAGTACGACGGCAAGACTCATCCGTCAGAGTTTCTCAGCATCTACACCATCGCGGTGCAGGTTGCCGGGGGACGAGACGAGAAGATACTCGCGAACTACTTCCCGCTAGTGCTCAAGTCAAACGTCAGATCTTGGCTAATGCACTTGCCGGAAAACTCCATCTCTTCGTGGGCCGACCTGTGCCATCAGTTTGTCGGCACCTTCACGGGCGGCCACAAGCCCCATGGCCAGGAGAGTGATCTTCATATACTAGCCCAGAAGGAAGGAGAGTCCCTGCGAAAGTACATCCAAAGATTCAGCCGCGTCCAGCACAACATCCCGGATGTCCACCCTGCCGCGGTTATTAGCGCGTTCCACCAGAACGTGCGTAACCGCATGATGAGGGAGGAAATGGCGATGTGCAAGATCCGAGATGTCAGTGAGCTCTATGCCCTGGCCGACAAGTGCGCACGCGCTGAGGAAGGGAGGAGACTCCCCGGAGAGGATACTGGAGCAGGGGGAACAGATAGTGAGGATGCCGCCCCGGCAAGGAAGAACCGGCGGCGGAACAACAGGAAAAAGAAGAGCAAAGAAGTACTGGTCGTTGAGCAGTCCGGCAAGGAGGCTGGCGCCAAGAAAGCCCAGGCTGGCAGCTCCGGCAAGGAGGCTGTGGCGGCCGCCGACAAGCAGTACTGCAAGATCCACAGCACCAAGGGCCACGACCTCCAAAACTGCAGAAGAGTCGAGTACCTCGTCGAGCAGCAAAAAGCTGAGTACGAGCGATGCAACAAGGAGAAGGCCCAGGGAGGTGGAGGAGAGTCCGGCAAGAAGCGGCCATTCAATGGCCGAAGAGGACGCCGCGGCAAGGCCAAGCAGCGGCAAGGAGATAGGCCTCCCCGCGGCCGCGACAAGGACGAAGACGAGGACGACGACGAAGACATGGAGGACGGAGATAACAGCGAGCAGGAGTTCCAGAAGGCAACATAGGTTTTGTGCGTAGACGGTGGAGCTTCTCTGCATACTTCCCACCGCCAACTCAAACAATGGGTGCGGGAAGTCAATGCGGCAGAACCACCCGTCGAGTCGCGCAAACTCCTGAAGTGGTCCAGCACGCCCATCATCTTTGACATTGAGGACCACCCTGATCGCACAACTGCGGTCGGGTGCTTGCCGATGTTGGTTTCACCAACTATCCACAACCTCAAGGTCACCAAGATGTTGGTTGACGGCGGGGCCGGCCTGAACCTGATCTCCTCTGCTGTGGTCCGGAAACTTCAGATCCCCGACAGCGAGCTCGAGGAAACCGGCACATTCCAAGGGATCAACCCGGGAAGGAGCAAGCCGAAGGGGAAAATCACACTGCCAGTGACTTTTGGCGGAGAGCAGAACTTCAGGACTGAGAGGATCACCTTTGACGTTGCCGATATCCCATTGCCTTACAATGGGATATTTGGCCGTCCGGCGCTCGCCAAGTTCATGGCAGCCTCTCATTATGCCTACAATATGCTCAAGATGACAGGCCCGATAAGCGTCATCTCTGTCTCCGGCGACAAGAAGGATGCGCTTATCTGTGCCGACAAGATTTACCGGGACGCAGCAGCCGCAACAGATAGCAAGACACTTGCCGCTAAAGCTCCCGGGGGGAAGAACAAGACCAAGTCCGGCAAGAGCTCTGGGGCCCACTCCGGCAAACGCACCTCCTCGGAGTGCTGCGCTGCCGTCGAGGACGCACCATCGAGCTCCACCGGCAAGTGCAAGAAGGCGATGGCAGCTCCACCCACAACCAAGAAGGTGTCCGCCAAGGAGGACGGCACTGGTGGTGCTTTCACCATCAGTGCCACGCTCGATCCTAAATAGGAAAGCGCGCTCGTTGCTTTCCTGCGGGCAAATGTCGATGTGTTTGCATGGCAACCGTCTGACATCCCCGGTGTTCCCAGGAAAGTGATTGAGCACAAGCTTGCCGTTTGTCCTCACGCGCGGCCCGCCAAGCAAAAGGTTAGAAAGCAAGCGGTGGAGAGCCAAGAGTTTATTGCAGAAGAAATCAAGAAGCTGGAAGCGGCAGGCCTTGTCAGAGGTGTACTTCATCCCACGTGGCTGGCCAACCCTGTTGTCGTGCGCAAAGCAAATGGGAAGTGGAGGCTTTGTATAGACTTCATTGATGTGAATAAAGCTTGTCCCAAAGATCCATTTCCCTTGCCGCGCATCGACCAGATTGTTGACTCCACGGCTGGATGTGAGTTGCTTTCATTTCTTGATGCCTATTCAGGATACCACCAGATATTTATGGCTGAAGAAGATGAAGAGAAGACCGCATTCATTACTCGATGTGGCACTTATTGCTTCATAAGCATGCCGTTTGGATTGAAGAATGCCGGTTCAACGTTTGCGAGGGTAGTCCACACTGCTTTTGAGCCACAGATACACAGGAATGTAGAAGCTTACATGGATGATATAGTGGTCAAGAGCAAGGACAGGGCTACCCTGATTCAAGATCTAGATGAAACCTTTGCGAATCTGTGCAAGATACAACTCAAGCTTAACCCCGAGAAGTGCGTGTTCGGAGTCCCCTCCGGCAAGCTTCTCGGGTTCTTCGTGTCCTAGAGGGGGATTGAAGCCAATCCCGACAAGATCAAAGCCATCGAGCAGATCGAAGCTCCGAAGCGCGTCAAGGATGTACGAAGGCTTGCCGGCTGTGTGGCTGCTCTCAGCAGGTTCGTTTCTAAGTCCGCAGAACATTCCCTGCCGTTTTTCAAAATCTTGAAAAAGGCAGGTCCAATGAAATGGACTCCGGAAGGGGAGGCAGCGCTACAAGACTTGAAAAGGTACCTGTCCTCCACTCCAATACGTGTCGCACCTAAGCCACAAGAGAAGTTGCTGTTGTACTTAGCAGCAACCAATCAAGTGGTTAGTGCTGCGTTGGTAGCGGAGAGGGAGGAAGATGAGGAGCCCACAGCCCCGGCAAGCACATCCAGCGACAAGCAGGGGGCTTCCCCGTCAAGCTCTGGTCCCGACAAGGATGGGTCTGCATAGATGCAGGAAGAGGTGCGGAAGAAGATGGTGCAGCGCCGAGTTTATTTTGTCAGTTCCCTCTTGCAGGGGGCTAGGTCAAGATACTCTGGGGTGCAAAAGCTGCTTTTCGGCCTCCTCATGGCCTTGAGAAAGTTGCGCCATTACTTCCAAGCACATGAGATAACAGTGGTCACTCGCTTTCCGCTGAAGAGGATACTACAAAATCCAGAAGCGACAGGCAGGATTGTCGAGTGGGCACTGGAGTTGTCAAGCTTTGGCCTCAAGTTTGAAAGTACTTCAACTATCCAGAGTAGAGCATTGGCAGAATTCATAGCAGAATGGACGCCAACGCCAGATGAAGAGAAACCGGAGACAAGCATCCACGTCAAAGAAGCAAGCAAGGAATGGATAATGTACTTTGATGGTGCCTTCTCGCTGCAAGGCGCCGGTGCCGGCGTGCTATTTGTAGCACTCACCGGAGAGCACCTCAAGTACGTCGTCCAAATGCACTTCCCCAAGGAACAAGCAACGAACAATACTTCAGAGTATGAAGGTTTGCTTGCCGGCCTCAGAATCGCAGCGGAGCTTGGGATCAAGAAGCTCATTGTACGGGGTGACTCGCAGTTGGTCGTCCGACAAGTGAACAAGAGCTACCAGAGTCCGCTGATGGAGGCATACGTCGACGAAGTGAGAAAGCTTAAAGAACACTTTGAAGGCTTGCAGATGGAGCACGTTCCAAGAGCTCAAAACGACATCGCAGACGGCCTGTCAAAGTGTGCCGCACTAAAGCTACCCGTGGAACCGGGGATCTTTGTACTCAAGCTAACTCAACCTTCCGTAACACCGTCAACTAGGCAGGGTAAGAAGAGAAAGTTGATTTCCGGTGACTACTTGCCGGCAGAACTTCCTGAAACCGCCGCCAACAAGGTCCCCAAGATCAACAATAAAGTTGTTGAGGAACAGTCTGCTCCTGCAGACCCTAGGGTTTGTATAGTTGAAGCAGGCATTCCCGACAAGTTGTGCCCCGGCAAGCTTGCCGGGGAACGTCAAGCTCCGGCCGAGCCACAGGTTCTTGCTGTAGAAGCTGATGTTCCCGCAGCAGCACTGATGCCTTTAGTCCTTGTTGTTGAGCCTCAGGCTCCAGCATGGGCACAGCAGATTGTCCGTTTCCTTCAAACAGGAGAACTTCCCGAAGAGCCAGAGGAAGCAGAAAGAATAACCCGGTAGTCAAGTATGTATCAGTTTGTCGGCGATGAACTGTACAGAAGAAGACTCAACGGTGTCAAATTGAAGTGCATTCCCCGGGAAGATGGGCAAAAGCTATTGGCAGAGATACATGGAGGCATATGTGGTCACCACATTGGCGCAAGAGCTCTTGCCGGCAAGGCGTTCCGGCAAGGTTTCGTTTGGCCAGAAGCCCTCCAGGATGCAACTGCACAAGTAACCAAGTGTGAAGCATGCCAGTTCCATTCCACGCAGATACATCAGCCAGCTCAAGCTCTCCAGACGATCCCTTTATCCTGGCCATTTTCGGTCTGGGGGCTCGACATCCTTGGCCCCTTTCCCCGCGCAGCCGGGGGCTTGAAGTACTTGTACGTCGCCATCGACAAGTTCACAAAGTGGCCGGAAGTGGAACCAGTGAGAAAGGTGACCGCACAGTCAGCAGTCAAGTTCTTCAGGTCGATTGTTTGCCGTTTCAGGATCCCTAACAGGATCATCACCGACAATGGCACACAATTCACAAGTCGCACCTTCATGCAATACGTCCAAGACCTTGGCGCCAAGGTCTGCTTCGCTTCTGTTGCTCACCCAAGGAGCAACGGTCAAGCGGAGAGAGCGAAAGCTGAAGTGCTGCGCGGACTCAAGACAAGAACTTTCGACAGGCTACACAAATGCGGAAGAAACTGGATTGAAGAGTTGCCGGCGGCTCTTTGGTCAATCAGGACGACACCAAATCGAGCCACTGGACAGACACCCTTTGCTCTTGTCTATGGAGCAGAGGCAGTTCTCCCCACGGAACTCGTATACGGGTCGCCTCGAGTGCTCGCTTACGATAAGCTCGAGCAAAAGCAGCTGCGGCAAGATGACGCACTGCTCCTTGAGGAGGACCGTCTTCAGGTTGCTGTACGAGCTGCTCGATACCAGCAAGCTTTGCGCCGCTACCATAGCCGCAAAGTTAAAGCCAGAAGTCTCGAGGAAGGCGACCTTGTTCTTCGGCGCGTTCAGTCCGCAAAGAATTCCAACAAGTTGACGCCGAAGTGGGAAGGCCCTTATCCAGTGAGACATGTCACAAGGCCCGGCGTTGTCCGCCTTGAGACCGAAGAGGGCTTACCGGTGAGCAACTCCTGGAACATTGAGCACCTTCGCAAGTTTTACCCATGAGGCGCGGTTGCCGTGATCCGCTCCGGCAACCACCTTTTGTACAAGTCTTGCCGCTGTTGCAAGTAAACCTTTGTACAAAGCCGGGCACAGACCCCGTGCATCAGTAAAACTTATATGCCTCGCACAACTTGTCATTTCATGCCTTTTCATTTTTCTTGCATGTACTATCTGACACTTTGTGCAGCACGCATCCCCGGTAAGCAATAACGAGCCGCAAAGCTCCATGTCTATGTTTCCTCCCTTTTCTTTTCTCTCAAGCAGAAGAAGTTTTCCTCGCGCACAAGTTTGCCGGGGAGAAGGAGACAGTGGTCTGGACCAAGTGCCGTTCAAGAAAGTCTTGCCTTTGCCGGGAAGCAGACGACACAAAAGCTAAGTCGCCAAAGTTTGAGCAATCAAATTTTTAAGTTATCTTCCTTGAACGACCGCACTTTGTATGGAAAACCTGTGCGCGGAGGAACCAACTCGTGGCTAGCCGCGCCCTTACTTTGTTTCGAGCACGCTCAACGGCTTAAGCATGCTGCGACAAGTGTCGCGCCCTTACTTCGTTTTCGAGTTTGCTCAACAACCTAAGTGTGCTGCGACTAGCTGCGACGAGGTTTCTTGTCGGCAACGGCACTGCCAGCAGGCTGCTGAAGTTCCGCACTCAGCGCTCGCGGCAAGGGTCCCTTCGCCGGCAAGTTCCCTAAAAGCGTAGGGTAAAAGCATACAAAGCGAAGAAGTCAAGTAAAGGAAATAACATTGCATTAACTACCCAAAATAAAGTATGTTACAAAATGACTTGTCGCTGTTCTAATAGACTATTGTTCATAACATGGTTGGCAGCGACAAAGGAAGCAGAACGAAAAATAGCTTAATCTGCGCGGTCGCCCTCGACTCTCTTGATCTTGCCCACCTTGGCCACGATAGGTGCGACAAGGGCCTTGAGCATCTCCTGGTCGGCGTCGGGCGGCAAGGTCCTGAGGATGTTATTGAGATTGAGTCCTGGGTTGCGGAAGACTATCTTCATCCACACCTTCTCCAAGACGCCCGTGCAAAGCCTGCGCACCTCGTTCGCCAGCTGCGTGGGAATCTTTTCCCGGAGCTGCTGAAGGGCCGTCCCCACGCCCTGGAGGAACAAGGTAAGCTTGGCGCTGGGGTGGAGATTCTCGTCGGTGCAGTACCCGAGATACTCCGTCCCCAGCAGTTCCAGCTCCTTGTCAATGTTGGTGGCGGCAAGGACAAGACCCTCCATCCAGAGCTCGACGGTTTGCCTGAAGTTGTTTGGGGAGATAGCGGCGCTCTCCAACAGGGCCCTCTCGCCCCTGAGATCCTCTTTCAGTTTCGTCTCCCGCTCTCTGGCGCCGTCAAGTGATGCGGTGAGGGTGGAAAGCTTCAACTCTAGATCGGCGATGGAGTCCTTGGCGACGGCAAGCTCCTTGCCCTTGTCGGAGAGGCGGACCTGAAGCTCGGAGTGGCTGTGGGCGTCCCTCTCCCTCTCCGACACAAGCACGGCAACCTTCTCTTCGCTCGTCTTCAAGTGGACCTCCAGCTGCGCCACCCTCGCCTCCAAGTCTCTCTTGGCGGTCTCAGCAGCTGCAGCGGCGTCCTACGCTTCCTGCAGAGCCCCGCCAAGAGACTGTTCGCGCGCGGCAAGCTCGACCTCGTGGATATCGAGGTTGACCTTCCTCTGCGTCAGTTCACCTTCTCGCTGGGACAACTCCTCGGCGGCGAGCCGTTGCTGCTCCTCTGCTTCGGCCTTCTCAAGAATAAACGCCTGATGTGCCTCGGCCAGCTGCTCCCGCTCCTCCGCCAAGGATCGGAGAGCCGCCTGGTTGGCGGCCCGGAGCTCTTCAGCACACTTCTCCAAGTCAGTACCCGCCTTGGCGGCCAGAGCCTCTCGGGACTCCAACTTGGCCTGCCTGGTGCGGTACAAGGCCAGAAGCCTCCGCAGAGGCCGCTCCTCCTCGGGCTCGCTACTGCTACCGGGCGCGTCGACGAACTTCAGCCCGACGGAGGCGAGGACCTCCCCGTCGAAGACCTCTCCCTCCGCGGGCGCCCTTGACGTGGATGCCCACGGGAGCTGGATGAAGACTCCGTTGCCGGCCTCCAGGTAGGCGCCTGTTTCGGCCGCGGCAGCAGCGGGGTCGGCAGTCGGCGCAGCGTCTGACGCTCCTGCGGCCTCAGGGCCGTCAGTGCGACTGCCGGTACCCTCCTCGGCTACCGCGCCGGCGGCCTTGGCTGCCTCTTCGACGGCGGGCTCGTCAGCACCGACCGCCCCTGCAGTGGCTGCGGCGTCGCCGGTGTCGCCGCGCGCGTCCTCCTCGACGGCGACTTCCGTCTCCATGGGCTCAGCTACGGACGGATCTGAAGACAAGAAAAGAAGAAGAAAGAAGAAAATGATGGTCAAGCAAATATCCAAAAAGAGAAATCCAGAAAAAAAGAAAAGTTCAAGAATTTACCTGAGCGGGCCTCCTCTTCGATGGGGTCCCTTGCCGGGGAGTTCTCCCTCGGCGGCGTGGTAGTAGCCCCCACCGGAGGAGGGCCGCTGGCGCCATCCCTTGGCGGGGTGCCTTCCCTTGGCGGAGTACTCGCCCTTGGCGGAGTACTCGCCCTTGGTGGGGTACTCGCCCTTGGCAGAATATCCTCCCTCGCCGGGGAGCTCCTCCTTGGCGGAGAGGTCGAGATATGCGGCTCGTCGGGAGCAATCTCTTGGCGCTCCTGAGGCTGCTGCTCTGCTTCTGCACAAGTCAACAAACAAACAAAACGTTAACAAGGATAAGAAGCCCGCGCGCGCGCTCGACGAGCGGAGAGTGGACAGAAGACTTACGCTGAGGGTTGCGCTGGGGGCTGCTCTGGGGAGCAGCTGCCTGGTCCGGCAAGCTCGGCGCAGGCGAACCCCCTGCTGCGGCGGCGGGCTTGTCCTCAATGACGATTACTGGGACTTTGGCCCTCTTCGCCGCTCTCTGGGCCAGGGTCCTGGAAGAAAAACAAGATCAGAATCAGGCAAAGAAGATACAAGACAAAGGATTAACAAAAGACCAACGAGAAACAAGAATCACGAAGAATTACTCTTCTTCCTCCTCATCGTCGGAGCTGAGCACCGAGAAGTCGAAATCCGGCTCGCGCGTCCCGGCACAAGGAGCTGGAGGAGTCTGCTCCCTTGGCCGCTTGGCGGGGGCCGGGACGGTGGTCCGAGAAGACCCCGCTCCGGTTGCCGCCGAAGCTCGAGGGGTGGCGGGCACGGGGGCGCCGGTCCGAGAAGACCCCGCTCCGGTTGCTGCCGAAGCTCGAGGGGCGGCGGGCACGGGGGCGCCAGTCCGGGAAGATCCCCCTCCTTTCGCCACTGAGGCACGGGGCGCTCCCTTGGCGGCCTTGCTCGTCGTGGTGACGCGTGTCGGGCGGCGCTGCGGCTGCTGGCTTGTCTGTCGCCCCGTCACGTCTGCGGCCTTGCGGGGGCGCCTTTTCGGCGCAACTGGAGGACTTGGTGGTGGTGGTGAGCTCCCCGAGGACGAAGAAGAGGAGTCGAGGTTCAATGAACCGCCTGAGTCTTCGGCGGGATCGCTTGATCCGACGCCCTGCTCGGCGGGCCCGCTCGACTCTGTGCCTTGCTCGACGGCCTCGCTTGTCCCAGCAGGTTGCCCGGCAAGCTTTCCCACTTTGAGGAACTCTTCCTCCTCGGCCAGACTTACCTCCTCCGCTGCATCCGCCTCCTCCAAAGTATATCCAAACTCACCCGCAGCCCTGGCTGCAGCTGCCTCCTCCAACCTGGTGGCAATATACGCCATCTCCTCATCGGTGGTGTCACGGGTAAGGCCCCTCTTCTCGTCGGGCTTGATTGGCAGCTCCACTAAGTTGTCGAAGAACGTCTGCACGGCTTCGTCAGAAGGTTCCCGCCAAGTGGGGTCGATCTCGTGGGAATCACACCACGGCATCACCGCGCGGATGGCGCTGAGCGACGCGTTGTTGCACAACGGAACTACGCCCTGCGGCAACGCAAACCACTCTGGATGGGTGGGGTCGTACTTGAATAGCGCTTGGAGCATTGCGTTGAGCTCCAAGACGGTGAAATTATAGTTGAGGCCCGGGCGCAGCCTCATGATGTCTGCCGCGTTATCAAACTCCCAAGCGGCCCTTTTCCTCTCCTACAAGGGAGCGATGCGGCGGCGAAGAAAGTCTTCCCCGACGGCACCTACAGTAAGCTTGGCTTGCCGGAGGCGAAGAATCCTAGTGGTGGCTATCTTCAGCTTGTCATCCTCACGGGCCAGGTCACTCCAGTCATTGCCGCGCACTACTGCAACTTGGCGCCGGGAGGTGAACTGCTGTGGGTCGTCCTCCATGATCCAGCACCAGTTGGCCCTCCATTCTTCCCACTTGCCGCGGAGCACCCCAGTCAAGTAAGCCTCTTTCTTATGGAGCCTGAAGATCCAAGAAATTCCACCGGACAGAGGAGACCCAGACTCGACCCGGGGCGTGAAGTAATGGCGGAAAAGAGCTACATTGGGGTAGACTCCGACAAAGTTTTCGCACAGATGTGCGAAAACGGCCATGGTCAAGACGGCGTTTGTGGTGAAATCAAGGAGATGAAACCTGTAGGCATTCATGATATCGCAGAAGAACTCCGAGTAGGGCGGGCAGAGCCCGCAGTAGAAGAACAGAGCAAAAAAGGCGTAGCCTCCCGGAAACATCTCGCAGGCCACGGCGGGGAGTACCTTGGTGCGCGGATGCGCCTTTGTCTCCCTCAACCAGAAGAGGTAGAAGGAGTCCTTCAGCTCCTCCGCGCTGAGCCTCGGCGGGAAGACTGCCATCTTCTTCCGCATTGCTGCTAGCTTCAGCGCCTTGGCGGTCTTCGCGGCCTTCGCCTTGTCGCCCTTCGGGGCCATGGCGGGGACGGCGAGGGAAGTCGACGGCGCTGGGGATGCTAGCGGCGGCGGAGGAAGGGCGGAGCGCTGCTCTCTTTCAACCTTCGGGGAGGAGGGGAGCAGCAGGGGTTTCTGGAGGATGAAGAAGCAGCGGACGAATGGAAGGAACTGCCCCTGTTTCCCCCTGCTTTTAAGGGGGGAGAGGGGGGCGTTCCACATTTCTCTATTAAAGAAACAGGCCACGATCTCTCCCACGACGCCGCAATCGACGCGTGCCGTTAGGGAGGGGCGCGGTGGATACGTAGTGGGATATGGCGCGCCGTGGGCCGCGTGTGCCCGTGCACTGTTTTGGGCCTGGCCCAACAGCGCTCGGCACCGTGTGTGGCCTAGGCCCGGGGGCTCCTGTAGGTGTACTAAAGTAGGGGTACCTTAGTATCCCGAACTTGTGCACGGGCAGTAGCAGTGTCCCGTGGCAGGGCTTGCCACGCATCCGCCAAGGCCCACTGTGGTTCCTTTGGAGCCATTCAAGAACAAAGTATTCAAGTTAAAGAAACAAGGCCCCAGCAAGAGGAGCTTGCCGGGAAGGCCATTCAAGGCTCACGACCACCTCTTTGGTACAAGACCCTGGCAAGAGGAGCTTGCCGGGAAGGCCAAACACGGCATTTCAAGAGACTTGCCGCGACGCGCCACGCGTCCCGGCAAGGCCCGAGGAGCGACAAGCTCCCAGGCGCGACAAGATGGCGGCCGCGGCAAGGCGCTCGCCGCGGCAAACTTCCACTAAACACCCGCGCTCCAGCTCATCCGCCCACGCGTCGCCCTAGGGCCCTTCCAGGCACACGTGGCGGAAGGCTGTGCAGCCTGGGGTACACGGTGGCGAGCTGCGATGACGAGGCCACCTTCGTGGCGGACGGAGACGCCCTGACGGACGCTTTTTGCACTGTTTGGGGCGACGGCGACGGGCATTTAATGCCCTTGTCCCCCGCCGTCAGGGTTAGGTATAGAGCACTATAAATACACTGTTCCAACTACCACCGTTTTTACATTTCTACCCTCGGCTGCGTTGCCACCTGTCGGTGACCCCTTTGACCTATAAAAGGAGGCCCATGCGCAATGTAGCGGAGGGCTCCGATCTTCGATCACTCTCATGCTCGGTGTTGCTAGCTATAAGCACTGTAGCTCTTCTTGCCCCCGAGCCAAGAACGCAATACAAACCAAGGCAGGAGTAGGGTTTTACGCATCTGTGCGGCCCGAACCTGGGTATACTGCCCGCGTGTTCGTCTCGATCCGCTCTTCGTGCACCCTCCGCTCCCTTGCCATACCGAAAAGGGGCTCCGGTCCCATAGGTGTTCGTGGGCGATCAGTTTCCCCGACAAAAGGTATATTTGATATATAAATATTATTGATGTGTATTTTACTAGTGTTCATAGAAAACCCTGGGTATTTGATACCGGTTCTGTTGCTAAAATTAGTAACTCGAAACGAGAGTTGCAGAATGAACAGACACTAGTTAAAGGTGAAGTGATGATGTGTGTTGGAAGTGGTTCTAAGATTGATATGGTCATCATCGCACACTCCCTATACTTTTGGGATTAGTGTAGAACCTAAATAAATGTTATTTGACATTTGTTTTGAGCATGAATATGCTTTGATCATGTTTATTGCAATACAGTTATTCATTTAAAGTCATAGAATAATTGTTATTCTGTTTACATGAATAAAGCCTTCGATGGTTATACACCCAATGAAAATAGTTTGTTGGATCTCGATCGTAGTGATACACATATTCATAATATTGAAGCCAAAAGATGCAAGGTTAATAATGATAGTGCAACTTATTTGTGGCACTGTCGTTTAGGTCATATTGGTGTAAAGCGCATGAAGAAACTCCATAGTGATGGACTTTTGGAATCACTTGATTATGAATCACTTGGTGCTTGCGAACCATGCCTCATGGGCAAGATGACTAAAACTCCGTTCTCCGGAACAATGGAGCGAGCAACAGATTTGTTGGAAATCATACATACTGATGTATGTGGACCGATGAGTGTTGAAGCTCGCGACGGGTATCGTTAATTTCCGACCTTCACTGATGATTTGAGCAGATCTGGGTATATCTACTTGATGAAGCAGAAGTCTGAAACTTTTGAGAAGTTCAAAGAATTTCAGAGTGAAGTAGAGAATCATCATAACAAGAAAATAAAGTTTCTGCGATCTGATCATGGAGGTGAATATTTGAGTTATGAGTTTGGTCTTTATTTAAAACAGCTCACGCCACCCGGAACACCATAGCGTAATGGTGTGTCCGAACGTCGTAACCGTACTTCATTAGATATGGTGCGGTTACGACGCTGACGGTAATGTTACTGTTTACAAAGCTCGACTTGTTGCGAAAGGTTTTCGATAAGGTCAAGGAGTTGACTACGATGAGACTTTCTCACCCGTAGCGATGCTTAAGTCTGTCCGAATCATGTTAGCAATTGCCGCATTTTATGATTATGAAATCTGGCAAATGGATGTCAAAACTGCATTGCTGAATTTATCTCTTAAAGAAGAGTTGTATATGATGCAACCAGAAGGTTTTGTCGATCCTAAAGGTGCTAACAAAGTGTGCAAGCTCCAGCGATCCATCTATGGACTGGTGCGAGCATCTCAGAGTTGGAATATACGCTTTGATAAGTTGATCAAAGCATATAGTTTTATACAGACTTGCGGTGAAGCCTGTATTTATAAGAAAGTGAGTGGGAGCACTACAGCCTTTCTGATAAGTATATGTGAATGACATATTGTCGATCAGAAATGATGTATAATTTTCTGGAAAGCATAAATGAGTGTTTGAAAGGAGTTTTTTCAAAGAAAAACCTCAGTAAAGCTGCTTACATATTGAGCCTCAAGATCTATAGAGATAGATCGAGACGCTTGATAAGTTTTTTCAATGAGTACATACCTTGACAAGTTTTTGAAGTAGTTCAAAATGGATAAGTTAAAGAAGGAGTTCTTGCCTGAGTTGTAAGGTGTGAAGTTGAGTAAGACTCAAAGCCCGACCTCGGCAAAAGATAGAGAAAGAATGAAAGTCATTCCCTATGCCTCAGCCATAGGTCTATAAAGTATGCCATGATGTGTACCAAACATGTTGTGTACCTTACCATGAGTTTGGCAAGGAGGTACAAAAGTGATCCAGGAGTAGATCACTGGACAGCGGTCAAAATTATCCTTAGTTACTGGATGACTAAGGAAATGTTTTCTCGATTATGCAGGTGATAAATAGTCCGTCGTAAAGAGTTACACCGATGCAAGAATTTCACTAACCCAGATGACTCTAAGTATCAATCTGGATGCATATTGGAAGTGCGAGCAATTAGCTAGAGTATCTCCATGCAGAGCATTGTAGACATAGAAATTTGCGAAATACATACGGATCTGTATGTAACAGACCCGTTGACTAAACTTCTCTCACAAGCAAAACATGATCACACCT
>LR738715.1:520378671-520388730 GCA_902687465.1 Secale cereale | reverse complement strand
CGCCTCCTTCTTCCTTTGGCCGAGCCGAGGCGGGGCTCCGGCGATCAGCGCCGGCGAACGGCGGCTCCTCGAGGGCGTTCGAGTGCAGGAATGGGTCCGCGGGGTTGGTGCGGTCCTCCCGGTGGTCGTGTGGTCGGCTGGGGTGCAGGATAGCGACGGCGACGAGCTTCGCGGCGGACGGCGGCCTCGGTGGGTTTGGGGCTTTGCCATACGGTGGCTCCCGAGCGAGTCTGAGGTGATGGGCGGCTCCACAGGATCGCAGGGAGTCGGGCGGTGGTGGTGGATAGGTGGGGGAGGCCCTGGTGGCGCCGGATTGCTCGAGGCAGGGGCGGTGGCCGAGGTTGCCGGAGATGAGGAAGAAAGCTTCCCGGGGGCGAATGGTTGCCACGAGGCTGCTCTGCGGGGTGCCTAGTGATGGTCTGATGCTGCGGAGAGGCTCGGGGCACCCTTAAATAGGCGAGCCATGGCGGTTCCGCGGCGGCAGGGGATAAGATCGCTGGCGACCGACGTTCTGTAGCAGCAGGGGGACGTGGCGACGACGAGTGCTAGCGGACGGGCCTGCGGATGAGCTCGCACTGCTCCAGGGGGCAGCTGGCGAGCGCGCGTGGCTTGGGCGGCGCCGACCGTGGCAGAAAGCCACTGTGATCGCCGGCGTGCCGCCAAAAGCGCTTTGACGGTGGCGTTGTGGCGTCCCAGAGGAAGCTTGGCGTGTTCTGGTGCGCGGATAAGGTCGGGCGTGGCTCTGGGAGTGAGTTGGGGCGAGGGGCACGACGCGGCGACCCGAGCGCACGCACATGCAGAACGAACGCTCTGGGCGCGCCCAGAGCACGCACGCAACGTGCTTGGCGATATGCCAAGGCATGCTAGGGAGCTCCAAACTGCAAGGGGGTCAGCAGGGTGGGGCTACAGGTTGGAACAAACCCAAGAGACATGCTGGTTTGGACAGGGAATCAAGTTCATAATATGAACCAGAAACTAAGCCAAACATGGTCATGCACTCAGGGTGTTTGACAAAATGCCAGAGGCATCTAGCTAGCTCTTGGGGTGGCCAAATTTACCAGGTGGATGTCTCTTTGGATGAGTAAGAAGGTGGTGAGGTTAGTTTTTCAAAAGCAAAAACTTGTTAGTGCAAGTTTTGCAAGATCTCAGTTCTGGACAGAAAATGCAAAGCATTGTTTCATGAACCAAAACTACCCCAATAGGCCCACTCTTCTGGACTTAAGGGTTTTGTAAGAGAGACTACAAGCATGAGGAAGCTGAAGGGCACTGGAGCAAAATAAACTAGGGTTATAGTGCAAATCACCAAACTGAACCAGAATGGAAAAGAGGTTGGTTCACTCCAATCTTCCAAAGGACCAAGATGGGTTTTTGCATAAAGTTGGATAACATACTGCTATGAACATCCCATAATTTTGGTGGAAGCATCACATGAATATTTGATAGGGTTGTAGTGCAATTTGGCCTACTGAACCAGATTGGCAAACTTGTTGTGGAGCTCAAAATATTAAATGAAACAATAATATTCTTGCATAAAAGTGATCTAATAGCATCACTTGACATCTCCAATTTTTGGTTGAAATTATAAATAAATTTATCAAGTAGTTGTAGTTCAAAAGAGGCCTTAAAACTAGGGTTAACCCTTTATATGGGAAGATAAATAGGGAAACAAAAATATAATTAGTCCTGCTGATATAGGCAAGGTTTTAAGGGAGCATAAGAGAATCTAATATTGATAGGAAAGTTTTCACTAGTGGTGAAAACTCCAACATATCAGTGCAAGAATTGCCCTGGAATTCTAAAGAAACATTCAGTAGGAGGCAAAAATTTTAATTCCCTGGCAAAATTTTATTTAATAAAACATTGCTAAATTTTTGGGGTGTTATAGTGCCTTTGCATTCAAAAGCAAATTTACTATATGGACATCTTCAGGGGGAGCCCTCTCAATCTCATGAAGCCAATGACCGTGTTATCTATAGTTTCACATATTTTATCCCCGTTGAAATCTTCAACATGTTTGTCATCAATCACCAAAAAAGGGGGAGATTGTAAGTGCATCTAGTGCACCCTAGTTGGTTTTGGAGTATTGACGACAAACATGGTTGAGGGACTAACATGTTTGTGAGAATTGCAGTATAACACATGTAATAGTCCCTCACTGATTCGGTTTACCTACCAGAGATTACCCCTAAAAATGTGTGAATACATTGAAGACAGTGGTGGCTCGTGAAGACAATCACGTGAAGATAATGACCTATGAAGACATTCAATGAAGATAATGGAATGTGAAGACATAGTTTCTTTCGTAGTTCTTTTTCTTCTTTCTTGAGTCATAAGAACCATCGTACTATTAAGTCCAAGTGAAACATAGTTAGAGACTGATGTGATTCTCAACCCAAATCCTATATCTTTGAGCGAAGACAAAGAGAGCAAATCTTATCCAGAGTTGGATGAGTCAGCTTTGCTTGGAGCTCAAGCTAAGTTGACGTGTGTGTTCAAATTACGGTTGTTGGACACGTGTCAGTTCCTTAGTGATCAAGGGTCATTTCAGACATATCATGTTGGGTTGCCTCCTGGCAATAAATAGCCCACCCCCTACACCATAAACCGGTGACTGCTCAGAGTTAGTGCATGGCTTTTGTCGTTTGAGAGCAACCCACCTCTGAAGCCTTTGAGAGAAAAGACCCTTGCGAGGACAAAGCCCAAAACACCCAGAGCCAAAGAGTGTTAGGCATCACTGAAGTATTTTTGTCTGTGTGATCTGAATACTTGTTAGACTTGAGGACTATGTATCCTCCAGCCGGTTAGGCATCGCGTTCTGAGCATCCAAGAGTCATTGTGGATCGCCGGTGAACGAAGTCTGTGAAGGTTTGGAAGTCAACCTTGAAGACTTACTAGAGTGATTGGGCAAGGACTTGGTGTCCTTAGCTCAAGGGGAATAAGGTGAAGACACGGTCTTCGGAGTTTAATCTCAACCTCCCTAACCAGATGTATAGTTGTCATAGTAACTGGAACTGGTCTACCGAATTCCCCTCGTCTCCAAGCTACTGGTTCTATCTTCCAAGTCATTTACATTCCAGTTTGTCTTCGCGAAGTCATTGCTTCTTTGTCTGATCTGTTTGACTTCTCTGTGTGAAGACTATTCCCCGTTTAGCTTCATTCTGTCTTCAATCTTGATCCATGTTATCTAGCTATCAATAGTCTTCATATTTTCACTATGATGCTTACCTGACTATTGTGTGTCTAGAGTTGTTTATCTTCCGCTGCTTATCATATAGGTTCTTTTCATCTGTCTATCTTAGAAATTAGCGTGTATTGAAGACTTCCGTAAAAATCACCTATTCACCCGCCTCTAGTCGATAACTTGCACTTTCAGGCTATCACATCTATGAAGGTGGGGTCGGCTCTAGGTCTTGGCCGCTTGCCTGTGGCCTTCTTCCAGAATTTTGGAAATGTCCTGAAGCCGGCGATCATGCCGATGTTCCATGAATTTTAATTAGAACCTTCGACATGTCCTGAATAAATTATGGTTTCGTTACTCTGATCTCCAAAATAGTTGGAGCTAGACACTTTAGACCTATCACGGTGATGGATGTACTTGAGCGCATTTTTTTCAAAAGTATGCGCGACCCGACTAGCCCCTTGTAGCGGAGCGGCTGGATCATCCCCTCCAAACGGCATTTCTGAAGGGACGGCGGATCCATGATGGGATCCTGGACCTCCACGAGATTGTCCATGAGGTTAAGACGCATAGCCACAAGAGAGTCCTCCTAAAGTTGGACTTCTAGAAGGCTTACGACCGTCTAGATTGGTCCTTCTTGCGGTTGGCGCTCGAGTGTCGGTACTTTGATGACAAATGGTGCTCTTGGATCATGTAGTTAGTTTGGCCTAGTAGGACGGCAATTAATGTTAACGGCAAGGTGGGACCATTCTTTACGTCCTTTGCGGGGGTGAGGCAAGGGGACCTGATCTCCCCCTTCTCTTCAACCTCGTTGTTGACGCTCTGGCTGACATCCTGGATAAAGCGAGGATGTCAGGCCACTTGTCAGGAGTTGTTGGCCATTTGATCCCGGGGGGAGGCGTCACCCACCTCCAATATGCTGACGACACCATGATTATGGTGGAAGGGTCAAACCTTGACATAGTGAATCTTAAGTTCCACCTCCTTTGCTTTGAGGCTATGTCGGGACTAAAGATCAACTTTGACAAGAGCGAGGTTGTCGTCCTAGGATTCCTGGCAGAAGAGCGACAACGGATAGCACACAACTTAAACTGCAGATTGGCTACGTTCCCCATCACTTACTTGGGGATGCCAATGGCTGATATGAAGATTTTGATGAGTGCGTTTAATCTATTGGTAGGGCGAGTGGCATCTCGAGCCGTGCCATGGCGCGGGCACTTTACTTCCAAAGAAACTAAATCAGGCCTTATTATCTCTAACCTTGCGAGCCTCCCCATGTATGTGATGGGGATGTATATCCTACCAGAGGGTGTTCACATCTCGTTCGATAAGGATCTCGCTAGGTTCTTCTAGCGGGTAGCATATGACCGCTAGAAGTACCACATGGTCAAGTGGGCGACATCTGCATGCCCAAGGACCATGGAGGCCTGGATATTATGGACTCCCGTCGCATGAACGGCGAACTCATGTTATGATGAGTCTGGAGGATCATGCGAGGCGAGGGGGACTTGTGGATCTGACTCATTCAAGAAAAATACCTAAGGGGTGAACCTCTCCAGGCATGTTCCCATTGAAGAGGTTCCCAGTTTTGGCAATCCATCCAAAGGATCAAGGAGGACATTCGTTTAGGAATCTCCTTCCATATAGGTAATGGGGTTGGACCCATGGATGGGTACTAAGCCTCTCAGGGTGGGATTCCTTGTCTTGTTCTCTATCTGCGCAGACCCATCACTTCTCGTCTCCACGGCGGCCCGATCGAGGTTGTGGGATATCCGGTTCTGCTGGACATTTTGGCCGGTGGAGAGTGTCGAATGGACTAGATTACGGGTAGACTTACCGCTGGTGCTACTGGACTATCCGGACACCATATCCTCGCGGATCACACCATCGGATGTGTTATTCGTCCACTCCACATACCAGGCATTATGCCTCTCCCCCGCCATCCCCTGGCTTTCTCCTTGTGGAAAGCCCCTTTGCTCGCATCCCTTCAGGGACCGAGGTGCTTAAGCAACAGGGGCCGGGAATGGCATGTGCCCCTTATGCACGGTACCTGAGACTGGGACCCACATCCTATTCTCATGTACGGCGGCTCAGGTCCTATGGACATTCGTCCACGAAGCACTATGTTGTAGGGTGAAACCCTAGGGGAGATCTTTTCACACTTGGAGGGGGAAAAGGAGCAAGAACACAAGAACACACAAGGGAAATCACTCCAAACAAACCCAATCACACATCCACTAGAGTAGTAAACACATAGATCCACAAGAATACACGAACAATCCAAGGAAAATAGCACTAGGGTAAAGTTCTTCCCACTCCAAAGGAGATGAGGTCTGGATGATAGTCTTCTCCAAGAGGAGGTCTTGTAATCCACAAGGATTCTTCTCCTAGGAGGTCTTGATCTCCAAGAGGAGAGGTAGATGAGAAAAGCTCTCTCAATATCTCACATATGCTTTGATATCATCCCTAATGAGCTAGGAAAAGAGTATATAAAGTCTAGGGATGAAACATGAGGGAGAGAGGGGTACAAGGGTCAAAGACCACAAAATGCATGCAGGCATACGGAGCAGTCCGGGCACCCGGGGTAAAGTGGCCCGGGCACCCGGACCGGTCAGGGGCCGACTATAGGAGGGCCGGGCACCCGGGGGTTCCAAGCTCGGGCACTCGGGGTGGCACCAGGAGGCTGGAGGCGGGAGGCCGGGCACCCGGGGGTCCAAGGCCCGGGCACCCGGACCAGGCACGAGGCCGGCTGGAGGGGGGCGCGCACTCCGGGAGGAGCAGCAGCTCCCAGCGGGAGGGGCCGGGCACCCGGGCCAGTTGGCTGGGCAACCGGGGCGTCGCCTGGGGCCTTGCCCACCCCGCGGCTGCAGGCCCGAGCACCCGGGGTCCTTACGTCCGGGCACCCGGGATGTCCAGGGGGCCTCCGGTCCTTCGCGTTCTTCTCCTCCCCTTCTCCTTGGGTCTCTGAGTGGACTTGGTTATTCCTCCATGCTTCCTCATGATGATCGCCAAAGTACCTAAGGATGCATAACATGTCTCTTTGAGGTAGAACCCAATCCTCATGTGAATCCGAACGAAACTCGAAGAGGAAAGAATTGACCTCGTTCTCGATGGAGCGTGCACGTGCTCTTATCATTGGTCTACGAGGTGCTTGCCGAGTTGTAGTAGAGTCCATGGGGATGATGTAGGGATGCTCCGCATCATCTCCCCCCCTTGGGGGAGATCCGTCCACGGATTGTGATTGACATCGCCATGGTAAATAAAGGGCGTCGCCGAGTGGAAGTGGACGACCACGAAGCGCTTATCATGTTGTAGCTTGACATGGTCACTCTCCAATGTCGCACCATCTCGTGATTCCTTCAAAAGGAGCAAGGACAACAAACACTTGGAAAAACAAATGTGGTTAGCGTTAGTGCAAAACCAATCATTGAAGAGGTGATTCACCCAACAAGTGTCGTCATCAAGCATAGCATATTGTGTGACAAGGGATTGTGAAATGGCATGTAAGCACATAAATTGAGCAAAATCAAAGATATCATGGAAACAAGCATGTGAATGTGAGGTCGCGATGAAAATATGTGTGACAAGAGAATAAGCATCTACCTCAAGTTCATAGAAAGCATGCATTAAGCACTCAACAAATGGTCTATGGTATGCATATGAATCATTCACAACACCAAATATAATGACATGTCTAAACACACGGGGGGAGTGCGAGACAATCCAAACATAACATGCATATTGTGTGGTGAAGATAGGGTGGCACTCAACACGATGGAAAGATAAATTGTTCAACATGTGTGAGGCAAGCAAGACATTCAAGCTAGTAGTGCTAAGATGCAACATACTATAGGAAATCATGGCAAGCATGTCGTGTGATGAAATAATAGGCATAGGCAATCCACATGACATATCACAAGCATGATTACAAAGCAAGATCAATGTATCATCATAGGAATGGATCACAAAGGAAACATGGCAAGAACAAGCAATATCTCCACCAAGCTTGCAAATACACATTCAAGTAGTAGAATCAATCATCATGGGTAATGCAAAGCATGGGTCACAAATGCATGGAAAAGGCATAGGAATAAGCATGTCATGCAAAGTGAACATGGCAAGATGGGCATAGAGTGTTTAATGGACAATAACCCATAACCATGTGAGGGCCATGTAGAAGAAACGCACGAAGTCATTGCGCGGAGGAAACGGTTGGTGAAGCATCTCACGGATTCCCAAGGCATCGGTACTCTCTAGAGCTCGTTTTGTCAACTCATGGTATTGTGAGGTTGACGAGTATTCGTGAGTACCTATGTAAAACAAACACAAGAAAAGATCGTGTGTGTGTGTGTGGTATATGTACACATGATCCATTTTGATGCGCACATGCGTGTGGCGGTTAGCACAAAATATCCAATTCTCAAACAAATGAGATGTGTGATATAGAAACATGTCATCCGTCATGAAAGGTTTGTTGTTATGTATAGCATAATGGAGACACAAATTATAGCAAGTATGTGGCACAACAATAGCATTTTCATTCATGGGGAGCTTACGGTGCACACAATCATGAGAATCATGCAATGGATGGGATGGCTCAAAATCTCCTAAAATGTATGAGAAAACTATGGGGGTCTCCTCATGAGCAATATTGGAAACATCGTATGGATAAAATGGACAACATCCAAAACAATGCATATCCGAAGCTAGGTAATCATGGCATGGCATATGATGGATATGATGCAAAGGCAGCATGTCTATATCATCACAAGAAAAACAAATGCCAGTAACCATGGGCTTGTCATCTATGCCATAAGTGCAAATTGTTTTTTTTCTTAATGGCATATGCTTAGTTACTACGATGAGATTGCAAATATGACATACGAGTGATCTCGTGCATAGCATATGACAAGTCAAGCGGGTTGTCAAACATGATGTGACCTAGAGAATTGTCATAAGAAATCCTATGTAACATGGCATCACAATTAATAGACTCCACATGGCAATCATCATACTCATCATAAACGGGTAAATCATCGCATGGGAAAATCATACTAGAATGAAGCATGGAAATAGGTGGATCAACATCATGCAAGCAATCAATGTTAAGATAGTCCACTAGTGGGACGAGAGCATCACCTTCACCTTTGTTACCTTTCGCATTCCACTCATGTGGTGTAGGTGAGGTGGGAAATACCAAATTGTGGTCATCATCTTCATCTTGATGGAACCATGTGGGGGTGCATCATAGTCCACCATGGCCATCGTCTTGTCCATAGGAAGGACGAAGCCGTCGTGGATCGGCGCACCATCATAAATGGGACCTAGCACCAAATGAGAAGACACAATATAGGTAGAGGTCAAGTCATTAGTGTTGAAAGTGGCCTCACATGACCTATCAACTATCTCACTCCATCTATGTGGTGTCTCACTCACTCCCTCAAGATCGGTGCACTCAAACCCACATATGGTGGAGTCACTCATCTCACTCAAGTGGTGGGCCGTGCGGGTTGTGTCTCTCCTCACATGGGAATTTTGGCACCTCATCATATATGGGGCTAGTGGTGAAGTCACTCTCACTCTCAATATGATGGCAAAAGTCACTCAAGTCATCATACGTCGACGTGGTCGAATGGAAAATCCCATGCTCAACCATCTCATCATCGTCGTCGTGGATGAAGGACAAAGATGGAACATCATCACTCTTGCCTCCAAAGATGGAAGCATCATCCTTGCTCGTCACCGTGTCGTTCGCCTCCAAAGCTTGGTCCTCGAATGGCTCCATAGTAGTAGTCGTTGCCGCACCATCTTGAAAAAGAGTCGAAGTAGACTCGGCATCATCAATGCCACAAAGAGGAATGGCAGTGGAGTCAAACTTGGGAGCGTCGTCTTGGAGCTCGTTGGGCTTGGACATTGTGGTGGTACTAGCCTCATGCTCGCCGTCTTGGAGTTTGGTCTTCGAGAAGTGTGCTTGCGGTGGAGAAGCCTTGGCCTTCATGAATTCTTGTTCCGCCTTGAGAGCACCAATGTAGTTGTCGTCGAGGGACTTGTAGTTCTCGAGGAAGATAATCTTGGAGATGTAATTGTCCAATCCCATCATGAAGTGAAACTTCATCCAAATGGGGTCGTCCACACTGGCTCGTCGCAAGGCATTCTTCATCTCCTTGAAGTACGCGTCAATGGACTTGGATCCTTGTATGGTCTTCTCCGATTGGCATAGAAGTTGTTTTGTGTTGGTGGGAGGCACGAACTCTTGCCGCATAGCTTTCTTCGTCTTGGGCCAACTCATGTCATAGTCCTCTGAAGGTGTGTGAAGCCATAATGTGGATGCGAAGTCGTGGAAGTTTCTTGTGGCGCACTTCACTTGATCTTCATATGGTACTTGATGTAGCATGAGGTAGTTGTCCATCAAGCGCTCCCACTCGAGATACTGCTCGGGTTCTTGAGTCCCATAGAAAGGAATTGCATGATCATTGTCGCGGTCGTAGTAGCTCATGGAAGTCACGGACATGAGCTTGGGGAGCTTCTCTTGAGGTGTGGGTCGGCGAAGATGCCGCAAGTCCAAAGGCGAAGATGCCAAGGTAGATGGTGAAGTCGTTGAGCGGTTGTTGGTGTTGAGCTCTTGACATCCATGCTCTTGTCGGTGATGTTGTCGATGTCGATGTGACCTTGCTGGAGATGGTAGCTCGGAAGGATGTGCACTGAGCGTCTTCTCGAAGATGAGGGAGACCTCTTGCGGTTCTTGATGAGAGCTTTGAGGTCCTCCATTTGAGCATCCATCTTGGCGTCCAAATTGTACTTCATGGCATCAAACTCGTCGTTGTTGTTGTAGACCAAAGTAGATGTGCTTTGCCTATCCATGACAAGACTCGAGCAAATGT
>LR738715.1:520347023-520378661 GCA_902687465.1 Secale cereale | reverse complement strand
TTGGCATAGAAGTTGTTTTGTGTTGGTGGGAGGCACGAACTCTTGCCGCATAGCTTTCTTCGTCTTGGGCCAACTCATGTCATAGTCCTCTGAAGGTGTGTGAAGCCATAATGTGGATGCGAAGTCGTGGAAGTTTCTTGTGGCGCACTTCACTTGATCTTCATATGGTACTTGATGTAGCATGAGGTAGTCGTCCATCAAGCGCTCCCACTCGAGATACTGCTCGGGTTCTTGAGTCCCATAGAAAGGAATTGCATGATCATTGTCGCGGTCGTAGTAGCTCATGGAAGTCACGGACATGAGCTTGGGGAGCTTCTCTTGAGGTGTGGGTCGGCGAAGATGCCGCAAGTCCAAAGGCGAAGATGCCAAGGTAGATGGTGAAGTCGTTGAGCGGTTGTTGGTGTTGAGCTCTTGACATCCATGCTCTTGTCGGTGATGTTGTCGATGCCGATGTGACCTTGCTGGAGATGGTAGCTCGTAAGGATGTGCACTGAGCGTCTTCTCGAAGATGAGGGAGACCTCTTGCGGTTCTTGATGAGAGCTTTGAGGTCCTCCATTTGAGCATCCATCTTGGCGTCCAAATTGTACTTCATGGCATCAAACTCGTCGTTGTTGTTGTAGACCAAAGTAGATGTGCTTTGCCTATCCATGACAAGACTCGAGCAAATGTGAGTGGAAGAAACAGAAGAACTAGACCAAGTGTACCTTACCCGGTGTTGGAAATGGATCAATGATCACTCAATAATGTATCAAGGAAATAGAACAATTGTTACCGGATCTTGTCAATTCTCACACCTACACAAGTAAGGCTTATCGAGTAGCTTGGTGAGGATAGTGGCACAAAAATTTGATGCAAAATGTTAGCAAGAGTCAATAAAGTTAATAGAGATTCCCAAATTTGCAAGTGAAACAAGTAGACCAATAGCAAAGAATGGTCCACGGGAACACACACACGGATAGATAAATGGGGTCGTGCAACCAAGGAATGAGCACAAAATGTGGAATCCACGGAAGACACTCGTGTTGCAGAACTCAAGAGACGCTAGCACGATTCCTCTATAGGAGGATATGACACTTGTGCACAACCTATGATATGAAAAATGTATCAACTTTCTATCCCAAGTATGCTATTTATGTATGATGTTCGGGTGCTTTTAGCACAAGATGATCCAAGATGATCGAATATGATACCATATGATATATTGTCATGCGGTGCTATGGCTCTTGCTTACAAGCTTCTTTGTTTCTCTCTTTTGCTTAAAAGCTTATTCCTCTTTTTTTGTATGGCCACGATGCGAAATGCACAAAGCAAGATAGCAATTGTGTATATGCGGGAACAATCTTGTGACACAAGGGGTGGTACTATGATACCAAAATGATACCAATATGATATGATATGTATGCAATGGAAGGTACGGATCACTAATGTGCACAAGTAACATTGCCGACAATACTCAATGGCTAGTATCGATAGGCAAGTGACGCAAAATGGGCTAGGGGTTTACAATGCAATGGCAAGGGGAATATACTATGATGACGTCGAAGTTACCATCCGATGATGATGATGAGATGCGGTGTTGTCGATGTCGAACTATCCCTTATTAGCCGAAACATCTTAGGAAACGGAAAAAACACAACTCAAAATCTCAAGGACAAGTGTCAAATGGTGGTAGCAAAAATGCGGTGGTGGTTTTGCACTTGGCAAAGCGGAAGTGGAATGATGGGTTATGTTGCAAAAGTCGGTGGTAGTTATGTGGATGATGTCATGGATGGCCTAGGTAAACTTCCCAAATTTTGGAAACTTTGATGGAGTCAAATGATAATGGTGGTATTTTTGTCGGATGCGGGATGTCAATAGCTTCAAAACGAGCTAAAGAACGTTGAAAACGGACTCCGGGTGAATTAGTTATGGCCGAAACGGTTTTTGTTGGTGGGCTGATTCTGGGTGGTGCGGGTGCCCGGGGGTTGGAGGTGCGAGTACCCGGGATGGTCAGCGTGGTTGGGCGGAAAAAGTGGCCCGGGGGTCCGAGTTCCTGGGGGTAAGAGGCGCGGGCAGCCAGGGTGGACAGGGGCAAACAGCCCGGTGGTGTGGGCACCTGGGGGTTCGGGGTGCGGGTGCCCGGGGTGTCGGATTTGGGCGGAAATTTTTGGTAAATGGCCAAATTTCATGGTGGGAAGGGTGGAGATGGATGGGGGATGCTAGATCCACTTGAAACCAAGCAAATCCATGATCAAGATCAACAAAACACCATCAAACCAACAAATTACAAAAAAATTGGGGCTATTTTTGGTGGGGAATTTTCGAAATTGGGAAGAACACAACTGAAAGGATTGATATGGTTGACTAGAGGGGGTGAATAGGCAACTAACAAGTTTTAGTTTTTTTACCAAATTAAACTTTGCATCAAAATTGGTTGTCTAGATATGCAACTAGGTGGGCAGCCTATATGATGCAATAACAACAAGCACACGAAGCAAGCAAGAGATACAACACAATAAAAGCTTGCACAAGTAAAGATTAGAGATGACCATGAGTAGAATCGGTGGAGACGAAAATGTGTTACCGAAGTACCTTCCCTTTGAGAGGAAGTACATCTCCGTTCGAGCGGTGTGGAGGCACAATGCTACCCAAGATGCCACTAAGGCCACCGTATTCTCCTCACGCCCTCACACAATGCGAGATGTCGTGACTCCACTAGTGGTGCCCTTGAAGGCGGCGACCGAACCTTTACAAACAAGGTTGGGGCTATGCCCACAACTGAATTGGAGGCTCCCAACGACACACTGAAGCTTCACCACAATGGACTATGGCTTCGAGGTGACCTCAAACGTCTAGGGTGCTCAAACACCCAAGAGTAACAAGATCTGCAAGGGATTAGTGGGGGAATCAAATTTCTCTTGGTGGAAGTTTAGATCGAGGCCTTCTCAACCAATCCCTAGGAAATCAACAAGTTTGATTGGCTAGGGAGAGAGATCGGGCAAAAATGGAGCTTTGAGCAACAATGGAGCTTGGGGAGGGAAGAGATAGTAAACTTGGGGAAGAAGACCCCCCTTATATAGTATGAGGAAAGATCCAACTGTTACCCACCAACTCAGCCTGCGACATACGGTACTACCACACATACCTACGGTACTACCGCAAAGGCATGCGGTATTACCACGAGGTAGTGCGGTACTACCGTTCGCGCGACAGGAGCCAGACGAGGCCCTGTTGTGTATAGCAGCGAGCGGTAGAACCGCCGGAGTGGTACTACCACGCGCCCTTGCGGTACTATCGCAAGGCAAGGCACAATCTGAGTAGGGAAAGGCACAGACTAATAAAATTGCATCCGTCGCTACTTCCGCTGAGTGTCGGTCGATGCAAAAACCCGGCACGGTACTACCGCTCACAGGGAGTGGTACTACCACGTAGGGTGCGGAAGTAATAAAATATTTCTACTCCTACTTACACGCAAGCCACCGTTCTGGGCTAGAGGCAACGGTACTACCGCATGTGAGGAGCGGTACTACCGCAAGGTGCGGTACTACCGCTGCCACGGGCGATACTACCGTGGAGCTCTGCGGTACTACTTCTGCCTTGAGCAGTACTACCGCATGCCACAGAACAGTAATGCTTGGGAGCCTTCATCTTTGCAACGACAAGGGAAACGACCGGTGCTCCAATGAAGCGAAGGAAAGGTGGTGCAAAGGAAAGGATGTGTACGTGTTGATTCCACCCTAACCTTTCCGAAGCAGAGCCCCTCTTAATAGTACGGCTTTCCTACGACTCAATTCCACCGAAAAGAAACATAGAGAAACGTCGTCTTTGATAGGCTCTGAGGGGCACCAAAACGTATTGTGCCTAGACATGAGATATCTGAAATGCTCAATGCACACGATTAGTCCGCAAAAGCATTTTCATCAATCACCAAAACCACTTAGGGAGAAATATGCCCTTACAACAACAAAATTAGGCTAGAGAACAAGAAGGGGGCTCCAATTTCGTGAGAAACCATGTCTCTAGATACCAAGATGTTGTAGGGTGAAACCCTAGGGAAGATCTTTTCACACTTGGAGGGGAAAAAGGAGCAAGAGCACAAGAACACACAAGGGAAATCACTCCAAACAAACCCAATCACACATCCACTAGAGTAGCAAACACATAGATCCACAAGAATACATGAACAATCCAAGGAAAATAGCACTAGGGTAAAGTTCTTCCCACTCCAAAGGAGATGAGGTCTTAATGATAGTCTTCTCCGAGAGAAGGTCTTGTAATCCACAAGGATTCTTCTCCTAGGAGGTCTTGATCTCCAAGAGGAGAGGTAGATGAGCAAAGCTCTCTCAGTATCTCACATATGCTTTGCTATCCTCCCTAATGAGCTAGGAAAAGAGTATATAAAGGCTAGGGACGAAACATGAGGGAGAGAGGGGTACAAGGGTGAAAGACCACAAAATGCATGCAGGCATACAGAGCAGTCCGGGCACCCGGGGTGAAGTGGCCCGGGCACCAGGACCGGTAGGGGCCGGCTGTAGGAGGGTCGTGCACCAGGGGGTTCCAAGCCCGGGCACCTGGGGTGGCACCAGGAGGCTGGAGCTGGGAGGCCGGGCACCCGGGGGTCCAAGGCCCGGGCACCCGGACCAGGCAGGAGGCCGGCTGGAGGGGGGCGGGCACCCCGGGTGTGGTGGCCTGGGCACCCGGGGAGGAGCAGCAGCTCCCAGCGGGAGGGGCCGGGCACCCGTGCCAGTTGGCTGGGCACCCGGGGCGTCGTGTGGGGCCTTGCCCACCCCGGGGCTGTAGGCCCAGCACCCGGGGTCCTCACATCCGGGCACCCGGGGTGTCCAGGGGGTCTCTGGTCCTTCGTGTTCTTCTCCCTCCCCTTCTCCTTGGGTCTCCGAGTGGACTTGGTGATTCCTTCATGCTTCTTTGTGATGATCTCCGAAGTACCAAAGGATGCATAACGTGTCTCTTTGAGGTAGAACCCAATCCTCATGTCAATCCGAATGAAACTCGAAGAGGAAAGAATTGACCTTGTTCTCAATGTCGCGTGCACGTGCTCTTGTCATTGGTCTACGAGGTGCTTGCTGAGTAGTAGTAGAGTCCATGGGGATGATGTAGGGATGCTCCGCATCACACTAGGTCCCGACTGGGAGGCCCTAGATCTCCCAGAGTTCCTCCAGACTAGGGCTACCTAACATGGGAGACATCGCCACTTACTCTGGCTTATCTTTGTGGCAATGTCGTTGATTATTTGGAGGACGCGTAATAAAATGGTGATTGAGCGGGTATTTTCGAGGCAGGCGTCTAAATCCTTCAAATTCCTTGCTTTTCTGAAGCCTTGGCACCTGCTTTATAGGCAACACGATCGTGAACGTCTTGGCCCCATGTTGAATGCACTCCTGGCTATGGTTTGTCATCTATCATCATCGTAGTGCCGCTCGTCGACAACCACTAGGTGATTTTTCTTCTTCTTTATCTTATGTTTATTGGGCATGATTGTGATATTTGACCCAACCATCGTTCTTGTTGCGGGTTGGATGCTGGTTAGATGGATCTTTGCTTTATTTATGAAGTGCCTATTTTGAGAGGAGTCTTCTGCTAGATCACTGCCCTCCTGGTGGTTGCTCGCAACATCACCGATGATGTCTTGTTGTGGCGCTGACAATGGACCATCGGAGCATGTTGGAGGCTTGGGTCCAAAATTTCTTCGTTGTAGCATCAGCTTGTGTTTTATGCACGCCAACCTCCGGCCACCCCTGTGTGCAGTACTTTCCCAGTTACCCTTGTGGTGTTAACCATGACTTAATGAAAATGTTTAGGTTTATTAAAACTGAATTTCTTGCCCAACTCAATGGTACAATTCCTCACATGATTAAGGGCTTGCTTTCTTCTCAACCCCCACATATGAATGTAAACGCTCTCTCTCTTCACTTTCCTGTGGTGCCTTTGGAAAGATCGAAACAACTCAACTTTTTGCAGGAAAGCTTGTAGTCCTTCCCAGGTGTACGCGGCTGCAATGGCAATTTTGCAAGGGACAAATCTTGAGCTTTCAACCCCTTGCCATATAAGAATTACAACAATTAATACCCAATTACGCATGGAACATGTTGTGCTAGTGCAGGATCATTCTTCCCTGCAGATTGTACCACACCTAGGGAGCACAATTAGGAATATCTCTAGTTTTATAGGTCCTATTATATTCGCGGATGCCTCTTGATCTTGTATTTCAGATGGATAACCGACGCCTGGACTAGGTATATTCATGAGGTTGGGAGGCGACCGGACATGCTCTCAACTTCGTATCTCGGTTGTTTCCCCACCTGCGGCTTCTGCCATCCAGGGCAAAGATTTTAGTTTCCTACTTGCAACCCACATTACAGATTTGCTTCAACTTCAACATGCTACTTTCCTGATGGATAGCGCAATATTGGCAAAGGCGGTAGTAGATCAAAATATTCTCTCACTCTAGGTTAGTGGACCACCATTAGGCCGCAGCTATCCCACATGACAGCTTCTTCAACCTTTAATGCCTCCAGGATCTAGCATATTCCAAGGAGTCACAATTATTGAGCAAATCATCAAACCAAGCTAGCACTAAAGTTCCAGAATATATGTTCAACTTTCAGGTGCTTAGCTTCTAGCAATGAGAGATGTCTTAATGCAGCTGTATTTGCAGATGTTCCAGTGATGCAATGCATGACTATATATGTACAGTGTTATTAGATGAATGAAATATCCTATGTTAAAAATTGAAAATGTTCAGGTTGGTGATCACCCTCATAGGCTTTTCAGAAGAAATTCTCATTATTAATCTACTTGTGCAAAAGAAAAATCAAAATCGGTTGATCCAATCTAAGAAAGTTAAGAGTGGTGCAATCCCTGCCTTCGTCAGGAATAAAATAAATACTGTGGTTGCTACTCCCTCCGTTAAACTGCAAAAACTGATACAGAGGTAGTACTTGACAGGCGCCTGTAATTTTTCGGGCGCCTTCTCCAAAGCTTAACAGCGGAGCTCTTTAGGCCAAGTAGGAGCGCGAGCTATAGCCAGAGACGCTGCAAGGACGGAGTCGAGTTGGCGGCTTGACAAGTGCAGATGCGGGGCCTTTAAGAAAAAGGGTTTCCCTCCGCTTTATAGTATAAAGCACTCACACCAAGCATCCGACAACAATAGCAGTTCAGGTTCAAGCGAAAGTAAAAGTGCAACAAAACAAAAGGAAAGGTTCAGTTGGGGGCACAACACAACAACCCCTACAAACAAAAACAAGCGACGCGCTAATCTAGCTCCAGAGGTGGTGGTGGAGTCGGTGGCTCCATGGCGCTGGCGGCAGGGTGAAGACCCGTGATGATGATGTTAATGTTGTCCCGCTCGCGCCGCTTGCAAAGCGGTCTCCATAGCTGTAAGAAGCCACACATTTTGTAAACGGCATCAGTCACACGGCAAGGGATAACATGCTCGATGACTAACTTATTGCAGACGTTCCAAAGGGTCCACACGAGGGTAACCATGGCCAGCCAAAGGAAGGGGCACACTATGACCGAGAAACTAAGGATCTCCCGGAACATGTCTGGGAGGTTATCATGGCACCACTCCCCTCCAACTACATCCTGGAAGCAACTCCATAGGAACATGGTCGTCGGGCAACGGAAGAAAATGTGGTTGGGATCTTCCGGAACTCCACACAATGGGCAAAGCCCATCCCAGGGACAATTCTGCTTAAGAACTTCCGTGCCCATAGGCAAACGGTCACGTACCCATTGCCAGAGGAAGATATGAATCTTCATTTGCAACTTAATCTCCCATAGTACAGTAAGTTCGCTAGGGCCCGGGGTAGCCAACATGGCATGGTACAAAGACTTTGTGGAGAACGTGCCACTTGGCTCTAGATGCCACGAAAGAGTGTCCGGCTCGAGGGTGGGGGAGTGCAGGGCTATACACTCCAAACACTCCTGTAGCGACCACGATCCCAATGGATCGAAGTCTCTGTGCTTAAGTGTCATCCCTGGATCAGTATGCTGACACACACAATACTTGAGGATTTATAACAGAGTTTCAATCACACACTTATTACATCGAGATCCTCATAATGAGTATCATTACAAAAATATGGTTGAAGGCCAACTAAATAATAAACCGCGGAAGCATTGAAGATAAGTTGAGTGCATCCAACTCCACAGCAAACACTAAGTGCATGACAACGACATATCGCACCTTAATATTTTTCTGAACACTCTGCAACATGAGACGTTGCAGCCGTGTAGGTCAGCACATTGAATATGCTGGCAAAGTCACACCGTAGATATAATGATGAACAAATATCTACCACTATATGCATATTTGGCTGGTGGAGGCTGTAAGGTTAATTTTTTGCATAAAGCTAATTTTTTCCTACAACAAAGGAATAAATTGTATATACTACTCAATTGAATTAATCAATATTGAGAAGGTTCCTCCATCTCAATCCCAAAAATCACCTAATGTCATTAGTAACCTAATAATTTAATTATAGAGTGACGAGATCAACCAATAATTCAAATACCAGAATACTCAAGATGTCCATAACCGGGGACACGGCTAATCATGATCAGATTGTACACTCTACAGAGGTTGCGCACTTTTCCCCACAAGACTCGACCGCATCCATCATTGGAAGATCGAGACATGGCCTTTTAGAAGCATTAACTCTTTACTCTGGGTAGACCGGTACACCTACTTTCCCCTACATCTGCTAGTCTACCACTGAAAGAGGTCATACAATTACTCAACTATGCCAGAGCCCATAATGGCTTGTGGCTGCACACGGAAGTTTCTAGGCATGAAATATTATATGATCCCTTTGAGCCTGGGTGGCATTCCATAGGATGATCACACGGTTCCTCCGGGATCTCCTAGGACAACGCTGGATTCTCCAGGTGCCCCTGCAACCAATCCACCCAAATGTGTATTAAAGTTGTCACCTTAAACTTTCCCTTAGTTGTTATTACACTCGCAACTTTCATGAATCTCACATACCAATCCACGTCTACGAGCATTGCTAAGCAATAAGTAACAAAGCAAATATTCCCGGGGTGATCACAAGTCATAGGTTCCTACCTCATGAACTACGAAGCATAACCAAGTATTCAGGTCCTACTCATGCAAATCTTGGAGGGTATAACTAATACAAGTAAAACTAGGTATTGAAAAGTATGATCGAAGTGTAACTTGCCTTGCTGATGATCGTTAAACCCTAGAGACTCGTAGTAGCAAGCTTCGCACTCCAGAAATTCTATCGCAAGCAAACAATAGCATACATAAGCAATCATGCACAAGATTCAAAGAAAAGATCTCAAAAAACTTCAAAAACGAGCAAATAACTCTTGCAACAGAAAACAATTTTCAATAGTACTAAAATTATGTGAATTTGATCTTAACAGAAATTTCAGTTCAAGATCTTTGATTGGCAAAAAGAATCAACTCAAACGGAGTTATGAAACTCAAGTTACGATCAAAAGAAGTTCAAATTCAAATATGTTTGAATTCAAATTTTAAAACTTTCAAAAACAAAGTTGAGTTGGTTTTCTGGATAGATGAGATCATAACAAAGATTTTGGCATTCGTTTCATCTAATTCGGATAAACGAGTAAAAAGTAGTGAGCGTTTGAAAACTAGGAACTCGTTTGTAAGAATTTTAATCATGAAAAAGTCCATGTCGGTAAAAATAACAGAAAAAGATAAATCTATCGAACGAACGTTCGTTATTTAGATCTAAATAGTGGACATTTGGTAAATAACTAAACTAAAAAAACCTAGTTTATATAAAAAACCGAAAATAAAAACTAAAAGAAAATCGGGCGAACTTGGCGGTTTTATACCGGTTCGGGGCGGTGGCGGATCGGGTCGACGACGACGGCTTCGGCGAGGCCGCGTCGGCGGTGGGCAGTGGTGGCCTGGCGGTGGTGGCGCGTGTGCGGGGCGGTGGGTGAGGCGGGGCTGCGGCGGCGGCGGCGGTGCGGACAAGGAGAGGAGGGGGTCGGGGCCAGCCCTTATAAAGGCGAGGGGCGGCGGTGGCTTGGGGAAGGGCCGGGGCGGAGGTGGTGTCTGCCTCGGGCACGGCGGCGGCGGCGATGCCGTGCTCCGGCCGGGGTCGGTGGTGGCTGGCCGGCTGAGCTGGGCTTCGGCCCAGTTCGGTCGGCCCAAAACTTTTGTTTTAAAATAACATTTTTTCGAAAATACAGAAAAATAAAAAAGCACTATAAATATATTTTTTAAATCGCAGAAAAATTCACACATACTTAGGGCCTTGTTATTGACCTGGTGAACATTTTTCTGGCCCTAAATGCCTGAAATAAAAAAATAGTACTAATAAAAATTGTAAAATAAACACTTTTGCAAATAAAAATCCAATAAATATATTTTTACTCAAAATTTAATTTCTAACATTTTTATTTTGGTTTTGAAGAAGTCATATTATCTTCTCTCATTATTTAAAAATATTGAAAATGTAAATTGGCAAAAAAAAATTGATCCAACCCCACTATGGATAATAGATAAAAATTGTGGGTCCTTTTTGGGAACTTCCAACTCTCTCACTTGGGTCCTTATCCAACCCCACTATAAATGTTGATATAACCCCACTATAAATGTTGCTTAAAGTCTCTTGGATCAATATCCAACAAAATTCGAATTCAAAATGCTCAAATGATGAATGCATGCATGATCTATATGTTAACATCCAAATTGAAAATTGGGATATTACAAACCTACCCCCCTTAAGATGAATCTCACCCTCGAGATTCGGGTTGGTTAGCAAAAAGGTGTGGGTGGTCCTGTCGAAGGTCTTCCTCTCGTTCCAATGTGGCTTCGTTCTTTGTATGGTGACTCCACTGAACTTTGCAAAACTTGATGACCTTGCTGCGGGTAACTCGATTGGCAAACTCGAGAATCTTGACAGCCTTCTCCTCATAAGTCAAGTCACTCTCTAGCTGAATTGCTTCCAGGGGCATTGTATCGCTTAAAGGAATATCGGGCATCTCCGCATGGCACTTCTTCAACTGGGAAACGCGAAATGCATCGTGAACTCCGAACAAGGTTTCGGGTAGTTCCAACTGATAGGCAACTTCTCCTCTGCGTTCCAAAACTATGTATGGTCCCACAAATCGGGGTGCCAATTTACCTTTAACTCCAAATCGCTTAATTCCTCGAAGTGGAGACACACAAAGGTATGCTCTATCTCCGACTTCGTAGGTTATGTCTTTGCGTTTTGTATCGGCATAACTCTTCTGTCTGGACTGGGCTATCTCAAGTCTGTCATGGATCAACTTGACTTTCTCCTCTGAATCTCTGATTAAATCGGGTCCAAATAATATGCGGTCTCCGACTTCATCCTACATCAATGGCGTTCTGCACGTCCGTCCGTACAAAGCCTCGAACGTGGCCATCTGCAGACTAGTCTGATAACTGTTGTTGTAAGAGAACTCTGCGTAAGGCAAGTTATCATCCCAACTAGATCCATAATCTAGCGCATGATAACCCTCAACCGTAAGGGATCGAGATAGTCTTCGCGGGTAAGAATAACCCAATTTATTGATTCGACACACGGGGAGCCAAAGAGTATTTATAAGCTTTGATAGTTGAGTTGTCAATTCAACCGCACCTGAAATATACTTAGTTGCAACAAAAGATATGTGGTAACGGTGATATGATAGTGATGATGGTGATAGTAAAAGTAAACAGCGAAAGTAAATAGCAAAAGTAGCAACTAGTGACCAGCAGGATTTAAAACACTGTAGGCTAGGGAGATGGATGGTTGGGCGCTGCATGGATGAGATATATCATGATTCTAACTTGGGGCAAGGCACACGGAAAAGTAATGATCATCTAGGCAAATATCAAACATTAGGCATGTATCCCGTAGGTAGTTGTACATGCTTGCAATAAGAACTTGCACAACATCTTTTGTCCTACCATCCCGCTACGAACGGGGCCAAAAGGAACTTATGGAGATTAAGGTGCTCCTGTCAAAGAGCACCGGAACAAAGCAATAAACTCAATGGATACATGTAATCTTCAAACTACGGACCATCCCCTTTGGTGTCCCAAGCTGTCACTTTTGGGATCGCCGGTTCCGAACCGTAATAGGTGCAAACAACTCATAGATAGGATCAAGAACACAAATATATTCATGCAAACACATATGGTTCAGATCTGAAATCATGGCACTCGGGCCCTAAGTGACAAGCATTAAGAATAACAAGTTGAAGCAAAGATGATAAACACCATAGTAGATGATAGGCAACATGCCCCCAACGATCTGACAAACTATTACATGATCTAACTCATCCAATCCCTACCACCCCCTTTGCCTACAGCAGGGGATTACTCACACATCGAAGGAGAAGTCATGGAGGGAGGATGGAGTGGTGATGATGATGACGATGGTGGTGATCTCCCCTCTCCGGAGGCCAAATCAGCCTCGAGATTAGCCCTCTCGAAGAAGAACAGAGGGTGGCGGCGGCTCCGCGATGAAAACTGGGAAAAGAACTTCTGATCTGGGATTTTTCCGTCACGAGCTAAAATACGGGTCAAAGTAGGGCACCAGGGGAGGTGGGGCCCACCCAGGCGGCCTCCCGGCGCGGCCAGGGGGTGGGCCGCGCCACCAGGGCGCCTGGAGCCCCCCTGGCCCCCCTCTGGCCCCTCTTCTGGCACCAGGTTCCTTCGGGTGCGTGGATTTTCTGTGATTTTTCGTGGAATTTTCTGAGATACCTAAAAATCCGTTTTCCTGCACACAATAAAACCATACAAGCAGCTCTACTGAAAACAGCGTCAGTTCGGGTTAGTTTAGTTCAAATCATGCAAGAATGAGGTCAAACCAATATCAAAAGTGTTTGGAAAAGTAGATACGTTTGAGACATATCAACTCCCCCAAGCTTAGCATATTGCTTGTCCTCAAGCAATTCAGTTCAACGAACTGGACGCGACAAAGAAAACTTTGACAAACTCTTTTGCTTCATTAGATGTATATAAGCATGTACTACGAAAAGAGTCTAACAAGTATTGAAACAATGCTATGAGGACAATGCACGGAGCGATCCTTCTTTCAAGTGACCAATCACAAATACCTAAAAGTAAATAATACACTACTGAAAATCAAGACAAGATTACATTGCACATAGCTTGAGCGTATTAGGGTGGTATCTCGCTGCCCTCCATGAGTGAAGCAAAACATAAATGCAGAAACTCCTCCAGAGTTTTAAAGGAGACTAGAACTAAGAATTTCAGAATAAATGATATCACAAGCATGCAGAAGACAATGTAATACTTTGGGACAATGCACATTACACTCAGAATGACAATTATGCTCTCCTAGTTGGTGCTTTGAAGAAAGAAGGTGGAGACTCTCGAACCGTGGCTTTTGTTGGCAAGGTTGAAAACCCGTGGTCGGAAACAAGAACTAAATCATGTACCAGAGCTCTTGGTTTTAAAAAACAGAGGTAAAAATGTTTTTGAGAGGTGCATATTTCGTCAATGAATGCTAGCAGATAACTCAATCACTTCTTGAGCTGGACAAGTTTCGAGGAACGGCTCCCGCATGAGGACGATCACATCCTCTTAATCTCCTTTGTTTATCACTCCCAAAGTTTTCTGATTTCTCATGAACAAAGCGTGAAGGAGGGTTTGTTTGTTGTATAATTTTTAATGAGCCGGGCGCACTCTATGCCAGTTCCTTCTCATATTATGGGTTTGCAGATTAGACATGCAATCCCGGGGTGAAACTTGTCCAACTTAAAAAGATCATGAATTAACTACTACTTCCTCATGAGCTAAAACAGAGGCACAAAAAGAGAAATTCTTTTGATTAATTTCGAGATGGTACACGAAAGTCTTCATTAGGAATGGCAGGTAAATACCATGTATAGGAAGGTATGGTGGACTCATATGGCATAACTGGTTTTAAGGATTTTGAATGCACAAGCAGTCAGTCCGCTTAGTACAGGTGGAGGTTAGCAAAAGACTGGGAAGCGACCAACTAGAGAGCAATAACGGTCATAATCATGCAGAGCGACAAAGCAACATTGAATCGGGCATGGAAGTGATATAACTATTCTAAAACTCAAAGATCATCAAGGCAGAGCAGACTTTTTAGTCTTAAACATGTGTAAACATGTGCCAAGTCAATCCAAAAATTCTCCAAAGGGAAATACCACCTTAGTATACCGAACTATGAACAGTGCAATACATGTAAATCATTTCAGTAACACATTATATACTCTAGCTATTCGAGACTAGCCACAAGGAAAGCATGAATCACTGGGAGAGCATTGTAAACATAACACTATGTCGCTACAAGCAGATCTCTAGATCATAAGTACAGTCATATGTACAAAAGTAGAAACAAGAAGAGCTCATACCGGTCTTCCTTGTTGCTTCCCTTCAGTCGATCTTCATCATTACTGCCTCGTCACTTGCACGATCGAACGTAGGAAATATGATTAAATGCCATCACGGACTCGAGCTGAACTCTGAAAACAAAGCAAACTAAAGAGAGAAAGGAAATCTTTTTGGATTATTTCAAAGGTTGAACGAAAGCAAAAGAAAGAGAAAATCTTTTTGTTGTTTTTGCAAAGAGAGAAATAAAGAAGAACGGGCAAAAACTTCGAAAAGATCAAAGCGAATAAAACGGATAATACAATGGAAAAGTGAGAGGGGCACGTACTCCCCCAAGCTTAGGCTTTTGGCCTAAGTTGGTAGCAGCTACTGCCCCCAGGAGCCTCCTGCTCCGGGGGTATGGTGGTGAGTCCAAGGGTCGTAGAAGGATGCTGGCGCGTACACCGAACTCCTCGGGGTCTCCCACGAGGAACGGTCCGTACGCCAAGCAGAGGAAGACCCTTCACCAAACTCGGTGGCGGTTTCTTCATGAAAAGGTGGTAACTCACCGTGCTCCTCCTCGTCGGGCACAACCCCCTCCATGGGGTTATGAAACTGATGCTGGGCCATGAACTCATCGAACTGAATAACATCAAAGGACCATACGTTCCTGCGAGAAAAATCAAACAAAAGAGGTGCAGGTAGACGGATCTCGCGTTCCGCGGTAGTTCCGAAACACAAGATATAAACAAGATTATCAAGCTCAAAAGTCATGGTAACAAACTTATGCCTTTTCATAGCAGCAAGATCAAAGCTTAAATAAGTAAAAGAATTATCATCAGGGTGTGGGGTGCCTCCAAGATGTTCTAAGATAAGTGTGGCATAAACGCCACCATATAAGTCTCCCTTGTTACCGTTCATAGCAATATCCGGCGCAGAAGTGTTACCTCCCTGAGAGGGCGCTGCCAGGATAGCAATATCCGGCGCAGAAGTGTTGCTCGTGTTTTCACGAGCTAACACCCCTCTAGCAACATAATATGCAAAATACCTGAGGTGAGGGAATAGAATGCTTGAGATCTTTGACCGATGAATATCCCTCGTACCCATGCTGCAGAGAGAGTTGAAGACGGTTTTCAGCTCGGAGGGCTGAGAGGTCATCCTAGCCGTCCTCCCAACGTTTGGCACACCTATTATTTCACAAAACGTTCCCAAAGGCATGGTGATAAGATCATTGTAAATTTTAAACTCAATAGCACCTGAATCAGGATTATATCTAAAACTGTTAATGAAACTGGAGGTGAGTTTTTGATACTGAGTAACACGGCACGTGACGAGCCGTGTCAGACCTGCATTAGCACAAAGATTATAAAACTCATCCTTGATTCCCGCAGCTTCAAGGAATTCATCACATGGAAACGTCATAGCACGTGCTGGACTTGTGTCTTCCAACAACTCTAGGGGCACATGATCTTCATTATAGCTCACCCTAGCAGTCGAGGATGAAGCTGCGGCTCTAGTAACTCGATCGGAGTGCGTGGGCCTCCTCTTCTCAAGCCACCCCTTTGCCCTTCCTAACAAACTCATTTCTGAAATTTTTGGCAAATTACAAAAACAAGGTGGGTTAAGGCAAACTACTCAACTTACTTGCCCAAGGCATAAACTTGCATCAAAACTTGGAAAATAACTTTCTACACATGCATGCAAGCTCATCAATACAGCACCAAGAATTACTAAATACTCACAAATGAAGCCACCAATCAGAAATCTAATTGGAGGGGTGGAGGAGTCACATACCAGGGAGTATTTGTTCAAAATGTCAGCTCAAATGATAGGTTGTAGAGAGAGATCGAAGAATCGCCTCCAAGAGCAGCAAGAACGCAAGAACAAGTGCAGAACTCGCGTTTTTGGAGAGAAAGAGAGAGGGAGGAAGAAGACTTACCTGGAGGGGGGCCTTGTGGGCCCCAGGCGCCCTGTGGGCGCGGCCAGGGGGCAGGCCGCGCCAGCTGGCCGCCTGGGCCACTGGTGGGTCCCCCTGGCTGGCCCCAGGTACCTCTGGGTCACTCCCGACATGGAAATTTTTATTTTTATTTTTCTGGAATTTTTCTGAAAACTTCACTATTGAAAAATTTTCGAAGTTCAAAAAGCTGCAAGACTTTCTGAAAACTTAAAGTGGTGATTAGTATTGTGAAGCTTCAAAACACAAACACTTGGTACAGCAAAGAGAACAAAAACTAAAACAAATGAAAACATAACAAGCTCGACTTTTTATCTATATAAATCATGTTTATTAGTAAGGTTGATCAAGTCTTACCAACAAACAGGCGATATATAGAGCAAAAAGTCTCACCTCTTACGAAGTAATCACTGAACCTTTACTTTGATGGACATTGTCCCCACCATAATAGTTTTGTATTTGTGATGCACATGTAGTGGACAGTCCCATTCTCCAATTTTCACGATCTCGATATTTTCTATAGAGTTGAGGGCATGCCTCCTGTCGGCCTTCTTTGGAAAATACACCGTGTGTTCTTTATCATTCACATTGAAGGTAACCTTCCCTTTATTGCAATCAATAATAGCACCTGCGGTGTTAAGAAAAGGTCTACCAAGAATAATGGACATGCTCCCATCCTCGGGCATGTCAAGCACAACAAAATCAGTAAGAATCAAACAATTAGCAACTTCTACTGGAACATCCTCACAAATACCTATCGGAACGGCGGTTGACTTGTCAGCCATCTGAAGAGAGATATCTGTAGGAATTAGTTTCTCTAAACAAAGCCTCTTGTAAAGAGAGAGAGGCATAACACTCACTCCTGCTCCAAGATCACATAAAGCAGTTTTGACATAATTATTCTTTATGGAGCAAGGAATGGTGGGTATACCTGGATCACCAAGCTTCTCAGGAATCTTGCCACTGAAAGAGTAGTTAGCAAGCATAGTAGATATTGCTTCATTAGGAACTTTTCTTTTATTAGTGACAATATCTTTCATATATTTTGAATAGGGAGGTAACTAAATAGCATCAGTCAACGGGATTTGAAGAAAAAGAGGTTTAATCCACTCACAAAACTTATTGTAATGCTCTTCTTCTTTAGATTTGAGAGACTTACTTGGAAAGGGCATGGGTTTATGTACCCATGGTTCTCTTTCCTTCCCATGTCTTCTTGCGACGAAGTCTTCTCTAGTGTACCTCTTACGTTTGTCAGGTGCTTCTTCTTCTCGAACTTCACGCGGATCATTCTTCTCATTATCCTTACCTTCAGGTTCAGCACCGTCTTCAGTCTCAGCATCGGAGATAGATACACTGTTGGGATCAACAGCTGGCTCTTCATCTGTAATAGGATCATTGGAATTGTCAGCCTCCTTATGTTTCTTCTTCTTCTTTTTTGGAGAGCCAACAATTTCTTCTTCCTGCATTTGAGAATCTTGCTCGATTCTCCTCGGATGCCTCTCTGGATAGAGAGGATCTTGAGTGCTAGTTCCTCCTCGGGTCTTAATCCCGAAGGCCTGCAAATCATCTTGTTTGGCATTGTTAGCAAGCAAATCTTTTGTCACATTAGAAATTTGTTCAAGCTGAGTTTGAACCATATGAAAATGCTTCACAAGACATTGAACATCATTAACTGTTCTACCTAGAACATCAAACAAACTTTTGATAGCAAGGGAATTATCATGCAGTTGACTTTGTATCCTCTCATTAAAATGATTTTGTTTCATCATAAAATTATCAAACTCATCTAAACATTGATCAGGAGGCTTACCATGAGGGATGTCACTTGCGTTGAAATCTAAAAGAGAGTGTACCTCTACCATAGGAGGGTGAGTGGTAGGCTCACACAGCTTCTCAATAGGGGGTAGATTCTTCACGTCTTCAGCTTTAATACCTTTCTCTTTAATAGACTTCTTTCCTTCTCGCATATCTTCGGGGCTTAGAACAAACATGCCCCTCTTATTTGGTGGTGGAGGTGGCTCAGGGACGGACCAATCTTCATGGTTTTTGGCAATCCTGCCCATCAAATCCTCTGCATTGTCCGGTGTTCTTTTCCTGAAAACACAACCAACACAACTGTCCAAATAGGACCTGGATTCATCAGTTAGACCAGCATAAAATATATCGATTAATTCATTCTTAGGGACTCCATGTCCTGGTCTAGCCCGGATCAGACTACAGTACCTCCTGCAACTGTTTAAAGTTATAAATTCCTTGTAAAGCAGCATGTTGCATGTGAGCAGGAAAGTACTTATCAACAAAAGAGTAAGCTAAGTCTTGAGGACTCTTAATGGAACCGCATGGGAGTGAATCATACCATGCTTTAGCACCTTCCTTCAAGGAGAAAGGAAGAAGCTTGGTCACATAAAAGTATCGTATCTTCTCATCCGTGGTAAACAAGCCACCCAACTCACCGAGTTTAGTCAGGTGTGCAATAGCATCATCATTTTCTCTGCCATAAAAGGGGTCAGCTTGAACCATAGGTATAAGTGAAAGACCAACAGAGAAATCGTAATCAGGATCATCAATGCATATAGGAGATGTAGCAAATTCAAGATCAGGAACGGTTTTGTTCTTCAAAGAGTGTTTTTCAAACAGCTTCTTAATAACTTCAGGGTCAGAGCCGGCAAACTCTGCCAGTTCCCTGCATAAATCTTCATCAAGCATATAGTAATCATCATCAAGGAGTCTCTCCTTGAGTTTACTCAAATCAGGATAATCGTAAGTTACACCAATAGGGTAGCGAGTAACAGAATTTCAATTCCAGACTTTTTTGCAGCAGCAGCGATCTGTTTCTCAAGAGCATAACCAAGTGAACTAATATCATCAAGAGTAGTGGAAGCATCATCAAGAGTATCGGACATAGTAACAGATTCAGTAGGAGCATCATGTGGTGGCGGTGAGGCAAACTTACTCATAACAGAAGGTGAATCAAGTGTAGCACTAGTGCTCAGAACAGTACCTCTTCTTGTAGTGGATAGTAAGATCGGAACCTTAGGGTCTCCTTTCTTACCCATAGCGGATGAAGTGCAGCAGGTAGGATACTTCAAGTAGACTTGTAAATATTGCTATGCTCCCCGGCAACGGCGCCAGAAAACGGTACTTGATAACCCTCAACCGTAAGGGATCGAGATAATCTTCGCGGGTAAGAATAACCCAATTTATTGATTCGACACACGGGGAGCCAAAGAGTATTTATAAGCTTTGACAGTTGAGTTGTCAATTCAACCGCACCTGAAATATACTTACTTGCAACAAAAGATAAGTGGTAATGGTGATATGATAGTGATGATGGTGATAGTAAAAGTAAACAGCGAAAGTAAATAGCAAAAGTAGCAACTAGTGACCAGCAGGATTTAAAACACTGTAGGCTAGGGAGATGGATGGTTGGGCGCTGCATGGATGAGATATATCATGATTCTAACTTGGGGCAAGGCACACGGAAAATTAATGATCATCTAGGAAAATATCAAACATTAGGCATGTATCCCGTAGGTAGTTGTACATGCTTGCAATAAGAACTTGCACAACATCTTTTGTCCTACCATCCCGCTACGAACGGGGCCAAAAGGAACTTATGGAGATTAAGGTGCTCCTGTCAAAGAGCACCGGAACAAAGCAATAAACTCAATGGATACATGTAATCCTCAAACTACGGACCATCCCCTTTGGTGTCCCAAGCTGCCACTTTTGGGATCGCCGGTTCCGAACCGTAATAGGTGCAAACAACTCATAGATAGGATCAAGAACACAAATATATTCATGCAAACACATATGGTTCAGATCTGAAATCATGGCACTCGGGCCCTAAGTGACAAGCATTAAGAATAAAAAGTTGAAGCAAAGATGATAAACACCATAGTAGATGATAGGCAACATGCCCCCAACGATCTGACAAACTATTACATGATCTAACTCATCCAATCCCTACCACCCCCTTTGCCTACAGCAGGGGATTACTCACACATGGAAGGAGAAGTCATGGAGGGAGGATGGAGTGGTGATGATGATGACGATGGCGACGATCTCCCCTCTCCGGAGGCCAAATCGGCCTCCAGATTAGCCCTCCCGAAGAAGAACAGAGGGTGGCGGCGGCTCCGCGACGAAAACTGGGAAAAGAACTTCTGATCTGGGATTTTTCCGTCACGAGCTAAAATACGGGTCAAAGTAGGGCACCAGGGGAGGTGGGGCCCACCCAGGCAGCCTCCCGGCGCGGCCAGGGGGTGGGCCGTGCCACCAGGGCGCCTGGAGCCCCCCTGGCCCCCCTCTGGCCCCTCTTTTGGCACCAGGTTCCTTCGGGTGCATGGATTTTTTGTGATTTTTCGTAGAATTTTCTGAGATACCTAAAAATCCGTTTTCCTGCACACAATAAAACCATACAGGCAGCTCTGGTGAAAACAGCGTCAGTCCGGGTTAGTTTAGTTCAAATCATGCAAGAATGAGGTCAAAACAATATCAAAAGTGTTTGGAAAAGTAGATACGTTTGAGACGTATCAGCGCACAAGCTCTCAACATGTCCTCCAGAATCTGATTGAATCTCTCTGTCTGTCCATCTGTCTGTGGATGAAAGGTTGTACTGAACTCAAGCCTAGTACCCAAAGTCTCATGAAACTGCTTCCAATACTTCGAGGTAAACTGTGTTCCTCTATCTGATACGATGGTCCTCCGAACTCCATGAAGACATACGATCATGGTCATGTATATCTTGGCCAACTTAGCACTCGTGTAAGTGGTCTTCACGGGGATGAAATGGGCTACTTTAGTCAAGCGATCAACTATGTCAGTGTTCTGGGAACGGGGGTACCCAGACTTGCCTGCCTGCGGCCCGGAGCGTGGCACATCCAACGGCCTGGTACGGCCCAACCTCATCAGCAACGACTCAAGACCCTCACGAGGGGCCGAGCCTCGCGAGGCGAGCAACGCATGACCTCCCCTGGGGCGGCCTCACTGGGCTAGCTCCTGATGAGCGGATATCAAGGCAAGGGGCACCTCGCGAGGTCCTCGTGACGTGAGCCATGACGACCAAGGCCAGGCAGGCGCCAGTGGGCGCGGGATGCTAGTTTCCTCTTTGGTGCTAAAGGGGTAGGCGCAGGCGAGGAGTCCCGAGGCATCAGGCAAAGATTTCCATATCGGTGCAACAAGACCAAGACCAGCAGGACGGCACAGCGGAGGTTATCGCGGAGCCTACGACGGCGTCACCACCATAGCCTTTGGCATGCGAAGACCACCTTTTGTCGGGATAGCTTGTACTAGCTGTCTCCCTTCAAACTTGGCCATTGTGGGATCCCTTCCCGCTCAATATTAGGGAGGAGGACCCGAGCCACTATAAATAGGACTAGCCACCACCATAGAGGAGGAAGGGGAGAAACCAGGCAGACACCAGCAAGCTCATCCGAGCGCAAGAACACTTCTCCTCAGGAGGCGGTTCTTCCCCTGTACTAGTTCTTCCGTAACCTTCAAGGCAATCCACGACCCACACTAGATTAGGGTATTACACCACAACGGTGGCCCGAACCAGTATAAACCTTTGTGTCCCTTGTTGTTTGAGTTCGACGAGCTAGGCTTAGGAATCGGCGAGTAGGCGAGCTAGGGCGGAAGGAGAGATCTTCGTGCGCACCCCAGTGTTCGAATCTCAAGGGTTTTGCCGGAACCCAAGATCCGACATTTGGCGCGCCGGGTAGGGGTGTGCCAAAGCTTCCCTTCCGTCGATCCACGCTCCGTCGTCCCACCGGTTCCATGACCGACGCTCGCAGAGCCCGTGCTGAGCGGCGGGCCGCCCGCGTCGCTCAAACAGCTCCTGTCGACGGACCACCTCGCCGTTCTCCATCGCCTGCTGCCAACGCCTCCACCGGCCCAGCACGGAACCAGTAGCAGGCCTCATCTCTACACCCCTTCGTGTGGAGATACAAACGTATCGTGACCCCGTCACTGACCCCGGCGGTCTCGTCGTCCCACGCTCGCCGCAGACCCGCGGACGCGCAGGATGTGTTGCTCATGGCACGTGAGCCCCTACGCTGCCGCCCCGTCGACAACTTCTATGAAGAATGGCTCGACCGCATCGCCGAGCTTGTCAGCGCCGCTGGGGGCTCTCCAGTGCCGTCCCACTCGCTGCATCATCCGCCTCCCCATGCGAGCGATGTGTTCCATGAAGTGCCTCTTCCACCTCCACGTCAAGGTGTCATCCAAGACCCATGGCACGTGGCCCCGCGGCGTGACCACCCGCGCGCGGCGCCAGTGCACGAAGAAGGAAGCTGCCAAGAGATCCAGCGGCCCTGAGGAGGAGAGCCAGCACTCCCTCCACTGTCGCGTCGAGACCGTGCGCCCCCCGCCATGGTGGCGTGCGAGGACAAAGACCAAGATCCACCTCCCCGACAAGCTCCGGTGTCGACAACAGACTGCAAGGCCCTCGCCCCCGAGCTGCGCAACGTCAACTGGCCTGGGAAGTTCAAGCCCGACCTGCCTCCACGCTGCGACGGCACCCCCGGCCCTACTGAATTCCTGAAGCTCTACGAGCTGAGCATCGAAGCGTCCGGCTGCAACGAGAAGATCATGGCGAACTGGTTCCCCATTGCTCTCAAGGACGGCTCGCGCTCGTGGCTCCTGGACCTGCCCATGGGATCGATCTCCACCTGAGGTGAGATGCGCGAGCGGTTCATCTCCAACTTCCAGGGTCATCCAAGAACAGCCGTCCGTTTTGCGCCTTCCACAACGTGCACAACCATAACACCCACGATTGTCAAGAGCTCAGGGCCTTCCGTGAAGGAAGCATCAGCCAACACCCCGAGCGCAGCAACCGTGGCTTCGGCCGTGGAGGAAGTCGAACCAGGGGGCGCTGGGACGACCGCGGTCCCCGCTAGGAGTGGTGTGACCAGCCTCGGGAGGACCGTTGGCGGGATTAGCTTCGTGAGGATGCATGGAGGGACCAGCCTCATGAGGGTGCCTGGATGGACCAGCCTCGCGAGAATCGTCCTTAGGGCAAGGCTGGCCTCCCTCCTCTGCCGCCACCAATAAGTAACGACGACCAGGATGAGGGGGCTGGGGGCTTCAAGGAGCCTCGCGCCATCGCCTGCATCTTGGGCGGAGCGTAGGCCCCGGCCACTCAACGCCTCTTCAAGCAGTTTGCCCGAGAAGTGAACGTGGCTCTCCCAAGCTCGAAGCCACGCGCCCACTCAGGTGGTCCAAGTGCCCCATCACCTTTAGTTCAGCAGACCAGCTCAAGTGCGAGGCGATGGCCGGCGCCCTCCCGATGCTTTGCTCACCCGTCATCAGCAACGTTCAAGTCACCAAGACCCTCATCGATGGCGGCGCAGGGCTCAATGTCCTGTCCGTCGAGACGTTTGACAGCCTCCAAGTACCGTACGATTAGCTACTTCCTACCAAGCCTTTCTCTAGAGTGACTGACGGGTCCACCACCCCCATAGGGTAGGTCCACCTGCCTGTCACCTTTGGCAAGCGCGACAACTACCACACCGAGCTCATCGACTTCGACGTCGCCTACATTCATCTCCCATACAACGCCATCCTCGGGTACCCGACCCTGGCCAAGTTCATGGAGGTGACTCACCACAGGTACAATGTCCTCAAGATGCCAGGAAGCGGCGGCGGCATCATTGTCGCTTGTGAAGAGAAGGATGCAGTGTACTCACTCGAGCGTGCTTACCAGGCAGCGGCGGTCGAGGATCCAGACAACGATGGAACCGCCTACCCTCCTGAGGCCGTCCCCAAGAAGAAGAAGCAGTTACTCGCCCTGGAGCCTCATGAAGTTGCGGCGCCTGGTGGCCGCACAACAGGACCTGCACCCAGGGATGGGGCGCCTCCCTCCCTAGGAAGGCGCACCCGACGCTCCCCTCAGGCTGGGCTCGGGGGATCTCCTCTGGAGGGCATCTGACCTAGCCAATGTCTCGAGGGAGGCGCTCGGGCACCATGTGGAGACGTGCTTTGCCGCATGCCTCCCTCCGGAGGCCTCAAGGTGTGAGGCACCAGGCGCTCAGGAGTTCATCAGCCAAACCATCAAAGACTTGCAGGTGCCAAGAGCAATGCGGGGTGAGCGCCGCCCGGCACCTCTGAGTGCAGCGGTCGCCCGAGGCTCGGGCGATGGGCTGCGCGTCTGCGTCTACGTCCCAGCACTCAATAGGATCGCGACTCGGGAGCTCTACTGGTCCTCTCAGGCGGGCTGGTGCGAGGGCCCCCTCACAGCTACGTTCGCATGCCCTTCGGCTTGCCGAACCAAGCGACCCTGCACCAGCGCCACATGCGGGAGGTCCTGGCGACTCGCGAGTCCAGGCATCAAGAGATCTTGGCAGAAGTGGCCTCGGTTCTTCTCGAGCTCTGGGAACCTCCGGAGCCTCGCGAGGTCCCGGAGTCAAGCGGCGCGTAGGGATCGGCATCTGCACCAAATGTCTTCAGCTGCACCAACACTACTTCAGCAACTGTGTTAGGTGACATTTTTCCAGTTTTGTTTAGTTGGGAGCGCCCCTCGGGCAGCATCATTCCCAGGCCGCATGGGTCTATCCCTGCGGCGGGTATCATCTTTGCATCTTTAGCTTACTTTGTTGGGGGTGCCCCCTTGGGCCGCATTATCCCCAGGCCGCGCGGATCCATCCCGGTAGCATGGATCGTCCTTGCATCGTGTTTGAGAAAGTGCTACCTTTTTCCGTCAGCTGCGTTAAAATCATTTACCTACCTAACCGTCACCTCGATGCCATGAACATTGTACGCCCTCACTAACTTGCTTGCGCCCGCCTCATGATTAAGGACAGTCACGGCGTCTGTGCTCGGGTTCTTCCCTGCAGCGTCGCCAAATCCAAGCGGCCGAGCTCCGGCTCGCGGGCCAGCCCCATGCACGTCGCCTCACGTGGTCCATGGTGCCTCACCCTTGCATGAGCTGGATGCAAGCAGGCGGGTAAGGGCGCACGACACGGTGACTTATCGCTACGGGAGCCGCTCACCGGTTGTCTTTCCTTAGGGCATCCGCATGAGAAGACTGGGCACGGCGTCTGTGCACGGGTCTGTCCCTGCAGCATCGATAAACCCAATGACTGAGCTCTGTCTGGTGGGCCAGCCCCGCTCACGTCACCTCCTGGGGTCGTTGGTGTCTGGCCTTCTCACGTTGCGACCTCGAGGGATTCACTCGGTGCAAGTTGCCTAACCATCTTCCAGGATCACCTCAAGAGCACTCACTCAAGACCAGGCGCAACCTGCCTTGAGGTAGGGCCCCGTGAGTCCCGCGCTGGCTCACGGGTGCCCAGATATAGCTCGTCCAGCCCTACCGTGCAGGCCACGTGTCAGGGCGGGGCTGTACACGCCCTGGGGGCTCTCCGCAGTAGGGTGTCCCCTCCCACGTTCTAGTGGAAGCACCATGCTCTGCACTGGCAGTCGACACGGTCGAGGAGCTGCTATGCCTGTGCAAGAACGGTAGGGCCATGATCCGCGCTGGTGATAAATAACTGGGGTGGCCTCACGGTTGCATTAACCGCAGGGAGCCACCCGGCTCGATGGCCAGCCGCACAAAGCTGCACTCCCCTCAGGAGGGTAGCGCGAGGGGGCTGGGCACGGGGGCTATGCTCAGGTCACACCTAGCGTACGCCCCACCAGGTCCCCCGGACCTGGTCGTCGCAACCCTCCCGAGCGAAAGCCTGGCTAGGACAGGTATGAGGTTTGTTCGTACGTCAAGGGGGACCCTTGGGCATCGCGACCCAAGGGCCTAACTGGTCCCGTAGCCCCTCACTCCTTGGTCTTGTCCTGGTGATCCGGACAAGCCAGCGGCTGAGGTATGCGCGGGGCCGGGCCTTGCCGGCGCAAAACACTAAGACCGGCTCTCGCAGTACTCTCCTAAGGGCTGTTCATATGTCAAGGGGGACCCTTGGGCATCATGACCCAATGGCCTAACTGGTCCCATAGCCCCTCACTCCTTGATCTTGTCCTGGTGATCCGAAAAAGCCAGCGGCGGCTGAGGTACGCGCAGGGACGGGCCCTGCCGACGCAGAACGCTAAAACCCTGTTTTGCGCTTCCTTCCTAGAGACCATTTGCACGTCAAGGGGGACTCCTGAGCATCGCAACTCAGGAGCCTAATTGTTCACGTAGCCCCTCACTCCCTGGTCTTGTCCCGGTGATCCGGACAAGCTAGCGGCGGCTAAGGTACGTGCGGGACCGGGCTCTGCCGACATAGAACTGCAAAGAAAATAGGAAGGGAACCATGAATAGCTAGCAATTATTACAAGCCAAATTGTCCTTCAAGCATCAAACAAAAGTTTTAACGCCTCCACGAGGCACATGACATGTCGCAAGAAAATAATATAGAAGGAGCATTGTCACTCACCAGCTGCCCCTCCTTCAGCCTAGGGCACCGCAGCCAGGAAGCGCTTCTCCATCGGCAACATCGCCCAGCCGTGCGGAGCTAGCCTCGGTAGCAGGGTGGCGGCGCAGTCGGCTGGAGATGAAGGGTCGATGGCGAGGAACTTCTGCAGCAAGGCCTCCACCCGACCCCTCACGGCTTCGGCGGCGGCCTCGCAGTGCTCCTCGTCCACGGGCTCAAGCAGTGCACCAAGGTCGGCGGAGGGATCGCGAAGGTGCAGGTGGCTGAAGACGCGCGTCAGGGCTGAGGAGGACAGCGCTCAGGCTTCCCCTTCTACCAATGGGGCCGATCTCGTTGATGACACCCTCGAGCGCCATAACAAGATAAGGAAGTAGCTTGGTGGGGCCTTCATCGTCCGTCACCAGCGGCTTCTCCAAGCCCTTCTCGTAGAGTGCCCTCAACGCTTGGCGGAGGCAGCTCGGATCACCGTATTCTCCTTCTCGTTGGTTTCCTTCGCCGTCATCGGGAGCATGGCGCCATGATTCGTCTCTAAGATGCTAGGCGTGCACAGGGCTGGCTTGTACCAGGCAGGTAGAGTGGCAGCCTTCGCCTTGCTGGACGCCATCGGATGCAAGCTCGGGGGGAGACGGTGTAGATCTGGAGCCTTGGAGGGGAGGAGCAAGAAAGGGGATCTGGAGCAAGGCGAAGGCAAGCAATGAAAGTGCTGGAGTGCGCGCTTGCCTTTTGTCAGCTGTGAAGTTGCCGAGGCGGCGTGGGGAAGTGCGGACACCCACGTCCCATCAATCGCCACGCGTCAATCGAGGCCGCAGGCTTTTGGGGTCGACGGCACTCCGCATTTGACCCTTGGCTTCACCGCGAAGCCAAGTCCGAGCCCGCCTCGGGCCCGGGGGCTACTGTCGGCGTTCTAGGAACATGTGTACCCAGACTTGCCTGCCTGCGGCCCGGAGCGTGGCTCATCCAGCGGCCTGGTACGGCCCAACCTCGTCAGCAACGACTCAAGACCCTCGCGAGGCGGGCGACACAAGACCTTCCCTAGGGCGGCCTCACTAGGCTAGCTCCCGAGGAGCGGAGATATCAAGGCAAGGGGCACCTCGCGAGGTCCTCGTGACGTGATCCATGACGAAAGGCCAGGTGGGCGCCAGCGGGCGCACGATGCCACTTTCCTCTTTGGTGCTACTGGGGCAGGCGCGGGCGTGGAGTCCCGAGGCATCAAGCAAAGGTTTCCATATCGGTGCAACAAGACAGAGACCAGAAGAACGGTAGAGCGGAGGTCATCGCGGAGCCCACGACGGCGTCCCACCAGAGCCTTTGGCAGATGAAGACCACCTTTTGTTAGGATAGCTTGTACTAGTTGTCCCCCTTCAAACATGGCCATTGTAGGATCCTTTCTCGCTCAATATTTGGTAGGAGGACCCGAGCCACTATAAATAGGACTAGCCACCACCATAGATGAGGAAGGGGAGAAACCAGGCACACACCAGCAAGCTCATCCGAGCGCAAGAACACTTCTCCTTAGGAGGCGGTTCTTCCCCTGTACTAGTTCTTCCCCAGCCTTCAAGGCAATCCACCACACCACACTGGATTAGGGTATTACACCACAACAGTGGCCGAAGCAGTATAAACCTTTACGTCCCTTGTTCTTCGAGTTCTACGAGCTAGGCTTAGGAATCGGCGAGTGGGCGAGCTAGGGCGGAAGGAGAGATATTCGTGCGCACCCCAGTGTTCGAACCTCAAGGGTTTTTCCGAAACCCAAGATCCGACAAACTATAACCCAGATTGGATCGTACCCTAATTGTGTCATGGGTAATCCTGTGATAAAATCCATTCCTAGCTTGTCCCACTTCCAATCTGGTATTGGTAACACCTGAAGTAACCCTGCTGGTTTCTGATGTTCTACCTTAACTCTCTGACAGACGTCACATACCTCTACATACTCGGCAATGTCCTTCTTCATGCCGGTCAACCAGAAATTTTGCTTCAAATCCAAATACATCTTGGTGTTGCCTGGGTGTATCGAGTAAGGCAAATCATGAGCCTCCTGAAGAATCAACTTCCTGATCTCCGAGTCATTGGGCACGTATATACGCTCTTAGAAACACGGTGTTCCGTATTCATCCTCACGGAATCCTTCTGCCTTTCCTTGGGTCATTCTGCCCTTTATTTCTGCAATACCTTTGTCCATCTTCTGGGCTTCTCGAATCTCTCCCAGCAAAGTGGACTGAATCTCCATTGTGGCAACATAGCCTCTCGGGACTATTTCCAATTGTAGGTCTCGGAGATCCTCTACTAACTCCGGGGGTAAACCTCCGGTTATGAGTGTATTAACATAACTCTTACAGCTCAAAGCATCCGCCACGGCATTGGCTTTCCCTAGATAATATACAATCTCATATCGTAATCCTTTATGAGCTCCAGCCATCTCCTTTGCTTGAGATTTAACTCCTTTTGTGTGAAGATGTACTTCAAACTCTTATGATCCATGTAAACATCACAACGGTTTCCAATAAGAAAGTGTCTCCAGGTCTTGAGTGTGTGCACTACGGCTGCTAACTCCAAATCATGTGTGGCATAATTCAACTTGTGGGGCCGAAGTTGGCGTGAGGCATATGAAACAACTTTTCCTTCTTGCATGAGAACGGCTCCAAGTCCTTGACGAGAAGCGTCGCAATATACTTGAAAATCCTTGCATATATTTTGGAGAATCAACACTAGGACTGTAACCAAACATTTCTTCAACTCCTAAAAACTGTCCACATATACTTACTTTCCTTCTTCAACAATTTTGTCATGGGTTTTGCAATCTTGCAGAGATTCTCAATGAACCTCTGATAGTATCCTACACTCTAAGAAAACTGTGAATCTCCCCCAACTGAGGTGGGTCCTTTCCACTGGGTGACGGACTCTACCTTGGAGGGGTCTACTGCTATACCATCTCCTGATATAACATGTTTGAGGAATCCGACTTCCTTTAACCAAAACTCGCATTTGCTAAACTTGGCATATAACTGATGTTCCCTGAGCTTCTCGAGAACCAAATGCAAATGTTCCTTGTGCTCTTCTTCATTCTTCCAATAAATCAATATATCATCAATGAATACCACCACAAACTTATCCAAGAACTCCATGAACACCTTGTTCATCATACTCATAGAGTAGGCAGGGGTGTTAGTCAAACCAAACGACATAACTGTATACTCATAAAGCCCATACCTCATGGTAAAAGCTATCTTAGGTATGTCCTGTTCTCGGATCTTCAACTGATGATATCCAGATCGTAGATCTATCTTAGAGAAAACTTTGGCTCCTTGCAACTGGTCAAACAAATCATTGATCATCGGCAGAGGGTACTTGTTCTTGATCGTCACCTCATTCAGTGCACGATAATCCACAACCATCCTTAATGAACCATCCTTATTCTCAACTAGGATCACTAGGGCTCCCCAAGGTGAAGAACTCGATCGAATATAACATTTCTCCATTAACTCCTTGATTTGCTTCTTAATCTCCTCCAAATCATTTGCGGGCATCCGGTATGGTCTCTTGGATATTGGTCCGGTGCCTAGTAACAACTCAATCGGAAATTTGATTTCTCGATCCGGTGGCATGCCTGGTAATTCCTCCGGGAACACATCGGGGTAATCCTTCACAACTGGTACTTCCTCCTGAACAACTCCCGAGAGGGCATTCACTTGCGTCCTCATGGGTGTGTGCCTCGACACATACTTGATCCTCTTTCCTTTCGGGGTAGTGAGGAGAATAGATTTACTGGCGCAATCAATGTTTCTTTCAAACTTGGATAGCCAATCCATACCTATGATTACATCCAAACCCTGGGATTCCAAGACAATGAGGTCGGTGGGAAAAACATGTCTCCCAATAGTCAATGGCAACTGATAACATCCTCGACTAGCCATGTACTCTGCTCCAGAGGAACTCACTAACATAGGGGACTTAAGGGCTACGGTTGGCAAATTATACTTTTCCACAAAACCCCTTGATACGTATGAATGTGATGCACCAGTGTTAAAAAGAACAAGGGATGTAATTAACCAAAAACTTACCAACCACTACGTCCGACTGCTTGTTAGTCTCATCCACATTGACGTGATTCACCTGTCCTCTGGTGAACGGGTTGGGCTTCTTTCCTGAGCTTCCATTGGCATTTCCATTCTTTGCATCTGGACACTCAGTGGCGTAGTGCCCAGTCTTCCCGCACTTGAAACAAGTAATGTGACTCAGATCTTTCTTAGCGGGGGTTGATGGGGTGGAACGGTTCTGATTGTTGTTCTCTCCATTTCCATTGCCATTCCTGGGGCCACTATGGTTGTGTGCACTTCCTCCATTGTGAGAATGGTCTCCATGGTTTTGTCCTCCATGGGCGGGATAGTTATGTCCTCCTAAGTACAGGGAGTAGCGGGGCTTCTGTTGACCTCCAGAGTTATACTTCCCCTGTCCATAGTTCCTCTTACGGCTCTCTATCTGCTATTGCTTGCCTTCAATCATGATGGCCTTGTCTACCAGTTCCTGGTAGTTGTTGAAGGTTGCAACCATCAGCTGACACTCAACTCATCATTGAGTCCCTCAAGAAACTTCTCCTGCTTCGCGGCATCTGTGGCCACATCATCTGGGGCATAGCGAGCTAACTTCCTGAAGTCATCCACGTACTGCCCCACAGTACGGTTTCCTTGACGTAAGTTGCGGAACTCCCGCTTCTTCAGGCTCATGGCTACAACTGAAACATGTGCAGGGTGGAAGGCTTGCTGAAACTGATCCCAAGTAACTGTAGCAAGGGGATAAGTGGCGGTGTAGTTCTCCTACCAAGCGGTTGCTGGTCCCTCAAGCTGATGTGCGGCAAAGTGCACTCTCTCCGAATCTCTGCATCCAGCAGTTGCTAGATCTCTTCCCATCTTGCAGAGCCAGTCATCTGCAACAATCGGCTCGGTGCTACTAGAGAACACTGGCAGATTCAACCTTAGGAAACAGGTCAGATTGTCAACTGGGGGGG
>LR738715.1:520335561-520347009 GCA_902687465.1 Secale cereale | reverse complement strand
GGGTTGTTGTTGTTATTGTTGTTGTTGTTGTTGTTGTTGTTGTTGTTGTTGCCTTGATTCTGAACAAGTAGTTGCATCAAAGTGTTCTGCTACTGGATCAACTGAGTGAGATCTGGTGGGAACACGAATCTGGGATCATGTCTCGGAGGCATCTGATGTGTTAGAGGGATGAGAAATAGAATAGAATGAGGTCTAATGAGAGACTCCACTACCCATATGCACATGAGACAAACATATTCATATCACATCACTCAAATTCAAACAAGATTCACACACAAGATCCTAAACTGCTATTACAAAACTCATGAATGATCCTAACTACTTGGGAGAACACTAATGGCAATAAGGTGGTCATCTAATAGCTTTGATTGGTAGAAGACTCCATAATATCTGCTCTGGCTTCGTCTTCATAATCATCACTATCTTCATCGTTGTCGGTGTCATGTATGCTGATGTAGTTTTTCGAATGAATGCCCATCTCTGGTTCTGGCTTCACCACGAGTACTCTGAGCTTCTTCTTCAGTTCTTCATTCTTCTCCAATAACACAACAATTTCCTCTTCATATCCATCGCAGATTGTCTTGAGTTCTTCTTCTACCTCGATATTCCGTGTCATCACCGTCTTGGTCTTCAGCATAAGAGTGCACATATGATTCTCATAGCGTCGAATGTGCTGGTCCATCTCCTGTATGAATGATGCAATGGATTTATCATTCCTGGTGCGAATCATCTCCAATTGCTCGTCTCGGCGTCCACAAATCTGGTAGGCGGTGTCTTCAAGATTCTCACAGCCTGATTTTTTGCCCTTTCTTTTTCTTTTGTTTTTCTGAGGTTTTTGCTTGAGATTTCTTTTTCCGTGGCTTTGTGGTCTAGAAACTAAAGAAGATGCCCTCTTCTTTATTTCCAGAGTGGCTTTTCATACCCAAATCCTTCCCTAGGCCTTGTCATTTCCACCTTGGACCAAATCCCAATATTCTTTTTTATTAAAGGAATAACCATGTCTGCCCTAGGTTGTGAAGCAACCTATATTTCCATCACTCCTAAAGTTCCCAAATAATTCTCATAAATTTTTTGGGTTATATCTTCATCAAATATGGCAAAACTTTTCCTTGCCATGTTCAAAAATAATCCTCCAATATTCATTTTCCTATTCTGCCCTAAATGGCACTTTGTGAAGCAAGTGCTATTTTCCTTTTCCCAATTGCCCTCAAACTTCTTGGACATCTTTTCATGTCCATGTCATTGCCACATGCCAAAATTCAACTCCATTTGCCTAGTAGTTATTTAATTATGAGTTTCCAAAGTTTCTGCCCAGAAAGAAACTTTGTGAAGGAGGTACAAGCTAGGCATATCCAAATGAGTTGCAATTTTGCATGGTCCTCAATATCATCATATCTTAGCCCTACACCAAAGTTGATCTCATGTAATGCCTGATGACCCACAAGTGTAGGGGATCTATCGTAGTCCTTTCGATAAGTAAGAGTGTCGAACCCAACGAGGGGCAGAAGGAAATGATAGGCAGTTTTCAGTAAGGTATTTTCTGCAAGCACTGAAATTATAGGTAATAGATAGTTTTGTGATAGGGTAATTGGTAGCAAGTGACAAAAGGTAAACGTAAATAAAGTGCAGCAAGGTGGCCCAATCCTTTTTGTAGCAAAGGAGAAGCCTGGACAAACTCTTATACGAAGGAAAGCGCTCCCGAGGACACATGGGAATTATCGTCAAGCTAGTTTTCATCATGATCGTCTGATTCGCGTTTGGTACTTTGATAATTTGGTATGTGGGTGGACCGGTGCTTGGGTGCTGTCCTTACTTGGACAAGCCTCCCACTTATGATTAACCTCTAATGCAAGCATCCCCAACAACAAAAGAAGTATTAAGGTAAACCTAACCATAGCATGAAACATATGGATCCAAATCAGCCCCTTGCGAAGCAACGCGTAAACTAGGGTTTAAGCTTCTGTCACTCTAGCAACCCATCATCTACTTATTACTTCCCAATGCCTTCCTCTAGGCCCAAATAATGGTGAAGTGTCATGTAGTCGACGTTCACATGACACCACAAGAGGAGAGACAACATACATCTCATCAAAATATCGAACGAGAAGACCGAATTCACATGACTACTAATAGAAAGACTTCTCCCATGTCCTCAGGACCAAAAGTAACTACCCACAAGACATAATATGGTTCATGATCAGAGGGGTATTAATATGCATAATGGATCTGAACATATGATCTTCCACCAAATAAACCAACTAGCATCAACTACAAGGAGTAATCAACACTACTAGCAACCAACAGGTACCAACCTGAGGTTTGGGTACAAAGATTGGATACAAGAGATGAACTAGGGTTTGAGAGGAGATGGTGATGGTGAAGATGTTGATGAAGATAGCCCTCCCCAAGATGGGAGAGTTGTTGGTGATGACGGCGGTGACGATTTCCCCCTCCCGGAGGGAAGTATCCCCGGCAGAACAGCTCTGCCGGAGCCCTAGATTGGTTTTCCCCTCGGTTCCGCCTCGAGACGGCGGCGTCTGGTCCCGAAAGCCTCCTTGTGATTTTTTCTAGGTCAAAACACCTCATATAGGAGAAGATGGGCATTGGGGGGCCTTCAGGGGGCCCACAAGACAGGGGCGCGCCCAGAAAGGGGGGCACGCCCCCCACCCTCGTGGAAAGCCGGTGGCCCCCCTCGTGAACTTCTTTCGCCTGATATTTTTTATATTTTCTGAAACGGAGTTCTTTGGAGTTTCTAGGCTTTTGGAGTTGTGCAAAATAGTTTTCCAGAGTTTGCTCCTTTTCCAGCCCAGAATTCCAGCTGTCGGCATTCTCCCTCTTCTTGTAAACCTTGTAAAATAAGAGAGAAAAGGCATAAGTGTTGTGACAAAACAAGTAATAACAGCCCATAATGCAATAAATATCAACATATAAGCATGATGCAAAATGGACTTATCAATGCCTCCATGTGAGCTCATCTTCAATTCTTTGATTCTGTCCAAATTTTCAGTTTGTGAAGGAAGTATATTTTATCTTGCTCCATTAAGGCTGAAAATTTTCCTAGGCCTTGTCCTATCTATATACCCTAGCTCCACAAAATTTGGGCATATTTTGTTTAGCCATATTCCCTCGGGAATTTTTGCAAGTTCCTGGACAGTAAGGATGCTTGTGAAGTAAGTACCATTTTGGTTTATCCAAATGGTATGAAACTTGTACAGCATCTACATATGCCCAAATAACCCTGCCATGCAAAATTTCAGCTCAAGTGGACACTCTATGTGAGTGCAACTTCAATATTTGCATTCTGGATCAGCTTGTGCATTTGTACAGCAAGTGCCATCTAAACTCCTCTTCTTGAACTGAAACCTTGCCAACCTAATCATCTTAGTAAGTGATCGACTCCAGTCAAATCTCATCCTTGATCACCAAGCGTGTGAGCCACACGAAGTTCCAAACACCTTGTTGTTCCTTTGTATCCTTGCTATCTGTGGCCACACGAATGAGCACTATGCTTGGTTTCTTCCTCCTTGGCTTTCTCCTTGTTGTGACCTATCGTGTAGACATGGTTGGCTGACCCAGGTGCAACCGCTTGCGCCAGCTCATGTGGTGACCGCCGCCGTGGCACACCACTGACGCGAGCTACGCGTCGTTTGCTTCGGGCCCCTCCTCCTCTCGTCGCCTTCGCGCCCGTGAGCGTGTCCAATAGCTAGCCCGAGCCATCGCCGTCCCTCTAGAGCCCTTGCCCCCTCCGTCCTCTTCCTCACCGACGCAAGCCGCCGTGCGCCCACGAGAAACCTGTAGCCGACCATCTCTGTTCACACCGTGCTTCTTCCTCCGCGTGTCCTCGAGCGTAGCTCATCTCCGTGACCCTCTATAGCGTGTCCGCTTCTCCCTCATCGCCTAACCCAAGCTCATGCGCGTGCACACGCGTCCGCGTTGCCGGATACGCGTCCGCGTTGGCACCCGAGCTCGAACCGCCTCACTCGGCTATATTAGCCCCTCCCCTCGCCTCCCGACCGCACCAACCTCTCTCCCTCACCCCCGGCAACCTCTACGTCCACTCAAACGAGCTCTAGGAGCTCCTAAGCCCGCCATTGCCGCCATGGCCGCCTCGGTCCTCCTAAACTGGAGTGACCCGAGCCACCCCTCCACTCCCTGACCTCATCCACATCTTCCCCGTACTCGGGTGATGCTCCCCAACTCCTCCTCTCATCACCAGAGCATCCGTGGCCGTGTGCCCGTCAACGCCCGAGGCCATCCCCTGCCGCGGCTGATGCCTCGCTCGCTTAAGTGCTTTCTGGTGGTTGCCTTTTGGCTAGGTGGATGCGCCTCCTCCTACCGATCCCACCGGTGGTCCAAGCTCCACCGGGGATGGCCGGAGCTCGGAGAACGGCTGCCGCCGCCGAGCTTCTGTCCTCCTCCTGGCGGCGCCGTTCGCCGTGCCTCCACCTTTCCCCGACGGCCGTTCTTCCCCTGAACAGGACCGCTGTGGCCTCCCGCACCCTTCGGTGCCCTTGGCTCGGGCAGGGAGCGCCTGAGCCGGTCGGCCCCCTCGCCGCTTCCCTTCCTTGCCGCTCCTCTGTTTTCTGTCGGGGGAGACGGGAGGAAGAAGAAGACCGGAGCCACGCGGGCCCCGCCTCATTCTCCGACCCCGCCAGTCAGCTGCACAGGAGCCAGCCCAACATTGAGTCGGACTCGCCAGCGTGGATAAGTGATGGGCCCCACCCCGTGGGATCCGCACGTCAGCGACCCAAGCCCGGCTCAGACACTGCCACGTTGGATAAGTGGAGACGTACTCCTCGGAGTGCGCCTTCACTTACCGAAAGCGCATTCGGCTCTTCTTCGACCTAGAATACGTTTTCCCCACTGGCAGACGTATTTTCCGAAAAAGCACATTCTGTTTAAACTGCTAGGGACCTGATTGTAGAAGTATTTCTACAGAATAGTCCCAGATATTTAAACGGTCGTATCTTTTTGCTCGTAACTCCGAATGAGGTGAATCCAACGCTCACGTCTTTGTCTCGTCGAACCTGTTCTATTCCCATAATTTTCACTATGTTTCAAAATTCTGAAAATGATCATTTTTCCCTTGCTCCTAATCAGCCCCCTCCGAGAGAGAACCTTTTCCGACGATTCTTTCCACGATCGTTCTGCACTTCTTCCCGGAGCCTTTTTCATCCCCTGGCAAGCCACAACCACCATTTGCATGATAGCCAAGCAGAAGCATTGGTTTTCAACTTGAACCTTTAATAACTGTCTATTTGTTTTACTCCTGTTGTCGTTATTTCGATTATGCTTATGTACCGGTGTTTACCGTCATGATATGTTTGTATGCACCTGGTTATTATGTTCTATTTGCTAGTATTACTTTCATATGACATGCTTGATAGTAGTACATGTTGATGTAGTGATGGTCTTCGGTGCATGACTGTCGTCTGTTCCGAGTACCGTTGTTATGCCTGTTCATTGGCATCTAGTTGGTTAAATGCTTGCATGGTAGTATTATTGATATGTTATTGAATGATATTTATTGTTGATGCTAGTGGTCATGTTATGCAATGAGTAGTGTTCTAGTTGTGATATTCAAGCTCGGCAGTATGCCATGCTCATCTGGATAAATGGTGAAATGTTGTTGTTATGCTCGTTTATTGTGATGCACCCCCATGCTTATGTTGATATCATGTTCATGCATTGTAGTTGCATCATGTTATTCTTATTATGACTCGGCATTTGCATTCAAGTTTAACCGAATTAAATTGAACTTGAATAATTGTTGGCTGAGTCATGGTGCCACCAAATCGAGCTTTTTCCAGTGCAACCACGCTTACCTTATGAGAAGGTCTTAACACGGTCCTTTGTTATGCCTCTCACTGGTGCCTCCTGTGAGGGAAGGTTATGGGCGCACACTACCCTGTTCAGGTAGGCGGACATAACCTTGTGTCCTCATTTTTTTTTTATGGATCCTTGTCCCCGTTTGGGACCGTTTTGCCACGACGGTGGTCGTTAGTGCCTTTGGTAGGCACGGGGCCACCCAAGACCTAGCCCTGAGAGGGACTTGGTCGGAGTGGCCGGGAGAGTGCCATGACAAAGGGAGGGTTTCGTCGGAACCTTTTGGTCCGCACGTATGCGAGTGCGAGGCCAGGGTTTCGTAGTGTGGGTAAAGTGCGCTACCTCTGCAGAGTGTGTTTGTTAAATCTATCGATAGCCGCGCCCGCGGATATGGGCCCAGTTCATGTCGGTCACACTATGGGTCAACAGTAATAATAATAATAATAATAATAATAATAATAATAATAATAATAATAATAATAATAATAATAATAACGTCCTTAATAACAACCTTGGTTCGATGATGAAAGAAGTTGGTGATACTGATATGATCGTCAGAGGATCACTGTGGTATCGTGAGTACCGACTGTTGGATATTTGGGATGTTATGCGAGAGTCAATGGTAAAGGTCAAGCTCCTTGTGGTCATAAAGGATTACTATGGTATTGTTAATACCAAGCTTGATTGGATCCGGAGATGATCGTGCGTTGTCCATGATGGTAAGTGATGCATGTGATGGTTACAAGGTAACCAAGCAGAGTAAGTGGGTGAATGATATTGTTATCATGTTGCATGCTAGTATTATCATGTTCATATATTCATGCCATGTTCGTATAGTTCTAGCTCTATCATGTTGTACATGCATTGTTGTTCGGACAGTATCATGTTAATCATTGCTTAATAATCTGTAGTTGCCATGCTATTGTTTGTCTTGATTGCTTTGGTTGTTGTGAGCTTTCAAGTACATTCAATGTACTGACCTGGCGTGTCATGCCAGTTTTTCAGGTCATGCTGGATATGATTGCTTGTTTGTTGTGCAGTCGTGTGTGCGAGCTAGGATAAGCGTTCCAGCCAGAGTCCCTGCGGAGTGGAGTTCACCACCGTCGTCGTTGTTCCGCTGCCAGTAGTCATTCCGCCGCGTCGTGTTGTTCCGCTGCTTGCATGGAGCAAATGTGGCACGCGTAGTTTCATCATGCCAATGTAACCCCTTGTACCCAAATATACTATATAAAGAGCTTATTTGTTCTATGCTAAGCAGTGTCGTATTCCATAAGACTTCTCCTCGATCTCTGGGTTGGAATACGGGGCATTCCGGTTTCTCTGAGCCGGGGTGCCACAAAGGTCCTTGTTGTAGACTTCACAAATACGTCCAAAGGTGATGTACGCTGCCATACTCTTTCCTAAGCTCCAAGTTGGTGCATCAAAGATAAGCTCGAGGGGTTCCGTGACTGGCAAAATAGTCCTCCCAGGAACACAAACTTTGATTCTCCAACACTCCTCTTCTGCTAAAGTTGCAGGGAAGGTTCCGGTGAAACTTGGTATTCCTAGGTGAAGGTTCCTCGTGACTTCCTTCAAGTGTCTTCCGAAAAGGGTGTCGTCATTGGGCTGAGTAAACTTGTTCCTGGGGTCCAACATCTATAGAGTAGAAATAGAGAAGGATTACAAATGAGTAGAGAAGAGCATCCTGAGGCTTATCCTAGTGGTCGCATCCTACGGTCAGCATGTGCTCTAATACCAGATTGTAGCGACCACAATCCCAATGGATCGAAGTCTCTATTCTGAAGTGTCATCCCTGGATCGGTATGCTGACACACACAGTACTTGAGGATTTATAACAGAGTTTCAATCACACACTTATTACATCGAGATCCTCATAAAGAGTATTATTACAAAATTTTGGCTGAAGGCCAACTAAATAATAAATTGTGTAAGCATCGAAAATAAGTTGAGTCCATCCAACTCCACGGCAAACACTGAGTGCATGACAACGACCTATCGCACCTTAATCTTTGCCTGAAAACTCTGCAACATGAGACGTTGCAGCCGTGTAGGTCAGCACATTGAATATGCTGGCAAAGTCACACTGTAGCAATAATGATGAACAAATATCTACCATTACATGCATATTTGGCCGGTGGAGGCTATAAGGTTGTTTTTTTGCATAAAGCTAATTTTTCCCTACAACAAAGGAATAAATTGTATTTACTACTCAGTTGAATTAATCAATATTAAGAAGGTTCCTCCATCTCAATCCCAAAAATCACCAAATGTTAGTGGTAACCCAACAATTTAATTATAGAGTGATGAGATCAACCAATAATTCAAATACCAGGATACTCAAGATGTCCATAATCGGGCACATGGCTAATCATGATCAGAGTGTACATTCTGCAGAGGTTGCACACTTTTCCCTACAAGACTCGACCGCATCCATGATCGGAAGATCGAGACATAGCCTTTCAGAAGCATTAACTCTTTACTCTGGGTAGACCGGTACACCTACTTTCCCCTACATCTGCTAGTCTACCACTAAAAGAGGTCACGCAACTTACTCAACTATGCCAGAGCCCATAATGGCTTGTGGCTGCACACGGAAGTTTCTAGGCATGAAAGATTATACGATCCCTTTGAGCCTGGGTAGCATCCCATAGGATGATCACACGGTTCCTCTGGGATCTCCTAGGACAACACTGGATTCTCCAGGTTCCCCTGCAATCAATCCACCCAGATGTGTATTAAAGTTGCCACCTTAAACTTTCCCTTAGTTGTTATTACACTCGCAACTTTCATGAATCTCACATACCAATTCACGTCTATGAGCATGGCTAAGCAATAAGTAACAAAGCATATATTTCCAGGGTGATAACAAGTCATATATTCCTACCTCATGAACTAGAAAGCATAACCAAGTATCCAGGTCCTACTTATGCAAATCTTTGAGGGTATAGCTAATGCAAGTAAAACTGGGTATTGAAAATTATGATCAATGTTTAACTTGCCTTGCTAATGACTGTTAAACCATAGAGACTCGTAGTAGCAAGCTTCGCATTCTGGAAATTCTATCGCAAGCAAACAATAGCATACATAAGCAATCATGCACAAGATTCAAAAAAAAGATCTCGAAAAACTTCGAAAATGAGCGAATAACTCTTGCAACAGAAAACAATTTTCAACAGTACTAAAATTATGTGAATTCGATCTTAACAGAAAGTTTAGGTCAAGACCTTTGATTTGCAAAAAGAATCAACTCAAACGGAGTTATGAAACTCAAGTTACGATCAAAAGAAGTTCAAATTCAAATCTATTTGAATTCAAATTTTAAAACTTTCAAAAACAAAGTTGAGTTGATTTTCTGGATAGATGAAATCATAACGAATAGTTTGGCATTGTTTTCATCTAATTTGGACAAACGAGTAAAAAGTAGTCAGTGTTTGAAAACTAGGGACTCATGTGTAAGGATTTTAATTGCAAAAAAGTCCCTGGCGGTAAAAATAACAGAAAAAGATAAATCTATCGAACGAACGTTCGTTATTTAGATCTAAAGAGTGGACGTTTGCTAAATAACTAAACTAAAAAAACAGGTTTATATAAAAAACAGAAAATAAAAACTAAAAGAAAATCGGGCGAACTTGGCGGTTTTATACCGGTTCGGGGCGGTGGCAGACTGGGTCGACGGCGGCGGATCGGGTCGGCGGCGACGGCTCCGGCGAGGCGGTGAGGCGGCGTCGGCAGCGGGCGGTGGTGGCCTGGCGGCGATGGCGCAGATGCGGGGTGGCGGGCGAGGCTCCGTGGCGGGGCTCGACGGCACGCAGGGCGGCGGTGCGGACGAGGAGAGGAGGGGGTCAGGGCCAGCCCTTATAAAGGCGAGGGGGCGGCGGTGGCTTGGGGAAGGGGCCGGGGCGGAGGTGGTGTCCGCCTCGGGCACGGCGGTGGCGACGATGCCGTGCTCCAGCCGGACTCCGGCTCGGGGTCGGTGGCGGTTGGCCGGCTGGGCTGGGCTTCGGCCCAGTTTGGTCGGCCCAAAACTTTTGTTTTAAAATAACATTTTTCAGAAATAATGAAAAATAGAAGAACACTATAAATATTTACTTTTAAATCGCAGAAAAATTCACACGTACTTAGGGCCTTATTATTGACCTGGTGAACATTTTTCTGGGCCTAAATGCCTGAAATAAAAATAAAATTTTTAGTACTAATAAAATTATAAAATAAATACTTTTGCAAATAAAAATCCAATAAATATATTGTTACTCAAAATTCTATTTCCAACATTTTTATTCTGTTTTTGAAGAAGTCATATTATCTTCTCTCATTATTTAAAAATATTGGAAATGAAAATTGGCAAAAAATATATTTGATCCAACCCCACTATGGAAAATAGATAAAAATTGTGGGCCCTTTTGGGGAACTTCCAACTCTCTCACATGGGTCCTTGAGTTGCTTAAAGTCTCTTGGATCAATATCCAACATAATTCAAATTCAAAATGCTCAAATGATGAAGGCGTGCATGAACTATATGTTAACATCCAAATTGAAAATTGGGATGTTGCAACTCCTCCCATTACTCGCGTTCGAGTGTACCAAAGGTGCGCCGGAAGGCAATAGCACCCTGATCTTCCAAAGCCGCACCAATCGTATGTTGGTGGCGAGTACATATCTAAAATAGAGCGTAGAACCGTTCTCGCTCTCGGCCATCTATCTAACCATAACAGAGTATTGGTGCCGGATCCCACACTAATTGAGGTTCCTATCCGAAGAACCGGCATCAATTGCATAACTTACTGCCAAAATCGGGATCCCCCAATTCTAGGGGCGAAAGCTAGAGGTTGTCCACACAGATATTTTGCGCGGATAATGTCTAGCATGAGTCCGCTGGCACTGTTCTCAATATGCCAAAGCCACTTGGAGAGAAGGACATTGTTCATCCGCTTGGAGGATGACCCCAAGGCCGCCCTGAACCTTGGGTTTGCAAATCTCGGACCACTTGACCATGTGCTATTTCTGCCTATCTCCTTCACCTGCCTAGAAAAATCGAGACAAGTACTTGGCAATCTCCTGATGGGGGGATTTTTGCAAGCTATAAAATGCCATGAGGTACATCAACAAGCTAATCAGGGAGGAATTCATCATAACTACCCTCGCCGCATTGGAGAGCCACCGCCCTTGCCAAAGTTCCACTCTATGCTGAACCTTGGACACCATAGGACAGAGGTCTTTTTTCCTGAAGGCGGACGTCACTAACCGGCATGCCGAGGTAGGTCACTGGGAAAGATCCCAGGCGACAATTAAGTCGGTTAGCTATGTGGAGGGATTCCTCCGTGTTGTACCCTAAAACCATCACCTCGCTCTTCGCAAAGTTTATCCCGAGACCCGACATATCCTGAAAACATAGGAGTAGAAACTTGAGATGTTGAATATCCTTCTCTGAACCCTCCACCATCAGTATCGTGTCGACCGCATACTAAAGGTGGGCTAGACCCCCATCTCCAATGAGATGGGGACAAAGCCCCTAATGTGGCCGGTACGCTTTGCCAAATCCAACATTGCGGCCAACGCGTCCACCACGAGGTTGAAGAGGAATGGGGAGAGGGGATCGCCCTGTCACCCCCCCCCCCCCCCCCC
>LR738715.1:520295706-520323740 GCA_902687465.1 Secale cereale | reverse complement strand
ACTTCAGTATGCAAGGGATGGATAAGTCCATTCCCGAGGTATATTCAATGCTGAAATCAGCGGAGGTGGAGACCAAGAAAGAACATCAAGTGTTGATGGTGAATAAAACCACTAAGTTCAAGAAAGGCAAGGGTAAGAAGAACTTCAAGAAGGACGGCAAAGGAGTTGCCGCGCCCGGTAAGCTAGTTGTCGGGAAGAAGCCAAAGAATGGACACAAGCCTGAGACTGAGTGCTTTTAGTGCAAGGGAACGGGTCACTAGAAGCGGAATTGCCCCAAATACTTAGCAGATAAAAAGGCTGGCAACGTCAAAGGTATATGTGATATACATGTTATTGATGTGTACCTTACCAGCGCTCGTAGTAGCTCCTGGGTGTTTGATACCGGTGCAGTTGCTCACATTTGTAACTCAAAGCAGGAGATGCGGAATAAGCGGAGATTGGCGAAGGACGAGGTGACGATGTGCGTCGGGGATGGTTCCAAGGACGATGTGATCGCCGTCGGCATGCTACCTCTGCATCTACCTTCGGGATTAGTTTTAAACCTCAATAATTGTTATTTAGTACCAGCTTTGAGCATGAACATTGTATCTGGATCTCGTTTAATGCGAGATGGCTACTCATTTAAATCTGAGAATAATGGTTGTTCTATTTATATGAGAGAAATGTTTTATGGTCATGCCCCGTTGGTCATAGGTTTATTCTTATTGAATCTCGAACATGATGTTACACATATTCATAGTGTGAAGGCCAAAAGATGTAAGGTTGATAATGATAGTCCCACATACTTGTGGCACTGCCGCCTTGGTCATATTGGTGTCAAACGTATGAAGAAGCTCCATGCAGATGGACTTTTAGAGTCTCTTGATTATGAATCATTTGACACGTGCGAACCATGCCTTTTGGGCAAGATGACCAAGACTCCGTTCTCCGGAACAATGGAGCGAGCTACCAACTTGTTCGAAATCATACATACTGATGTGTGCGGTCCAATGAGTGTTGAAGCTCGCGGTGGCTATCGTTATGTTCTCATCCTCACTGATGACTTCAGTAGATATGGGTATGTCTACTTGATGAAACACAAGTCTGAGACCTTTGAAAAGTTCAAGGAATTTCAGAATGAGGTTGAGAATCAACGTGACAGAAAAATAAAGTTCTTACGATCGGATCGTGGGGGAGAATATTTAAGTCACGAATTTGGCACGCGCCTAAGGAAATGTGGAATTGTTTCACAATTGACGCCGCATGGAACACCTCGGCGTAACGGTGTGTATGAACGTCATAATCGTACTCTGTTGGACAGATGCGCTCTATGATGTCCCTTACCAACTTACCGCTATCATTTTGGGGTTATGCTTTAGAGACTGTCGCATTCACTTTAAATAGGGCACCGTCTAAATCCATTGAGACGACATCGTATGAACTGTGGTTTGGGAAGAAACCTAAGTTGTCATTTCTAAAAGTTTGGGGATGCGATGCTTATGTCAAGAAACTTCAACCTGAAAAGCTCGAACCCAAATCAGAAAAATGCGTCTTCATAGGATACCCTAAGGAAACAATTGGGTATACCTTCTACCTCAGGTCCGAAGGCAAGGTCTTTGTTGCCAAGAATGGATCCTTTCTGGAGAAAGAGTTTCTCTCGAAAGAAGTAAGTGGGAGGAAAGTGAAACTTGATGAGGTGATTGTCACCCCTCTCGAACCGAAAAGTAGCGCAGCGCAGGAAGATAGTTCTGTGGTGCCTCCATCGAATAGAGAGGAAGTTAATGATAATGATCATGAAGCTTCGGATCAAGTTACTGCTGAACTTCGTAGGTCCACGAGGACACGTTCCGCACCAGAGTGGTACAGCAACCCTGTCCTGGAAATCATGTTGTTAGACAACGGTGAACCTTCGAACTATGAAGAAGCGATGGCGGGCCCGGATTCCAACAAATGGCTTGAAGCCATGAAATCCAAGATATGATACATGTATGCTAACAAAGTATGGACTTTGGTTGACTTGCCCGATGATCGGCGAGCCATAGAAAATAAATGGATCTTTAAGAAGAAGACTGGCACGGATGGAAATGTGACCATCTATAAGGCTCGGCTTGTCGCTAAGGGTTATCGACAAGTTCAAGGGGTTGACTACGATGAGACTTTCTCTCCCGTAGCGATGCTAAAGTCTGTCCGAATCATGTAAGCAATTGTCGCATTCTATGATTATGATATATGGCAAATGGACGTCAAAACGGCATTCCTTAACGGCTTCCTTAAGGAAGAAATATATATGATGCAGCCGGAAGGTTTTTTCGATCGTAAGAATGCTAACAAGGTATGCAAGCTCCAGCGCTCCATCTATGGGCTGGTGCAAGCATCTCGGAGTTGGAACATTCACTTTGATGAGGTGATCAAAGTGTTTGGGTTCATACAGACTTATGGAGAAGCATGTATTTACAAGAAAGTGGGTGGGAGCTCTGTAGCATTTCTCATATTATATGTGGATGACATATTGCTGATGGGAAATGATGTAGAACTCTTGGAAAGCATAAAGGCCTACTTGAATAAGTGTTTTTCAATGAAGGACCTTGGAGAAGTTGCTTACATATTAGGCATCAAGATCTATAGAGATAGATCGAGATGCCTCATTGGTCTTTCACAAAGCACATACCTTGACAAGATATTGAAGAAGTTCAATATGGATCAGTCCAAGAAAGGGTTCTTGCCTGTATTGCAAGGTGTGAAATTGAGCGCAGCTCAATGCCCGACCTCGGCAGAAGATAGAGAAAAGATGAGTGTCATCCCCTATGCCTCGGCCATAGTTTCTATTATGTATGCCATGCTGTGTACCAAACCTGATGTGAACCTTGCCATAAGTTTGGTGGGGAGGTACCAAAGTGATCCCGGTATGGAACACTGGACAGCGGTCAAGAACATCCTGAAGTACCTGAAAAGGACTAAGGATATGTTTCTCGTTTATGAAGGTGATGAAGAGCTCGTCGTAAAGGGTTACGTCGATGCTAGCTCGACACAGATCTGGATGACTCTAAGTCACATACCGGATACGTGTATATTTCGAATGGTGGGGCAATCAGCTGGTGCAGTTGCAAGCAAAGCGTCATGGCGCGATCTACATGTGAAGTGGAGTACATAGCTGCTTCTGAAGCATCACGGGAAGGATTCTGGATGAAGGAGTTCATCACCGACCTAGGAGTTATTCCAAGCGCGTCGGGCCCGATGACTCTCTTCTGTGACAACACTGGAGCTATTGCCATTGCCAAGGAGCCCAGGTTTCACAAGAAGACCAAGCACATCAAGCGCCATTTCAACTCCATCCGAAATTATATTCAAGATGGAGACATAAATATTTGTAAAGTGCATACGGATCTGAATGTCGCAGATCCGTTGACTAAACCTCTTCCACGAGCAAAACATGATCAACACCAGAACTCTATGGGTGTTCGATTCATCACAATGTAACTAGATTATTGCCTCTAATGCAAGTGGGAGACTGCTGGAAATATGCCATAGAGGCAATAATAAAATGGTTATTATTATATTTCCTTGTTCATGATAATTGTCTAGTGTTCATGCAATAATTGTATTATCCGGAAATCGTAATGCATGTGTGAATACATAGACCACAACATGTCCCTAGTGAGCCTCTAGTTGACTAGCTCGTTGATCAATAGATAGTTACGGTTTCCTGACCATGGACATTGGATATCAATGATAACGGGATCACATCATTAGAAGAATGATGGGATGGACAAGACCCAATCCTAAGCCTAGCACAAGATCGTGTAGTTCGTATGCTAAAGCTTTTCCAATGTGTAATGCCCAGTATGTGACTATGTCTCCCATGTGTCGAGGCATGACTTAAAGACATAATCACATACTAGAATGATCTCAAGTATGGTATCTTTGCACAACTCATGTAAAAGGAGGGGTGAAAGTGTAAAATAGTAGTTGGCTTACACTCGCCACGTCACACAATGAAATACATTAACATACATCATCCAAACAACATCAGAGTCCGACTACGGAGAAATCCAAATGAAAGATACCATAAATAAAGCAACACAAGGTCCCCGATCATCCTAGTAAGAGCCCTAGTGATCCTCAGGGTAAGACACATAGTAACGTCCACGCTCTTCATCGAACTCCCAATACAGCTCTGAACCACCACATGTGTAGTTCTCAACGGTACCTGCATCTGGTGTTGTGTTGAATCTGTGAGCCACAGAGGACTCAGCAATCCCGTTCCTGGGTAGCAATACTATCAAAGCCTTAGGCGTGAAAAAGGCTTAAAACAAGGTTGCAGCAGCACTAAGCACTAACTTACGAGTTTAGAGCGAGAAGAGAACAAGTGCCAACGATCGCCAAGTTGATCAAGAAGTGATCCTAACTACTCACGGTCAAACATAACACCACCGTGTTCACTTCCCGAACCCCTTCGGAAAGAGACCATCACGGTTACTCACGCAGGCAGTGTATTATGAACATGGTGTCAAGTTATCTACAACCGGATATTAACAAATTCACATCTGCCACATAACCGCGGGCACGGCTTTCGAAAGTTCAAACCCTGCAGGGGTGTCCCAACTTAGCCCATCACAAGCTTACGATCTGCGGAGTCGCAACTCCAAGGTGGGAAGACCCGAGTATTCTCGGAATCTCGTGCTCAAGATATTCCAACAAAGGTAAAAGTAATCTAGCAAGACCTCCCGGCATGCCGACACCCTGATAGTAGCCGCGCGTATCTCGTCTCAGGCCACGATCGGATGGGCGATGCTACAGGTTTTTACCAGCCCTCGGGTTTCCCCAAGGTGGCCCTGCAGGACCCCCAGGCTGGACCAACACTCATGAGGAGCACTGGCCCAGGGTTGTTAATTAAGAACTCGGGTTTGCAACGCCCTATGCAAGTTTAAGTTATTAGGCAAATGTAAAACCAATGTTGGGCCTTGCTAGAAAAGCTTTAGCACTAAGCGAGTTATCAAGGGGGGGCGATAAACCCCAACCGTGTTAGGGACGCAAAATCAAGGAACATAACACCGGTTTAACGGTTCCTAGGGTGGCATGAGTGGAACAAAACACCAAGAAAGAGGCTTAGCCTTCCACCCATTACCAATATATAGATAATTTAGTTTAACAGATTATATATTGTGATATCCCAACAATAACTTCATCACGAAGCAAGAATCTTCAAATCTTCACCTGCAACTAACAACACTATAAGAGGGGCTGAGCGAAGCTTACGTAGCCAATAAATGGTGTGCTAGGTGGGTGGTTAAAGGGTTTCATGGCAACAATAGGAAGGCTGACAAACAGACATAGGCATCGAGGCAATATCTAAAGAGCGAGACAACAAGCATAGGTAAAGATAGTAGTGATATCTGGGTATGGTCATCTTACCTGTTGATTCCACGAAGGGATCGTAACCTTGCTCCTCAAACTCAGCCTCGGTAGGAACCTCGTACTCCGAATCATCACCGGGCTCTAACCAAACACAACAATGCAACACCGGAACACAATCAATCATAATGCAATGCTCAAACACATGATGCATGAACATGATGAACAAGGACAAGAGTAGATATGATGCATGGCCTAGGGTCACAAGAGTGCAACAACATCATAACAAACAAGAACACTCACATGAAAGAAACAAGCAAGAGAACAACTAACAAGTTTATGTAGGTTATTCAAACAAGCACCCAACAAGTTTAAAGGGGTTGGTTAACATGGCAAGGGTGCAACTAATATTACAGCAACATGCTAGCACATCTAAATGGGCTGGAAAAACAAACAACATTTTCCAAAAACTCACATAATTAATTAAATGCATTTGGGACAGATCCGAAAAACTTCTGTTATAAATTTGTTAAACATGCAAAACAACAGCACCAAAATATTCTACACATTTTTCCACCCCAAATGCATATAAAGTTTGTTAAATTTGGAGTTGTGGATATTTAGTTATGATTTTTCCAAGTTTAAGCATATTTAAAACAACAATAAATTCAAACAACATTTTAAATGTTTTTAAACATGGCAACAGACAACATATTCATAATCTACATGAAAGGCTAAGCATTTTACATATACAACTTATTTCCATCAGATGAATAAATCAACAGATATTAAATAAACAAGAAAAGGAAGAAAAAGAAAAAGAAAACAGGCGCAGGGGTCAAAGTTGACCCACGCCTACGCTAGCCAGAGCCACTAACAAGGGGGCCCAGTTGCGCTGAGGTGGCACCAGCGGGTGCGCGAGGGGGCTGGAGGCGGCTGAGTGGCTGGCAGGTGGGGCCTGTCTGTCAGCCTCTCGCGAAAAACAAAAGGGGGGGCGAAAACCCACTGCCCCCGCACGGATTCGAACCCACGACCTGATGCATATCTGACGGAGACCCAAGCCACTGAGCTAAGCGATCGATCTTGACATAAATACAGGTGCGGTGTCTGAAGAATTAACTAAAGATGCAGCAGTAGGGGAAAAGCAGGGCTCGTCGGAGCTGCTCCAGCGACCTAATGGGACGGCGGAGTGGTGCGGTGCGCTCCTGGGGGAGGGCCGCATCCACTCGAAGCACTCGCATCACCTAACAACCACTACATCGCCGGCGGTGGAGCTCTACGCGACAGCAAGGGCTTAGGCAGGGTCGGCGATGAGCGGCGGGCATGCGGAAAGGTGTGGCGGAGTTGCTGCGACTAGTTGCCGGTCCAGAGCGGCGAAGCGCCAGCCTACGCGACTAACTGACGCGCGCGACATTTACAAGTTCAGAACTACACGGGCACCGGGAGCACGGCTACGGCAAGGCTACGGTGACGAACACAGAGGACTAACAGCGACAAGGAGGAGATGGGGAGGAGCTGGGTATACCTCCTTACCCTAGGACATGAAGGAGCCGACGGAGACGCGCCGGAGAGGAGGACGACGAGCTCTGAACCTTGGCGCGGTCACGGTGGTCAACGACGGAGAGGAAGTAGACGGCGCTGCGACGGCAAGTTGGCGCCTGATCCGAGTAGCAGGGTAAGTAGACGACGACGGGAAAGGCGCAGGACACGATGCCAGCAGCTGGGCCTGACCGGATGATCGCCGGCGACGACGAGCGCTCTCAGTTGCGCTCGATGGTTTGAGGGGACGAAGAAGGAGAGAAGGGGAAGACTCACTGGGAGGAGGCGGCGAAGGAGGAACCCTAGAGGGGCCTGGAGGCTTATAAAGGGGGGGAAGCGGCGACGCTGGCCTCGGCGTGCGTGATGGCGAGCTCACAGCGTCGGCGCTCTGGAACAGAGGAAAGGCACGGCGCGATGCAGAGGAGCAGGTGGGCGTGAGGCTAGAGAGGCCGACAGGTGGGGTCAGGCGCGAGGGAGGGAGACGGCGCGACTATGCGCCGGCTCGCTGGGCCTGCGGGCGTCCAGATGGGCCGCAGAGCTATTGCGGGAGAGATTGGGCCTGGGGGAGGAGGAGGAGGCCTAGGCCACTGCTATAGCTATTGTCTTATTTTTTTCTTTTCCATTTATCTTCAGACACAAAAGAAAAAGAAAAGCACAGACTTAAAGGAAAGGAGTTAGGAGAAAAAGAAAATATCCCCATCCTCCTTGATTTATGCCCTTTTTAATAAAATTGGCTTGGACATTTTAAAGACAGAAAAATAAAAGGAGTTTGAATATGGTTCAAACTCTTGTCATCTTGAACCCAACCAAATCAATTCCAACAAGGCTGAATTTTGGCAGAGAGGGTGTAGACAAGGTGCATGGCTTTTTGGAAAAGAAAGAACATTAATGAACTTGGCTAGGTGACTTGCAAAATTAATTAAAGAAGGGGAAGAAATAAAGAGGAGGAAGAAGAAGAGGGAAAACAAAAGGAGGGGGTCTAGGGTTTAGCAAGCCAAGGCTAGAACCACACTCACATACATCACAAGGTGCCTCACACATACACATCACAACAAGAAATTAAACTAAGATGCCATGATGCCATGATGATGAAGCAATGCAAGGATGCAAAATACAATAAATGACATGACAAAGAAAAAAATAAAATAAGCTCAATGACAAGAACCCCCAAGGATAAGGACAAGGATCAAAATGAGAATGCTTTATTGCCATTATAGGAAAGTATCACATATGGGGTGTTACAAACTCTCCTACACAACGAAAAGATCTCGTCCCGAGATCTAGGACTGAAAGAAGGAAGGGTACTCGGAACGAAGGTGATCTTCTCGTTCCCACGTAGCTTCTCGGTATGGTGTGACCACTTCAATTTCAAGAACTTGATGGACTTGTTGCGGGTTTTGCGCTCAGTTTCCTCAAGAATAGCAACAGGGTGCTCATGATAAGACAAGTCTTGTTGAAGATCAATCTCCTCGAACAGAATGGTGCATTCAGGTGTCTTGAAGCACTTGCGGAGTTGAGACACGTGAAACACATCATGAACATTTGCAAAGTTGGAGGGAAGCTTGAGTTGGTAGGCTAGATCGCCTCTTTTGCCAAGAATCTTGAAAGGGCCCACGTATCTCGGAGCAAGCTTGCCTTTGATACCGAACCTCTGGGTGCCCTTCATAGGAGAAACACGGAGATAGACATGATCTCCAATGTCGAAAGCCAAGTCACGATGCTTGCCATCATAGTAGCTCTTTTGATGCGATTGCGCCGCTTTGAGATTCTCACGTATGACTTTGCACATTTCTTCGGCTTCTGAGATCAAATCATTACCAAGAAGTTGGCGTTCACCAGTCGCGGACCAGTTAAGAGGGGTACGGCACTTTCTGCCATAGAGGATTTCAAAAGGAGCTTTGTCGGCACTTGCTTGGAAGCTGTTGTTGTATGAGAATTCGGCAAATGGGAGACAATCTTCCCACTTCATACCGAAAGAGATGACACAAGCTCTCAGCATGTCTTCGAGGATCTGGTTCACTCTCTTGACTTGACCACTAGTTTGAGGGTGAAACGCAGTGCTGAAGCGAGTTTTTGTGCCCATGGCTGACTGAAAGGAGTCCCAGAACTTGGATGTGAACAAACTTCCACGGTCTGAGGAGATGACTTGAGGAATGCCATGCAAAGAAACAATTCTGGAGGTGTACAGCTCTGCCAGCTGTGCTGCGTTGATGGATTCTTTGACAGGAAGGAAATGAGCTACTTTAGATAGCTTGTCAATCACTACAAAGATAGCATCCTTTCCCTTCTTGGACTTAGGAAACCCAGTGACGAAATCCCTTTCAATGTGATCGAATTTCCACTCGGGAATAGGTAGAGGTTGAAGGAGACCGGCTGGACGTTGATGCTCTGCCTTCACCCTTCTGCAGACATCACATTCATTCACGAATTGGGCAATCTCCCTTTTCATGCGAGTCCACCAATATGATTGCTTGAGGTCTTGGTACATCTTAGAACTTCCGGGATGAATCGAGAGGAGGGAGTCATGTGCTTCGTTCATTATGAGCTTTCTGAGATCACCCTTGGGAACTACAATTCTGTCCTCAAAGAACAAGGTGTCTTTCTCATCAACGCGATGGCACTTGTATATGGGAGTACCCTTAGCAATACCATGTTTGACTTTCTGCACCATAGCATCACTAAGCTGGGCCTCACGGATCTGATCTTCCAAGGTAGGAGCAACTTGAAGGTTTGCAAGAAAGCCTGGCGGAACGACTTGGAGGTTGAGCTTCCTGAATGACTCACAAAGTTCAGGCCGGAACGGCTTGAGCAGGAGGCTGTTGCAATATGCCTTTCTACTCAAGTCATCTGCAATGACATTGGCCTTGCTAGGTGTGTACTCAATGCTTGGATCATACTCTTGGATCATCTCAAACCAACGAGTCTGGCGAAGGTTAAGGTTTGGCTGTGTGAAGATGTACTTCAAGCTCTTGTGATCGGTGAAGATGTCCACTTTTCTGCCCAACAGAAGGTGTCTCCACGTGATCAAGGCATGTACAACTGCTGCTAGCTCGAGATCATGTGTGGGGTAATTCTTCTCATTTGGTTTCAACTGACGAGAAGTGTATGCCACAATCTTCTTGTCGTGCATGAGAACACCACCAAGACCTTGCAAAGAAGCATCACAAAAGACTTCATAGGGCTTGGACTCATCCAGAGGAGTAAGAACCGGAGCAGAAATGAGCTTCTCTTTGAGTGTTTTGAATGCCACATCACAATCAGGAGTCCAGGAGTACTTGACATTCATCTGCAACAGGTTGGAAAGAGGCTTGGCAATCTTGGAGAAGTTCTCAACGAACCTTCTGCAATAGCTAGCGAGACCAAGGAAGCTTCGGAGTTGCTTGACATTCTACGGCGGTTCCCAGTTGACAATAGCTTCAACTTTCTTGGGGTTCACAGAAATGCCCTCGGCAGAGATAATATGGCCAAGATATAAGACTTTATTCAGCCAAAATTCATATTTAGAGAACTTCGCATAGAACTTGTGTTCACGGAACCTGTCCAGGACCAAACGGAGGTGCTTGGCATGGTCTTCTTCATTCTTGGAGAATACCAATATATCATCCAGATAGACGAGAACAAATTCATTGGTGTAGGGGTTGAATATGAAGTGCATCATCCTCGAGAAGGTGAGTGGAGCATTTGCAAGGCCGAAAAACATGATCGTGTATTCATAAGAGCCAAAACTCATTCTGAATGTGGTCTTGGGAATACCCTCTTCATGGATACGGATCTGGTGGTAACCCATCCGGAGATCAAGCGTTGAGAACACCTTTGCTCCTTTGAGCTGCTAGAACAATTCATTGATATTGGGGAGCGGATACTTGTTCTTTATTGTCTTCTTGTTCAATGGTCGGTAATCAACGCAAAGACGTTCTGTGCCATCCTTTTTCTTGACAAATAGAACACCACAGCTCCAGGGAGAAGTACTAGGCCTGAATAGACCCATACGTTCTTCCTCATCGAGTTGTTCCTTCGGCTCCTTCAACTCATCAGGGGAAAGCTTGTACGGACGCCGACATGCTGGATCGGTACCGGGCTCGAGTTCAATGACGAATTCAACTTGACGATGGGGAGGCATGCCTGGAAGCTCTTCAGGGAAAACATCTTCATATTCATTGACCACCGGAACCTGAGAAATGGCATTAATCTCGCCCTTGTCATTGAGAGAGAATAGCCTGATTGTGTTATCTCGAGAGGCGAAGATAATCACGTCTTCGTCGGGATGAGTAAGCTTGACTTCCTTATTTGCGCAATCAATGTTTGCATCATGCTTGGAGAGCCAATCCATCCCAAGAATAAGATAAATGTCGGAGTTGCCGAGAACAACCAGAGAAACCAGAAAACTGTAATCACCCATATGAATAGATATATCCGGAGCAAACACACTAGAATGCATTCGTTTCCCCGGAAAAACAATTGATAACTCCCTTGGCAAATTTTGGGTTGCAAAATTGTGCTTCGTTGCAAATGGGTGAGAAATGAAAGAGCATGATGCACCCGAATCAAACAAGACTTTTATAGGAACATAGTTAACTGGAAGATTACCAAGTATCACATCTGAAGAATTCTCTGCTTGAGTTGCATTCATCAGATTCACTCTTGCTGCCTTGGGGTTGTGCTGACAATACCAGTGCTGACAGGTGGAGGAGGCGGAAGGCGCCTTGGGTTGGGACACTTGTTGGCATAGTGACCCTTCTGAGTACACTTGTTGCAAATCACTTCTGAGAGAGGCCGGTGATAAGGACCACTTGATCTTGAGGCTTGGACTGATTGCTTGGGTTGGGTGGGTGGGAGAAACCACGGCCACCAGAGTGCTTGTTGTTGTTTGGAGGACGGAGCACTGGAGGAGGCGGTAGTCAGAACTTCTACTGCTTGGCAACCATTTGGGAAGAAGAGGAGGAGTGAACAGCATCTCTGATCCTCTTTTTGGAAGCTTTAATCTTGAGCTGAGTTGCCTCTTACTTGAGAGCCATATTGTAGAATTGGTCAAATTCATCCGGCTCGAACAAGGTGAGAGCTAGTTGGAGTTCATCCTTGAGACCACCACGGAACTGATAAATCTTGCTCTTGGCATCTGGGATGTCTTGCTTGGCATAACGAGCAAGATTCTGAAACTTGACATTGTATTGATAGACGAACATGGTGCCTTGCTTCAGGTTGCGGAATTGCTCACGCATGCCTTCAATGACACTGGTTGGAATGTGGTGAGAGCGGAAATCTTTGCAGAAGTCAGTCCAAGAGATCTCACGTCCACCTCTGGAATCTTTGTACTGTTGCCACCAATCAGCAGCTTGGTCTTTGAGTTGGAAAGTGGCAAACTTGACATAATCCTCAGGTCTCTTGTTACTACATTCAAAGTGCTTTTTGATGTCTATGATCCAGTCTTCAGCATCTAGCGGATCCACACAGTAACTAAATGACTTCGGTTGGTTTGCCAGGAATTGGTTGAGAGTCGCAAAGTGAGGTTGATTGAACAGATTGCCTTGGCCTTGGTTCCCATGATTCCCTTGATTTGCTTGGTTGGCTTGAAAGTTCTGCGTCATTTGCATAAGCATCTGGGTGTTTTGGTTGGTCGCTTGCATAATTGCTCTCCATGCCTCAGACGGAGGAGGAGGGGAAGGAGGACGTTCAGGAACACGCTCTTCTTCACCCTCTGGGTTAGCGTTGGGAACATTCTTAGGAGCCATCCTGAATTTGAAGACAACCGTTAGCCATTGATGGAAAATATATAAGCTGAATCAATGGCTAGAAATTGCAACATAAGTCTTCACAAGAACATTCGAACAAAATGAACGAACGAATTCCACAGTTTAATGGTACAACAATCTTCTCGAGAAGCCACTTGGGAGAACAAAAGGTAAAATAAAACAACAAGGAACAGATAGAACAAATACATGACAGAAGCTTCGTTCCACATGTTTGTGCTGAATGCTCATGGAACGTGTTACAAAAGGGTGTTGCAACCCTCGGATCAGCACAGCCAAGGACCCTTTAAGATGCAACTCCCAATTGGAACAACACCCATAAACCTCTTCACTCGATGTTGAACCCCAAACTTCATATCATGCACTCGTTGGAAGAATGCCTACGATCTACTAGAAGAACCCACCTATTAATTCCTGAAGGTTGCCGGTTATGCAATCGGGTGTTGGGGATACGGGGGAAGCACCGCGCACTCAACTCTAATCCTACATCCAGTTGTATCCATCCTTCAAGACATAACCAGTCATCCTCGGAAACTGTTTACCTTGGACCTTCGAAACGCATCTGCTATGCAAGCTGTGGCAATACTCCCGAACTATCCCACCAGTACTGGGTGACGTCGGGGTTATCTCACCACTAACCGCATAGAAGAGTTTTCGATGTCGTCCGTCTTAAGTATTCTAGAACCGCTGCGATACATTTGTGACGACAACACCTCGGAGCTCAACTCCTAGGGACACTGCCACAACCCCTAAATGACAGGAGGCATCAAGAACAATGTTCTCGTCACAAAGATATCGGAACAATCCAAACAATACTCGCGTGATCCTAAAAAAATTGGTGATTTTTTTAGAGTAGAAGAGATAGAACAACGCCAGGAGTCCTCACCAGAGCGATGAAGGGATGAGGAGTAAAAAGAAATCCTACTCTCTGATATATATAGGACTCAAAACATTTTTTGTGTGTGCCTAGACTCAACCGTCAACGATTCGATCAATCAGGGGGGCTCCTAGGTCGGAGAAGGCTCTGATACCAACTTGTAATGCCCAGTATGTGACTATGTCTCCCACGTGTCGAGGCACGACTTAAAGACATAATCACATACTAGATCTCAAGTATGGTATCTTTGCATAACTCATGTAAAAGGAGGGGTGAAAGTGTAAAATAGTAGTTGGCTTACACTCGCCACGTCACACAATGAAATACATTAACATACATCATCCAAACAACATGAGACTCCGACTACGGAGAAATCCAAACGAAAGATACCATAAATAAAGCAACACAAGGTCCCGATCATCCTAGTAAGAGCCCTACTGATCCTCGGGGTAAGACACGTAGTAACGTCCACGCTCTTCATCGAACTCCCAATACAGCTCTAAACCACCACATGTGTAGTTCTCAGCGGTACCTGCATCTGGTGTTGTGTTGAATTTGTGAGCCATAGAGGACTCAGCAATCCCGTTCCCGGGTAGCAATACTATCAAAGCCTTAGGTGTGGAAAAGGCTTAAAACAAGGTTGCAGCAGCACTAAGCACTAAGTTAGGAGTTTAGAGCGAGAAGAGAACAAGTGCCAACGATTGCAAAGTTGATCAAGAAGTGATCCTAACTACTCACGGTCAAACATAACCCCACCGTGTTCACTTCCCGAACCCCTTCGGAAAGAGACCATCACGGTTACTCACGCAGGTAGTGTATTATGAACATGGTGTCAAGTTATCTACAATCGGATATTAACAAATTCCCATCTGCCACATAACCGCGGGCATGGCTTTCAAAAGTTCAAACCCTGCAGGGGTGTCCCAACTTAGCCCATCACAAGCTCACGATCTGCGGAGTCGCAACTCCAAGGTGGGAAGACCCGAGTATTCTCGGAATCCCGTGGTCAAGATATTCCGAGAAAGGTAAAAGTAATCCAGCAAGACCTCCCGGTGTGCCGACACCCTAATAGTAGCCGCGCGTATCTCGTCTCAGGCCACGACTTTTTTACCAGCCCTCGGGTTTCCCCAAGGTGGCCCTGCAGGACCCCCAGGTTGGACCAACACTCATGAGGAGCATTGGCCCAGGGTTGTTAATTAAGAATTCGGGTTTGCAACGCCCTATGCAAGTTTTAGTTATTAGGCAAATGTAAAACCAATGTTGGGCCTTGCTGGAAAAGCTTTAGCACTAAGCGAGTTATCAAGGGGGGGAGGCATAAACCCCAACCATGTTAGGGACGCAAAATCAAGGAACATAACACCGGTTTAACGGTTCCTAGGGTGGCATGAGTGGAACAAAACACCAAGCAAGAGGCTTAGCCTTCCACCCATTACCAATATATAGATGATTTAGTTTAACAGATTATATATTGCAATATTCCAACAATAACTTCATCACGAAGCAAGAATCTTCAAATCTTCACCTGCAACTAACGACGCTATAAGAGGGGATGAGCGAAGCTTACGTAGGTAATCAACGGTTTGCTAGGTGGGTGGTTAGAGGGTTTGATGGAAACAATAGGAAGGCTGACAAACAGACATAGGCATCGAGGCAATATCTAAAGAGCGAGACAACTAGCATAGGCAAAGATAGTAGTGATATCTGGGTATGGTCATCTTGCCTGTTGATTCCACGGAGGGATCGTAACCTTGATCCTCAAACTCAGCCTCGGTAGGAACCTCGTACTCCGAATCGTCACCGGGCTCTAACCAAACACAACAATGCAACACCAAAACACAATCAATCATAATGCAATGCTCAAACACATGATGCATGAACATGATGAATAAGGACAAGAGTAGATATGATGCATGGCCTAGGGTCACAAGAGTGCAACAACATCATAACAAACAAGAACACTCACATGAATGAAACAAGCAAGAGAACAACTAACAAGTTTATGTAGGTTGTTCAAACAAGCACCCAACAAGTGTAAAGGGGTTGGTTAACATGGCAAGGGTGCAACTAATATTACAGCAACATGCTAGCACATTCAAATGGGCTGGAAAAACAAACAACATTTTCCAGAAACTCACATAATTAATTAAATACATTTGGGACAGATCTGAAAAACTTATGTTATAAAGTTGTTAAACATGCAAAACAACAGCACCAAAAAATTCTACACATTGTTCCACCCCAAATGCATATAAAGTTTGTTAAATTTGGAGTTGTGGATATTTAGTTATGATTTTTCCAAGTTTAAGCATATTTAAAATAAGAATAAATTCAAACAGCATTTTTTTATGTTTTTAAACATGGCAACAGACAGCATATTCCTAATCTACATAAAAAAGTAAGCATTTTACATATACAACTTATTTCCATCAGATGAATAAATCAACATATATTAAATAAACAAGAAAAGGCAAAAAAGAAAAAAAAAGAAAACAGAAAAGAAAACAGGCGCAGGGGTCAAAGTTGACCCACGCCTACGCTAGCTAGAGCCACTGACAAGGGAGCCCAGCTGCGCTGAGGTGGCACCAGCGGGTGCGCGAGGGGGGCTGGAGGCGGCTGAGTGGCTGGCAGGTGGGGCCTGCCTGTCAGCCTCTCGCGAAAAACAAAAGGGGGGCGAAAACCCACTGCCCCCACACGGATTCGAACCCACGACCTGATGCATATCTGACGGAGACCCAAGCCACTGAGCTAAGCGATCGATCTTGACAGAAATACAGGTGCGATGTCTGAAGACTTAACTGAAGATGCAGCAGTAGGGGAAAAGCAGGGTTCGTCGGAGCTGCCCCAGCGACCTAAAGGGACGACGGAGTGGTGCGGTGCACTCCTGGGGAGGGCCGCATCCACTCAAAGCACTCGCAGCACCTAACAACCACTACATCGCCGGCGGCGAGCACATGCCAGATCTGCGGCGATGGAGCTCTACGCAACAGCAAGGGCCTAGGCAGGGTCGGCGACGAGCGGTGGGCATGTAGAAAGGTGCGGCGGAGCAGCTGCGACTAGTTGCGGGTCCAGAGCGGCGAAGCGCCAGCCTACGCGACTAACTGACGCGCGCAACAGTTACAAGTTCAGAACGACGCGGGCACCGAGAGCACGGCTACGGCAAGGCTACGGCAAGGCTACGGCGACGAGCACAGAGGACTAACGGCGACAGGGAGGAGATGGGGAGGAGCTGGGTATACCTCCTTACCCTAGGACGGGAAGGAGCCGACAGAGACGCGCTGGAGATGAGGACGGCGAGCTCTGAACCTTGGCGCGGTTGCGGTGGTCGACGACGTAGAGGAAGTAGATGGCGCTGCGACGGCGAGTTGGCACCCGATCCGTGTAGCAGGGGAAGTAGACGACGACGGGGAAGGCGCAGGACACGACGCCAGCAGCTGGGCCTGACCGGATGATCGCCGGCGACGACGAGCGCTCTCAGCTGCGCTCGGTGGTTTGCGGGGACGAAGAAGGAGAGAAGGGGAAGACTCCCTGGGAGGAGGCGACGAAGGAGGAACCCTAGAGGGGCCTGGAAGCTTATAAAGGGGGAGCAGCGACGCTGGCCTCGGCATGCGTGACGGCGAGCTCACGGCGTCGGCGCTCTGGAATAGAGGAAAGGCACGGTGCGACGCAGAGGAGCAGGTGGGCGTGAGGCTAGAGAGGCCGACAGGTGGGGTCAGGCGCGAGGGAGGGAGACGGCGCGACTGTGCGCCGGCTCGCTGGGCCTGCGGGCGTCCAGATGAGCCGCGGAGCTGTTGCGGGAGAGACTGGGCCTGGGGAGGAGGAGGAGGAGGCCCAGGCCAGTGCTGTAGCTGCTGTCTTCTTTTTTCTTTTCCATTTATCTTCAGACAGAAAAGAAAAAGAAATGCACATGCTTAGAGGAAAGGAGTTAGGAGAAAAAGAAAATATCCCCATGCTCCTTGATTTATGCCCTATTTAATAAAATTGGCTTGGACATTTTAGAGGCAGAAAAATAAAAGGAGTTTGAATATGGTTCAAACTCTTGTCATTTTTGAACCCAACCAAATCAATTCCAACAAGGCTGAATTTTGGCAGAGAGGGTGTAGACAAGGTGAATGGTTTTTAGGAAAAGAAAGAACATTAATGAACTTGGCTAGGTGACTTGCAAAATTAATTAAAGAAGGGGAAGAAAAGAAGAGGAGGAAGAAGAAGAGGGAAAACAAAAGGAAGGGGTCTAGGGTTTAGCAATCCAAGGCTAGAACCACACTCACATACATCACAAGGTGCCTCACACATAGACATCACAACAAGAAAGTAAACTAAGATGCCATGATGCCATGATGATGAAGCAATGCAAGGATGCAAAATATAATAAATTACATGACAAAGAAAAAAATAAAATAAGCTCAATGACAAGAACCCCCAAGGATAAGGACAAGGATCAAAATGAGAATGCTTTATTGCCATTATAGGAAAGTATCGCATATGGGGTGTTACACAATGTCAAGTATCGGTTCCTTAGACCATGAGATTGTGCAACTCCCGGATGCCGTAGGAATACTTTGGGTGTGCCAAACGTCACAACGTAACTGGGTGGCTATAAAGGAACACTACGGGTATCCTCGAAAGCATCTGTTGGGTTGGCAAGAATCGAGACTGGGATTTGCCACTCCGTATGACGGAGAGGTATCTCTGGGCCCACTTGGTAAGACATCATCGTAATGAGCTCTATGTGACTAAGGAGTTGGTCACATGATGATGTGTTACGGAACGAGTAAAGAGACTTGCCGATAACGAGATTGAACAAGGTATCGGTATACCGACAATCGAATCTCGGGCAAGTGCTATACCGGTAGACAAAGGGAATCGTATACGGGATTGATTGAATCCTTGACATCGTGGTTCATCCGATGAGATCATTGTGGAACATGTGTGAGCCAACATGGGTATCCAGATCCCGTTGTTGGGTATTGGCCGGAGAGATGTCTCGGTCATGTCTGCATGGTTCCCGAACCCGTAGGGTCTACACACTTAAGGTTCGTTGACGCTAGGGTTATAGGGAATAGATGTACGTGGTTACCTAATTTTGTTCGGAGTCCCGAATGAGATCTCGGACGTCACGAGGAGTTCCGGAATGGTCCAGAGGTAAATATTTATATATGGGAAGTCCCGTTTTGGTCACCGGAAGTGTTCTAGGCGTTATTGGTAACGTACCGGGACCACCGGAAGGGTTCCGGGGGTCCATCGGGAGGGGCCACCAGCCTCGGAGGCGTGCGTGGGCCAAGAGTGGGAAGGGACCAGCCCCTAGGTGGGCTGGTGCGCCTCCCACCAAGGCCCAAGGCACAGGGGAGAGGAGAGGGGGCAAACCCTAGGTGCAGATGGGCCTTGAGGCCCACCCTAGGCGCGCCCCCCTCTCTACCCCCTCTGGCCGACCCCCCAGATCCAATCTAGGGCTGCCGCCCCCCCTAGGGGGTGAACCCCAGATGGGGGCGCAACCCCTCCCCTCCCCCTATATATAGTGGGGGTTTTGGGGCTACCAGACACACGAGTCTCCCTCTCTCTTGGCGCAGCCCTACCCCTCTCCCTCCTCGTCTCTCGTAGTGCTTGGTGAAGCCCTGCTGGAGTGCCACGCTCCTCCATCACCATCACGCCGTCGTGCTGCTGCTGGACGGAGTCTTCCCCAACCTCTCCCTCTCTCCTTGCTGGATCAAGGTGCGGGAGACATCACCGGGATGCTGATGACCCACAACCGTAAGGGATCTATTGCAGCGTTTTCGATAAGTAAGAGTGTCGAACCCAACGAGGAGCAGAAGGTATTGATAAGCGATTCTGAGCAAGAAATTACTGCAAGCACTGAAAGATAACTTTTTAGGGGTTTTCTTGATATAAGCGAGAGGAAAGTAAAAGCAAGCAAAATAAAAGGTACTGAGAGTGACAAGTGGCCCAATCCTTTCTGAGCAAAGGAGAGGCCTAGCAACTGAACTTATAAAGGCTAAAGCGTTCCCACACGGGAGAGGTAGTCATGTGCTTTCGCCATATCCCGTATCGATACTATGTTATGTGTTGATAAGTGTTGAGTGGGTGGATCTATGCTAGTACACTCTCTAGACTAAGATGAGTGCACTCTTATGATTAAACACCTTGTAAGCATCCGCAAATACAAGATAGAATTTAAGGCAAAAGCCTAACCATAGCAATACGATCGACGATCCATTATTCCCTTGTGCAAAAGCGTGCGAACTGGGGTTCAGGTTTCTGTCACTCCGGCAACCCACCGTAAGCATTCTTTGTACACAATGTATTCCCCTAGGTCCTTAATAAGGCGAAGTGTTGAGTGTTCGACTCACACAACACCACTAGTAGAATGACAACACAACTTAAGTATCAAACAACACATATTACTTCAACAGCATATGACTACTAACAACAAGACTTTCCCCATGTCCTCAAGAACTAAGGTAACTAATCACAAGACATAAAAGAGATCATGATCAGTGGAGATAAATGGGTGATAAACATTCTGGACATAATAATATTTCTCCAACAAAACTCAATAGCATTCACCATAAAGTAGTAATCAACACCGATGGAGTAGAGAGGATAGGTAGTACGAGTTACAACACAAGTTGCAATTGTGAGATGGGATTTGGATGAAGATGGAGATGGTGCTGATGTTGGGGTTGATGTTGATGATGATCTCGATGATGCCCGTGACGATGGTGATGATCTCCCCTTCCGGGAGGTGATCTCCCCGGCGAAATCTGCCCGCCGGAGATGGCTTTTTCTTCTCTGTAGGTTTCCGCCACGGAGCGGCGGCGGAACTCCGTAAAAACTCCCGTTTTTAGGGTTTTTGGATAACGGAGAGCATATAGGCAAAAGGGGGCAGCCGGAGGTGGGCCAGGGGCTCCAGGCGCCCCCCAGGGCGCCTGGACACCCTGTGGCCCCCCTCTGGTTGCCCTTTCGCGTGCCTTCGTGATCCGTCTGGAAAATATCTCCCGTCGATTTTCAGGTAATTTGGAGGTATTCTTCTTCAGCAACTCAGCGTCCACTTTTTACTGCTGAATCATGCGACTGCTGCTTCGGCATCGGAAAGTTGCAAACTGTGTAAAATAGGCCAAAACAACATAAGAACATCATCGTAACGTGAAATATATTAATGAATAAGGATAAATTACGATATAAAATAGTGATGCATTTTGGACGTATCAACACCCCCAAGCTTAGACCTCGCTTGTCCCCAAGCGAATACTGAGCTCGGTAAACCTGTCCACAAGTTTAGAGAGTGAAGTGTCGATAAATAGAATACGGACAAGAAGCATCACAGCTTCTTTACAACCTCAAATATCCTCAACAGCAATCTTCAACTCATAAGGCCCTTATAAAAGAGTGATAACACTTATATTCGAAAGTAGGGCTAAGGAAACTCATCAAATCATGGCAAACATGTCCTTTGGTCAAAGAACAACAAATAGATTTAACTTTTGCTCTTCCTCTTATGTTTTGATGAGATTAATTAAAGCTTTTGAAAGAACATGTTATAAGGCAAGAAGTGAAAGTGTTAACACAAAGGATATAGCAACCTCCCTAAACATGATATGACTCTACTTGACTCTAAAAGACAAAAGATAAAAATAAAGATACCGGGCACTCCCCCAAGCTTGGAACAAGCCAAGGGAATGTCGTTACCCAAGGAGGTTTCACTCCTCATTCTTGTTGGCGTTGATCACGTAGTCCTCGGCGAACCGCTTCCATGGAAGGGGTTCTCCAGTCTCATATGAGAAGTTTGTCTCCTGAATCCTGCATGCAGCACCCATACCCATGCGCATAAACCTTAGTTCATACTCACAATTCTGGTTATGTAGATCATAAATTTGCCCTTGGAGCTCTTCAATTCTTTCTTCAGACACGGTGATGCTTTTCCACATCTCCTTCATCTCCTTCAGGAAGAAGGTTTTCAGCTCGTTGATGATGTCAAAGTTAGCTTCAACACCACGCTCGATCATCTTCTTGTACTTGAAGACTTCCTGCTCCACTTCTTCTAGCCTGGACTGGATGCTCCCCTCCTTGATAGGTCCCTTCAGATATTCTTGATCAAGGACACCGTCCTCCATCCGAACAACCTGAGGGTGGTTCTTCACCTCGGCGAGGTAAGGGTTGATGACGTTGACAACGAACTTGTCCTTGGGGGAACTTGGAGAAGCCATGGCACCTAGATTCAGCTGATAGATTCCCTGGCAGAAACAGATCGAAAAGAAAACACACGAAATCGCAAGATACGTTGCCGGAACAATCCGGCCAAATATATAGCAAAAATTTGTGCACAGAAAGGATGGTAACAGGCTAAAGCGGGGTCGGAGACGGACTTCCGGGTGTCCAGGCGGCCTCCCGGCGCAGCCAGGAGGTAGGGCGCGCCAGGGGGGCGCTTGGACCCCCTGGAGCTCGTCTCCGGCTCCACTTAGGCTCAGATTTTTTACTAATTTTGCAAAAACTCATAATACGGAACTTTTATGGCGGTTCGCGATGTTTCCTTACCGTAATACATACCTTTTCTTTATTCTGCTTCTGATGGCGTCTGAAACAGGGCTGCAACATGTTCTTTGTGAGTTGTTGTGTATATTATATTCACATCAACATTGACAGGGTCTCCTGCTATGTAATATTTAAGTCTTTGCCCATTCACAACTTGAGGTTTGGTGCCTTCAAAATTGTTAATCTTAATTGCACCAGACCGATAGACTTCTTCAATATGAAATGGCCCTTCCCACCTGGAAAGTAGTTTTCCTGGAGAAAACCTGAAACGGGATCTAAACAACAAAACTTTATCACCAACATTAAATTCACGTTTCAGAATCTTCCTATCATGCCACTTCTTTACCTTTTCCTTGAACATTTTAGCGCTCTCGTAAGCTTCACTTCTCCATTCATCTAGAGAAGTCAAGTTCATGAGACGCTTCTCACCAGCTAATTTTGGGTCAGCATTAAGCTCTCTAACAGCCCAGAAAGCTTTGTGCTCTAACTCTAATGGAAAATGGCAAGCCTTGCCATACACCATCTTATAGGGGGACATGCCCATGGGCTTTTTGTAAGCAGTTCTATACGCCCATAAAGCATCTCCTAACTTGTTTGACCAGTCCTTTCTATTTCTGTTTACTGTCTTCTGTAAGATCAACTTAATCTCTCTATTGGTGAGCTCAACTTGCCCACTAGTTTGAGGATGATATGGTGAAGCAATTCTATGATTGACATCGTATTTGGCTAAAGCTTTCCTAAAAGCTCCGTGCGTGAAGTGTGATCCTCCATCAGTCATGAGATACCTAGGTACACCAAACCTAGGAAAAATTACATCCTTGAGCATTTTCAAAGATGTCTTGTGATCAGCACTTTCAGTGGGGATTGCTTCAACCCACTTGGTCACATAATCAACAGCTACTAAAATGTGCGTGTACTTGTGCGAAGAAGGAAAAGGACCCATAAAGTCAAAACCCCGGCAATCAAAAGGTTCAATCACTAGTGAGTAATTCATAGGCATCTCATTCCTTCTACTAATGTTACCAACTCTCTGACATTTATCACAGGCTAAAACATAATTTCTAGCATCCTTAAAGAGAGTAGGCCAATAAAAACCTGATTGAAGAACCTTATGTGCAGTCCTCTCACCGGCATGATGTCCTCCATAGGGACTATCATGACACTGTCTGAGAATGTCCTTCTGCTCATGTTCCGGTATGCATCTTCTCACGATCCCGTCGGGGCCTTCTTTGAAAAGATGTGGGTCATCCCAAAAGTAGTGCCTCAAATCATGAAAGAACTTCTTCCTTTGCTGAAATGTTAAACCTGCAGGCAAATACTTTGCAACAATAAAATTAGCATAATCTGCAAACCAAGGATCGGAAGGAGATTGTACTTTTACAACGGCAAGTTGTTCGTCTGGAAAACTGTCGTTGACTGGGATGGGATCAGGCGGTATATCTTCCATCCTTGAAAGATTGTCCGCCACCGGATTGTCTTCCCCTTTCCTATCAACAATCTGCAAATCAAATTCTTGAAGAAGGAGTACCCATCTGATAAGCCTTGGCTTGGCATCCTTCTTTGTCATAAGGTACTTAATGGCAGCATGATCAGTATGAATAATAACTTTGGAATCAACAATATACTGCCTAAACTTATCACAAGCAAATACTACAGCTAAGAATTCCTTCTCAGTAGTAGCATAATTCCTTTGAGCACTATCTAGGGTTTTGCTAGCATAATGTATAACATTCAATTTCTTATCTACTCTCTGTCCTAAAACAGCCCCAACAGCAAAATCACTAGCATCACACATAATCTCAAAAGGTAAATTCCAGTCAGGTGGTTGTACTATATAAGCGGTTATCAAAGCTTTCTTAAGGACTTCAAAAGCTTCCTTACAATCCTCATCAAATACAAAAGGAACATCCTTCTCGAGAAGATTAGTGAGGGGCCTCGAGGTCTTAGAAAAGTCTGTAATAAATCTTCTATAGAAACCAGCATGACCAAGAAAACTGCGAATACCTTTGATGTCCCTTGGATAGGGCATCCTCTCAATAGCTTCGATCTTGGCCTTGTCCACTTCAATTCCCCTTTCGGAAATCTTGTGACAAAGAACAATTCCTTCGTTAACCATGAAGTGGCACTTCTCCCAGTTGAGTACCAAATTTGTCTCCTCGCATCTCTGCAAAACTTTATTAAGGTTGTGGAGACAATGGTCAAAGGAGGTTCCATAGACGGAGAAATCGTCCATGAAGACTTCCATAATATCCCCACGGAAACCATGAAAGATAGCACATACACCTTTGGAAAGTAGCAGGGGCATTACATAAACCAAAAGGCATACGCCTCTAAGCATAAGTACCAAAGGGACAAGTAAAAGTGGTCTTCTCTTGATCAGCAGTGTTAACATGAATTTGAGAGAAACCAGAATAACCATCGAGATAACAAAAGTGGGTATTTTTGGATAACCTTTCAAGCATTTGGTCGATGAACGGCAACGGGTAGTGATCCTTCCTGGTTGCCTTGTTCAGCTTCCTGTAATCAATACACATTCTATATCCAATAATAATTCTCTGAGGTATTAGTTCATTCTTATCATTAGGAACCACAGTTGTACCTCCTTTCTTAGGAACACAATGTACCGGACTTACCCACTTACTATCAGCTATAGGGTAGATAATACCTGCGGCTAGAAGCTTGAGAATTTCAGTTCTTACAACATCTATCATCTTCGGGTTCAACCGTCGTTGATGATCAACAACTGGGTTAGCATCAGGCTCAAGGTTGATAGTATGTTGACAAATAGATGGACTAATCCCTTTAAGGTCATCAAGGGTATAGCCAATTGCGCCTCGGTGTTTACGAAGTACTTCCAATAGTCGCTCTTCTTCATATCCTGAAAGGTTAGAGTTGATAATAACAGGATATACTTTCTTTTCATCTAAATAAGCATACTTGAGCGTATCGGGAAGAGGTTTAAGATCAAACACCGGGTCTTCTTTTGGTTTTGATAAAATTCCCAAAGGTTCAACCGAAAGGTTGTGCTTCAGGATAGCAGGTTGCCTCAAGAATATTTCATCTAGTTCATTTCTTTCCTGCATATGCAAATCATTCTCGTGGTCCTCTATATATTCCTGCAAAGGATCATTAGGGGGAATAGCAATAGAGGCAATACTTTCAATAATTTTATCATCACTAGGTAAATCAGTACCACGAGGCTGCTTAGAGAACTTAGAAAAATTAAATTCATATGGCTCACCATTGAATTCAACAGAAACTTTACCTTTCTTGCAATCTATTATAGCTCCACAAGTTCTAAGAAAAGGTCTACCAAAAATAATAGGACAGAAATTGTCCCTCTCTGAACCAAGTACTAGAAAATCGGTAGGGTATTTTACCTTTCCACATAGGACTTCAACGTCCCTCACAATTCCGATAGGAGAGATAGTTGTTATATTCGCAAGATGAATGGTAACATCAACTTCTTCAAGTTCACAAGGGGAAATCTCACCGATGATCTCTTCATAAAGTGAATAGGGGATAGCACTTGCACTCGATCCCAAATCGCATAGCCCATAATAATTGTGATCTCCTATTTTAACAGATACCACTGGAGTACCTGAAATTGGGCCTTTATTCTTGGCTGTGACAAGGTTAGTGGAAACAGCACAAAAATTCACATTGGAATCCAAAACATCATTAGTAACAAGGTCTTTAATCAATGCAACTTGAGGATCGACCTTGATCTGGTCCTCAGGCTCATCAACTCTTCTCTCACTTTTATTTATTATGCCTGTCACAAGAGAGTGCTCCCTTATCCTTGCGGGAAAAGGAGGCTGTTCATATATAACTGCAGGCAAAATAGGGTCAGCAACATGAATATCAACAGGTAGCTCTTTAAAAGGTTCATGATGCTGGTCTGTCTTCTTTTTAAAAGAATCGACGTGAGAGGCAAAATGCTTACAGAAATTAATCATTAGATGGGAATCAAGACCAATCTTAGAGCAAAAGGTATTGAAGTAATCAGTTTTCACATAGCTCTCAATATAATCATGTTCATAATTTATAGCGGGTTCAATACCTTTATCGATTTCCCAATCTTCGGTATTCCTCTGGATCCTTTCAATGAGATCCCACCTTTCTTCAACACTCTTCGTCTGAAATACCCCACTAGAGGAGGCATCCAGCATCTCCTTACCCTGACGAGAAAGCCTGGCATAAAATTTTGTAAGTATAATTTCCTTGGGAAGCTTATGAATAGGGCATTTGAGCATTAGGGACTTCAATCTCCCCCAAGCTTGAGCAATGCTTTCTCCGTCACGAGACCTAAAGTTATAGATATAGTTCCTGTCTCGATGAATTTCATGAAGAGGATAAAACTTAGTATAAAAGAGAGACATAAGCTCTTGCCAGTCAAGAAAGTGTGAGTTATCGAGAAGCCTATACCAATCTGAAGCTTTATCTATAAGTGATACGGCAAACAATTTCCTCATGACAAACTCCCTCGATACACCTGCAAGCTTAAATAATGAACATAGTTGTGACAGATATAGCAAGTGTTCACCGGGATGTCTATCTCCTGCATAACGATTAGCCAAAACATAATCGATAATACCAGCTGGTATTTTATAGGGCACAATTTCAGTAGGGGGAGGACCAACCACCACAGGTGTGGGGCGCCTTCCCGCAAGTAACGATCCAATAACAAGGTTGTCCATAAGGACAAAGAGCAGCAATAGCAAAAATAAAATAAAAAATAAAATAGAATTATAAAAACTTCCTTACCAGTTTCACTTTACCAATAGCGCTACGCTCCCCGGCAACGGCGCCAGAAAACGGTACTTGATGACCCACAACCGTAAGGGATCTATTGCAACGTTTTCGATAAGTAAGAGTGTCGAACCCAACGAGGAGCAGAAGGTATTGATAAGCGATTCTGAGCAAGAAATTACTGCAAGCACTGAAAGATAACTTTTTAGGGGTTTTCTTGATATAAGCGAGAGGAAAGTAAAAGCAAGCAAAATAAAAGGTACTGAGAGTGACAAGTGGCCCAATCCTTTCTGAGCAAAGGAGAGGCCTAGCAACTGAACTTATAAAGGCTAAAGCGTTCCTGAGCACACACGGGAGAGGTAGTCATGTGCTTTCGCCATATCCCGTATCGATACTATGTTATGTGTTGATAAGTGTTGAGTGGGTGGATCTATGCTAGTACACTCTCTAGACTAAGATGAGTGCACTCTTATGATTAAACACCTTGCAAGCATCCGCAAATACAAGATAGAATTTAAGGCAAAAGCCTAACCATAGCAATACGATCGACGATCCATTATTCCCTTGTGCAAAAGCGTGCGAACTGGGGTTCAGGTTTCTGTCTCTCCGGCAACCCACCGTAAGCATTCTTTGTACACAATGTATTCCCCTAGGTCCTTAATAAGGCGAAGTGTTGAGTGTTCGACTCACACAACACCACTAGTAGAATGACAACACAACTTAAGTATCAAACAACACATATTACTTCAACAGCATATGACTACTAACAACAAGACTTTCCCCATGTCCTCAAGAACTAAGGTAACTACTCACAAGACATAAAAGAGATCATCATCAGTGGAGATAAATGGGTGATAAACAATCTGGACATAATAATATTTCTCCAACAAAACTCAATAGCATTCACCACAAAGTAGTAATCAACACCGATTGAGTAGAGAGGATAGGTAGTACGAGTTACAACACAAGTTGCAATTGTGAGATGGGATTTGGATGAATATGGAGATGGTGCTGATGTTGGGGTTGATGTTGATGATGATCTCGATGATGCCCGTGACGATGGTGATGATCTCCCCTTCCGGGAGGTGATCTCGCCGGCGAAATCTGCCCGCCGGAGATGGCTTTTTCTTCTCTGTAGGTTTCCGCCACGGAGCGGCGGAGGAACTCCATAAAAACTCCCGTTTTTAGGGTTTTTGGATAACAGAGAGTATATAGGCAAAAGGGGGCAGCCGGAGGTGGGCCAGGGGCTCCAGGCGCCCCCTCCC
>LR738715.1:520280752-520295539 GCA_902687465.1 Secale cereale | reverse complement strand
GGGGGCGCCCCCAGGGCGCCTGGACACCCTGTGGCCCCCCTCTGGTTGCCCTTTCGCGTGCCTTCGTGATCCGTCTGGAAAATATCTCCCGTCGATTTTCAGGTAATTTGGAGGTATTCTTCTTCAGCAACTCAGCGTCCACTTTTTACTGCTGAATCCTGCGTCTGCTGCTTCGGCATCGGAAAGTTGCAAACTGTGTAAAATAGGCCAAAACAACATAAGAACATCATCGTAACGTGAAATATATCAATAAATAAGGATAAATTACGATATAAAATAGTGATGCATTTTGGACGTATCAGATGCACGTGTGTTGAACATAGAGGCACCGTTGTTCGGTGCTTAGATCGGATTCGGCCGCAATCTGAATCGCTTCGTGTACGACTCCACCGACCGCGTTCTTGCAACGCTTCCGCATTGCGATCTTCAAAGGTATGAATATGCACTCCCCTCTCGTTGCTAGTAATCTCCATAGATAGATCTTGGTGCTGCGTAGGAAAAAAATTTGATTTTCTGCAACGATCCCCAACAAGTGCTAGACTGGCAACACCTTCATCTTGAGTATATTCGGAGTGGGAGTGATAACTTCATTCAGAGTGATGGTCGGAGTCGGAGCCGGATACCCATTCACCAACGTGAGCTTGATGTCTTAGTTTTGTGTAGCTCTTTGATGACTTGTCTTTCCTTCCTGAATCCTTGCTTCTCCGAGAGGGTCCTCGTTCATAATGATCATCTCTACTCCTTCTCTTTCTTGGTGGTGATTCTTCTCTCCTACTCCTTCTTTTGGGAGAATCTTCTCTTCTTTTGTAGGGAGCTGTACACTCATTGGAGTAGTGTCCGGCTCTTCCACAATTGTAGCAATTTCGTTCACGACTTGAAGATCTTTTGTCATTGTAGTACCTTGACTTGGAACTTCTCTTCTTGCTTCTACTCTTGTATAACTTGTTGAAGTTCTTCACCATTAGGCTCAATTCTTCATTGAAGGTTTGTTTCTCACTTGATGATGTGGGAGCATCACATGAGGCTTTGTAAGCACCACTAGACTTTTTGTGGAGCTCTTCCTTATCCTTAAGTGGCATCTCATGAGCAACAATTCTTCCAATGACTTCCGTAGGCTTGAGATCTTTGTAATTGGGCATCATTTGGATCAATGTGCACACGGTATCATATTTTATATCCAAGGCTCTTAGGATCTTCTTGATGATGAATCTATCGGTCATCTCCTCACTTCCTAAGCCGGCAATCTCATTTGTGATGAGAGCAAGCCTAGAGTACATTTCAGCGACACCTTCACCATCCTTCATTTTGAACTTGTCAAGCTGACTTTGAAGCACATCCAGTTTGGATTCCTTGACAGAGTCAGTACCCTCGTGCATATCAATCAAAGTATCCCAAATTTCCTTTGCATTCTCAAGAAGGCTGGTTTTGTTGAATTCTTTGGGGCACAATCCGTTGAAGAGGATATCACAAGCTTGAGCATTGTATTGCATCATCTTCAACTCTTCCACGGTAGCTTCACGGTTTGGTTCTCTCCCATCAAAGAATTCACCTTGCAAGCCAACACACACAATAGCCCAAATGACGGGGTTATGTCTAAGAATATGCATTTTCATCTTATGCTTCCAACTAGCAAAATTAGTACCATCAAAGTAAGGAGCTCTATGGTGGTAATTTCCCTCGCTGGACGTCATACTCTCCTAGGTTGTGAAACCAAGGCTATGATCACCAAAAGCTATGGAAATCAAGGCAAATGGAGACCTTAGCCCTGATACCACTTGTAGGATCGAAAGTATGTCTAGAGGGGGGTGATTAGACTACTTGACCAAATAAAAACCTAGCCTTTTCCCAATTTTAAGTCTTGGCAGATTTTAGCAATTATGCACAAGTCAAGCAATCAACCTACACATGCAATTCTAAGAGTATAGCAGCGGAATGTAAAGCAATTGCATATGAAGGCAAAGGGAGGAGTTTGAGGGAGCAAACGCAATATAGAAACAGAGATTTTTTTTATCCGTGGTTCCGATAGGTGGTGCTATCGTACATCCACGTTGATGAAGACTTCAACCCACGAAGGGTAACGGTTGCACGAGTCCACGGAGGGCTACACCCACGAAGGGTCCATGAAGAAGCAACCTTCTCTATCCCACCATGGCCATTGCCCACGAAGGTCTTGCCTCACTAGGGTAGATCTTCACAAAGTAGGCGTTCTCCTTGCCCGTACAAACTCCTTGGTTCCACTCCACAATCTTGACGAAGGCTCCCAAGCGACACCTAACCAATCTAGGAGACACCACTCTCCAAAAGGTAATATACGGTGTGTTGATGATGAACTCATTCTCTTGTGCTTCAAATGATAGTCTCCCCAACACTCAACTCTCTTTCATAGGATTGGATTTGGTGGAAAGATGATTTGAGTGGAAAGCAACTTGGAGAAGGCTAGAGATCAAGATTTATGTGGTTGGAATGGAATATCTTGACCTCAACACAAGTGTAGGTGGTTCTCTCTCAGAAAATGTATGTTGGAAGTGTAGGCATGTTCCAATGGCTCTCTCCGCGAATGAAGAGTGGGTGGAGGGGTATATATAGCATCCACACAAAATCTAACCGTTACACACAATTTACCAAACTCGGTGGGACCGAATCAGAAAACTCGGTCAGACCAATTTAGTTCATAATGTGACCGTTAGGCATTTCGGTGGGACCAACATGTCAACTCGGTAGGACCGATTTCATTAGGGTTAGGGCATAACGTAATCTCGGTGAGACCGATTACACAAACTCGGTAGGACCGATTTTGATAATAAGCTAACCAGAGAGTTGATCAGGCAAACTCGGTGGGACCGATTCGCTCGTTTTGGTTGGACCGAAACGTTACAAAGGGTCAACAGAGAGTTTGCATTGCGAACTCGGTGGGATCGATCGCTCATCTCGGTTAGACTGAAACGTCACGAAGGGAAACCGAGAGTTTGCAATCCCATCTCGGTGAGACCGAGATCCTTATCGGTGAGACCGAAGTGACTATGGTTTGTGGCAATGGCTATGTCAAGAGAACTCGGTGACGCCGGATAAAAGGTTTCGATGGGGCCGAGTTTGACTTTTTGTTTGGGACATATGTGGATGTGAGAAAGTGATTGAGGGTTTTGGAGCATATCACTAAGCATTTTGAGTAAGAAACTCATTAAGCAACACCTCATCCCCTTTTAATAGTATTGGCTTTCCTATAGACTCAATGTGATCTTTGATCACTAAAATAGAAAATGTAGAGTCTTGAGCTTGAGCCAATATGTGTCCTTAGCATTTTGAGGGGTCCATATTTCTAATCCATGCCATGCCAATCATTGAACTTTCCTGGAATATTTATCTTGAGATAGCATTAGTTCAATGAGCTATATGTTGTTAGTAATTACCAAAACCACCTAGAGATAGTTGCACTTTCAGCCGGAGGCGAGGCAGGGGGTGGCACGGAGGAGGAAGATGAATCGCGTCTGTTTGATTTGAATCCAACAGCAAATTTGACTAAATATCAGGCATGGTGACGGACTGTCGCTCCCAATAAAGACCATCATATGGTGACAAATTCTTTCCAGATCATTAGAGCAACTCTAATGGGGCGACCTATTTCGTCCACCGCCGTTCGTTTGGGTCGCCACGGACAAAAGAGGAGGCCCAACACGCCGACCCAAACCCAAATCGAGTCTACTTCGCGTCTGCGCCGACGCATTTGCGGCCCCAATTTGCGCCCGAAATGCGTCGACGCGGACGCGGAACGGACGCCACGCGCGCCTTCTCGTTGTCCACCGCGTCCTCACCAGGCGGCCGTCCAACTACCCGTTGTCCGCGCGGTCAGCTTAATTTATGACCTCGGGCCCACGCGTCAACGACGGCGGTCGTCCTCTTTTAAGCCGAACGTGCGGAAAGCCAAGCCCTGTGAAAGCCGAGCCGGAGCCATCCCCCATCGAGCGCTACTCCTGAACGGGAGTAGTGCACGAGTGGGTCAGCGCACCACCGGTCTGGCTTGAGGCGACGCCGGCACAGGAGGTGGCGTACCTCGAGCATTGGCGCCAGCGACAGCTGGCCGAGGAGCACCGCGAAGGCGAGTACCTCGAGATGCTTGAGCGCGACACAGAGGAGGAGGCGCGCTAGGCCGAGGAGGAGGCGTGCCAGGCCGCGGCGGCACAGGCGACTGCACAGCCTGCGCCGGCAGAGCCCGCGCCGGACATGAACACCCTCTGAAACAAGGCGTTCCCCTGGGCCGGCCCGGCATCGACCCTTATCGACCTCACAGAAGACGATGACGCCTAGGGCAGCCCGCCGCCTCGTAGTTTATTTTTTATTTTTTTTAAATGCGAATGTGGACGCGTGGACTCTCTCGCGGGCCATCGTTGTCGGCTTTAATGTTTAATTAATGTTGTTTTTACTTTAAATATGCATGCATTCTCTTTTTTTTCTAGCGCCGTCAAAATGGTTCGGGCCAGCGCTGGGCGCACGCGCCGACCCAAACGCAGAAGCGGACGTTCGTGTCCGCTTTGCGACCCAAACGGACAAAAGGCAGACAAAATCATCGTCCGTTTGGGTCAGCCCGTTGAAGTTGCTCTTACATCGTTCTCTTTCTGGTTATAATAATAGAATCTACACATAAGCCCACATAATTTCATCATATAGTGCACGTCGATAACCTACGGGTAAATTTGCAGACAAAATCATGCGAAGCGGAGATGAGAACTTGGAATACAGACAGACGCATGAGACGGCAATCTGAATTCTTAACAGGGCTCTTCTTCAGGACGTCACTCGGATATTCTCCGCTTATCCCATGAGTGAAAATGACATGGACGATGACGTGTTAGAAAGGTCTAATCGGCCTGCACTCCCCAGGGAAAGAAACAAATAACTGCCGAAACAACACATGCTTGCCCAAAACTTGTTTCCTCTGTAGCTTCCAGTCGGCCTTCTGGACTGAATCTAGAAAAACCAGGGGCAAAACATACGCGCTTTCGCTCCAAAAATACGAGAACAAACCACACAGCTGCTGTGCTGAAAACCTGCGCAATGCGGTACGGCGCAGCTGTTAGCTTTGGCCAAAATTTGATGAGAAAAGAGCATATATGAGTACTGATAACACATAGAATGTCATGCTCGCTTTGCATTCTACTCCCTCCGTAAATTAATCTAAGAGTGTTTAGAATACTAAAATAGTGATCTAAATGCTCTTATATGAGTTTACAGAGGGAGTATCTCTTTGGACGCTCCTTCTTGGACACAAGCGTATCAGCAAACTGGTGCAGGTGCAAACAAACATTCCGAGCTGGTTGCAGACGCACAGACATCGACAACTTCAAGTTTTATCTGCAGTCTGAAGAAGCATATGCTCAAATTATGCCCCAGTTATTCCGAGACACCCGCATTGGTTATGTAAGGATGCCAGAAATATATAGTTAAATGGCAGCTTTGGGGATCTCTCAAGTGAGATCCTAGACATTATTAACTTGGTTACCAGATGCATTTAAATCAAGGTGAAGGAACTAGCAATTGAGTTGTTTCACACAGAAAACTATGCAAAACATCATTAATGTATCACATGCTTTCTCTATTCCAACACAACCAACAGCTTGTTATTTCAAGCCTTCCATTCTCCAATGAAAAATGAAATTGGCAGCACACTTAACCCTGTCAAAACTAAAGCAAACACCGCTACATAAAATCAATGTAGTACGCTAATGTATACCTTGACCAACTCAGCATATTTTGTTTTCAACCTTGAGAGTACCTACGGTTATTGTTTCACACCATTTTTGGAAACATGTTCGTCAGCATCTACATGTAAACATGCACACAGCCGGTATGCAACACATGCGCCTATAATACCATGCCATCTATGCACCTCCTCTTCCATGGTTCCCTGCTGCAAAAGCGCAACAAAGACCACTGGAAACAATGGCCACAGCCTATGATGAAGACCACTCCATTTCATCATCTCAGCATGATGACACGGATGACAGGAGGAGCACCATCCCAGCAGCTAGTGCTGATGAGAAGCCATTCCCATTCTTCGGGCTGCTCTGCTACGCCAATAAGGTGGACTGGCTCCTCATGGCCCTGGGAACCGTCGGTTCTACCATCCATGGCATGGCATTCCCGATCGGATATCTCCTTCTCGGCAAAGCACTTGATGCCTTCGGAACCAACATAAATAATCAGGAGGCCATGGTCCAGACATTGTACAAGGTAAACATGCATGCACATATTACCCTCCTGAACTTGGGTTGCATTCGTCTACAATTGCTTTTAACACCATTCTTTTTTTCCTCCTTGATGCTTGAAGGTGGTTCCGTATGTGTGGTACATGGCGGCAGCTACTTTTCCTGCTGGATTGGTTGGTAAGTCAAGACTCAAGGGACCTTTAATTTCTTTGATGATGCATGCTTCATTACGTTTGGTAAAACGAAATGATAACAAGCCATACACTATAAGCATTCTCCTTTAGTGGTTCAAAGAGGAACTAATATGGAGAGACAAGAACGGAAAATACAGACTCCACAACTTCTTTAAATATATTCCATTGATTTATGGTCTGATTTTATAAACTTCGCTCATTGATAGCTCAAAAGAGATTATGTTTTTTTATGGCCGCACGTTTGTCCAACCCCTATTGCTTCAAAATCCATGATTTCCGTAAAGACATAAAGGCACATCCTAAACTCTAACAGAAGTACACTAATGTGCAGGATGGATGATATATTAGAAAAGGACTGTGATATTTGGCACATGTGTGGTGGATAGCAAAACTATCACACTCCTCCTTTCTCCCATATAAATACATGAATGCATGCATTAGGATATGGATTAGGGTGTGACTAACTCTTTTTCCACGTTCATCCCTCTCTCTAATTACATACATGCACTAGAGGACAGAAAAGATGATGTCATCCTAGATTCTCTCCTATTTCAAAAATTAAAAATGTTTTGTAGCTTAAACCGTTGGTCCGATGCAAAAACCGTTTTCACATAAAAGATTCGTCGCGATGAGATCTTCGAAACTAGATCCCATGTTGGTATGTTCCGACGAATCTTTTTTCTGGGTCAAAAGTTATCACGCCTCGGCTACATAAGTTACCAAGCATGTGGTATGCAACTTACCGTGCTATTTCCGCATAAGTTACCGGAGTTATATTTTTCAGCAACCCCCCCCCCCTTCGTGTCAAAAGTTACCGTAGGTGTTTGTACTTAATTTAGTAGGTACGTGGTTCATATATTACCGTGCTATTTTCACATAAGTTATCGGGGGATGTTTCTCAAAAACTTTTTTCCTTTGGTTAAAAGTTTCCGCAGTATTTATACATAAGTTCTAGGGTATGCGGTTCGCATTTACCATATTATTTTCACATTAGTTATCGGGGTATGTTCTTTCTCCCGATCAAAAAAGTTACCGCGGTGTTTCTGGTAAGTTCTCGGGTATGCGGTTCACATATTACCGTGCTATTTTCGCACAAGTTACCTCGAGGATTGGAGTATGTTTTTCAACAACTTTGTTTCCCGTTGGTCAAAATTATTGTGGTGTTTATTCGTAAGTTATCGGACATGCAGTTCATATATTACCGTGTTATTTTCACATAAATTGTTTTCAACAACTTTTTCTCCCGCTCTAAAAAGTTACCATAATATTTGTACTAAGTTATCATGTATGTGATTTGTATATTATCGTGCTATTTCTACATAAGTTTCTGAGGTTATATTCTTCAACAACTTTTCTCCTGGTCAAAAAGTTATTGCAGTGTTTCCATGTAAGTTATCAAGTATGTGTTTCTTATATTACCGTGTTATTTTCACATTAATTATCGAGATATGTTTTCAACAACTTTTTCCTCGCGGTCTAAAAAGTTAATTACCGAGGTGGTTGTACTTAAGTTATCGGTAAACGGATCGCATATTACCGTACTATTTTCACAGAAGTTACCGGGGGTATGTTTTCAACAACTTTTTATTTTGATCGAAAAAGTTACCGTAGTGTTTCTACGTAAGTTATCGGGTATGTGGTTCGTATACTATCATGCTATTTTCACACAATTTATCAATGATATGTTTTTCAATAATTTTCTTGCTTCTTGATAAAATTTACCGTTGTCTTTGTACGTAATTTATCCAGATTTTTTTTTAAATTGTTCATGATTTGAAAAAAGTTCCTAGATTTCAAAAAATGATCCAAAATTATGCAGAATTTGTTTTAAACAAAGAAAATTGAAAGGCAAAACCAAGCAGCCAATTGAAAGAAAACTTTAACTATCAATCTTATTCAAAACCAAGCTACAACCAATTGAAAAAGAAAATCCAAAATTAATTTCAATGCATAACGAGATTCAATGGAACTATTGTACAATGCATATATGCAGCTGCCAGTGGACCCTGGCCACTGTTCTTATTGACCAAAATATACATCCAGTGAAATGAAAAAAAAATGTCACTTGACATTCTAATCAGAATTATTGCATGACAAGTAAAAGAGACACTTGCCTTCCATTCTGTAGCACCGCACCATTGTTGCTCCAGGTATAATTGCACCGATAGTTTCTACTGTCATGCTCTCAGAAGGATCAGAACCTCCAGGCTCCAGCAACACATGATCCAACTTTATGACCATCATGAGCAGTCCTTTAATTATTAATGAAGGCATATATATTGGCAATATATGAAAGATGGGACAACCACAACCAGATAATTAATTGTTGAGAAAACCAAATCTTGTATTTCATCTCTGTCCACAAATATTCATATCATACAGAATGCATTTCCTGAATTTCAGAATTCTACCAAGACTTGGGCGAAAAATGCTAGTCCATCACTTATACTAGAAGACGATGATTTGTTTCAGAATCAGAGTGAATGCATTTATTTTTTAGGATCAAAGATCCAGCAAATTTAATGATTTCCAGAGTACAGGTCGTATTGGTACAGACTAGTTGAAACTCAAAACAGCCAATTCAATAGCCCATCCCTCAGTTGAGTAGACCAAAACCTGCTGACTTCAAAAATTCCATGAACCAAGTATACAGATCTTGTTCCCCACAGCACATGGAGAAGATACACACAGTTGAGTGCTCTCATCACCAATAATCTCCACAGGAGCATTTGCCATCTCTGAAATGGTGAAAGCGGCTTACATCTCTGACCACAATCTCTCGACCAGTGACCTGGGACATCAACTTGATAGCAACATGGCAGTCATCGCACACACGTAGATTCTTCATTATTCGGATTGGAACTCCTTCAGGTAAGCTCAGAAACGCAAATGCTATCGCCAATTTATCGCTGTGGTGAGTTAAACTAACCTCTTTCCCCTCATCCTCCATATCGTGGAAGACCATGCTCATGTCTGGTGCATATCCACATTGCCTGATCTTGGCCATCATTTCTTCCAAGTACTCATCGATCTCTCCTTGTCTTGGATGGGATTTATCTCCTGTGCAAAACTGATGCACCTGACTTTCACATTCTTCTCCCTCATGTTTTTTCTTTGCTCACTGACATCTCCCCATCTCTTGCTGGTAGCTCGAATATTTGATAGCAGAACATAAGGCGCAGAATCTCGAGGGTCAAACTCAATGACTCGCTCTGCTATCCGCTCGGCCATGTCAAAATTCTTCTGGGTCTTACAAGCAGATAGCAGTGTCTTCCATATGACCCCGTCAGCACGTACAGGCATTGACAAGATAAGGGCCTCTGCTTCATCTAGACAACCTGATCGCCCAAGAAGATCCACAATACAAGTGTAGTGTTTCACACTTGGCTACAGTCCATAAGTCTCGGTCATAAGCTCAAAGAACTCCAAGCCTTCATCTTTCAGACCACTATGGCTGCACGCATATAGCAGGGCCAAGAAAGTAACCTCATTAGGTCTTGCCCCAGCATTCATCATCTGTTTAAACAGCTCAACTGCTTTATGTCCTTGCCCATGGAACCCACAAGCTGAGATCATTGCACTCAGAAGAAAAAGATCTGATCCACAATAACCAGAATAAACTCTTTCAGAGTCACCCAAGCATCCGCATCGAGAGTACATATGCACAAGGCAAGTAATGACTGGAATAACCTTGTCAACTCCAGCCTTGATAACCTGTGCGTGAACTTGCTGACCTTGTGCGAGAGCTGCCAAGTCTGAGCAACAGGTAATGATACTAACGAATGTGACCACATCAGCCGCTATCCCAACACCTCTCATCATGGAATAATACTCCAATGCTCCCTCAAAGTCTCCATGCTGTGTCCTACCAGCGATTGTGGTATTGAATGACACAACTGTAAGAGAAGGAAGCGCTTGGAGAGCGGCCTCTCCTTCTGCGAGGCACCCACACCGCATGTACATGTGAGCCAGAGAATTCCCAACACACATGTCAATGTCCATCCCACACCTCACGATATATGCATGGACCTGACATCCAGAGACAAGACCGGAGAGCCCGGCACAGCACCTGAACACGCTCCCAAGGCCGAACTCATCAGGATGCAATCCCTCCCTCCGCATGGCAAGGAAGAACCCCAAGTTGTCCTCGTCAAGCCCTGCATTGGTGAGCCCAGCGACCATGGCATTCCAGGTGGCAACATTCCTCGTGGGCATTTCATCGAACAGCTTCCGAGCGCTTCCAAGGTCACCATTCTTGATGTAACCCCCAATCAGAATGTTCCAGGACATGACGATCGGCTTCGGAATTCTCTCGAACAGACTGCACGCAGTGGGGAGGTCGCCGAGGTCCGCGTAGGCGAGCATGAGGTTGTTGGTGGTGAAGCGGTCGGCGGCGGCAAAGGCGTGGAGCTGGCGGAGGAGCGGGATGGTGCGGCAGGCCCGGAAGACGTGGACGAAGAGGTTAGGGTCCGACCAGAGGACGTCCCGGAAAGGGTGATGGAGGGCATCCTTGAGGCGGCCGCTTGGTGTGGGGGAAAGGGAAGATGGCCGGGAAAGCTGCGATGCGGGCACGGCGGCGGAGGGCGGCGGCGGCGGCGCGGAGCAGAGCCATGGATGGAAGCTCCAGCTGATGGCTCGGCCGTGCTCCTCAGCCATGCGGGTCAACGCTCAGGCCACTCACGCGGTCACGCCCGCGGTATAGCAACTGCCTCCGCGCATATCGCCAGCGGCCGTACGATCCCGATCGAAGCGCCCCGAGGTGGTGTGGCAGTTTTGCAAACTGGCACAGGTGTGCCAAATACATATTTCGATTAGAAAAATAATAGTAAGTGTCGTGGTTTTAGTTCAAAAACCACGACATTATAGAACGGAGGGAGTACTTGGTTATGTTCGAAAAAAATGAGAATTATAGGAGATCTAATGGTAGCAATATTAGCTGGCAAAACATTGCTTACATTTCCCCGGATAACCTGGCTACAGAGATCTCCTGCTGGATATACTCGAGTGAGAGGCAGTTAGCACGCATGCGGCTGGAATATCTGAGATCAGTTCTCAATCAAGAGGTTGGGGCCTTCGACAAAGACTTGACCACTGCAAACATCATCACTGGGGTAACCAACCACATGAATATCATACAAGATGCAATCGGTGAGAAGGTAATGCATTTCACAATCATATCGAACATTAACTGTATGATTTGTAAAGTCCTGTGGAGAAGTTGCATCTGAGCTCAATTTTCTGCAGCTCGGTCATTTCGTCGCAAGCTTCTCCACTTTCTTTGCTGGCATAATAATTGCATTTGCCAGCTGCTGGGAAGTAGCGATGCTCTCCTTCCTGGTCATTCCTCTGATCCTCGCCATTGGAGCGACATACACAAAAAAGATGAATGTCATATCATTGTCACGGAATGCTATTATCTCGCAAGCAACATCCGTTGTAGAACAGGTAAACCACGTAGATGAGTCAACTCTCCGTACCTGCAGCTAGGTTATTTGCATAACAGAAATGTTAAAAACTAAAAATGTTATCAGGCAAAATTTAAGTTTGTAATCCTTGTGTGCATTTGTGGGCAGACTTTGTCACATATCAAGACTGTCTTCTCCTTTGTCGGGGAGAACTGGGCCATGAAATCCTTTGTGCAGTGCACAGACAATCAATACAAACTAAGCAAGAAGGAGGCGATGATAAAGGGAATAGGACTGGGCTTGTTCCAAACAGTGACCTTTTGTTCATGGGCACTGATGGTTTGGATTGGGGCAGTTGCAGTAAGCAACCGGACAGCAACAGGAGGTGGCACGATAGCTGCCATCATGAGCATCCTCTTTGGCGCAATGTAATAAAACTACACCCTTTCTGATTGCTTCAGTCGCCTATACTATTTTCATTCATATATGAATTTTTGCAAGGTACATAGGTACTAGTATGCATGCATATTCTTTCCTTTTCCATGAATTATAATCAATAGACTAAACTGCTTTCACCACATGGAGTGCAGATCAATTACCTACGCTGCACCAGACCTTCAGACCTTTAATCAAGCAAAGGCTGCAGGGAAAGAGGTTTTTAAGGTGATCAGAAGGAATCCATCCATAACTTATGGAAAAGGTGGAGCTGTATTAGAAAAGGTTTATGGAGAGATCAAACTCCATGGGGTGCATTTCGCCTATCCCTCCCGCCAGGATAAGCCAATTCTCCAAGGATTCTCACTGTCCATTCCCGCAGGCAAAGTCGTTGCTCTGATAGGAAGCAGCGGCTGTGGGAAGAGCACAGTTATTTCACTACTTCAAAGGTTCTATGATCCAACCTCAGGTAGGCTTCCATCATTTGCCTGGTGCAACTGTATGTGTGATCTAAGTCAATAAGTATATATTATTAAAGTTCTATGTCAGAATTAAGGTTAGGATTTGGCTGTCATCAATTAAAATGCCTATGTACTCCCTCCGTTCCTAAATATAAGTCTTTGGAGAAATTTCACCATGGACCACATACGGAGTAAAATGAGTGAATCTATAATCTAAAATGCATCTATATACATTCGTATGTGGTTCATAATGGAATCTCTAGAAAGACTTATATTTAGGAACGGAGGGAGTACTTGCAAGCTAAACTATTCATAATATTTCAGTCAGTGATGAGACATAATGTTGCAGGTGACATATTCATTGATGGCCACAGTATTAAGAAACTAGATCTGAAATCCCTGCGGAGAAATATAGCTTCAGTATCTCAGGAGCCATCGCTGTTTTCTGGTACAATCAAGGACAACTTAAGGATTGGTAAAATGGATGCAACTGATGAAGAGATAATTGAAGCAGCAACAACAGCTAATGTGCATTCATTCATATCTAAACTTCCCAATGAATACTTAACAGAGGTACGTATGTGTTCAGCAAGGAATGCAAGAAAAGGGTAATTTTGTATATTTGACTGAAGGCTAGCTACTTTCTGCACTTAAACATGAATTGTCTTCCTTTATGTTTTTTATTAGGACATGAAAAGGTTAAGACCATTGAAAGTTAGAATAAAAACATTGTGATACTATTACGATGACAATAGTTTTTTTTTCATCAGACTTGTGATTGGCGCTTTGACAATAATATGGCACTATTACCGAAAAAGGCTTTCGCTCTGCTTTATATATAAAGCATCGACCCTCATACAACCAAACCATACAACACAGCACCCAAACACACACGCACACAAAGCAAGATACAAAGGTGCCGGAGATCAGCTAAGCCAACTCGAAGTGAACAACGGATGTACAACAAGCATCACTACGAAGATGACGGAGCCCTCCATCGAGAACAAGCCACCGTGAAGAACATATATAGCTGACCGCCGACGAACCGCAAGCTCCAAGGTAGTGCCTTCAGGAAGGGCACGACACCGGAGCGCCGACACCACCCGATCCGAAGATCAAGATTTTCATCCGGAGCACCACGGAGAATCAGGAGAGACCGCGACGGAGCCTACAGGAAGGAGACGACACCCGCGGACGACGCCACCGTCGGTCTGACCACGGTCAGACAATGATTTCACCTCGGTATACCTCTCCATCTCCGATCACCACGGGTCGCCGAGCCCGAGCCACCCCGCCGCCCACGTGACCAAGGTCGCCAGTCCGCACCCGAGCTGCAAGCTCCGCTCACGAACACCGCAGCTCCCACCGCAGAGCCACCGCCCTGCCACCCGACACCCCCAACGACCGCCCAAAGGAACGAATCACCACCACCAGCAGACCCCTGCCATCGTTGGAGCCGCCAATGCCTCGACAGATGAAGCCGGAGGCAACCAGGCCAGGGAAAAGAGGAGGGGGCGGAGCGGTGCGAGTCCTCGACCGGCACACCCCCGCGCCGGTGATGGGTGAGCAGACCACCCATCCCTCCAGCCAGCCTCCTCGCGTTGCCCCCTGCAACGCCCCACCACGGCCTCCAGGTCAGATCAGCGAGGAGCCCGTCGGACATCCGGCCGACGACGAGGACGCGCGGACGGTCAGATCGTCCCAGAGACGACCACATGAGGCGCCAAGCCGGGCCTTGCACACCGGCCATCGGCAGCCGCGCGAGCCGCAGCAGAAGCTCCGCGCCCCGCCGGCGAGAGGCCCGCGCCGTCCAAGGCCGGCGAGCCGCAGATCTGGCCGCGCCAGACCCAGCCGCCGCCCCAGCCCAGGACGCGCGCACGCCCGCGAAGTCCACCACGCCGCCGCCACATGCTCGCGACCCCACCGCTGCGCCGCCGCGCCCCACGCCAACACGACGCAACGCCCGACGCCGCCGGCCCGCGCCAGCTGCCGCAGGGCGAAGGACGAAGAGCCCCGCCGCCGGCCCGCGCCCTGGTAGGCAGCTAGGGTTTCCCCCTGGTCGCTCGCGGGAGCGACGCGGGAGGGGGGCGGG
>LR738715.1:520231703-520272616 GCA_902687465.1 Secale cereale | reverse complement strand
GTCGCTCCAGCTGATGTTTTTATCTGCAATTTCAGATATCTCTCAAACGCCGCGCCGGATCTTCAGACCTTCAGCCAAGCAAAAGCTGCTGGTAAAGAAGTATTTAAGGTTATCAAAAGAAAACCAGCGATAAATTATGAATCAAATGGAAGAATCTTAGAAAAGGTCACAGGACATATTGAAATAAGAGAGGTGGATTTCACATATCCATCCCGTAAAGACAAGCTGATTCTTCAAGGTTTCACGCTAGTTATACAAGCAGGCAAAGTGGTGGCTCTTGTGGGGAGCAGTGGATGTGGGAAGAGCACTGTGATTTCTCTGGTTCAAAGATTCTATGATCCTATATCAGGTAGGCTTCTAGAAGAGAACGCTATCCCTGCATAAATATTTCCTGAGGTCTATATTCTTCATTTGTTGTGTTCGATTATGTTCACGAGTGCTTTTAGATTACATACAAAGTGATGAAATGTTTGCATTTCAAACTGGATACAGTTTTCCATTGAAAAAGAAAATCATGTGATTCATAGTGTAACTTCCAGATTTTTCGTGTGTAACAATACAGGTGACATTACTGTTGACGGTCAAAACATTAAGAAACTTGACCTGAAGTCCCTGAGGAGAAATATAGGCTCAGTCTCTCAAGAACCAGCACTGTTTTCTGGTACTATCATGGATAACTTGAGAATTGGAAAACTGGATGCAACTGATGAAGAGATAATTGAAGCAGCAAAAACAGCTAATGTGCACTCTTTCATATCCAAACTTCCAGATCAATACTCAACTGAGGTAAGACTTTATGCTTGCAAAACAAAAGACTAGTGACAACCTCACAGATTTCTCTATTTTGTATGGTTGTGAATCAAATGATTTCAAGCTATTAACAGATAGGTCTAAATAGCCTGAAGAAATGCGGTCTATACTTTAAGTTCGGCACTGGTATATTGTTTTAGTTCATGCATTGTTTTTTGGAAAGGAGTTCATGCAATGTGTTAGTCCCTCCGTTTCACTATTTGCGGCTGGCCTCGGGAAGCTCTGTTTTAATATATCCATCCATTGAGGGAATCAAGTGTGTAGTTGTTGCAATGTTTTCACTCTGTACCCCTATTAAATTGTTTCAGGAATTTCTGATTGGTTGTAGTATGTTATCTAAGGTTATCTTGTATTAAAATTTTCTTAGGTTTAGTGTTTCCTTTGTCACATGGTGCATAGTGAGACAGAGCGTGTACGTATGCACCACCAAATTACTTAGGATAACATCAATTTGTTGCACCAAACTTAGCTAGTTGTACAGAATTTAGTTACATACCAAGTCGGGGTCGACCGAATTTGACATGGGAGGAGTCCGTAAAGAGAGATCTGAAGGATTGGAGTATCGCCAAAGAACTAGCTATGGACAGGGGTGCGTGGAAGCTTGCTATCCATGTGCCCAAACCGTGAGTTGGTCGCGAGATCTTATGGGTTTCACCTCTAGCCTACCCCAACTTATTTGGGACTAAAGGCTTTGTTGTTGTTGTTGTACCAAGTCTATATAATAGTAGGCATCACTCATATGCTTTATTGCGAACCACTTAAGGTAGGAGAAAGAGGTGTGCAACTATCAGGAGGTCAGAAACAGAGAATAGCTATTGCAAGGGCTATACTAAAAGATCCCCCCATTCTTCTTCTTGATGAAGCCACAAGTGCACTTGATTCAGAATCAGAGAAGCTAGTTCAGGATGCTCTTGACAGAGCTATGCAAGGGAGGACTGTTATCTTGATTGCCCACAGAATGTCAACAATAATAAATGCAGACAAGATTGTTATTGTGGAGAATGGGAGAGTAGCTCAACACGGAACGCATGAAGAATTGTTGGAGAGAAGTACATTCTACTCGAGTGTATGCAGTATGCAAAGTCTAGAAAAGAAATCTGGCAAGAGTGAAGACAGGTAATGCAATCAATTGCACACTTCTTTTCACACTGTATAATGTTTATTTATGGAATCCATAATCGCATTGTACATGTGGAATTATGAACGAAAACTATTCGATGCCATACATGCCAGAAGATGAATCAGTGTAAAGTTGAAAATATGTTTTTTCTGCAACTAAACCAATGATGAATAAGAGTATAGTTTACTCACTTGTTTATTTTGTTAAAATAGATTTACTGATCAGGTCGAAGAAGAACAAGACAGTGCAACATATAAAGAACAATCTTTTGCTGCACATGAACAAGAGAAGAAACCAGAACCAACCACAAAGCAATTGAAGCAAGGGATCAGAAAGAGAACGTCTGCTTTCAACAGGATATTTCTCAGAACTTTTAAACTGGTGCCAGGAAAGGTTCTGGTGGGCTCCACAGCAGCAGCAATCTCTGGGATCTCAAGGCCTCTATTTGCTTTCTATATCATGACAGTTGGCATGGCATACCTCGATGCAGATGCAAATAAAAAAGTCAGCAAGTACTCGATTATTTTGTTCCTAATAGGGATGTTAACATTTTTCAGTAACATCTTCCAGCACTATATCTACGGTCTGGTCGGCGAAAGGGCAATGAATAACCTAAGGGAGGCCCTGTTTTCAGGTATCTCGCAAAGTCATGAGTAGCATTTAATAAAGTATATACAGTGTTCTTGTTTTCAATGTAACAATAATTCTCTTTAATAAATGCAGTTGTTCTTCGAAGTGAAATAGGTTGGTTCGAGGAACCAAGAAACAGTGTTGGCTTCCTGACCTCACGTGTTGTCAGTGACACCTCCATGATAAAAACGATTATATCTGATCGAATGGCTGTCATGGTTCAATGCATCTCTTCAATTATTATAGCAACAGCATTAAGCATAGCAGTGAACTGGAGGATGGGTCTAGTTGCATGGGCTATGATGCCATGTCACTTCATCGCTGGCCTTGTACAGGTCAGGTCAGCAAAAGGTTTTGCCACTGACAACTCTAAGTCTTACCGGAAGCTCATCTCACTCACTTCAGAGGCTGTTAGCAACATCCGCACTGTGGCCTCTTTTGTTCAGGAAGAAGAAATACTCAGGAAAGCAGATTTGGCATTGCAAGAACCGATGCGGATAAGCAGGATTGAGAGTATCAAGTATGGTGTGGTACAAGGGATCTCCCTCTGCTTGTGGCATATGACACATGCTATTGCATTGAGTTATACCATTGTGCTACTTGACAGGCAACTAGCAACATTTGAAAACTGTGTACGATCATACCAAGCATTTGCAATGACAATACCTTCCATCACAGAGCTATGGTCCTTGATCCCTATGGTCATGTCCGCCATTGCGATATTGGATCCTGCACTAGACATTCTCGACAGAGAAACACAGATTGTGACGGATGAACCAAAATTGAACTGTGAGGACATAATTGAAGGCAATGTTGAGTTTGAAGATGTCAGTTTCAGTTATCCCTCGAGACCAGAAGTAATCATACTAGATGGCTTCAGTCTAGCTATTGAATCGGGCCAAAGGGTCGCATTGGTTGGGCCAAGTGGTTCGGGGAAATCCACAGTGTTGGCTCTGCTGCTAAGATTCTACAATCCTTGCAGCGGCCGAGTACTTATAGACGGTAAGGACATCAGAGGCTACAACCTCAAGAGCCTGAGAAAGCAGATAGGACTGGTGCAGCAAGAACCAATCTTGTTCAACCTGTCTATAAGACAGAACATCAGCTATGGAAATGAAGGTGCGTCAGAAACAGAAATAGTAGAGGCTGCAATGGAGGCAAACATCCACGACTTCATAAGCAGCCTGTCAAAAGGGTATGATACCGTGGTCGGGGACAAAGGAAGCCAACTTTCCGGAGGTCAAAAGCAGAGGATAGCTGTGGCAAGAACTATACTGAAGAAGCCCGTCATACTGCTACTAGATGAGGCGACAAGTGCTCTAGATGGTGAATCTGAGAGGGTGGTAATGAACACCCTCGGTGCAAAAGGGTGGAAAAACAAAGGTGAGCTCTCAAGCAAGATCACAAGTATCACGATTGCCCACAGGCTGTCCACAGTCACAAACGCAGATGTAATTGTCGTGATGGACAAAGGTGAGGTGGTAGAGACGGGTAGCCACGCAACATTAGTCTCAGCAAGCAATGGTGTTTACTCGAGACTGTACAATATGCAAATCAAAGCAGGGAAAGACTGATCTCATGATTTCGACAGTTTTCGCGTCTACTGAATAAGTTGGTTATTCCAAATAGGGCAAATGCTATAATATATGAAAAGTTGTTAGCTATAAGTGACTTCCATATTCCAAGTAAAGTTGTTAGCTATAAGTCACTGTATTGATGTTTATATAACTGCGTTTTCACAAACCAGATCTAAGGAAAATAATAAGACACCAGTGGAACACTGTGAATGTGACAGATGCAATCCTTCAACGTGCAATGGAGTTATTTCAAATTTCTAGGCACGGTGCAATGTAGCGCCAGTGCCATAAAACTATTTTCCAGTTCTTTTACCAATCTTAGCTTCGTAAATTCATTTCTACATGAATGAAAAGCTCTTGGGAATGTGTAACCCCCCATGTTCCAACGCATACATTTCTCCGGAAGACGCATGTTTTACTTATTTACATATCCAAATCTTCAACAAAGTATAGAAACCATTTGGTAAGTCAATGACGTGTAGAAGTGCACGCGCTAGCCAATGCAACCAAAAGACCGATCTGATGGAAGAGACTATGCAACACATTATACGTCAACACTCCCCCTCACGTGTGGCTCCCTCAGGCCTAAACGTGGACCGAAAGTGGGCTGCAAATTTAATTGCGTCAGCCGGGTCTTGAACTTGAGACCTCTTGGCTCTAATACCATGTAGAAGTGCACGCGCTAGCCAATGCAACCAAAAGACCGATCTGATGGAAGAGACTATGCAACACATTATACGTCAACATGACGTACCGCAACTATTGATAGAGAAACAAAAACATCACCAGGAAATCCAAACCTATAATCCATAGCCACGAAAATTTCCCCCCTTTTCTTTTTTGAAAATTCCACAAAGGTTTCTCCTCCACATTATGCATATCCTATTCTTGAGTTTGCGAGGAACTACAGACGTATTGTCCATAATCGCATTCACGACCAAACCGAAGGGAAATGATTGTATGCCACTGGTGCCACACCACTGACATACAGCAGATACAATCCAAGGATGTATGGAGTTATTACTATGAGTCCAGTTTACAGGCGAGGCGAAATGTAGCACCGGTGCGCTTATAAACAAACAAAAAATCCCCAGTTTCTATCCATGCTAGCATCTTAATTCGTTCGCGCTCGAATTAGAAGTCCTTGAGACTCCTGGAGTATATCCACCCCCAATTCCCCGACGAAAACTCTGTCTTGGGATGCAATTCTCCAGAAGATGCATGTTTTGCTAACTTGCATACCCGAATCTAGCTTTGGAAAACTTCCGAGAAGATTTCGCCCCCACATGATGCATATGCTATAGTGGTAGGATATGAATTTGGAAATCCGTGCCCTCGAGAAGTGCGGGATGACGCGATTGAACTCACCAGCTGTGCTACAGCTTCCGCCTTCCTCGGCCGCGTTTTCGCCCCCTTCCTTGTTCGGAACGGCCCAGAGCGGCGCCGTCGCCGGAGTGGTCTTCGGAAATGCGGCGGCGGACCACCAGAGGGAATGCGCACCTATCCTTCTGCTATTCCATCGACCCATTTCCACACGGTCTTTTTTTAGTTCGTATTTTTACGTCTAACTCGGGCTATTTATTTTCAGCAGAAAAGTAAGTTGTATGCCATGAAAACGACACTTATTTTTTATGGGAGGGAGTATTTCATTAGATTTAGATTCACATCTCAGAGAACTTTCTGATGATAAATTTTTGATGAAATATAATTCATATTTTAATGACCAAAATTATAAATGAGAGATTGACACGAAAAACAAAGTGGTATGTATAAAAAATGAGGGAGTATTAAGACTAGTCACAGTGGCGAGTAACTTCGACTAGTATATACATATATTACTAGTCCATATTACTACCTACTTCCTTCATTCTTAAATATTTGTCTTTTCTATAAATTTCAATAAGTGACTACATACGAAGCAAAATGAGTGAATCTACACTATAAAATATGTCTATATACATTTGTATATTATAGTTTATTTGAAATGTGTTTATTCGGTTAGTTGCCGCTTCTGATCTTGTTGATCGAACCCTCTTATATTCCAAACAATTCCCTTCATTGTGCCACCGAGGGGGATCGCCCCCCGTCACTTCAATTGTGTGGTTCGTCCGGCCGGCGGCCCTCCTCCCCCGGCCTTGACCCCGACTGTGGCCCCTGCCGCGCCCCTACCCCGACACGCTGCCGCACAACCTGACGGGGCAGCCGTTTATCTAGAAGGACCATCTTGATCGTGTGCACGTGTCTCAGCCAATGCCGTTTTCTCCAAGTTATGATGCCCAATGGCCTCGGTGATCATAGCTTGCGCTGCCTCTTGCGCGCGGAAACGGTCCAACACCTCTAATGGGGGCGGTCCTCCGACCCCAAGATAACGTTGCTATCTTTAGCAACTCTCAATAAGTGTGCATTCTCCGCCAAAGCTAAAACTTTGAAGGACGACATAGACCGAGTAATGGGTTTAGAGGTTCTACCTTGCAGTGCCTTGTTAGCCTTGAGAGTCATGGCCTTGTCCATCATCTTGGATGCCTTGGTTGCCGCTGCCTGGGAACTTGTCCACGAAGCCCTGATCGGAGGCGATGCAACACCCACATACTCCTTTGAACACTCGTCCGTGTGTTGCACCGGATCTCTTCATGCATGTTGTCGAAAGCCAACACACATTCATCCACGGACATCAAGTTATCAGTGAAGGCCTCCCAGCGAAGCAATTGGCAAGCTGAATTGGAGTGGTCGCAATGGCCCTTGTGGAGGATGTTGCCCCGGGCAGCGTCGAGCTGGAAGCCGCGGATTGCACCGGGGTGACGAGCATGGGGTAGCCAATGAAGGAGTGGATGTCACACTTGGGATTGGCGAAGCCGCGGTGATGCTCGACCCCACTGCATGTCCGACCCCCCTCTCCAGATCCAGCCTGGGCGAGCTGAGCAGGTAGGACTTCATCGAGATGGGAGCACCAGCCTCGCTGCAAACCAGAGTGGCGTCCGCGAGGTTGGACCAGTACTAGTCGACGTCGATCATCAGCGGAGCAGAGTCACGGCGAAGCATCCGAGGTGTGTCGACCGCTGGAAGGGTGGCGACACTCGCCGACCTCTGAGAAGCTTCCATCCCCTCCACGCCTTGCAGAGATAGCGTTGCCGCTTGGCGAGCCGGTGAAAGACCGTGGATGTCGCCTAGAGGGGGTGAATAGGCACTTTAAAATAACTACGGTTTAGGCTCGAACAAATGCGGAATAAACCTAGCGGTTAATTTGTCAAGCACAAAACCTACAACAACTAGGCTCACCTATGTGCACCAACAACTTATGCTAAGCAAGACAAACAACTAGGTGATAGCAAGATATATGACAAGAAACAATATGGCTATCACAAGGTAAAGTGCATAAGTAAAGGGCTTGGGTAAGAGATAACCGAGGCACGCGGAGACGATGATGTATCCCGAAGTTCACACCCTTGCGGATGCTAATCTCCGTTTGGAGTGGTGTGGAGGCACAATGCTCCCCAAGAAACCACTAGGGTCATCGTAATCTCCTCGCGCCCTCGCACAATGCAAGATGCAGTGATTCCACTAAGGGACCCTTGTGGGCGGTCACCGAACCCGTACAAATGGCAAGCCTTGGGGGCGGTCACCGAACCCGTACAAATTGCTCGGGGCGATCTCCACAACCTAATTGGAGACCCACGACGCTTGCCCGGAGCTTTTCACCACAATGATTGAGCTCCGAACACCACCAAGGTTGGACCTTCCCATTTAGAGAGGAGTTTTCCTACAAAGAACCTGAAATGAGAGTTGTACAAAAGAAAATATTCTCCAACTTTGAACTCACACTTTTGGATTCTTTTATCATGACATCTTTTAACTTTTTCTTTAAATAACTTGGCATTTTCATAAGCTTGGGTTCTCCATTCATCTAATGAGCTAATATCAAATAACCTCTTTTCACAGGCAAGTTTGAAATCATAGTTGAGTTCTTTGATTGCCCAAAATGCTTTATGTTCTAACTCAAGAGGCAAATGACAAGCTTTTCCATAAACCATTTTATAAGGAGACATACCCATAGGATTTTTATAAGCTGTTTTATAAGCCCAAAGTGCATCATTGATGTCTACTACACAACCTTCTTCTTGTAGACGTTGTTGGGCCTCCAAGTGGAGAGGTTTGTAGGACAGTAGCAAATTTCCCTCAAGTGGATGACCTAAGGTTTATCAATCCGTGGGAGGCGTAGGATGAAGATGGTCTATCTCAAGCAACCCTGCAACCAAATAACAAAGAGTCTCTTGTGTCCCCAACACACCCAATACAATGGTAAATTGTATAGGTGCACTAGTTCGGCGAAGAGATGGTGATACAAGTGCAATATGGATGGTAGATATAGGTTTTTGTAATAAGAAAATATAAAAACAGCAAGGTAGCAAGTGGTAAACGTGAGCATAAACGGTGTTGCAATGATAGAAAACAAGGCCTAGGGTTCGTACTTTCACTAGTGCAAGTTCTCTCAACAAGGATAACATAATTGGATCATATTACTAGCCCTCAACATGCAACAAAGAGTCACTCCAAAGTCACTAATCGCGGAGAACGAACGAAGAGATTATGGTAGGGTACAAAACCACCTCAAAGTTATTCTTTCTGATCGATCTATTCAAGAGTCTGTAGTAACGTTCAATCTATCATAGAGTTCGTACTAGAATAACACCTTAAGACACAAATCAACCAAAACCCTAATGTCACCTAGATACTCCATTGTCGCCTCAAGTATCCGTGGGCATGATTATACGATATGCATCACACAATCTCAGATTCATCTATTCAACCAACACATAGAACTTCAAAGAGTGCCCCAAAGTTTCTACTGGAAAGTCAAGACGAAAATGTGTGCCAACCCCTATGCATAGATTCCCAAGGTCACGGAACCCGCAAGTTGATCACCAAAACATACATCAAGTGGATCACATGATATCCCATTGTCATCACAGATAAACACGTGCAAGACATACATCAACTGTTCTCAAATTCTTAAAGACTCAATCCGATAAGATAACTTCAAAGGGAAAACTCAATCCATTACAAGAGAGTAGATGGGGAGAAGCATTATAAGATCCAACTAGAATAGCAAAGCTCGCGATACATCAAGATCGTGCCATCTCAAGAACACGAGAGAGAGAGAGAGAGAGAGAGAGAGAGAGAGAGATCAAACACATACTACTGGTACATACCCTCAGCCCTGAGGGTGGACTACTCCCTCCTCGTCATGGAGAGCGCTGGGATGATGAAGATAGCCACCGGAGAGGGATTCCCCCCTCCGGCAGGGTGCCAGAACGGGGTCTAGATTGGGTTTCGGTGGCTACAGAGGCTTTCGGCGGCAGAACTCCCGATTTAGGTTAATTTCCGAAGGTTTCAGTATTTATAGGATTTTTTGGCGTAGGTCCCATGTCAGGGGGGGCTTCTGGGTTGTCCTCGAGATAGGAGGGCGCGAACACCTTCCCAGGGCGCGCCCTCCACCCTTGAGGGCAGCCCGTGGCTCTCCTGGCCCAACTCTTTTGCTTCGGGGGCTTCTTTTGGTCCAGAAAAAATCATAAAAAATTGGCTCTTCAATTGGACTCCGTTTGATATTCCTTTTCTGTAAAACCCTAAAACAGGAGAAAAACAGAAACTGGCACTGGGCTCTGGGTTAATAGGTTAGTCCCAGAAATCATATAAAAGTGTATAATAAAGCCCATAAGACATCCTAGAAGGATAATATAATAGCATGGAACAATCAAAAATTATAGATACGTTGGAGACGTATCAGCATCCCCAAGATTAATTCATGCTCGTCCTCGAGTAGGTAAATGATAAAGAAAGAATTTTTGATGTGGAATGCTAACCAATATAGTTTTTCAATGTAATTCTCTTAATTGTGGCATGAATGTTCAGATCTGAAAGATTCAATATAAAAGTCTATATTGGCATAAGAAATAACAATACTTCAAGCAATACTAACAAAGCAATCATGTCTTCTCAAAATACTATGGCTAAAGAAAGTTATCCCTACAAAATCATATAGTGTTGGCTATGCTCCCTCGTTATCACACTAAATATTCATATCATGCACAACCCTGATTTCAGCCAAGCACTTGTTTTCATACTCTATCTTTTCAAACCTTTCAACTTTCACGCAATACATGAGCGTGGGCCATGGACATAGCACTATGGGTGGAATAGAGGTGGTTGTGGAGAAGACAAAAAGGAGGGAGATAGTCTCACATCGACTAGGCGTATCAACGGGCTATGGAGATGCCCATCAATAGATATCAATGTGAGTGAGTAGGGATTTCCATGCAACGGATGCACTAGAGCTAAATATGAATGAAAGATCAACAAAAGAAACTAGTGGGTGTGCATCCAACTTGCTTGCTCACAAAGACCTAGGGTATTTGAGGAAGCCCATCGTTGGAATATACAAGCCAAGTTCTATAATGAAAATTCCCACTAGTATATGAAAGTGACTAAACATGAGACTCTCTATCATTAAGAACATGGTGCTATTTTGAAGCACAAGTGTGGAAAAAGATAGTAGCAATTGTCCCTTTTTCTTTTCTTTTCTTTTCTTTTTTTGGGCCTTTCTTTTTTTCTTTGGCCTTTCTTTTTTTCTTTTTTTTGTGGAGGGGCTTTATAGATTTAGCCTTTCCTCACATGGGACAATGCTCTAATAATGATGATCATCACACTTTCATTGAATTACAACTCGATATTAGAACAAAATATGACTCTATATGAATGCCTCCGGTGGTGTACCGGGATGTGCAATGAATCAAGAGTGACATGTATGAAAAATTATGCATGGTGGCCTAGCCACAAATACGATGTCAACTACATGATCATGCATGGCAATATGACAATATGAAGCGTGTCATATGAACGGAACGGTGGAAAGTTGCATGGCAATATATCTCGGAATGGCTATGGAAATGCCATGATAGGTAGGTATGGTGGCTGTTTTGAGGAACAATATGGTGGCTGTTTTGAGGAAGGATATAGTGGGTGTATGGTACCGGCGAAAGTTGTGAGGTACAAGAGAGGCTAGCAATGGTGGAAGGGTGAGAGTGCGTATAATCCATGGACTCAACATTAGTCATAAAGAACTCATATACTTATTGCAAAAATCTACAAGTCATCAAAACAAAGCAATCAACGCATGCTCCTAGGGGGGAGGTTGGTAGGAGTTAACCATCGCGCGCCCCCGACCTCCACACAAAGGTTGACACTTTACAAATACCTCATGCTCTAACTTCGTCACATAGCGGTTCACCATACGTGCATGCTACGGGAATCACTAACCTTAACACAAGCATTTCTCAATTTCATAATAACTCCACTAGCATGACTCTAATATCACTATCCTCATATCTCAAAACAATTAACAAGCATCCAACATCCCATTCTATTCAACGCACTTGGAGTGAACTTTTTTTACTACATTGACATTGGATGCCTATCATGCAAAGGCTAGTTTTATAGCCAAAGCACATTACCATGCTGTTTTAATAGACTCTCAAAAGGATAGAAGTGAAGCATTAGAGATCAACAATTTCTTCAAAATATAACCACAGCCGTGCTCTAAAAGATATAAGTGAAGCACTAGAGCAATATTGAAAGTGCAACTAATCCCCGGGTGGTTTTGGTAATTAATAACAACATATATATCATTGAACTAATAGCTACTTGAGAATCATTTCAGAGAAGTTCAGTGATATGGGTATGGAAATGTCTGAAGAAGTGGACCCCTCAAAATGTTAAGGCAAGCATTGGCAAAAGCTCAAGACTCCATTTTTGGTTTAGTGATCAAAGATCACATTGAGTCCATAGGAAAAGCCAATACTATTAAAATGGGATGAGGTTGTGTTGATGATCTGGTTGCTCAAGTGCTTAGTGATTTAGCTCCTTCAACTATCAGCAACTTTCACTACTAAACACACTCATAAGTAATCTCGGACAAACCGATTCTTTCAACTCAGTCCCACCGAGATGAACCACCTCAGCTATTTTCCAAACCCTAGAAATTTCGGTCCATCCGATTTTGAGTTCGGTCTCACCGAAACTGGACTGCCAACCTTCTGTAACCGTTTGTCATCATTTCGGAATATCCGAGTTGTTGATTTCGGTCCCACCGATTATGGCAAGTTCCTACCTTTGACTCATATCGGACACACCGAGATGGTATTTTCGGTCCCACCGAAAACCCCAACGTTCACTATATTTGAACTTTCGGTCTGACCGAGTTTTCACTTCGGTCTCACCGAGATTGCTCAATTATGTGTGTAACGGTTGGATTTTGTGTGGAGGCTATATATACCCCTCCACCCCCTCTTCATTCGTGGAGAGAGCCATCAGAAAGTACTACCACTTCTACCTTACACTTTCTGAGAAGAGAACCACCTACCCTTGTGTTGAGATCAAGTTATTCCATTCCTACCATATGAAACTTGATCTCTAGCCTTCCCAAGTTGCTTTCCACTCAATCCCTTCTTCCACCACAGCCATATCAGTGAGGAGAGTTGAGTGTTGGGGAGATTATCATTTGAAGCACAAGAGCAAGGAGTTCATCATCATCAACCACATCTATTACCTTTTGGAGGGTGGTGCCTCCTAGATTGGTTAGGTGTCGCTTGGGAGCCTCCGTCTTCGAGATGTGGAGTTGAACCAAGAAGTTTGTAAGGGCAAGGAGATCGCCTACTTCGTGAAGATCTACCCCGAGTAAGGCTAGTCCTCCGTGGGCGTAGGCCATGATGGAATAGACAAGGTTGCTTCTTCGTGGACCCTTCGTGGGTGGAGCCCTCCGTGGACTCGCGCAGCCGTTACCCTCCGTGGGTTGAAGTCTCCATCAACGTGGATGTACGATAGCACCACCTATCGGAACCACGAGAAAAATCTCCGTGTCTCCAAATTGCGTTTGATCTTCTCCACCTCTCTTTACTACATGTGCAATTTACTTTCCGCTGCTTATACTCTAGAATTGCATGTGTAGGGTGATACTTGAATTGGTCATAATTGTGAAACTGCCTAAAACTATTCATGATCAAAAGGCAGAATTTTTATATTGTCAAGTAGTCTAATCACCCCCCCTCTAGACATACTTTCGATCCTACAAGTGGTATCAGAGCTTTGGTCTACATTGTTTTGGTTTCCATTGCATTGGACTCCATAAGCTTGGTTTCACAACCTAGGAGAGTATGGCGTCTAGTGAGGGTAATTATCGTAGAGGTCCTTACTTTGATGGTACAAATTTTGCTAGTTGGAAGCATAAAATGAAAATGCATATTCTTGGTCATAACCCAGCCGCATGGGGCATTATTTGTGTTGGTATGCAAGGTGAATTCTTCGAGGAAGGAAAAGTTCCGGATCGCGAAGCTACACCGGAAGAGTTGCGGATGTTGCAAAACAATGCTCAAGCTTGTGACATTCTCTTCAATGCTTTGTGTCCCGAGGAGTTCAACAAAATCAGCCGTCTTGAGAATGCTAAAGAGATTTGGGATACTTTGGTTGAAATGCATGAAGGTACTGAATCTGTGAAGGAATCAAAGCTAGATATTCTTCAGGGTCAACTTGACAAGTTCAAGATGAAGGATGGTGAAGGAGTCGCTGAAATGTACTCTAGGCTTGCTCTCATCACAAATGAGATTGCCGGCTTAGGAAGCGAAGAAATGACCGACCGATTCATCATTAAGAAGATTCTCAGAGCCTTGGATGGAAAGTATGACACCGTGTGCACTTTGATCCAAATGATGCCAAACTACAAGACTCTCAAGCCAACTGAAGTCATTGGAAGAATTGTTGCTCATGAGATGACACTTAAGGATAAGGAAGAGCTTCACAACAAGTCAAGTGGTGCTTACAAAGCTACAAGTGATGCTCCCACAACCTCAAGTGACAAGTTAATTTCCAATGAAGAGATAAGCCTAATGGTTAAGAACTTCAACAAGTTCTACAAGAATAGAGGCAAAGAAAGAAGCTCAAAGTCTAGATCATATGATGAAAAGAGATCTTCTAGTCGTGATCGAAACTGCTACAATTGTGGAAGACCCAAACACTTCTCAAATGAGTGTACGGCTCCCCACAAGAGAAGAGAAGAATCTCCAAGAAGAAGAGCAAGAGATGAGTCACCTCGGAGAGAGAGAAGGAGTAGAGATGATCGTTATGAACGAAGACCCTCTCGGAGAAGCAAGGATTCGGAGAGGAAGGACAAGTCATCAAGGAGCTACACAAGAAGAAGACATCAAGCTCATGTAGGTGAATGGGTCTCCGGATCCGACTCTGACAATCAATCCGATGGAAGCTATCACTCCGACTCCGACTACAGTCAAGATGAAGGTGTTGCCGGACTTGCACTCGTATCCTCCAACTCCAACTCCTACGACTTATTTGATTCACCAAATGAGGGAATTGGAAGATGCTTCATGGCTAAAGGCCCCAAGGTAACACACCCTGAATTCATTGACTTTGATAGTGATGAGGATGACTTGCTTGGTGAAGATGAGCTCTTGCATGATAAATCTAGCGAGCTTAGTAACGATGAAAATGCTAGTAGTCTTTATAGTCGAGAAGAGTCGAATGACAATGCTATGAAGGAAATTGAGCGTCTAACTAAAGAACTAAACACTCTTAAGTTAGCTCATGAAACAACTCAAGAAGATCATAGAGAGCTTCTAAGATCTCATGAGAAGCTACGCTTCGAGAAGCTCACTCTAGAGCAAGAACATGAGTTTCTAAAAGCGATCAATGACGATCTTCGAAAGAAGAGTTCTTCATATCTTGCCAAACGACTTCTCTTGTCTAATTTCTTGCCACCTATTAAGACTAAGCATGACAAGCATAAGAAAAATTCTTCCTCTAGTAGTAACAATAACAATGTTAAATCCAATATTGTTGCTTCTAGTAGTTCTCTTGATTCCACTAACAATGTTTCAAGCCAAGTTACACTTGAGCAAGAAAATAGCTTATTGAAGGAAATCATAGAGAAAGGTGTCTACAAGAGTCTTGCCGGAAGCAAGAACTTTGAGGAAATTGTTCGCAAACAAGGAAGGCACCGGAAGAATCAAGGTATTGGTTTTGAGTGAAAGTTCAACGCCGAAGGTGTTGAGTGGGAAGAAGGTCAATACCCTACTCCACAGTTTGTTTCTCAAAAGGAGAAGTATGATCCTACTTCTTCCAATATGGAACAAGCTCAAGATGACCTTCCACCACAAGACCACAAGCTAAAGGCCAAGGACAAGCTTCAAGAGGAGATTGATGCATTCATTCAAGCACCTCAAGCCATGGTCAAGTGGGTTCCCAAGGACACATCAAGTTCTACTTCGTCAAGCTCAACTACAACTCCAAGGATTCCCATCAAGATGATGTGGATCCCAAAGAAGAAGAACTAGAAGGTTCTTGAGGGTGACTCCGCCAACATACTTCACTCACATTCATTTTGGCAAGAACTTGTGCAAACAACTTCCACATCATGCACTAGTTCATGGAGTCACAAACCCTCTTGTTGGTAAGTCAAGGGACAAGGTAATCATTGCTTTCATGGACATCATCTTTTTGTGTACTTCAATCTATGTCTATGGATATCCTTGTTTGTTCCTTGTGGGACTAACCCATGTAGGTATTGAAAGTGCCCTAATCCAAAGGATAGCTCCCAACTCTTGATGATCTACATCAACTTTGAGCATCCACATCTTCAACATCTACATGAAGTCTTCTACGACAACCCAAGGTTAGTTTGACCCTTTAAAAGGGGTTCTCACATCTAGGGGGAGCTTTGCTCTAAAAATTGAGCTAAAGCATCTTCAAATGATGTGAACACATCAATGCTTTATGTAAAAGTGGTAACCCCACTTGTGCTTAAACGATGAGTATGACCTATGATCAAATGTTCTCATTTGACTCCTAAGTCAAAATACTCATATATAGATGACCTAGTCATCGACAAATTGTGTGCTAGTATCTAGAGTTTTGGTTGTGCATGTTTGACACATATTTCATTTGCTATCTTATTGTGTGAGCATGTTGAATGCATGATTTTATCCATTCAAGGACATACATTTGTTGTTTTGATTGTTTTGATTTTTTTTCTGGCCAAATGGATGGACAAGAATGCCTAAGCACCTTCCCTAGCTATCTATGCTTTCTTGTCTCAAATTCCATTCATGCTCATATCACAACTTTGAACAAGTCATTTTCGGACCCTCCGAGTGAGGAGCACTCGGAGCCACCGATCCGTCTAAGGCTGACTTCCAAAACCTTCTAAGTCAATTTCGGTCTGACCAACTTTTCCATCTCGGTCCAACCGAAACGCTTAGACTGATCTAGGTTTCATCTCGGTGAAACCGAGTTCAAAATCTCGGCGTGACCGATATGCGTAACTGCACAGCAGTTATACATTTCGGTGTCACCGAGTTTTTCAACTCAGTCCCACCGACAGCACGGGGATATATATACTGAGGGCTGCGCGCGATTACTTCTTCAAACCGTTTCGCCCCCAAGTCCCCTGCTGCCGTCGCCCTGGTGTTCGGATCGTCGCCGTCGTCGCCTGTGCGCCCTCGCCGCAGGTCTCCGCCGCCGTCAACGGTAATCTTCTCCGCGCCGTTGCTGCCGTAGAGGGACTCCACCAAGTTAGGGTGAGTCCCGATCCCTCTCGTGCTCCCCATCTGATTCTTGCACGATTGGTTTGCCATGTATCTAGCCACGATTGGAAAAATCCTTAACATCAGATCAGATCTTTTAGTTTCGAGCGAAATTCTTAGGTTTAGGTTTCCACGGAACACATCTCGGTGAAACCGATTTTGAAAACTCGGAATGACCGATTTGGCCTCTGGCCATTGCACTGCACTTTCGGTCTAACCGAGTTGTGCAAATCGGTGTGACCGAAACTTAGTTTCAGTGAAACCCTAGTTTATCGGCAGGACCGAAACCCATTTCGGTCTGACCGAAAGTGGTGTGTAGGTTTCTGTTATACATTTCGGATTCACCGAAACTAAGAATCGGTTTGACCGAAATGCATTCTGTGAAAACTCAAAACTAAGATTTGAACTCACTTTTTTTGCAAAAACCTCTGCAGTTGTGATAACTCTTCTACTCTGCCTATACCTTATCTTTTCACAGGTTTTCAGCCATGTCAGATGCCAGTGACAGCCAGAACAGGTCCGAGTCACCGTTTGCAGAGATCCTTGAGGCAGATACTAGTCCTGAGGTTAGTAGTCCTAGTGATGATGGTGAGAGGAGCACCCCTAGTGTTTTGCCTCCTGCAGCCACCAGGATCAGAAAGAAGAGAAATTCTGATGATGAGGACTCTGACTTTGTTGCTGAGGAAGTAACCTCCAAGCCCAAGAGAAAAGTTGTTGCCAAAGAGCATGAAGGGCAGCAGTCGAAGAAAGGCACCAGCAAGGTCAAGCAGTCAGCTGTTGCCAAGAAACTGAACTTGGAAGAGCCAGCTCCAAGTAAGGTGAAGAAAACTTCCAAGAGGAAGAGGGTAGTATATGCTGAACCTCATGTTGATGCAGCTGCTGAAGAAGAAGAAGAAGATGCACCCCAGCCTCCTCCTCAGAAGGCTAAGTTCATGGGTGATGCTATTAGGGCTCAAGCCACTTCTAAGCCCAAGAAGCCTGCTCAAGCCAAGGCAGCTCCAGCCAAGCCCAAGAGGACAACCAGGAACATTCCAGCCTCTGAGAAGAACAAAGGTGAGATGCCACCGTCTGAGTCTGAAGAAGAACATGTGTTGCTGAAGCTCCGTCCTAAGTTGCCACTCCACAACGATGCTCATCCTCAAGCCGAGGATATGAAGGCAAGGAAGGATAGAGGTCTCAGGCTATGGAGACAGTCTGATCCATACGCCGTGAGGAGAAGGACTGCTGTGGACCCCAGATTCCACACCAGAGAGCAGCATGACTTCTATGAGACCGTGTTAATGGATAAGAAGCCTATCGTTGCAGACACCAGGTATGTTGACTGGGAGTACATTGACAGTGAAGAGCACCGAGACTTCTTTCCCCATGTGCATGAGAGCTTCACTGCATGTGGAGTTGCTGACTTTGTGGGTCAGAAGCTGACAGATTGGAATGACGAGATGATCATGCAGTTCTACGCCACAGCCCACTTCTATCCTGATGGCAAGATCACCTGGATGACTGAAGGTCAAAGGTTTTCTTCGTCTGTTGAAGAATGGGCAGAACTTTTGAATGCTCCAGTGCAGAGAGAGGACGACATTGATGTCTATGGGATTCCTAAGAAGAACCATGATTCCATGAAGAACATGTACAAGGAGATCCCCGCAGCTGATTTGGAAGGGTGGAAGCTTGGCTCAGTGTACTATCTCCAGGCAGGTCTGACCACCACAAACACTATTTTGAGGCATACCTTGATGCCCAAGTCTGGAGACCACCGCATGATTCGAGGCTATTCTATCAACATGCTGCACATTCTTGATGAGAAGGCACCTTTTAAGGTAATGGACTTAATGGTAGAGACCATTAAGAGGACTGCAGCTGACCAGAAGAGGTCGTGTGGATTTGCCCCACAAATTCAGATGCTCATCAATGCCAAGTTTGGCACGGGCAAATTCATGTTGGATAGGAAGCACTTGCCACTGCAGCCAGAGCATGAAGACAACATTGTTGTGATGGATGAGGAGGATCCAACCTCAGTTGAAGGTCAAGCCAAAATTGAGGCTGCTAAGAAAGCTAAAGCTGACAAAGAGGCAGCAGCAGCAGCAGCTAAACCAAAGAGCTTCGGAGAGCAGATTCTTGAAGCTACCCAGAGGATTGAACAACGCCTGGCCAGCATTGAGCAATCTCAGGAAAGCCTAGAGAGGATTGTTGAAGACAAGATCCACGCTCTGGACGTGAAGCTGACAGAGATTCAGGTGACCGTCAACAAGCTTGAGGCGGACATGGAGGAAGCAAGGCAGGAGAGAGCAGAGCTCATGCAGGATGATCTAGTCCAGGACTCTCACCGCCAGACTGCTCAGGTTCCCAGAGGATCCAGATCTGCAGCTATCCCAGTGACTGACTCCAGGGCTACCACTTCAGCACCTCCTACAGCTCCAGCAGTTACTCCAGCTCCAGCATCCACTCCTCCAGCGCAGACATCAGCAGAAGTCTTCGCCAATGCCGTCATTTCTACTCCGACATCTACCCAGATGGGAGCCGCCAGCAGAGCCCACAGTGACGCTTAGCTCTATACCGTTTTCGGACTTTTTGGTAACTTGTTGCCAAAGGGGGAGAAATTGTATAGATCATAGGGCTTCGAGAGAGAGAGTGCTCTTTCGTTCTTTTGCCGGTTTTCTTTGAGATACATTTGGTTCTTTTGGTTCTTGATACTTTCAGTGTGCTTGCTACTACGTTTGATGCTACCTTAATGAGTGCTTGGTCATACTATGCTTTAATGTGTGCTTAATGCTTATCATATGCTATTCCTTCTTGTATGATCATTTACTCTTGTCTTGGTGATTGGGTGCATGTTATTCATTCTTATCATTTTGTGCGCTCCACCAAGATGTATGTGACATGGAAGAGTGACCCATAATCCTAATCGATTGTGCATTTGCATTCAAACGCAAATTTTAAATAATGCACAAATTTAGGGGGAGCTCTTGTTTATCACATACTTCTCAAAGCGACGATATTATTCATTGATTATATCTCTTGTCGAAGCTTTGATCTATATGTTGTCATCAATTACCAAAAAGGGGGAGATTGAAAGTGCAACTAATCCCCGGGTGGTTTTGGTAATTAATAACAACATATATATCATTGAACTAATAGCTACTTGAGAATCATTTCAGAGAAGTTCAGTGATATGGGTATGGAAATGTCTGAAGAAGTGGACCCCTCAAAATGCTAAGGCAAGCATTGGCAAAAGCTCAAGACTCCATTTTTGGTTTAGTGATCAAAGATCACATTGAGTCCATAGGAAAAGCCAATACTATTAAAAGGGGATGAGGTTGTGTTGATGATCTGGTTGCTCAAGTGCTTAGTGATTTAGCTCCTTCAACTATCAGCAACTTTCACTACTAAACACACTCATAAGTAATCTCGGACAAACCGATTCTTTCAACTCAGTCCCACCGAGATGAACCACCTCAGCTATTTTCCAAACCCTAGAAATTTCGGTCCATCCGATTTTGAGTTCGGTCTCACTGAAACTGGACTGCCAACCTTCTGTAACCGTTTGTCATCATTTCGGAATATCCGAGTTGTTGATTTCGGTCCCACCGATTATGGCAAGTTCCTACCTTTGACTCATATCGGACACACCGAGATGGTATTTTCGGTCCCACCGAAAACCCCAACGTTCACTATATTTGAACTTTCGGTCTGACCGAGTTTTCACTTCGGTCTCACCGAGATTGCTCAATTATGTGTGTGACGGTTGGATTTTGTGTGGAGGCTATATATACCCCTCCACCCCCTCTTCATTCGTGGAGAGAGCCATCAGAAAGTACTACCACTTCTACCTTACACTTTCTGAGAAGAGAACCACCTACCCTTGTGTTGAGATCAAGTTATTCCATTCCTACCATATGAAACTTGATCTCTAGCCTTCCCAAGTTGCTTTCCACTCAATCCCTTCTTCCACCACAGCCATATCAGTGAGGAGAGTTGAGTGTTGGGGAGATTATCATTTGAAGCACAAGAGCAAGGAGTTCATCATCATCAACCACATCTATTACCTTTTGGAGGGTGGTGCCTCCTAGATTGGTTAGGTGTCGCTTGGGAGCCTCCGTCTTCGAGATGTGGAGTTGAACCAAGAAGTTTGTAAGGGCAAGGAGATCGCCTACTTCGTGAAGATCTACCCCGAGTAAGGCTAGTCCTCCGTGGGCGTAGGCCATGATGGAATAGACAAGGTTGCTTCTTCGTGGACCCTTCGTGGGTGGAGCCCTCCGTGGACTCGCGCAGCCGTTACCCTCCGTGGGTTGAAGTCTCCATCAACGTGGATGTACGATAGCACCACCTATCGGAACCACGAGAAAAATCTCCGTGTCTCCAAATTGCGTTTGATCTTCTCCACCTCTCTTTACTACATGTGCAATTTACTTTCCGCTGCTTATACTCTAGAATTGCATGTGTAGGGTGATACTTGAATTGGTCATAATTGTGAAACTGCCTAAAACTATTCATGATCAAAAGGCAGAATTTTTATATTGTCAAGTAGTCTAATCACCCCCCCTCTAGACATACTTTCGATCCTACAAGTGGTATCAGAGCTTTGGTCTACATTGTTTTGGTTTCCATTGCATTGGACTCCATAAGCTTGGTTTCACAACCTAGGAGAGTATGGCGTCTAGTGAGGGTAATTATCGTAGAGGTCCTTACTTTGATGGTACAAATTTTGCTAGTTGGAAGCATAAAATGAAAATGCATATTCTTGGTCATAACCCAGCCGCATGGGGCATTATTTGTGTTGGTATGCAAGGTGAATTCTTCGAGGAAGGAAAAGTTCCGGATCGCGAAGCTACACCGGAAGAGTTGCGGATGTTGCAAAACAATGCTCAAGCTTGTGACATTCTCTTCAATGCTTTGTGTCCCGAGGAGTTCAACAAAATCAGCCGTCTTGAGAATGCTAAAGAGATTTGGGATACTTTGGTTGAAATGCATGAAGGTACTGAATCTGTGAAGGAATCAAAGCTAGATATTCTTCAGGGTCAACTTGACAAGTTCAAGATGAAGGATGGTGAAGGAGTCGCTGAAATGTACTCTAGGCTTGCTCTCATCACAAATGAGATTGCCGGCTTAGGAAGCGAAGAAATGACCGACCGATTCATCATTAAGAAGATTCTCAGAGCCTTGGATGGAAAGTATGACACCGTGTGCACTTTGATCCAAATGATGCCAAACTACAAGACTCTCAAGCCAACTGAAGTCATTGGAAGAATTGTTGCTCATGAGATGACACTTAAGGATAAGGAAGAGCTTCACAACAAGTCAAGTGGTGCTTACAAAGCTACAAGTGATGCTCCCACAACCTCAAGTGACAAGTTAATTTCCAATGAAGAGATAAGCCTAATGGTTAAGAACTTCAACAAGTTCTACAAGAATAGAGGCAAAGAAAGAAGCTCAAAGTCTAGATCATATGATGAAAAGAGATCTTCTAGTCGTGATCGAAACTGCAACAATTGTGGAAGACCCGGACACTTCTCAAATGAGTGTACGGCTCCCCACAAGAGAAGAGAAGAATCTCCAAGAAGAAGAGCAAGAGATGAGTCACCTCGGAGAGAGAGAAGGAGTAGAGATGATCGTTATGAACGAAGACCCTCTCGGAGAAGCAAGGATTCGGAGAGGAAGGACAAGTCATCAAGGAGCTACACAAGAAGAAGACATCAAGCTCATGTAGGTGAATGGGTCACCGGCTCCGACTCTGACAATCAATCCGATGGAAGCTATCACTCCGACTCCGACTACAGTCAAGATGAAGGTGTTGCCGGACTTGCACCCGTATCCTCCAACTCCAACTCCTACGACTTATTTGATTCACCAAATGAGGGAATTGGAAGATGCTTCATGGCTAAAGGCCCCAAGGTAACACACCCTGAATTCATTGACTTTGATAGTGATGAGGATGACTTGCTTGGTGAAGATGAGCTCTTGCATGATAAATCTAGTGAGCTTAGTAACGATGAAAATGCTAGTAGTCTTTATAGTCGAGAAGAGTCGAATGACAATGCTATGAAGGAAATTGAGCGTCTAACTAAAGAACTAAACACTCTTAAGTTAGCTCATGAAACAACTCAAGAAGATCATAGAGAGCTTCTAAGATCTCATGAGAAGCTACGCTTCGAGAAGCTCACTCTAGAGCAAGAACATGAGTTTCTAAAAGCGATCAATGACGATCTTCGAAAGAAGAGTTCTTCATATCTTGCCAAACGACTTCTCTTGTCTAATTTCTTGCCACCTATTAAGACTAAGCATGACAAGCATAAGAAAAATTCTTCCTCTAGTAGTAACAATAACAATGTTAAATCCAATATTGTTGCTTCTAGTAGTTCTCTTGATTCCACTAACAATGTTTCAAGCCAAGTTACACTTGAGCAAGAAAATAGCTTATTGAAGGAAATCATAGAGAAAGGTGTCTACAAGAGTCTTGCCGGAAGCAAGAACTTTGAGGAAATTGTTCGCAAACAAGGAAGGCACCGGAAGAATCAAGGTATTGGTTTTGAGTGAAAGTTCAACGCCGAAGGTGTTGAGTGGGAAGAAGGTCAATACCCTACTCCACAGTTTGTTTCTCAAAAGGAGAAGTATGATCCTACTTCTTCCAATATGGAACAAGCTCAAGATGACCTTCCACCACAAGACCACAAGCTAAAGGCCAAGGACAAGCTTCAAGAGGAGATTGATGCATTCATTCAAGCACCTCAAGCCATGGTCAAGTGGGTTCCCAAGGACACATCAAGTTCTACTTCGTCAAGCTCAACTACAACTCCAAGGATTCCCATCAAGATGATGTGGATCCCAAAGAAGAAGAACTAGAAGGTTCTTGAGGGTGACTCCGCCAACATACTTCACTCACATTCATTTTGGCAAGAACTTGTGCAAACAACTTCCACATCATGCACTAGTTCATGGAGTCACAAACCCTCTTGTTGGTAAGTCAAGGGACAAGGTAATCATTGCTTTCATGGACATCATCTTTTTGTGTACTTCAATCTATGTCTATGGATATCCTTGTTTGTTCCTTGTGGGACTAACCCATGTAGGTATTGAAAGTGCCCTAATCCAAAGGATAGCTCCCAACTCTTGATGATCTACATCAACTTTGAGCATCCACATCTTCAACATCTACATGAAGTCTTCTACGACAACCCAAGGTTAGTTTGACCCTTTAAAAGGGGTTCTCACATCTAGGGGAGCTTTGCTCTAAAAATTGAGCTAAAGCATCTTCAAATGATGTGAACACATCAATGCTTTATGTAAAAGTGGTAACCCCACTTGTGCTTAAACGATGAGTATGACCTATGATCAAATGTTCTCATTTGACTCCTAAGTCAAAATACTCATATATAGATGACCTAGTCATCGACAAATTGTGTGCTAGTATCTAGAGTTTTGGTTGTGCATGTTTGACACATATTTCATTTGCTATCTTATTGTGTGAGCATGTTGAATGCATGATTTTATCCATTCAAGGACATCCATTTGTTGTTTTGATTGTTTTGATTTTTTTCTGGCCAAATGGATGGACAAGAATGCCTAAGCACCTTCCCTAGCTATCTATGCTTTCTTGTCTCAAATTCCATTCATGCTCATATCACAACTTTGAACAAGTCATTTTCGGACCCTCCGAGTGAGGAGCACTCGGAGCCACCGATCCGTCTCAACTTAAATAAATCGTGTGGATCTTCGGTCCATTTAAATCGAGGGAAGGATGACTTCTCTTTATAACATATCCTCCTAATATATGGAGCTATATAATTATTCCATTGCTTCGGAATCACCAACACACACTTGCAAATATTCCCCATGCCTTTTCACTCCAAGTTTTGACTCCCACAACCTTGCTTGATCATCTTCTTCTCCTTCTTCGTTGGTCCTTTTAAATTGTGGCATTTCTATTCCCGGCACCAATCTAATGTTCTTCCTTTTCCTGATGCTAGTTCACCATGCCTAAACCCTCTCTACCAATCTCCAGCTCGTTTGAAGAGGTTTTGGTTGGGTTTTAAAATGTCTCAAGTTTGAATTAAATTCAAACTTGTGATATTTTTCTTCCTCAAAAGATTGCCCAAACCATTCGTTTTAACGAGAGCATATTTACTGGACCTTGTAAATATTTTTCACCTTCCTCTATTTAAATTCTTCCTCTATCGCTCTTTGGTTTTTCTTTTGTTTTTTCTGTTAAAAACAAAGAAGGAGAAAAGCCAGAGGGAGAGAGAGGCCCAGCCATTTTTTCCCTCCCTCCTAGGCCATATGGGCTTCAGCCTCCCTAGGCCGGCCCATCCATCTCCCCACGTCAACCCTAGCGAGGCCCGACCCCTCCTCCCGCAGCCTCTCATCTCTCCCCTCGCTCTCCCTCCCGAGCGCCGCCAGCGCCTCGCTCCTCTCGCAGCCCCATCTCCCCCCGATTCCCTCGCTCTCCTCGCTCGCCCCCACAGCCTGATCCCCTCGCGCCTTCCCTCCTCTCGCTCTTCGACGCCAGGGACCGAGGCCACCCATCGACCTCCTCTCCAGCGCCGCGGCCAGCCACCTCTGTGCGCCTCGCCGTCCCTCCCCGCGGGCTGGCCAGGAGCAGCCGACCGCCCCGACCTCGTCGGCCCTTCTCGGCATCGACCCGCGCCACCGGCCCTATGGCTCCCTACGCGCCTCTCTCCGTTCTCCACCACCACCTCGCGCCATGGCCGCCCCAAGCCCTCTTCCTCACGCCCTCGCCTCCATGCCCGCGCCCCTCCGGTCGCCTCTTCCTCCAGCAAGGCCGTTGCCCCGCGCGTGCCTCCCGACCTCTCTGACGCCCGAGCTACGCGGGAGACGAGCACCCTGCAGCCCATCTCCTTTTTTTGTTGCTGTTGTTGTTTATCTCAAGTTCCACGACGACCCGCCAAGACCTCGGGGATCGACTAAACGGCGACACGTCAAGTACCTCTACGCGTCTCCAGAATCGTCAAGACACCAAGTACCACGACGACCGCGAGTACCACTACCGTCGCCCCGTGTACGACTACCTTCGGTGAAGAAACAAGTACGACTACACAAGACGAACGCGTCAAGTACCACTACGCTCGGCGATGCGACAAGTACCCCGACACAATAACGTGAACGACTACTTCCTCTCCGATAACGTGTACCACGACCGCCTCGAGAACGTCTACTTCCACTACTTCCTCTACGATCTCGATCCGCCCCGAAACGCTTGTTCCGAAGGTATAACCCCGAGACGATGACCCGTGGATGAATGCATGTGTTGTATGAAATGTTTCCCTTGTGTGCTCCGTGCCCGTATCGCCTTTTGTCAAGCTCCTCAGTTGCCTCGTTGCCGACTCGTGGGAACCCGGTGACGGGATCACCCCACCTTTCATCTTGTTTCGCTCGCTCACGCCATCTTTCTTTTGCACCGGTCTCTCAACGAGTTACCGGAACCGAGATGTTGCCTTGCATCATTTTCGGATCATTGCCGTGGCACCCTTTCCTTCCACCACGGTGACAAATACTCCTTATCATCTTCATGTTAACTTTTAATAAATTGCATAAACTTGATCATGTCATCCGCATCATGTTAACAACATTAAAATGTGTGAATTGTTGTTGCTTAAAATTGCTAAACATGCTCATGGGGATTTTCCGGAATTGTTGTTGTTTTTCCGACCTCATTTAAAATGTCTAAATAGTGTAGTTTTATTATGCTTCACCTCTTGCCATGTTAACAAACATTTAACCTTGTATTGTAGATAAACGAGAGTCAACTAAATAAATAAATGTGGTGTTTCGTCAATATGCAACTCGTTGCATATTGAGCTCCACTTAACTTGTAGTTTTGTTTGTGCAGCCATGCGTATTAAACCGGACATGCATCATACTTGCATGTGCATCGTATGCCATGTTTATGCTTGTGTGTTTACCGTGTTGTTTGCTTCTTTCCGGTTGCTTCTCTTGTTAGCTTCGGTTTCGTTCCGGAGTTGTGCGGATTCGCTCGACTATGTTGCTCTGTCTACTTCATGCACCGTTCTTCTCCCTTGCGGAATCCCAGTCAAGATGATCATACCCTTGGATACCTTTACTACCATTGTCATGCTTAGTTGTCTCGATGCTATCGTTACATGTCGCGCTACCCATCTTTTATGTCAGCCTCTCCTTGTTGCCATGAAACTTCTAACCTTGAAACCTTCCTAGCAAAACCACTGTTTGGCTATGTTACCCGCTTGCTCAGCCCCTCTTATAGCGTTGTTAGTTGCAGGTGAAGATGAAGTTCGTTCCAGGAGGGAACTTGTTGTTGGCATATCACAATATCTATTATTATTATTAACACACCTATATACTGGGCATGGGTGGAAGGCTTGGCCTTTTGCTCGGTGTTTTGTTCCATTCATGCCACCTTAGGCGCCGATAAACCGGCATTATGTTCCTTGATTTTGCGTTCCTTACACGATGGGTGGATGGGGACCCCTTGACAGTTCGACTTTGAATAAAACTCCTCCAGCAAGGCCCAACATTGGGTTTAATTTGCTCATAATAACAACTTAATTAATTAATTAAATTGCATAGGGAGTTAGCGCTACCCGAGGATTCTTTCTACATAGCAGGGGGGCCAGTGCTGATGGTGTTGGTCCCAAACGGGGAGCCTGCGGGGCCACCACGGGGAAACTCGAGGTTTGGCTCCCGTAGCTTCACCCATCCGGTCGTGGCCTGAGACGAGATACGCGCGGCTACTATCAGGGTGTCGACACACCGGGAGGTCTTGCTGGACTTGTTTTACCATTGTCGAAATGTCTTGTGCACCAGGATGCCGAGCCTGATCGGATTTTCCCTAAGATAAGGGGTGATGATATTATATTTATCACTTCAGCTAATCGTGAGAGCTTGTGATGGGCTAAGTTGGGACACCCCTGCAGGTTTATGATCTTTCGAAAGCCGTGCCCGCGGTTATGTGGCAGATTGGAATTTGTTAATGTCCGATTGTAGAAAACTTGACAGAGGATCCGAAGTAAAACACACAACTGTGTGAGTAACCGTGACTGTCTCTTTTCACTTTGAGAAGAGAACACGATGGGGTTATGTTTGATTCGTATGTAGTTCAGGATCTTTAGCGATCACTACTAGTTGCGACCGTTTGCGTAGATTCTCATCTTATTCTTGTACTCGTAAGTTAGCCACCATATTATGCTTAGCCGCTGCTGCAACCTCACCACTTTACCTCTTCCTACCCACAAAGCTTTGCTAGTCTTGATACCCATGGTTATGGGATTGCTGAGTCCTCGTGGGTCACAGATACTACAACACCAGATGCAGGTTCAGCCGAGTAAGATGCAGGAGCTGGTTCAAGTACTTCTCTGGGAGCTCGATGAAGAAAGTTTGGCCGTATGCTTGTGACGTTTTGACAATCTGTAGTGGTTTCTACTAGGATTCGATCTAGACCTGTGGCTTTATGTTGTTTTTTGGTATCTTTCTTTTGGATCTTCGCCCGTAGTCGGGTTGTGATGTTTTGAATGATGTTTTGCTTATGTAATGTATTGTGTGAAGTGGCGAGTTTAAGCCAACTATCTCCTTTTGCAATTTAATCCCTCTTTTACATGAGTCGTGCAAAGATACCAAACTTGAGATCATTCCAGAATGGGCTTATACCTTTAAGACGTGCCTCGACACGTAGGAGGTATAGTCCCATCCTGGGCATTACTAGTTGGTATCAGAGCCTTCTCCAACCTAGAAGCCCCCACTGATTGATCGAATCGTTGACGGTTGAGTCTAGGCACACACTGAAAATGTTTTGAGTCCTATATTATATCGGAGAGTAGGATTTCTTTTGCTTCTCATCTCTTTTCACTCTGGTGAGGACTCCTGACGATTACTCTTGCCTCTTCTACTTTCAAAAAATTCACCAATTTTTTTTAGGATCACGCGAGTATTGTTTGGATTGTTCCGATGTCTTTGTGACGAGAACATTGTTCTCGATGCCTCCTGTCATTAGGGGTTGTGGCAGTGTCCCGGGGAGTTGAGCTCCGAGGTGTTGTCGTCACAAATATATCGCAACAGTTCTAGAATACTTAAGACGGCCGACATCGAAAACTCTCCTATGCGGTTAGTGGCAAGATAACCCCGACATCACCCAGTACTGGGGAGGTAGTTCGGGAGTATTGCCATAGCTTGTATAGTAGATGTGTTTCGAAGGTCCGAGGTAAACGGTTTCCGGAAACAACTGTTTATGTGTTGAAGGATGGATACAGCTGGATGTAGGATTAGAGTTGAGTGCGCGGTGCTTCCCCTGTATCCCCAACACCTGATTGCATAACTGGAAACTTTCGAAAATTAATAGGTGGGTTCATCTAGTAGTTCTAGGCATTCTTCCAACGATTACATGATATGGAGTTCGGGGTTCTACATTGAGTGAAGTGGTTTTATGGGCTTGTTCCGATCGGGAGTTGCATCTTAAAGGGTCCTTGGCTATGCTGATCCGGGGATTGCAAAACCCTTTTATAACACGTTCCATGAGCTTTCAGCACGAATATGTCGAACGAAGCTTCTATCTTGTATTTGTTCTATCTGCTCCTTGTTGCTTTTATTTATCTTTTGTTCTCCCAAGTGGCTTCTCGTCAAGTTGATGTACCTACGGAATTCATTTGGTCATTCTCCGTTCGATTGATATTGTGAAGATTCTGTTGCAACATATCTATCCTTTGTTTCGTTTTGATTCTGGTATTCGAGTTGCTTCGATGTCAAGTGTTGATTCCATACCTTTCCTAATCGGTATTCTCATATTTCTATGGGAGTGCTAGTCCTTCTTAATCATCAAGATGGTCATGTTAATCCTTTTTCAACCGGTGTTCCTTCTCTTCAAGTTATTCCATACGGACGCCGTTGAGAAATCTGACGATTTGTCTGTTTCATTCATCCCAAGTTGTCTTTGTTTTCCCCACCCTCCCACCCTTCTTCTTCCCAGAGCAAGAAATTCTCAAATGAAGTATCCATTTTATTAATGTGATGTTTCTTCATTCTTTTCCTTCAATGTTCTTATCCGGTGATTCTCAGGAAGATGCTCAAGAGCTTCAAGTTCATCATTCTTTTGTTCTCAAATTCTGCCGGTGGATTTAATTCAAGCTTCGGTGTTGATCTTATCCTTTTTCCTCTTTTCACAATGCTTTCTTATTCCGGTGCACCAATTAATCATTCATCTCTTTATTCATATCCGGAGTGTTCAAGGTATCTCAGAAGATTCAAAATTCCATTCTTAATCCGTTCAAGCTATTCTGAGGATTGCTATCTTATTCAAGCCATTTAATTTAATCGGTGCAACATCTCTTAAGCAATCTTTTTCAATGGTGATTTCTTTTGAGTGGGCCCTAACCCACAGGTCTTTTCCAGGATCTTACCTGACTCTTCTTTTTCCGGAGAATTCTTTTCAAAGTGTGACGTAAGAATGATTTCCATCAGTCACATACCTTCTCCAAGATCGCTTTCAAATTCTTGTTCATCATTGGTTCAACCTTTTAATCCTTCATTACGGAGTGCCTACACAATTCATGGTGGTGTATCTCATAGTCTTCTCAGTTTTTGAAGACCGGAGAAGTGTTTCTCTTAAATCTTGGCCCGTTCTCTCAAGATTCTTCATGAATTCTTTTCTTTGTGATCCTCCGAAGGCCATCATTTCAGAAGATTCTTCGTTCTCAGTTTTCAACTTCGTTCTCCAAATATTCTTCATTGATGCCTCTTCGTTCGTCTCCCTATTCTTTCGGTGGTTCATTCAAGTTTACTCTTCCTTGTTTTCTTATTAATTCACTCGTTCTTTTCATAATCCTACCGGTGCTTCGTTGAATATTTATCCAAGGTTGTGCTACACCTCTCTTTAATTCTTTGCAACGAGAATAAGTAGTATGCCAAATCCTTTGGTTGTCATCAATTTAAATTGGTGAAGGAGATGCATGACATAATTCTTATTCTTATTCCTTCAAGGTGATTTAATTCTTTTGTCTGGAGCTTGTTCATCATATCATATTCTCGGTCTTAAGTTGTTCATCTTGTTTTCCGGAGCTCCATGTTATTTCAATTATATCATTTCAAAGCTCCATCTAATTCATCACAGGCCTTGAATCTTATTCTTTTCATCTTTCACTTCTCATGCTTTCATTACCGGAGTTCTCATGGTGGTTCATCTTGTTTTAATTCATCCTCAAAGTCTTCATCAAGATTCTTGTTGGAGCTCAAGCATTCTTCATCATGCTTTCCAATTGCAATCCTTTCTACCTTATCTTTTCAGATGGTGGTATGCCATTTTTGACAATTTTCCTTCATGTTTCATGATTCACAAGTTGTCAAGAATGGGATATTTAAACCATCATTTTTCCTTGTTCAGGAGATCTTTTCAGCTCTTCAATTATTCGTTGGAGTTATCTTGGGTTGTATTTCACCTAAAAGCTTTCCCTAAGGATTGTTGCTAATTGTGGTGCTTATAAATGACCCAAGTTCTTCATTTATCATTCCGGTGAAATAAGTTTATCGTCTCCCTGTTGATCTCAATCCAATTAAATGTTCCCGTCAGTGGCTGGTTGTCACCTCATAATTTTGAGATGTTTTCCATAAGCCCACATCAAGCTTATTCGTTTTCGTTGTTGATTTTTTCCAACAACTCCGTTCAACCCTTCTTTGTAAGGATGCTCTTTCAAATTCAATTTTGAGAGAAGTTGTCATACTTTTCTCCGTTCATTTCTTTCATTGAACTATATTCTATTCTTTCATTCCGGAGGCATTGTTATGTTGCTCTCTCCAAACCATTATCTCGTTTTTATCGAGATCATGTTTTTTCCTTGTTTATCTATTTAACCGGAGTGGTGTGTCCTCCATTCTAGTTCTCTCATCTTACCAAGTTTTGCCTCTCTTTCAACTGGAGTGCTATCTGAAATCTTTCTTACCCCTTGTGCCATTCTTTTAATTGTTCCGGAGGCAGTGTGTTGTTGATTTCATCAAGTATCATCCATCTCCTCAAGTTCATGTTCAATTCCTTCCATTTTCAAACGGAGTGCTGTCCAAATTCTGTCATTCTTATTCCTTGGCTATACCATTGTAGTTCCATATTCTTTTGGTTCGTAAGCTCTCGTCTAATGTCTTTCAACCTATTTAAGTTCTCATAATGCTCCTTGTTCCTCTTTTCTAATGTAGTGTTTTCTTATTCGTTCATCTCCGTTGTATTCTTATTCAACTTGTTTAACCTCTCAAGGTTCTGTGGTTTCACTCGTTTGTCGAAGAAGCAACTTTGTTTTACCTCTTCCTCTTCTTTTCCGTTTTATCTGGTGCTATCTCTAGGATCTCGGGTCGAGATCCTCTGTTAGTGTGGGAGAGTTGTGACGCCTGAAGACCGACGTCCCATAAGATTCTAGAAGATTCCAGATGTTCCGGGTTCACCCTCGTGTTTCTTTTGTGCTTGTGTTATTTATTTTTGCATTGCATCATGTCATCATGCCATCATGTCATATTTCTTTTGCATCTCAACTTAAATAAATCGTGTGGATCTTCGGTCCATTTAAATCGAGGGAAGGATGACTTCTCTTTATAACATATCCTCCTAATATATGGAGCTATATAATTATTCCATTGCTTCGGTATCACCAACACACACTTGCAAATATTCCCCATGCCTTTTTCACTCCAAGTTTTGACTCCCACAACCTTGCTTGATCATCTTCTTCTCCTTCTTCGTTGGTCCTTTTAAATTGTGGCATTTCTATTCCCGGCACCAATCTAATGTTCTTCCTTTTCCTGATGCTAGTTCACCATGCCTAAACCCTCTCTGCCAATCTCCAGCTCGTTTGAAGAGGTTTTGGTTGGGTTTTAAAATGTCTCAAGTTTGAATTAAATTCAAACTTGTGATATTTTTCTTCCTCAAAAGATTGCCCAAACCATTCGTTTTAACGAGAGCATATTTACTGGACCTCGTAAATATTTTTCACCTTCCTCTATTTAAATTCTTCCTCTATCGCTCTTTGGTTTTTCTTCTGTTTTTTCTGTTAAAAACAAAGAAGGAGAAAAGCCAGAGGGAGAGAGAGGCCCAGCCATTTTTTTCCTCCCTCCTAGGCCATATGGGCTTCAGCCTCCCTAGGCCGGCCCATCCATCTCCCCACATCAACCCTAGCGAGGCCCGACCCCTCCTCCCGCAGCCTCTCTTCTCTCCCCTCGCTCTCCCTCCCGAGCGCCGCCAGCGCCTCGCTCCTCTCGCAGCCCCATCTCCCCCCGATTCCCTCGCTCTCCTCGCTCGCCCCCACAGCTCGATCCCCTCGCGCCTTCCCTCCTCTCGCTCTTTGACGCCAGGGACCGAGGCCACCCATCGACCTCCTCTCCAGCGCCGCGGCCAGCCACCTCTGTGCGCCTCGCCGTCCCTTCCCGCGGGCTGGCCAGGAGCAGCCGACCGCCCCGACCTCGTCGGCCCTTCTCGGCATCGACCCGCGCCACCGGCCCTCTGGCTCCCTGCGCGCCTCCCTCCGTTCTCCACCACCACCTCGCGCCATGGCCGCCCCAAGCCCTCTTCCTTGCGCCCTCGCCTCCATGCCCGCGCCCCTCCGGTCGCCTCTTCCTCCAGCGAGGCCGTTGCCCCGCGCGTGCCTCCCGACCTCTCTGACATCCGAGCTGCGCGGGAGATGAGCACCCCGCAGCCCGTCTCCTTTTTTTTGTTGCTGTTGTTGTTTATCTCAAGTTCCACGACGACCCGCCAAGACCTCGGGGATCGACTAAACGGCGACACGTCAAGTACCTCTACGCGTCTCCAGAATCGTCAAGACACCAAGTACCACGACGACCGCGAGTACCACTACCGTCGCCCCGTGTACGACTACCTTCGGTGAAGAAACGAGTACGACTACACAAGACGAACACGTCAAGTACCACTACGCTCGGCGATGCGACAAGTACCCCGACACGATAACGTGAACGACTACTTCCTCTCCGATAACGTGTACCACGACCGCCTCGAGAACGTCTACTTCCACTACTTCCTCTACGATCTCGATCCACCCCGAAACGCTTGTTCCGAAGGTATAACCCCGAGACGATGACCCGTGGATGAATGCATGTGTTGTATGAAATGTTTCCCTTGTGTGCTCCGTGCCCGTATCGCCTTTTGTCATGCTCCGCGGTTGCCTCGTCGCCGACTCGTGGGAACCCGGTGACGGGATCACCCCACCTTTCATCTTGTTTCGCTCGCTCACGCCATCTTTCTTTTGCACCGGTCTCTCAACGAGTTACTGGAACCGAGATGTTGCGTTGCATCATATTCGGATCGTTGCCGTGGCACCCTTTCCTTCCACCACGGTGACAAATACTCCTTATCATCTTCATGTTAACTTTTAATAAATTGCATAAACTTGATCATGTCATCCGCATCATGTTAACAACATTAAAATGTGTGAATTGTTGTTGCTTAAAATTGCTAAACATGCTCATGGGGATTTTCCGGAATTGTTGTTGTTTTTCCGACCTCATTTAAAATGTCTAAATAGTGTAGTTTTATTATGCTTCACCTCTTGCCATGTTAACAAACATTTAACCTTGTCTTGTAGATAAACGAGAGTCAACTAAATAAATAAATGTGGTGTTTCGTCAATATGCAACTCGTTGCATATTGAGCTCCACTTAACTTCTAGTTTTGTTTGTGCACATTGCCATGCCATGCATAATTAAACTGGACATGCATCATATTTGGATGTGCATCGTATGCCATGTTTATGCTTGTGTGTTTACCGTGTTGTTTGCTTCTTTCCGGTTGCTTCTCTTGTTAGCTTCGGTTTCGTTCCGGAGTTGTGCGGATTCGCTCGACTATGTTGCTCCGTCTACTTCATGGACCCGTTCTTCTCCCTTGCGGAATCCCAGGCAAGATGATCATACCCTTGGATACCTTTACTACCATTGTCATGCTTAGTTATCTCGATGCTATCGTTACATGTCGCGCTACCCATCTTTTATGTCAGCCTCTCCTTGTTGCCATGAAACTTCTAACCTTGAAACCTTCCTAGCAAAACCACTGTTTGGCTATGTTACCCGCTTGCTCAGCCCCTCTTATAGCGTTGTTAGTTACAGGTGAAGATGAAGTTCGTTCCAGGAGGGAACTTGTTGTTGGCATATCACAATATCTATTATTATTATTAACACACCTATATACTGGGCATGGGTGGAAGGCTTGGCCTTTTGCTCGGTGTTTTGTTCCACTCATGCCACCTTAGGCGCCGATAAACCGGCATTATGTTCCTTGATTTTGCGTTCCTTACACGATGGGTGGATGGGGACCCCTTGACAGTTCGACTTTGAATAAAACTCCTCCAGCAAGGCCCAACATTGGGTTTAATTTGCTCATAATAACAACTTAATTAATTAATTAAATTGCATAGGGAGTTAGCGCTACCCGAGGATTCTTTCTACATAGCAGGGGGGGCCAGTGCTCATGGTGTTGGTCCCAAACGGGGAGCCTATGGGGCCACCACGGGGAAACTCGAGGTTTGGCTCCTGTAGCTTCACCCATCCGGTCGTGGCCTGAGACGAGATACGCGCGGCTACTATCAGGGTGTCGACACACCGGGAGGTCTTGCTGGACTTTTTTTACCATTGTCGAAATGTCTTGTGCACCGGGATGCCGAGCCTGATCGGATTTTCCCTAAGATAAGGGGTGATGATATTATATTTATCACTTCAGCTAATCGTGAGAGCTTGTGATGGGCTAAGTTGGGACACCCCTGCAGGGTTATGATCTTTCGAAAGCCGTGCCCGCGGTTATGTGGCAGATTGGAATTTGTTAATGTCCGGTTGTAGAAAACTTGACAGAGGATCCGAAGTAAAACACACAACTGTGTGAGTAACAGTGACTGTCTCTTTTCACTTTGAGAAGAGAACACGGTGGGGTTATGTTTGATTCGTATGTAGTTCAGGATCTTTAGCGATCACTACTAGTTGCGACCGTTTGCGTAGATTCTCATCTTATTCTTGTACTCGTAAGTTAGCCACCATATTATGCTTAGCCGCTGCTGCAACCTCACCACTTTACCTCTTCCTACCCACAAAGCTTTGCTAGTCTTGATACCCATGGTTATGGGATTGCTGAGTCCTCGTGGGTCACAGATACTACAACACCAGATGCAGGTTCAGCCGAGTAAGATGCAGGAGCTGGTTCAAGTACTTCTCTGGGAGCTCGATGAAGAGAGTTTGGCCGTATGCTTGTGACGTTTCGACGATCAGTAGTGGTTTCTACTAGGATTCGATCTAGACCTGTGGCTTTATGTTGTTTTTTGGTATCTTTCTTTTGGATCTTCGCCCATAGTTAGGTTGTGATGTTTTGAATGATGTTTTGCTTATGTAATGTATTGTGTGAAGTGGCGAGTGTAAGCCAACTATCTCCTTTTGCAATTTAATCCCTCTTTTACATGAGTCGTGCAAAGATACCAAACTTGAGATCATTCCAGAATGGGCTTATACCTTTAAGTCGTGCCTCGACACGTAGGAGGTATAGTCCCATCCTGGGCATTACCGCCATGGGCATCCCCAAGCTTAGGCCTTTGCTACTCCTTACTCCATAGTCCATCAAAGCAATACTCAAAACTTGAAAACTTCACAACACAAAACTTAGACAAAAATTCTTGTGAGCTCCGTTAGTATAAGAAAGCAAACCACTACTCAAAAGTGCAGCAATGAATTCATTATTTGTTTATATTGGTGTTAAACCTACTGTAATACAACTTCTCTATGGTTCATATCCTCTAATACTACTCATAGATGCATCGGAATAAGCAAACAACACACGAAAAACAGAATCTGTCAAAAACAGAACAGTCTGTAGTAATCTGCAGGTTTCGCCTACTTCTGGAACTCCAAAAAATTCAAACTAAATTGTTAAATTTGCGGAATTTGTCTACCAATTATCTGCAAAAATAATAAACTAAAAAGCACGCTCTAGTAAAATCTGAAGACCACTTTAGCAAGCGCTAGCGATTCTGTTTTTCACAGCAAGATCACATAAACTCCACACAAGTCTTCCCAAAGGTTCTACTTGGCACACACACTAAACAAAACATGAAACCACATATAATCAGAAGCTAGATGCAATATTTATTCACTAACAGCAGCAAAAACAAAGAAACTAAAATAAAGTTGGGTTGCCTCCCAACAAGCGCTTTTCTTTAATGCCGGTTAGCTAGGCATGATGATGCTCACATAAAAGATAAGAATTGAAACATAACGAGAGCGTCATGAAGCATACGAATAGCACATTTAAGTCTAACCCACTTCCTATGCATAGGGATTTTGTAAGAAAACAACTTATGGGAACAATAATCAACTAGCATAGGAAGGCAGAACAAGAATAACTTCAAAACTTTAAGCACATAGAGAGGAAACTTGATATTATTGCAATATGTAGAAGTATATGTTCCTCCCTCATAATAATTTTCAGAGGCATCATGAACGAATTCAAAAATATAACTAGCACATAAAGCATTCTTTTGATGATCCCCAAGCATATAAATTTTATTACTCTCCACATAAGCAAAATTCTTCTCATTCATAGTAGTGGGAGCAAACTTAACAAAATAACTATCATGTGAAGAATAATCCAATTGAAAACTAAAATCACGATGACAAGTTTCATGGTTATCATTATTCTTAATAGCATACAAGTCATCACAATAATCATCGTAGATAGCAACTTTGTTCATAATCAATTGGAACCTCTTCCGCAATAGTGGATTCTTCACTAAATAAAGTCATGACCTCTCCAAATCCACTTCCATAAATATAATCATCATAAATAGGAGGCATGCTTTCATCATAATAGATTTGCTCATCAAAACTTGGCGGACTAAAAATATCATCTTCATCAAACATAGCTTCCCCAAGCTTGTGACTTTGCATATCATTAGCATCATGGGTATTCAAAGAATTCATACTAACAACATTGCAATCATGCTCATCATGCACATATTGTATGCCAAGCATTCTATGTAATTCTTCTTCTAGTACTTGAGCATAGTTTTCCTTCCCATCATTTTCACGAAAGATATTAAAAAGATGAAGCATATGAGGTAACCTCAATTCCATTTTTTTGTAGTTTTCCTTTATAAACTAAACTAGTGACAAAACAAGAAACTAAAAGATTAGATTGCGAGATCTAAAGATATACCTTTGAAGCACTAACCTCCCCGGCAATGGCGCCAGAAAAGAGCTTGATGTCTACTACACAACCTTCTTCTTGTAGACGTTGTTGGGCCTCCAAGTGCAGAGGTTTGTAGGACAGTAGCAAATTTCCCTCAAGTGGATGACCTAAGGTTTATCTGTAGCGACCAGACCTCAAACAGTCTGATCTCCGTGCATCAGTGTCATCCCTAGATTAGTAATGCTGACACGCACAGTACTTGAAGGATTTATAACAGAGTAGCAATCACACACTTATTACATCGATAGTTCCAACGATGAACTTATTACAATAAATAAGGCTAAAGGCCATCTAACACGATAACATGGGAAGGCTTGGAAGATAAGTGAGTCCATCAACTCCAACGGCTTTACTGAGTATAGAACCACGACCTAAAAGGCACCTTACTCGTCGTCTGAAAAGTCTGCAACATGAAACGTTGCAGCCCGAATACGGGTCAGCACATGGAATATGCTGGCAAGATAACACAAGTATTTGCAAGTAACAGAATAAAGGCTATACTACATGCATATTTGGCTGGTGGAAAGCTCTATGGTTACAGTTTTTGCGTAAAGCCAATTTTTCCCTACTTCAAAGGAATAGATTTTTATTAACTATCATGGTAGTTGAAACATCGTTGAGAAGATAGACATCCTCTCAACCCCAATTAAAAATCATCCTTAAACCCAACAATATTAAATTAAAGTAACATGATGAGATTCACATGATAATCCAAGTACTAGATACTCAAGACGTTCATAACCGGGGACACGGCTAATCATGATCAGTTTGTACACTCTGCAGAGGTTTGTGCACTTTTCCCCACAAGACTCGATCGCCTCCGTTTGGTTTCTCGCACTGCATGGTGTTTGAGAAACGGATGACCGAGACACAGTCTTTTCGAAGAGGTCCCCTTAACCAGATAGATAGGCCGGTACACCTACAAACCCTCTACATCTGTTAGCCCATCATGGAACGGTTTCCCACAACTTACTCAACTATGCCAGAGCCCATATTGGCATGTGGCTGCACACGGAAGTTTCTAGTATAAAAAATCTCATGATCCCTTTGAGCCTGGGTGGCGGTCCAAAAGAAAAACAGGCAATCACTGGAATACCCAGATGCCTCAATCCACCCAGATGTGTGTTAAAGTTACCACCTTAAGTTGAACCATTAATTAACAAACTCACATCTGTCATGGATACACTCACCCAATCCACGTCTACGAGCATAGCATGTCCTAACATCAAACGTAGAAGTAACTCCCAAAGGTTTGAATGTAATGCAGGTAATAGGTACTACCTCAATCTACTTCCCAATCCCACAAGTTAATTGATCCTACTCATGCAATGTATGAGGGTTGGACTAATGCAATGAAAACTTGGTAATTGGAAAGTATGAACAAAGTGTTACTTGCCTTGCTGATGATCCGCAAAACCTAGAGACTCAAAGTAGCAAGCGGCGCACTCCGGGTATTGTATCACAAACAAACAAGCACACAATAAGTACTTAATTAATGCACGGGTAAAACTCAAATAAGATATCTAACCAGAAAGTTCAACTGAAGAACTCCGGTTTGCAAAAAGAATCAACTCGAAAGAAGCAACGAAACTCAAACTGCGAAAGAAACGAGCTCCGGTTTGCTAATTGGCCTAAAGTCAAATTTTACAGTAGCCAAAACTTTGTTCAAGTTGGTTAAACGTGAAGAGGGCATCGAGACAAAGATCTGGGATTTTGAATCACCTGATTCCGACTCTCGAGCGAAAAGAAAAACAAAAAACAAGATCAGGGCAGAAATCGCGATCGGAATAATCGCGGATAAATACCCCGAAAAAGAAAACGAACGAACAGGCTAACGAACGAACGTTCGCTGTCTGCGGCTAACGGACGAAAACCATTCGTTAAAACGAACGTACAGACGAACGTCCGCTAAATAACTAAACCGATGAAAAACCGAACCGATCTAATTTAAATATAAAAAAACAGATCTACGGTTTTACGAAAAACTGATCGGTTTTAGAAAAAAAACGATGGCTACCTCGAAGACTACGACTCCGGCGAAGTCTGGCGGCGACGGGCGGCGGGTCCGGCGGGGCGACGGCGGTCGGCGGCGGCAGCGGCTAGCGGTGGTGGCGGCGGCTAGCGGCGGCGGCGAGGCGGCGGCGGCGGCAGCTGGCGGCCGGGCGCGGCGAGGCTACGGCGGCGGCAGCTGGCGGCAGGGCGCGGCGAGGCGGCGGCGGCGGCAGCGGGCGGCGGGGCGCGGCGAGGCGGAGGCGGCACGCGGCGGGCGGCGGCGCTAGGGTTCGCGGGCGGCTGGGGCGATGCGGGGCTGGCGGGCCGGCTTATAAAGCCCAGACTCCTGGGCTAGTACGACTCTAAGTCGGTTGCCCCTTTTTTTTAAATAGAGTCCTGGCGCAGGAAAACTAACGAAGGAAATATTAAACCGACTCCAAATAACCCGAAATAAATTTTCACCGTCCTCTAATAATATTTAGGACAAAGTGAACATTTTTCCCGGACCTAAATGCAATTTTGAAAAACGCGCATTTTTCCTATGCAAATAAAATCGCAAATAACTCCAGAAAAATACCAAAAGTGATTGTAACATTTTTCCTCCAATATTTCTGTTATTTTGGAGAAGTCATATTATCTCCACTCATATTTTGTATTTAGAAATATTTTTAGGAGAGAAAAATAATTAGAATCACACTGTCCTCGTACCGGTATTCGAGCGAACTCAAATACGAAAACGGTAAAATTCCCAACTCTCTCCGTAGGTCCTTGAGTTGCTTAGAATTTCGAGGAACGCCACAAACAAAAATGCAAAAGCATGAAATGCAAATATGATCTATGTATAACATTCCAAATTGAAAATTTGGGATGTTACAAACCTACCCCCCTTAGAATGAATCTCGCCCTCGAGATTCGACTTGGCTAGAGAACAGGTGTGGGTGGTCCTTGCGTAGATCATC